>CM024753.1:209206966-209806966 GCA_014218235.1 Colocasia esculenta
CATACAAGACGCCAGAAGAGGATAAGAGTACAATTCGTCGAGTACAAATGCCCCCCTCCCCCTCCCCCGTCCCCGCACCCCCTTCCCATCTAGCCGCGCGCCCCTTCCCCTACAAGTTCCTTCTCCTAATTGCTTATATTCAAAGCTTTTGGTAAATTAAGTTTATTTTATTTATCTTGATCGCTATTATTTTTTTACGCTTGACATGAAAATAAACAATGCAATGACTTTCTTTGTTAAACATATTGTTTACTTTCACAAATTTCACACTGCAAGTTAATCATTCAACATTCGTATGTTTATTTGTAGCCATTTGAGAGATTTTTTCATATTTACCATATTATGATTTAATTTCATATTTTAAATTACTCATGAATAAAATGTTATTATTATTTTTTTGTAATTAGTGATGAGAGTTCGCGATTGGAAATTAGACTCAAAGAAGAACAAATGTCCAACGTATCAAAGTACTTGTTTGTTTGAACGTAAAATATTTCCGCTCGATATTCGAAGATTGCATGATGGTTTACTTTTGGTGAAAGAGAAGATGACGAAAATCATAAAGATTATTCGGAAAGAAGAAAGACAAAGTTTAGAAAATAAAAGTGGATTATCTGTTATTGTTCAAGATGAAAAAGGAGTGCGATATTCTGTAATCTTACGACGCAGTTGGTGTGCTAGTATGTACATGTTTATTGGAAAGACTGTGTAAATTTGTGAAAAATAATTGTGTCAAAGAATTTAACATTCTCAAAGTTATGTCTTCCCATTATGTACGAAGAGATGTATTTGGCAAACTATATTTAGGGATATCAGTGGTTAGTTCACTCCCTAGGAAATCTACTGAGAAGCTGGTGAATAAAGAGCCGATCAAGTGGTGGTGGCCTAATATGAAGACATCACGGTTTGTGTTGTTTTTAATGTTCAATACCATTAAGTATTTATATAGTGCTCAAATTTATTTGATATTCTGTATGTTTACTCTTCATTTATTTTACGTCAACGCTTTATTTCACCCATTAGCTCTGGGACTCTCCATATAACGTATTATGGTACTTGAATGATGTGAGGGTGTGTTGGATTTTAACTCGGGACATGACATTTAATATGTAGGAAAAATGTCGAGAATCGGTCATGGATGTACCGTGGAATAGTGAATGGAGTTGTGACCGAGGAGTTTAAGACGGAGTTGACAGTTTTATTGAGTTTGCATTGAGTAATACATCAGTAGCAGTTGATCTGATGGGTAACATCCGATGTCCGTGTTCGGCTTGTAAGAACAGAAAGTGGATATCGACATGGGATGTGCAGCATCATCTGTATACGAGAGGATTTGTTGGCCATTATGAGTTATGGTCGTGTCATGGTGAGTTGAATATTCAGTCGTCTGCACCAGCTAATTACTTTGCCTCCACAAGTACGTACGTAGACATGGTTGTCGATGCTCTGGTCCGGAGTTCAATATTCATGAAGATCAAACAAATGAAGAAGTGCCGAATGATACAGCTCAGAGATTTTATCAGTTACTTCGAGATGGTGATGAGCCATTATGGGATGGTTGTGAGAAGCATACACGGTTGTCTGCAGTGTCGCAGCTATTGAATTTGAAATCTGAATTTCATATGAGCGAGAGTTGTTTTGACCGGCTTCTTTACTGGTCAAGAGCATGCTTCCTCAATCAGGGAGGTTACCTGCTGACTTTTACCGTGCGAAGAAGATGGTGAATGATTTGGGGCTTGGTTTTATGAAAATTGATGCATGTCCGAATCACTGTAAGTGTACTACAGAGGATGCAGATAAGACATCATGCTGTATTTGTAAGCATGATAGGTTCAAGCCCAAGAGAGGGGACAAGTCAAAGCAGAAGGATGTTCCGTATAAGTCATTGCGGTACTTTCCTATCACACCCAGATTGCAGCGATTGTTCATGTCCTCGAGGACAGCTGGACATATGACATGGCATGCGGAAAGAGTCCGTCGCGACGAAGGAGAAATGAGTCATCCTGCCGATGGTGAAGCTTGGGCTCATTTTAGCCGTACTCATCCTTACTTCTCAAGGGATCCACGCAAACGTACGGCTTGGTTTATGCACAGATGGTTTCAATCCTTTCGGAGGCTCGGTGGCATCTTACTCATGTTGGTCAGTATTCTTAACACCGTATAACCTTCCTCCGCCAGGCATGTGCATGAAGCGTGAGAATTTGTTCCTTTCATTGCTGATTCCGGGTCCAAAAAGTCCAGGAAAGAATATAGACATATATCTCAGACCGTTGATTATGAGATGAAATTTTTATGGTCAGATGGTGTGCAGTCTTATGATGCATCCAGAAAACAGAATTTCATATGAAGGCTGCATTAATGTGGACAATAAGTGATTTTCCAGCCTACGGCATGTTATCTGGCTGGAGCACACATGGGAGGTTGGCATGTCCTTATTGCATGGAGGATTCTAAATCATTTGTGTTGAAATCTGGGGAAAATCTTGTTGGTTCGATTGTCATCGGCGGTTTCTACCCAGTGACCATCCTTTCCGAAAGCAAAAGGATTCTTTTATTAAAAATACAACTGTGATGGAGGAGGTAGATATGGAACGGGTGTCTGGTGGAAAATGGCGAGGCGGGTCCAGAACTTACCGACTGTAACACACCTGGCTGGTAGTACCCGACAAATCCCTGGCTTTGGGAAGGATCACAATTGGTGAAGCAAAGCATTTTTTGGGAATTGCCTTATTGGTCAACACTTTTGATACGTCATAACCTAGACGTCATGCATAGAGAAGAATGTTTTTGATAATGTGTTCAACACAGTTATGGACGTCAAAGGTAAAACGAAGGATAACGTCAAGGCACGGGTCGATTTGAAAGTACTTTGCAAACGTCCAGAACTAGAGCTACAGCATGTTCAAGGAAAAGTGGTGCAACCTAAAGCTGCATATGTGCTTGGGGCCAGACAGATTAAGGAAGTGTTGCCAATGGTTAAAGCAATTGAGATTTCCGGATGGATGTCTCGAATATTGCGCGTTGTGTAAATGTCAACGAGGGAAAAATATACGGAATGAAGAGTCATGACTGCCATTTTTCATGCAAAGACTGATGCCTCTTGCTTTTCGTGAGTTTTTGCCGAAACAAATATGGGGAGCAATGACTGAGCTGAGTCAATTCTTCAGGATTTTATCTGCATCAGAACTCAAATTCATGACTTGCAAAATATAGAGCAAAATATAATTCAGACAGTCTGCAAATTAGAGAAGATATTTCCTCCAGCATTCTTTGATTCAATGGAGCACCTGATCATCCATTTACCATATGAGGCAAGGGTCGGAGGACCAGTACAATTTCGATGGATGTATCCGTTTGAGAGGTATATTTCTACATCTGAATTATTGCCATTACGACGATCTTTTATATACTTATTATGTATGCATTTGAATTATTGTCGTAGGTGCATGCACGATCTTAAGATGAAAGTCCGTAACAAAGCACAAGTTGAGGGCTCCATTACTCAGGCGTACTTCATTGAGGAGATATCAAACTTCTGTTCGATGTACTTTGACACGGAAATACGAACCCGACGCACTCAACCTCCACGTAATGATGATGGTGGAGATTCGGAGGTGTCAGACCGACTCTCTGTATTCAAGTGTGTCGGACGGGCGTTCGGATCTTCATCTACTCGCGCACTCCAAGACAGAGAGTTGGTAGCTGCGGAGATCTATGTGTTCATGAATTGCGAAGAACTAGACCCTTACATTCAGTAAGCTCTCCACGCTTATTATCATCATTTACGTGCATTACTGCAGAACCTAACGGTTGTGTGACATTTACATTGCAGAGAGTTTGACTCGGTCATATTGCGACGGAATCCACGTCTAACTGACGTGCAGGTTGAAAAGGAACGGGAGAAGTCTTTTCCTACTTGGTTAAGATCTCGAGTATGTGTCTAATTATTTTGAAACATAAGTGTTATGTTTTTATGCAGACTGAGTTGAAGTCATTTATTCAATGTTTGTCTATTTATCTCATAATAGGTTGAACAAGGCTTCATTCCCGATTCAAGAGTACAACAGATTAGTTTTGGCCCCTCGAAGATTGTACGTGTCTATCCAGGCTACATTGTGAATGGATACAGATTTCACACGAGAGATTATGGACGGAATAAGTCTACGATGAACAGCGGCGTATGTGTGAAGGGAAGTGCCTATAATGAAAATGAAATTGACTATTATGGCATTCTCGAAGAAGTCATTGAACTGCAATTTTTGGACAAGACAACAATGTATTTCTGTTCAAGTGTCATTGGTTTGACCCGACATCTATTCGTCATGACACAACATATGATTAATCGATGTGAAACTTAAGTCCAAATTGAGTACATATGAGCCATTCATCCTGGCGGCACAAGCCCAACAAGTTTATTATTCAAATTATACATCCCTCAAATTAAGAGATTGGTGGGCTGCATGTAGAGTGAAATCAAGACTATTCCCTGAGTATGAGCTTCTCCCGACTGATGATGAGCTCGAAGGTGTTAATGACAACTTTTTCCAATCAGATCGGAGTGACGCACGAGAGTTGGCAGCTTCTACGCAGTACAATGTTCATGATATAAATGAAACAATTTCCTTACATAAGGATAACGAACAAGAAGAAGTTGACCCAAATGTCGCTGAGTGGGAGGTGGAGTCTGATGTGGAGGAAGACTCCCAAGATGATGGGATGAATTCCAGGATGATGATGAAGATGATGCTGAATTAAACATGTCTTCAGCATCTGATGATGAATATAGATAATATACTGCATATTTTGTAAGAAATTGGTGTTGTTGTTCATTACATGCATAATAAATTGCTACTAAATTGAGTGCTAATGACTTGCTATATCTTTATTTGTATCAATAGAGATGGTACGTGGAGGACGCAGTCGAGGGTTGCCACGTCCGTTGGCAGAGGGACTGCCTCCGCGTCCACGTCTGCGGGACTGCCTCCCCTCCACGCCCGTCGTCCCAGCGACAGTAATTTTCTACATTGTTGTTTATTTGAAATTCAAATTTCTAATGTGTATGAAATTTTGCAGGGACTGCCTCCGTCCACGCCACGCCGTCGTCCCAGCGACAGGTAAATTTCTATATTGTTGTTTATTTGAAATTCATAATTTCTAATGTGTATGAATTTTGCAGGGACTGCCTCCCCGTCCACGCCCGTCGTCCCAGCGACAGGTAAATTTCTATATTGTTGTTTATTTGAAATTCATAATTTCTAATGTGTATGAAATTTTGCAGGGACTGCCTCCCCGTCCACGCCCGTCGTCCCAACGACAGGTAAATTTCTATATTGTTGTTTATTTGAAATTCATAATTTCTAATGTGTATGAATTTATTTTGCAGGGACTGCCTCCCCGTCCACGCCCGTCGTCCCAGCGACAGGTAATTTTCTACATTGTTGTTTATTTGAAATTCATAATTTCTAATGTGTATGAAATTTTGCAGGGAATGCCTCCCCGTCCACGCCACCTTCGTCTTCTTCCTTACCACAAGGTAAACATATGTTTCAATAGATTAGTATGTTTGGTCTCTTGCAATTTATACAATAAAGTGTACTAAATTGTTTTCAACAGAGGTGGAGAGCCAGTATCCAGCAGCTGAGGAGGGCCTCAGCTACCAGGACGACAACCATGCTGGATCTCAGGGTAAAGTTCATCATCTCAGTGTTACTGTATTTGTTATTTAGGATATACATTTCATGTAGAAAATTAATGTGGAATTGCAGGGGGAAGATAGATCCCAGTCCTGCTTCCCGCTATATTACGACGTTGGTCCACGCACATATTCCAGGACCAGTGGATGCATGGAGAGACTTCCCGGTGCCAGTCTGGGATTTATTATTTGACATGTTTACGGTATTTTTATTTTTTAGAAGAGTTGAAGTCATTTATTCAATTATTATTAATTTAGGTTTATTGCAGAACGTTGATTAATTTTATTTCTTTACAGCGGAGGTTCGCGTTCACGAGACCCGAGGATCTCCCTCGGGCTCGAGCCGTCTGGGAGATTACGGCCCAGACTAATTTAAGAAAGTCGATGTGGGAGGCACGGGACAAGGCAATCAAGACCACAGGGAACCAGGATCCTATGGCTTGGGTGGATTACGGCCCTGTTTGGCTGCGAACGGACTATTGGGAGTCCCTTTGCGCGCGTTGGGCTACTGGACCATGGCAGCAGCGGTCACAGGCGGCAATACACAACAGAGCAACTCAACCGGAGAAGAATGTGCATACTAGTGGATCCGTATCTTATGCGACCCACAGTCAAAAATTGGTAAGTATTTTATTGTTCGATTCATATATACATATGGATTATTATGTGAACTAACTATTTTGTTGAATTCTAAGCATCACGACCTGGAGCGTGCCCCTACTTTCCCCGCGAGTATTTGACCGGACTCATAAGCGGAAGGGGACGGATGACTATGTTACCGAGAGTGCCCGCACGATTGCTATAAGTCAAGCTTTAAATTATGAATTCAATTATGATATTAAAGTAATTTGTTTTCAATAATTAATTTTAAATTATTTTACAGGAGACGTACGACAGGACGATGGCGGAGCGCTACACAGAGGGCACTCCCCAGCCAGATTTGGATGCGGACGCTTGGGTCGAGGCAGCGGGAGTGCCGAGGAAGGGTCGAGTGTACGGATTTGGGGACAGCCTGGATACTCATCGAGTGTTGTCCTCATATGCCAGTTCGATCGCTCCTCCGGCACACGCAAGTTCATCTTCTGCGCCGCCCGTCAGTAGTGTAGAGGACATTAGAGGCATCATTCGGGAGGAGCTACGTACAGAGCTACAGACGCAGCGGGAAGAGCTACAGACGCAGCGGGTAAGCTACAGGCGCAGCAGGTAGAGATAGAGACGCAGCGGGTACAGCTACAGATGCAGTTTAGCGATATGGTTCAGCAGTTCATGTCAATAATGCAAGGAGTACGCCCCACACAGCCAGCAGCTCAGGTCAGTATTATATTAATTTCATATACTTAGGATTGGGCCGGCGTCCACCACGATCGGGTGGGTTAAAGTAACGTGTGGGAACTGACGGAATCCAATTTGGATCTTCGGATTGGGTTGGGCATTCAAAGGACGGATCTAAAAACACCAAGTATATATAACGTCAAAACATACAACCCGGGGGTCCAAAATCCCAAATAGGGATCGGATCGACGTGCCGTTTCCTCCGACACGACCGGGTGGTTAAAGTGACGTGTAGAACTGACGGAATCCAATTTGGATCCCCGGATTGGGTTGGGCATTCAAAGGACGGATCTAAAAACACGGCCAAGCATATATAATGGTCAAAACACGCAACCCGAGGTCCAAAATCCCAAATAGGGATCGGATCGGCGTGCCGTTTTCTCCGACACGACCGGGTGGTTAAAGTGACGTGTGGGAACTGACGGAATCCAATTTGGATCTTCGGATTGGGTTGGCATTCAAAGGACGGATCTAAAAACATCCAAGTATATATAAAGCGTCAAAACACACAACCCGGGGGTCCAAAATCCCAAATAGGGATCGGATCGACGTGCCGTTTTCTCCGACACGACCGGGTGGGTTAAAGTGACGTGTAGAAACTGACGGAATCCAATTTGGATCCCCGATTGGGTTGGGCATTCAAAGGACGGATCTAAAAACACGGCCAAGCATATATAATGGTCAAAACACGCAACCCGGAGGTCCAAAATCCCAAATAGGGATCGGATCGCGTGCCGTTTTCTCCGACACACGCCGTGGGTTTAAAGTGACGTGTGGGAACTGACGGAATCCAATTTGGATTTCCGGATTGGGTTGGGCATTCAAGGACGGATCTAAAAACACCCAAGTATATATAAAGCGTCAAAACACACACCCGGGGTTCCAAAATCCCAAATAGGGATCGGATCGACGTGCCGTTTTCCCTCCGACACGACCGTGTGTTAAAGTGACGTGTGGGAACTGACGAAATCCAATTTGGATCTCCGGATTGGGTGGGCATTCAAAGGACGGATCTAAAAACACCCAAGTATATATAAAAAGTTAAAACACACAACACCGGGGTCCAAAATCCCAAATAGGGATCGGATCGACGTGCCGTTTTCTCCGACACGACCAGGTGGGTTAAGTGACGTGTAGAAACTGACGGAATCCAATTGGATCCCCAGATTGGGTTGGGCATTCAAAGGACGGATGTAAAAACGGGCAAGAAAATGATGGATCTAAAAATATTATTGTATTAAGTTTGAGAAATAATCACATTTTTAAATTTCATTTTTGAAAATACTGTATTTCTTTTATTTATTATTAATGTTTCTCATTTTAATTTGTTTTAATATAGGATCCAGCTCCAGAAGATGACGAGGCAGGGACAGCAGACGATCCAGCAGATATATGTTGATTTTTGTATTCATTATGCTATATGATTTATATTTATTGTATCTTATGATTTTATGTTGATTGTTAGTATTTGTTAAATTTACGAATATTGTAGCAGGTTTGACATTGTAGCAATGTATTTTTATTTGTTTATTTTAAAAAAAATATGTGTATTTTCCGACGGATTTGCCGACGGATATATCCGTCAGAAAGTATAAATTACCGACGAAAAAAGACTGTCGGTAATACCTTCGGAAAGTCCTGACGGATTGGCCGACGGATGTGTATCCGTCAGAACAAGTCCGTCGGAAAATACTGACGATTGGCCGACGGATAATTGTCCGTCGGAAAGATAAATTACCGACGGTTAACGACCGTCGGCAATTCGGTCGGCAAATACTGACGCCTTTACCGACGGATGAAATCCGTCGGAGTTTCGACCGAATTCCGACGGAATTTTCATCCGTCGGAAAGTTCTGACCAATTACTTCTGACGGAAAGTTTCCGACGAGCTTTGGACGAAAGCGTCGAAAGGCGCCTTTTCCGACGGATTTCCGACGGATTCAGTCCGTCGGTAATACCGCTTTTTCTTGTAGTGAAAGCTGTTTTGCTGATTAATGACACTGCTTATGAGGAGAAAAGTGGATTTCTATCAAGCAATGTTATCAAACAACGTCCCAAGAGTTTTAAAGATTAAGGTTGTGTATTACTTTGACTTGACTTGGCCGGTTCTCTCAAATCTTACTCAAACCCGATGAGTAGGTGAACTAAACAGAAGGTGTAAGGTCCTCCTGCCCCGTACCGTGAGGGAATCCACGGAATTTAGGGACTTACAGAGTTTTCTTTGGACCAACCCGATTTACCCGAGAGGGAATCCCCGAGTAAAAGGTTGTAGACCAAAGAATGGCTGTCCTAAAATGTAAGGGGAGGCTAAACAGATGAGAGGAAGGAACCCCCCGTGACTGAGGACTGTTAGAAACAAACAGGGAGCGAACAGAAAGCAAAAATCAGATCAAAACAGCTAAAACAAGTTTCTGTGAAGTAAACGGCATGAATATGGACGCTCAGTTCATCAGAAACATATTGACGGCAAGATCGCCGACGCTAAGAAAAGTAAACGACTACCTATGTGGACGCGAAAACTAACTCAACGACAGGAATGTGGACGCTTACCTGGGCTGACGGCAAGGTCGCTTGTCGTCTACCTGGATGAAAACTGAAACCGTGGCAGCACTGCTTGTCCCACCGTGATCGCCAGAAAAGAGGCTGTGGACGATCCGTTTCGCCTCCGCTGTGTCCCCGCTGTCGACTGTGGATGTCCTCCGGAGGCTCGCGGATGTCGCTGGTCTCTCGTTGGCGATGAGGGTCGCTGGTTGACCTCGTTGACTCCCCAGTTGACTAGGTTGACTGAGGAGAAACAAAGAAAACCAGAGATGAAAGGGGAGATTTGTGATCACCAGGGCCTTACCTGTGCCCAAGGGAGTGTTTTGACCACGTTGTTGTAGCAGCCTCGCGCAGCGGACGGAGATGGGGCTTCAACTTCTCTCCTCCTTCGGTCGCCAAAGGAAGAGAGCTCCACGGTCACGTTCACAGTGTTCCTGCCACAAACAAGCTCTATTAGACTAAAATGCAGTGTAGTAAATGTTCAAAACGAGAGAGGAAAGCCCAAAAGGCGAGTCCCGTACCAGTTGCGGACTTGAGAAGAGGGGTGGCCAAATGTTATGACCACCCTTCTTCCTCCGTTTTTGGTTGGGAAACCCCTTTCTAGGTGTATAGGAAGGTGACCTAAGTGCCTAGAGTGAGTGGGAAGGTGTGTGCAACATGTAAATTAGCTAAAAAGTAAGTAAGAGAAAAGAGAGGGAAGGAGGTGTAGATCCTCGTTGTTGATGTTGTAGCTCCTTGCAAGGGCTCCTCCAGCTCCAAAGCAACCCTCCTGGACGTCCCAAGTGTGGAGAGAGTGAAGAGGATGAGTGGTGGAAGGTTGGGTAAGATTTTCTCTCTCCTCTCTCAAAGCTTCAGCATATGGACGTCCAGCCTCTCCCCGCTTGGCTCAGAGGGCTCAAGGAAGGTTATATAGACAGTGGGGCTCGTGGTTGAGAGCCTTGGATGCTCAAGTGTGAAGAAACACACTTGCACACTTGGCATCCATGCATTAAAGGTCCAACCAATGGGAGAGGCCAAGTAGGATTTTTACTCGTCAATGGGGTGCCTAGGTGGCCCATATACCCGTGGGGAACGGTCACATGCGTTGCATGCCGAGAGAATGGTGCAAGTGGCTGGAATCTCGGGGTAGTTGCGCAGACCAGGTAAACCCTGTTGACGTCAAGAGATCCTGCCGCCAACCACATACAGACGTCCACGGATGTGGACGTCAACTTTAGTCAACGTCCAGGGGATTGCCGCCACCAGTATTCGGCGGCCATCGATGCTGCCGTCTACATGGTATCCGAGGCCGGTCAACAAATGGTCAAACGAGGCTTAATGGGCAAAAGAGCTTTGCGGGAGATGGGCCAAATCGCGCGTCTACACTCCCCTCCCCATTATTCTTCTTGGTTTCCTCCTTGTCTTGTCCCATCAAGAGATGAGAGGGTGAAGAGCTGCCCACGTTGGGGTCTCCCCCATTTGTTTTCTTTGGATTTTTGTATCTTCTTTACCTCTTCAACAAGAGAATATCATTTTATATGCTTTTCTACCTTTCCTTGATGTGATGGATCGTTTGCATAGCATTTAATGCATGTTCTCCCCCATATTATCTTGGTTTAAACTCTCCCTTCTTTTGCAAAAAGGGGTTACGAGATGGAGATTTCCTCTTCATAGACGAATGTCTCTTTCCCCTCTAACACTCCAAATGAGACCCTTCCATGCCTCCCATACCTCAATAAATGAGGTCATGGGGGTATGGGACCCCTTCTCCCATTCAACGCATGCATAGCATGCCAAATTCCTCCCACTAACAAGCCATGTTTCTTGCTGTTTTGGCCCTGTATAAGACTGTTTCATCACTGTCAAAACCGCCCTCCAAGAGTCCTCATTTGGGTCGATGCTTGTTCTTTGTGCTAGGCATGGGGTTGAGCAAATAATGCTCATGCCTTCTTGTCTAGGCATCATCTCCAATAAACCCATTAAGTGCCCAATAAGCCATTGTTCGCCCTCTCAATAGATGATCCCCTCCACTGCTTCTTCAGCCCCTTTCGATGTGCATTTCATCAATATCAAACAGTCCCCATAAAAGTCTTATTTCGGTCAATGCATGCCCATTTTCGCTAGCCAAGGGGTTGGGCAAACAATGCCCATGCCTTCTTGTTTAGCTCATCAAACAATAGGCGTCAAATCGTCTCAAGTTCAAAGACCATCCCTGCCATGAGCAAGGGTGCTCCAGGAGAGAGGCGGCTGTCACCTGTTGTGCAGGTAACCACACTGCGCCGATTCGTCCAAAACTAATCCTGGCAGCCTTGCAGGACAAGGAGGGCTGCGCCGATTCGACGTCCTCTGCTTATCATGACGGCTGAAGTCATATGAGCAAAATCATTGCTCAGTGTGACATTAGCCAATCAATAGTCAAATAGCTCAATATAAGACCCATCCACACCCCCGGGTTGGACATATAATGTC
Organism: Colocasia esculenta; assembly: GCA_014218235.1. Classification (NCBI taxonomy): domain Eukaryota; kingdom Viridiplantae; phylum Streptophyta; class Magnoliopsida; order Alismatales; family Araceae; genus Colocasia; species Colocasia esculenta. The sequence continues at coordinate 209,218,979 of CM024753.1, forward strand.
TATGTCCGGATGGGTGGGTTTATATGTTGTTCATCCGTTCCATGGGTTGCTTGGTCATGATATTGCCCGAATCTCCGTAGGCGTGCCTGGGGGATCGGGGTCATGTGCCATTGGAGATATGTCATTCTGTGACATACACTCCCTCTTTTGGTACCATCTCCGCATATGGTGGATGAGTATCGCGCTTTCCCCTTATCGACCACAATAAGGGGAAATGCTGCCGAATTTTCCCCGCGAGGGTTGAGTTGGCGCGAAATCCCTAAAAGAGGACATTAGCGTTCAATTGAGTCGGCGGTGTTTCAAATGGATGCCGATTCAATAACGTCTATCACTTCAGTGGGGTTGCGCCGATTCAGTTTTTGCTGTCTACTGCGCCGAATCGAGACTGTCTATGAAGTGCGCCAAATCAAATAAGCCCCGCCGAGTGAACAGAACTTCATTTTAATGTTTCAAAAGACCAAGTGACGAATTGAAAGCTTTTCCATGATAAAAGAAACAAAAGATTAATTTAATCACCCTAGTTTTAATGCCTCAAAAAGAAACAAAGATCAAATTGAACCTTTTCAAGTAACAAACAACAAAGGACCATCTCATGTTTTACAAAGAACAAAAGACCAAGTCAAGCTTTTCCAAGTAAATAAAAGATCACCTCATGTTTTACCACGGGGTAAAAGACTCAAATCAAAATTGTTTTCACCAAAAGACCAATTGGACTTTTTCCCAAGCAAAAAGTCACTTCATGTTTTGTAAAGGACAAGAGATTCAAATTAAGATTATTTTCGCGATCAATAGGCGAATCAAATAGACCATTTCTTACTGGTCTCTCTCAATGGACCAATGAATCAAATTGAAGTTTTTCCCTGATAAAAGAAGCAAATGAGGCAATAGGCAAGAGATTCGGTAGTCGACCAAGTAAGAAATCAAATGAGTCTGAATAGGCATTCGCTTCCCTTAATAGTGCTTTGGCTCTAATTTAAATTGCGTTCCGCACCTCTCTATCGGATGTCTCCGCTTCAGGTCATAAGGTTTTTCTAAATCTGGCGATTAATCAAGGGTTTTCCTCTCAGAGGGATGTAATTAACGTCGTTGCGTCCAGGCAACGGCGGGATTTTGGTCCAGGACCCGACACTTCACTCTCGTTTGATGAAGTCAAACGGCGCGCACAATAGACCTAAAGTCCTCCGACTCTCGAGGCAAACCAACTTGTTGTCACTATGGTGACTAGCACCCCGCGCTGTGCGAATTGTGGATTCATCTCACGCCGCCATTGCTCGTGTAGCATTCTACGAGACTTGGACTCGCAATACGCATGCATCCATGAGAAAAGAGGACCATGATAAATAGATTTTAAATATTTATATTTTCCATTTCCACAGTACCTATTATGCAAGTGTGGAGAAAGTGCAAGGTGAGAGCTTACATTTTATCATTCTTCACGATTAGTGCCACTTTGGTGATCTACCCAACTATTTATAAATCAAAAAATCTCACCAAAACTCATAATATTATCAATGTAAATCTTAATATGAGCAAAAGGACATAATACAATAATTATTGTAATCTGAAAACAGAGATATTCATGCATAAATAAAACTATAATGAGGTCAAAACTTAAAAGAATATCTCTAATAATTATTGCAATAATTATCGGTCCATAAACAAGCTTTAATCATGCTAAAACTAAATTAAAAGGGGTTAAAAACATAAGTTTAAGCATGTTGTTATATAAATGTCATTTTCTGTTTGCAGAAATAACCACAGAATTGCAAACATATCCCCAGAGTTGCTTCTATGCTTCCCACTGTTTTGCAGAAATAACTTATTGCATACAGATCAAATTAAAAGGATATAAAAATAATACTGGATACTTAATGGATATTATGAGAATGAAAATTCGGTTCTTAATGGTATTGGATATGGATCTTTATGGTTCTGAAATGAACCCAATATCTAAACCCGAACCCATAACCAATATCCAAAAACTAAAACCCCATTTAAATCGATCCAATAAACTTAAAGAAACTGGGTATATAACTAAAGGAACTAATTACGGAAAACTGGGGTAAGAGGGTAAAACCCCCATCTTCTCCCACCCCCAAACCCTAACCGCATGGGGGGGGGGGGGGGGGGGGGGGGGGGGGGGGGGGGGGGGGGGGGGGGGGTCGCTGCCATGGCAGTTGCGGCAGGAGGGGCCGGCGGCCCCCCAACCTCCCTCGCCGGCCGGTAATGGCGCCGACGGCGCCGTCCGGCGAGGGCAGGGCCGTCGTGCTGCCAAGAAGTGTTTTTTTTTTTTAATCTGAAAACCTGCACGCCGACGGCCTGCACCCCGCGCATGGGGAGGCTGCGCCGCGCTCCTGCGGTGCCGTGACAGCCTCCTCCTGCGATGCCGCCGCCGCGGCACCCCCCCATCCCCCCCCCCCCCCCCCCCCCCCCGACCACCCCATGACCGCAATGGGAGGAACAGCGACCCCCGATCTCCGGCCAAAACGGCGCCTCTGGCGCCGCCAGCGATCCTGGATCGCCGATCCCCACTGACCTGCACCTCCTAACGCGGCGATCTGCAGGTGTTGGTCTGGGATGGTGGGGGTGGGGGGACGTCGGCCGCACACGGTTACTGTCCGCCTGAGCAAAGGCCGCCCCTGCGATCAACAGACCCAGTCTGCGGTGGCGATGCTGCGCACAGTCCCAGCTATTCTCGGCAAGCCATCCTCATCCGACAAGACCGAACCAAACGCAGACACAAAGCCCACAGATCGAAAGACGGGCTCTGATACCACATGTTGGGGATGTGTACCTAAGCGGAAGCCATCCCACGTGTGAGGAAGAAGACGACACCGGTAGACAAACAACGTACGGACGCCGGTAAGAGAGACGCGTAACCCGCTGCGCTCTCTGTCTAGTTTCCTCTCTCTATGTGTCTGTAGTTTGTGTGTATGACCTGATGGGGAGTCACACACATATTTATAGAGAGGAGGGACCAGTCCCAATGGACCTGAGCAGGATCCCACCCATAACAGGATCCAATTGGGTACTTAATGGGTTAAGCCCAATCAGTATTTTCGTTAACTGGACCTAATGATGTGTCTTAAGATGTGCGCCCAACACAAGTGGACCATTAATATTGGGTAAAACCCAACAGTTATTCCGTTTAGAGTTTTTCTCTTTTTTGAAAAAAATATTTTTTTTTTGAAAAAGAGAATAGAATTATGTATGAAGTATGAACACATATTTATTTTAATGCATTTGATATGAAACTAACTAAAAACAAAACAAAAAGCAAGGAGAGGGAACATACCACTAGAACAACTTAGTAGCCAAACAAGGTTTCTCTCTCTCTCATTATGCACACGCCCTTCTCTAATCTATCCCTCCATTCTTCAAAACACACCTCTTTCTCTCTCTAACTCACACCACACACAACCTTCTCTCTCTATACCTTCCCCCACACCTCTGTCTCTCTAACTCACACACATGAGCCTTCTTCTCTATCTCTCTCTACCTTTCCGAATGCCGACCCCTCTCTTTACCTCCCCCCCCCACCTCTCTGTCTCTCTACGCGCATTCCCACCCACCTATGGACATATCCTTCTCTCTCTACCTTCCCCCACTCTCACCCTATACATACACACACACACACACTCTCTCTCTCTCTCTCTCCTGCAAACCACTGAAGTAGAGTAGTACCAAGTGGAAAAGGGACCCAGGGGGAGGCCCAATTAGGACAGTTTAATGTTAGGAACTACGTACAAGTGAAAAAGGAAAGAGCTTGGGGTTGTTAAGAAAGGAAAAGAAAGGGGAAAAAGAGAAGAAGACCAGCAGCCCCCTTTCTTTCTCTCTCTCTCTCTCCTTTTTCAAACAAAGTCCCTGATCCCTCTATACATATTACTCAAGTTTTGGTGTGGAGATAAACACAAACCCAGAAACTCCCAAAAAATCCCAGCCCCCAAGTCTTCTCCCATTGCGCCTCCCGTCAGCACAGAGTGGAGAAGCAGAAGAAGAGAGAGAGAGAAGGGGCCAGCAAGCAAGCCCAGACGAAGCATATCAGCAGCGGCAGCAACAATGTCTTACACGCTCCCCAGGTCCTCCCTCCAGCACGAGATCCACAGCCCCGGCCCCGGCCCCCGGCGCCCTCCCCCTCCAGAGCCCATGAGCTGCGCCGCCGCCAACCGCGCCGCCGCAGCCGCCGCCCCCGCGCCGGCGCGCTGCACCGCCCCCACAGGTCCCGACGCCGTCGCGCTCCACCCGAGCACGAGGTCGGCCCCAACCATTGCTGCTCCGCCGTCGTCCAGGCCGTGGCCGCCCCCGTCTCCACCGTCTGGTCCGTCGTCCGCCGCTTCGACAACCCCCAGGCCTACAAGCACTTCGTCAAGAGCTGCCACGTCCTGGTCGGGGACGGCAGCAGCGTCGGGACCCTGCGGGAGGTGCGCGTCGTGTCCGGCCTCCCGGCGGCCACCAGCATGGAGCGCCTGGAGGTCCTCGACGACGAGAGCCACGTCCTGAGCTTCCGGATCGTGGGCGGGGAGCACCGCCTCACCAACTACCGCTCCGTCACCACCCTGCACGGGGACCCGGGGCCCTCCGGCGCCGAGAGCACCATCGTGGTGGAGTCCTACGTCGTCGACGTGCCGCCGGGGAACACCAAGGACGACACCCGCGTCTTCGTCGACACCATAGTCAGGTGCAACCTGCAGTCGCTGGCCCACACCGCCGAGAACATCGCCTGCCGCCGGCCGCCTTCCTCTTCTCCCTGAGCAACCATGCCCGGTTTGGTTCAGCTCGCTCGCCACCCACCTCTCTCTCTCTCTCTCTCCTTTTATCTCTTCTTTGGTCAAGTGGGGGTTTGGGGAACTCCCCACCATGGGAAGAGAGAGAGAGAGAGAGAGAGAGTGACACACACACACAAGAAGAAAGAGATAGAAATATAGCTAGTACTACTGTCGAGGGTCACAAGAAGTCGTGTAACTTCTCTTCACAGAGGAAAGCCACACCCCTTCTCCCTTTAGACTCCCCTGTGTATGCTTCCGTTCATCTTCTTCCCTTTTAGAATGCAGTTTTTGCTTTCTTCTCTTTTTTCTAGGCTTCAAGGGCACTGTCACTAGCAATAATACACCATGTCGTGCGCTGTGGGATCTGTACATCGCCTTTCTTTATTGATCATTTCCGTGTACATATTTCTCTCTATATCTTGTATCTGTGTGTATTTTCTTGACATTTCCTGTAACGGGTTCTTCTAATTAAGTGGGGTTGTAATGGCTAGCCGAGGCCCAAGATCTTGGCAAGGTAATTTCTTGTACTTTTGTAAAGAAAGGGATGCTGTATTTGTTGGTTCTATATATATGTGACCCTCGTCAATCTGTGGAGGCTTACTTCTTTCTCAGACATAATATTCTTCAATTTTTATCCCCACCAAAGAAAAAACTCCATCTCTCTCTCTCTCTCTCTCTCTCCCTCTCTCTCCTTCTCCTCTCTCTCTCTCTCCCTCTCTCTCTCTTCTCCCATTAGAATCAATAGATGCAACCTTTGGAGCTCCAAATACCAACATGCATGTCTTCCTTTTACCAATCTCTCTCTCTCTCTCTCTCTATCTCTCGTTGTGTGGGCTAGTATTGCGTTTAAATACGTAGCACAGAGGTCAAATGTTAAAAGATGGGTGGAGGAGGGGAATAAACAAGAGCATCGCCAGCGAGGAACCACGACGTCCCCGCCGGCGCAGCAGCATCACCCAAAAAAATCCCACGGGCAGCCCCCCGTGATGTCGCCGTCGTCGCCGTCCTGCTTAGATATCCCCGGAAGTTTATTAATACTTCAACTGACCTCGTCCTCGTGCTGGTCGTCGCTCCTGCCCCTCCCTCTCTCTCTCTCTCTAACCCCGCCGGTGGGGTGACAGCGAGAGGAGCAGAAGCATACGCCATTAGTTTAATGGCCGCCCGCCCACAGTTTCCAGTTTTTATTTACATGCCCATCTCGTACCCGCTACAGCCAGGAAACCACGCACCCCTGCATCCCGGACCATTATTATAAAAACCTTCTCTAGCCTTTTCCGAGGAAGAAGAGTGGAGGGCCCCGGCCCAAGCCAAAGATTGCTCCCTTCTCTAAGTTCTCTTCATTTACAAAACACAACCCCTCTCTCTCTCTCTCTCTCCTCTCTCTCTCTCTCTCTCTCTCTCTCTCTCCTCCGTTCTGAGTTCTCTTCCTTGCAGGGTTGTGAATTTTGGAGGTCAAATTTGGGTGGCTGAGAGAGAGAGAGAGAGAGAAGTGGCCTCTCTGCGACATGCATGTTGCAGTAAACAAGAGCTTTATGGTGATGGAGAATAAGCAGCTGGCTGGCCGTGCAACTTCGCCCAACTTGTCGCGAAAAATAAGTGCAACTTGCGCTGGGGGGGTTGCCGCCCTCTTCGTGGGGGGCCTGTGCAGCTACTTCTCTCTCTCTCTCTCTTATAATATCTGTCCTTTTCTTTTCCCCCTCTCCTCTCTTCTTCTTCTTCTTTTATTTCTTGGCTGCAGCTTTTAATTAATTACCTAGCTTGTTTTAGCGAATGGGATGGCATGCAAGTTGCTCTGCAACTTGCCTCTGGTGGGGTTTTTAGATTCCTCTCTCTCTCTCTCTCTCTCTCTCTCTCTCTAACACAGTGGTATTCACACCTCCACCGCCCCCACCCTCTCCTGATATTTATGTCAAGCTCTTTAGTCTCAGTTTGATAATAAAATGGGTGTAAAATTAACTTTAACCTGCGGCTTACTTTGGCCCATTTTTATCTCATTTTTATTTTGTTTGTATTTGAGTTAATTTATTTAACTATACTGAGTTAACTTATTTTTCTCAAATAAAAAAAAAGAGGTTAACTATGTTGAGAAAAGAAAAAATAATAATTAATATTATGTACGGTAAGAGTAAAAAAATAGTTAACTCAATAAATTAACTCTAATCAAAAGTGAGTTAGACAATTATGAGTTAACTCACATTTGACTCATCTTTAATCTAACCTATTTAAATTAATTTTATAATCTTTTCAAATTACGATTTAAATTAATTTTGAATTAACTCTGAATTAATTTTAGTATAATCTATTATCAAACCTTAAGGTTGTGTTCTTGGTGGGGTGCAGCTTTGTCCATCCAGGGTCCCACAGAAGAATATACGCTCATCATCTATATATTTTGACATCTCCAAAAGGGGAAAAAACAAAAAACAAAAAAAGGAAAACCCACGTAAGATTTTGGTGGTGTTGATATGTTGGACGGGAGTTAACAGCTCCGGAATCGAGGCCCATGGCCTTCCCAAATCCCAATTCAAAATTACTATTGGTGTACCATATATTGGTGTGATACGCCCCATGTCTTATCGTGGCTAAAAAAGTTGGAAAACACTCTTCTCTGACATGAGAGTGGACGTATTCACTGGACATTCTTTTTTTTTTTTTTATAATTAAATTTTAAGATTTTTTTAGGGTCTGACATAGTACGTCCATTAATATTCTATCATGTTAAAAAAAATAGCTCGCCTAAATATTCTGCCCCAGCAACGAATATTTCTCATAATAAAAAGGTCGTGCAACTCTAATTCTTCTCGCTAACTATATATGTCATGACAATTAATATTCAGAAAACCATGCATGCTGCTCATGAAATGTAGTCAAACAAGCAATAGAGCATTCGACTGTGGCGATGGACGTGTGCACTGCTCGCCACCTTCCTTCTACCTCCTCCAAAGGACGAATTGCTGCCTAAAGAAGAGAGATCACACTGGTTCAAGTCCAATCAAGCTCTAATTTCCAAATATCCTCTTTGGACACCATTGTCTTGCACAGCTGTTTATATATATACATGCATTTATATATAATCTCATTATACATTGTATGTTCTTCTTATTTAATCATTTATGTCTAGAGAAATATTTATTATCTGATTAATTATAGATATTTTTTAATTTTAGAAAAACACAAAGTGCTGCACAAGACGACACGCAAATAAAAGGTGTCACGTGGGGGCACCATCTAGTCACTTGGCAACATTACCCACCGCCGTCACCAACCAATGCACTACTACTGCCACCGATCGATGTCGCCACTTGTCACTCTACCGGTCATCATCGTTGTTTTCGCCACCATTGTTCTCACCACTTGTTACTTGGGACGTCACATAGACTATCAATCTATGATCGGATGAGAAGTGTTTCTCTTATTTTTAAGAGAACAATGTCTTTGTTGCAGCCTAATTTTTTTTTAAAAAAATAAGAAGTACATTCGGCTCCGTGATCGGTCGTCCACATATAGCGATTGGATAATGTAGAGTATAAAATTTTTGAGAGGGACCACCATATTTCCAAGATCACCTCCGTGGGTTTGCTCTCCATAGAATGGATGGGCTGGATGGCGAAGATAGTCTATCACACATGCACTCCACTGTCTTCTTATTAATTAAATAGTGTTACCAAGGGTTTGACAGGTTGTTTTTGTACTAACTTCGGAGGATTAAAAAAAAGTGTCGTCAGATGGCGATAGCCTGTGTCGCTGTTCAATGGGAGAGCGTTAATTTTTGGTATAATTAATACTGTTTAGAGCACAAAATGTTAGTGTTGTGATTGATGTGGGAGGATCAGACCTCAAAATTGAGGTGATGGGAAGAGAGGAGAGGGGGTTCTTGGCAGTCAAAACCTAAATTGTAGCTATAAATTTATGGGTTTGGGGTTGCGAGTATCAAAACATAGGTTATAACTACAAATTTATGGGTTTTGAAGGTTTTGGGGTTTTGGGTATGTTTTTATAGGAGGTGGTTGTCGACTCCTTAGTGTCTGAAGATCCAATATCATGAAAATTCGCCGATAGCAAAAGCAAGTTTCAATTATTGCTGACTTATCACTCTCTCTTTATCTGCTTCAATCCTACTCCAAATTGGAAATTTTCTTTCCAATAGTTAAAAAGTGCCAATTTGTTGTGTGATCTTTAGTCTCTCCAATCAAGGTCCTCACTACTTAATCCTTTTGACCTCCTCCTCCTCAACTCTAAGTTATACACCATATTGATAAAAAAAAAAAATTTTGATTATATAACATAGCTTTTCGTTTTATGAATCTCTCTAAATATCATGATTGCCTTATGAACTAAATTGCTGTTTGGGCTAGTGCATAAAGGACTAGTGTATGCTCTTACTTTAGCCAACAAAAAGGAGTATAGAGCCTTCGCAAACAAAGAGAACTTGTCTTTATCTGAATTGTCTTAAGAGGCAATTTTGTCTCCATCAGTTGCAACCTTGTTTGATGTAGCCAATATGTAGTGGGTCATTATGCGACCCGTCAATATCCCTGTCGGGATTAGCATTAAAAACTTTGGCACATATGATGATTACAAAAGTTTACCCATTACATGTGTCAACATGGGAGAAAAGAACTTATTTAGCCCTCCAATTATGTTGATGAGACTTACTAGTTACTACATATTTGTTGAAGCTGAGATCTAATTGGCCCACAAAAAGCGAGAAGTATCAATTTTAGGATTGTCTGAGAAAAGTTTCGTCGAATATTGAAGTGGTAGGAGACGAAGTCATCGCTCGATCGAACCTGCACAGAAATCAAACTCAGAAGTTAGTTTTCGAAATCGACCCTATGATAATCTAATTAAAAAATGTAGAGGCAAAAAAAGAATAGTAGGTCAAAAATAAGTGTAAGATAGATGGGCAGAGGGTTGCCGAGAATTGTTTGTCTATGCTTACCTATGCCCCTAGCCTTTACATGCATAGCCATTGAGGAGATCCCTTCAAGAAATGGGAATTATCGGTCGCTACACTCTTGGATGCTCTTTTTGCCATGCATTTCGAACGGAAAACTAGACTTTAACACTATTATAAGCCATGATTGACGAGTAATGGTCTGGCCATTGTGCTGGAGAGTCGCAGGCATTATGCTCGTCCTAGTGTCGACCCACAACGATATCTAACTAGTCATGACCTTGTTCATTTTCGATCGTGCTCTTCGACTCAAAAAGGAGTGCACATTGGCCGGCCATCTTCATATATAGGTGCTAGGCTTGGTCAAGCCGACCTCTCAAATATAAGATATCAACAACATTCAATAACATATAAAGGAGTTTCTTGAAGACATGGAACTAGATTGCTTTTGCCTCTACGTGCTAAAAACTATGTCTATCGACATCCATCATATGCCGGCAGAAGCAATCTTCCAAATGTGAGGTATTGAGCCATTACGAACAAATAAGCTTTGTCTTTGTCTAAGTTGTGTCAAACGCAAGTTTCTCTATGTCAGTTACAACCCCTGTGATACTTCCAACATGTAGTTGGCGTGTAGTTGCATGAGAATACCCCTTTACAACTTTGGCATATACAGTTTTGGAATATTAATGATTAAGATGTTTATTGCATTACAAGTGTCAACGTACACACACACATATATTACACAGACACACACACATACATATATATATATATAATATATATATATATATGCACATGTATTCACATGCAAGAGATATCTTTATGCATCTACAGCAAAAAAAAGAAAGGATAAAAGTATAGTCATAGAGTTTAAGAATGTTTTGTCAAAGTATAATGACTTAAGATGCCGTTACAAGTGTCAAAACAACACTATATATGCATACATATATATACATATATACATGTATGTATGTATTTTATTTGCAAGAGATATATTTATGCATCTACAGCAAAATAAAAGGATATATAAAAGTATAATTCATAGAGTTTAAGAATGTTTTGTCAAAGTAAACGAATCAACAAGCAAGGTTGATCATATAGTTATGAGCTCCCCTTTATGTTTTCAGAGAAATCAAAGTTCAAAATTCAACCGAGAAATTAAGAGCTTCTTCCTTCGAAAGCATTTGAATACTTAGAACATTATTGCCTTTATAGGATTTTACGGCCTAATAAACACTTTTCAAAGTAGTACAAGAGATCATAAGAACACAGCACTTATAAGCTGTGAGACCAGAAGCACATGTACGGTAAATAGAGGTAATAAAAGATTTATGGATCCATATTACTTAAGCAGGTGACTATAAAGAGGGAACTGAACTCTTCTAGGAAGTGAATTAGAACCCTGTCCAAATCATATTTCTCATACCAACTATATGTGCTGATATGTGAAAACAAATGTTATTAGGATTCCCAACAGCTAGATCTAGACAAACACCACAGAGTTGGGGTGGGGGGGGAGAGATAAGATTATAATATTACCAAGAGGTGCAGATATAAAAGTCCAGTCCAAGTTGATAGGTTCAATAGGACATGCTGATCTAAGATCTTTGACAAATACCACTCTAATAAAGCAATGTGAGTCCAAAAATTGGACCATGTAACAACTTGAATCAAATCCAGAGTTATCTAAATTTGACCCAATAAAGTGCGTACTTTAAGTAGATAAATAATTCGTTACAAGAAAGAAAATGTAGGTAAATGACGGTTTTGGTTTCAAAGTTATAATACTCTTTCTTCTTTTAATTTTTCTTTTTCTACATCTGACCTCCGTATAATTTTATTAATAAAAAAATTGACTTGTTATTTATCTGGGACGAGTCGTCCACTACCCACCTTAGATACAAGCGAATAGGACTGTAACAGAGCGGATACGGAGCGGATATGGGTTTTCCGGTTCCGATCCGAATAGTTAATCGTATAATCGTATTCGCTCCGAATATAATTCGAATAAGGAGCGGATAATTTAATCGGATAATTTTCAGATTCGGAGCGGATACGGATATTATCTACTTCGAAAATATAAATTTAATAAAAGATATTAAGTGGTCTAAAAATCATAAAAAATTTAAAAATATATATATATATTTTAAAATATAAATGTCAAAAATATTTTTTAAACAAAAAATTAGTATTATATATATTATATATATATATATTATATATATTATATATGAATCATTAGATCTAAAATATAATGGTAAAAAATAATTCTATTTCGGAGCGGATCTTAAACGGAGCGGATCACCCGTTTCCGTATCCACTCTGTTTATTATCCGGATAGCATCCGTATCTGAAATCTGCTCCGCCGAATATTGTTAATCGGATACGAATTCGAATCGGATCTAAATATTATCCGAATCTGTTTACAGTCCTACAAGCGAATGAAGAGCTCACGATGTATTGATGGTTGTGAATCGCACTCCAATTGTGATTGGAGTGGGCAGTGGATGACCCGCCCTAGACAGATAGCCAAAGTTTCTGTTAATAAAAAGCTGCCACTTAAGGGAAACAAACGATGTTACATGTTGGATAAAGATATAGAATAGTTAATGCCCCCAACATCCGAAAGGAAATTAGTAGAAGACAATTTTCGTTGCCTAAGCTTTGCCCAAAGACTTCTGAAAATCCCTGGGACTTATGAGTACGATGTGTATGAGTTAATATGCCATTTCCCAACGAGCTTGTTTGGTGAACAATTATGAGCTTTCTTAATCGAATGTACCCAATTTCCACTCATGCCCACAAAACAAAAGGTTAGCCATATAAAGGACAGTGCTATACCTCGCCGACCAATCCATATATTTCAGTCAAATAATACTCATGATCTTTGCACCTAAATGCACAGCAAATGGTCACATCTTCATGTGGTTAGTCATAGAAGCGGCAAATTTGAGATAAGACATGTGGGTAGTCTCATTTTTTTTATCTTTTATGTTTGTTTTATCACCCTCATATAAATTAATCATAAAGATGTACATATATATATATAGAGAGAGAGAGAGAGAAGTGCTATGATGCAACAGAGCCTGTTGGTGCAGCCCTACCGCACCATAGCTCACGACCTCGAATTTCAATATGAGGGGCTGTGTAAAAAAAAATCCCATTGCACGCTAAGTGTGGTGACCCTCAGATTAAAATATGAGGGCTGCAAATAAGTCCCACTGCACTATAGCATTATATATATATATATATATATATATATATATAAATGAAATTTGAAGAGGCAAACTTGATACCCATCCTTGTCACCCAATAGCTTGGACGGAACCAAGGTGAGCAATGAACCTAAAGCCCTCTCAAGTTGGGAGGCCATGAGCAGTAACTTGACACCCTTGTGTCCTGATCAGCCACTGCTCACCATTCATGCTGAGATTGTCCATGCAGACATACTCCCCCACCGACGGAGGGCAGTTGCTATGGTTTTTAGCAGTCAATTGACTTGCCTATTATAAGATAGTGTACGAGAACTAACTCCACTCCTATGATAGTTGTTCATTTTTCTAGTAATTCTCTCGAGATGCCATGGTTTTTTACTATAACTTTTCACAAAGTAGTGTCAAAGAATGTAGACATCAAAAAGTGGCCACCGAATGTCTGATCTCCTTGAGTTTTGAGATTTGTTGACGAAGGTAGTGCTGCTGACATCTACAGGCAATGATAGACAATCGGGAGGGGGTGTCCAGAAGTGATTTCGAGGAAAAACCTTTCGACACCATGTGAGGGAACTAGTCAGAACAAAAATAATAGAGAGAGAGGCTCCCCGTGCTCTTGTATACTAGTGTCAGAGTTAAGAGCACGCTTGTCTTGCTATGGCCTCCCTCTCATATTCGTCTTCTATTCTCTTTAAATGTGTGTTGAGGTGCCTCTACGTCTATTGCCCCTCTTTTGGTGTTGCATGGATGTGGAATCAATTGGGGGTGCACGCAAGATCGGTGTGCTCTCAGGTGAGGGTTGGAGTACCGTCAAACCTTACTCGCGAGACATGGAAGAAGCCATGTCATAGTTGTCGATCTCTATAAGAGAGGGAGCGAGTCGGACAAATGGCGAGGCCATCTCCTAGAGCAGCAAAGACATGTCGAACAATCAACGAGGCCTTACCCTAGCAATATATAGAAACATGTCTAGATATGGGCAAGGTCATGTCCCTAGCACTGCGGGAGTGAGCTTCACAGCAACTCCAGAGGCCGAGGACTTGATCTCAGAGAGTGGAGGGTCGTTCGGAGATGACAAGTCTAGAGAGCCACTTTCACTTGCTCTGAACTAAGCGTCAAATGGCCAAAGAGACAGAGAGATTGATATCCATGAGTCAGATCCACACCTTTCGTTTCACATGGGTCTGCCACAAAAGAGTGGGAAGATAGCTAGGTGTAGCTCCTATTCTCCCACCTTGATGGACTAGATGAGCAAGTTTTCATAAGCCGACTCAACTCTACCCCCTCCACAATATGCCATACTACATCCATAGATATCTCTTGGCCAGTTGGAAATTTGGCTGCGAGGGTAACAACGACCCCAAGACTACCTCCACCGTTCGTAACCTACCTTACTCGTTTGTGCAGCACCAACCAACGCCAGCCCTTGTTAGCAAAACTATGGGAGATCGTAACATCAATAGCCGATAACTGAGGCCAGCCCCATTTGATCATGCCAAGGAGAAGGGTCAAGGGCCGACCCTTACCTGTCATGTAGTACAGCTAAACTAGCCCAGCCCTCCTCCCTCCCAATCCAAGTTGTCCTTTACATTTTCTTGCCTTTCACTTTGAATAATTGGATAACCTTCTTTTCATTAAGGGTGGCAATGAGTCAGATCTGGATCGGACTTGGGCTGGCTCGAGTTCAACCCGGTCTCTAACCGAGCGGGTCGACCTGGGACGAGACCCGATTTTTAAAAAATCCGACCTGACCTGGGACGATTAGATAAGATCTGACCTAGCCGGATTTTATCTTTTTAAAGATATTTTTATTATTTTTATTTGTTTACAATAAAATTGATATTCATTGAATCAAAATAGTATAAAATAAATATTAGACTAATCTAGATAAAGTTATTTTTAGTTGTTATAATATGAAATAAATATTAAGTCATTAAACATAACTCTATAACATAATTTTTAATCTAAAATTTTAGAATATTAAAATTATCACTGTGTCGCTTACTTTTAAAAAAAAAAATTTACCGAGCCGCCTAGGCCGGGCCGAGCCAAACCCGAACCCAGCCCAATCTTACTGGGCCAAGTCAGACTCAAAATTCAAAAGAGGTTAAAATATCCGACCCAATTCGTGTAAAATCGAGCCGACCCGGCCCAGTTGACACCCCTACTTTTCATAGGTCGGTAGATATAGACAGAGAGATAAATGAAGAGAGAGAGAGAGAGAGAGAGAGAGGAAAGAGGGTTGCGTGCGTGGGTGGTTTGGGGGGTGTGTGTGTGTGTAGAGAGAGAGAGAGAGAGAGAGAGAGAGAGAGGAAAGAGGGTTGCGTGCGTGGGTGGTTTGGGGGGTGTGTGTGTGTAGAGAGAGAGAGAGAGAGAGAGAGAGGAGGAGGAGGGGTAGGGAGGTCCTCAATGACTTGGGTTGATCATTCTAACTGGTAGCTTTCACAAGTGGAGAGTCCATGGGCAATTTGATACCCGTCCTTGTCACCCAAATAGGTAGGGGATCACCATTCCTTAGCTTTCACGAGTGGCTCCTCTAGTGGGCATGCATGAGCCGACGTACACCAACTGGCCAACTTGTTCTTGTGTCCCCTCTTTTCAACAAGGATTTAGGTCAAGCACATGCCAACTTGTTTGAGCTTGACATGGCGTGTGGGTGCAACTCGGACTCCACGTCCCTGTGATGACCGCCATGGGCGGCAGAGCTGATGTTACTAGTTTATCTCATTGGAACACCCCATTCTAGCTATCAAACAAGAGTAGGATTAGACTTAGTACAACTTATCCGAAGAGATTACAATAGACTAATCCCATCCCTAACCAGACAGGATGGGTCAGTCCATCTAAAGTGACAGCCAAAATATAAAAAGGAACTGCCACATGAGAACCTAGAAAAAGCATATTCTCAAGGATTATTTAGTTGAATGTTGCCCAGATTCTAGAGCAACTCTGCAGTTTCATACTAACACTTGCATTGCTCAGTGGTTGTTCTACTGCCTTTGGGCAGACCCAGGAGTCGTTTAATGTGGCTTCAAAGTTTAAAGCCAGTGGCGTGTTTGTGTACATAAACTTAAAAGAGGTCCCTCAATTATATGCACACAAGTATAGCCAAAAGGAAAATCTCAAAGCCTAAGACCATGCACATGGCGACTAAATATCTGAAAAGGTCTTCCTGGAAAAGAATCTTTCTATGGGTTTCTTGGGTACCAGCGGGTATATTCTGCTTTAGAGGTTCTGTGAATCTGCTCAAGCTTTACTGGTCTCGACTCCACTTCTTCCTATTGGAATTGTGATCTTTCATAACATCAAGCTTCAATGCATGGAGTCCGAGGTTCCTGTGGCAACATTTAGGGTTTTCTTTACATGCTATGAATAGAGAAACAAATGCAAAGATGTACTCAGACATGCCTGAATGAGTCAGTTATTGCAACAAAACACATTGATGAGCAATGATTCTGCTAACAAATCAACATAAACATGGCATAGCCATGGCCTACGTATCAGATCCATGCTAAGAATCTGAAACCTCATTTTAAGCGAAAAAATGCTACAACTTACGATCTCTCCACTTCATATATCAACTTGTGGTTCCTGAAGCGAAACATGATTTGCCGCTAATTTCTGGGTCAGACTAAGATAGCTCAAGGGGCAAAACAGATCAACATTCTAGATGAGGTCTTGCTCTGGAGCATCTACACTTTATTATTAAGCACCGATGTTCTCAACTTCTGCAGCCTTATCCATCCTCTTTACAATGCCCGCAATAACCTGGTATGTCATTCCGTTCAAGTTACGATGTAGTAAATGGGCTCACAAAACAGGTGCTCAGTTCAGGAACAAAGGTATCTAATAATAATAGACCTGGAAAAATTAAATGGGGAGAGGTGTAAAAAAGGCCTTTTAGCATTTACCTTTCCAGGTCCCAGCTCGTAGCTCTTTTTGAGCCCTTTGTTTAGGAGAGATCTCACAGTCAGTTCCCATTGGACAGGAGAGGTCACCTGTGACAGGACAAGCACACACCAATTAAAAAATAATTACTCGGATAAAAAGATGAATTTGAGGTTCCATGTATATCCACCTGTCGTGCCAAAATCCTCTTGATTGTGTCAGGATCAGAGTGTGGCTGGGCATCCACATTGGAAATAACTGGTATTCTGGGGGTTCTAATCTCCGTGACTGCCAATGCAGCTTCCAATCTTGAGACAGCTGGTTCCATAAAGCTGGTATGGAAAGCACCAGCAACAGCTAGACGTACCTGATATACAAGAACTACTTATAGATTATTCAAGCTATAGAATGTTTGTTTGTTGTGCATATTTTTACTCTTTACATAGCTCAACAAAAAGCCACTGGTAGCCAAAATCCAACAGTAACAGCAACCAAAATGTTTCAACCAGAAAACATATACATTAACATTGGCAATAGATATTCTGATAGAGCAAATCAATGAATGCTGTCCAATTATAGCAAACATGCACTTATGAAATACATCATAGTATCTAGGAGTGAACCAAGGCTACCTTGGTAAATACATCAGAAAAGATAGAAGAGGAAAGAGTGGAAGGTGAGTGAAAGTTTTTGGCCCATGAAAGATTTCAGTGGCATTAGAATTTGGAGGATTTCTTTTGATAAGGGATTAAGATAAGATATACCAGCACGTCCACTGAATAACATAAAATGTTGCCAGTATCTCCTTTGTGTGCTTAGATACAACATGTTAAAAGGTCAATGGTGCCTGCTGATTCAATAAATGAGCTTTCTGCCTCAAATAACCCAAAGATTATTTTCATCATAGAGGAATCTTTTGTTATACCTTTTCTCCACAAGTGTATAAAGGAAGGTGGGGGAGACCTGCCAGATCTATTCACCATGTTTTAAGGCAGATTGAAATAGGGAAATCCACCTTTGGCAAGCAGCATGCACACCAACAGTCTATGGTTCCGAGTATTGGGCTACCCCAAGCCCCATGACAAGCAAGCACCTTCCAGTCTATCCATTTTCCATAGTTGTACAAATTACATCACTTCATCATTAATGATTTATGGTAATGTCACATCACACAATAAAGAAGTATTATCATTCTGAAAACCCTTCAAAATTGGCCAGAGAGAATAAAACATTTGCAAGCTGAAAATCTTTCCAGAATATTATTTGACAAGCCTGCAACCCTACAGATGTCTATGGGCGGGTTTAAGTGATTATAAATGCTAGTCTAGCGGATATCTAAAGGAATCTGCATGTATAATCTTCCTTAAATTATGATTGAACATCTATCCTTCCAAGAGAGGATTGCATATATAACCGTGATGAAGTTCACATTGACAATTACAGCCCCATAATAATCTTCAGTTCATTTCAAAACACTTGGCTTCAGCCTCCACCAGAAGCATATGCAACAGAAGAATCAAAAAGTAAAATGATATATAGATGAGAATACCACCCTGTTTCCGAGAAACAGATAGCCTTCCTATTACCAAAGAGTTCAGAGCCATCTGATTAAACTTGACAGGTCTGATCAGTGTGGACTGGAGAAATTGATGCTTTTGTTAGGAAGAACACATGCCCGCAGGTGAATCCTAGTCAGATTCCCTCACTGGAAATGGAAATCCTGCCCATCCAACCCACTGCTCAATGATTGCCCCTCTGCACACACATGGGTTTCTGCCACCCGAAGATGGTGTGTAGTCAGATTTTATATGAAAGCCGACAGTCCAGCAACATCATTTGGGAGCTATCCTGCCACCATCAGATGGATGCAACCTGCAGTTGCAATATAGATAGAACCTAACCTATGGGTGATTCATCCAAACAGGTCAGAAGTATCTGCCACCCCAAGCACACATACAGGAGACCCACTTATTAGCAGAGTTTCTTTATTCATCAAGATCATAGAAAAGAGATCTTGGAGAAATCTCAAAGAGACCAGAAAGGAATCTTATTAGTTATTCTACCAAAATGCGCTTCAAATAATTTTTTTTTATGAGAACTTGTATTATAGATCAAAACATTATATCTTCTTTGTTCAAACTGCACATTATAGTCTAGAAATGGATGTCGCAATTTATAAGTTTGTACTCTTGACATCTGCAAAACTGTGTATTCTATATTAAAAGTGTGTATTCCAAAAGCGTATTACACTGTAAAGCGTATTACACTGTAAAGCATATAAGATTGCAAAGGGTATTCTGGACCAAAAACTGTGCATTTTGAGGAGGAAGTATGTATTACAAATCAATTATTCTATTTGAAAAATAGAGGCATATATTTCAAAGTATATTTGCCAGAATCATATTGGTACGTATATAATTAACTAAAGAAGCATATTGGTACGTATACAATTAACTAATGGTGTTTAAATCCCAATCAACAAAGTGTTTTTTATCCTATATGATACAAGATATATTCTATGTCATTAAAGGTGGCCAAGGCGACCATCTAGGTGATGAGGTGACGCATGTAAGGCTGGGTCAAAGGTGGACCAGGCTCCACATACTCCAACACAAAAGAAGGGTCCAGGTCCTTGCTCCAAGAGCGCAAATTTTCACCAAACGAGGAACACCATGTCCCACAACAAGGGGTAAATGTACCCACTGCTGCAGCGAGATTTCAATATCTACTCACTACAAAAACAGCCTAGAGACAACAGAGCACCAATTAAGATCCGAATGAAAACAGAATAGCTTAAACTCATCTATTGTGGCCTATAAAGACAAATATCAGCAAGGCAACAGCAACACAAAAAAGGAAAAGCCATTTCATGATCTCTTATGTTGGAAATTAGCAATTCTCTCTGAAACCCCAGATTTGTTACCTCATTCATCAAGACTGGTATCAGTATGGTAAGGTGTTGGATATACATGTGCACTTGCACAGAAGTTTATTTGGGAGGAGGAACTATGATTTTATGATGCATAATTATGGGCAGATTCATGTTCACATTTTAATCTTAAGTATACATCTAGTCTACTATTCTATTGGGGGAGGGTGGGGAAAGAGAAGCTGAAAGCTTATGCATCCTTAAACTCTCAACAAATGAATTAAAATATTTTTGACACCAGTTAAAACCACCGCACAGATTGCATCACTCTGATATTTGTATATCCAAATCGATAGAGTATCAAACACCTATATCAGTAAAATATCATAATTGCTACTGTTACAAGTATTTGAGACAGTAACTGGGCATCCCCTCATAAACCATTTAATACTAAAATGAAAGGAATAGTGTCCAAGGATATTATAGGGACACAAACCGTCATTCTAGCTTTGAACGATTTTGCCTTGGCTTCTACAGCTTCAACCCCTTTCAAACCTCCAGAAACAGCATAATTGCCCTGCCAATTAGTTGTTTGCCAAGTCATGAATTAGTCCCAAAGTGAATGTTGTTGCCAATATTGGTTTCAAGCAAAAAAATCATTCTTACAGGACAGAGAAAGTTTGCAATCTGGACTTTATTCTTTTCATCCACATCCTCATTTGCTGCATCACATAATGATTGGACCTTTTCTGAATCAAGCCCGATGACACTGACCATTGCACTCTCAACAGCATCCGCAGCATCCTGAAAGGAAAAAGACAACTGACCATTATCTTCACCTGCTACAGAATAACATGTAAAGTGAGTGCCACTAAACTAGCTGCTGCTAACCTGCATAGCTTCTCCTCTCAGCTTGACAAGCTTCAGTCCATCTTCAAAGCTTTTCAAACAAATTCAGAATAGTAAGTCAGGATGGGTCATTCAGCTGTATTGCAAAAGCTTAAAGGCAAGGAGAGGTCTACAAGATGGTCTGATCAGCAAACCCAAACCCTGTGTTCAATATTTTATAACTTACACCCTCAAATGTACAGATCATTGTGACATAAATTAAGAACGTAAAACTTTAAGGCAGAGAATGTTATATCCGAAAGTTAGTCCACCCACTTGACAAACATGGCACCATTGTGACATGCAGAAATGTTAAGCACCTGAATGCCCCAGCAAATGCAAGTGCAGTGTACTCTCCCAAACTTAGGCCGCAAGTCACATCTATGGAGTCGATAATGTCCTGACCTCCATCACGGGCACGTAACACTTCCAAAGCAGCTAAGCTCGTCACATAGATTGCTGGCTGTTAACATTTGCACATCTCAGACATACAAGAACTCCAAAAGAGGTTCCATACAGCAAATGTTGTTTTTTATTTCATTATTGCACATTATGCTTCAAATAAATGACACAGTCATGTCTCAAAAAACCAACACATGCTCTATGACTGGCCAAAATACTAACTGAACATACTAAAATGACAAAATCACAGATGGAACACAGTAATAAAGCATCTGTGACTTCTGCAAGAAAGATTTACCTGGCTTATCACAGTTGAATCAAGCTTTTCTTTTGGTCCATTAATGCAAAGGTCCAGAAGGTTATAACTGAAAAAAAGGAAACATATAGGTGAAGTGGAATGACATCAAGTTTACTAAGATTTGGTTCAAGTACATGGATTTGTACAAAAGAAAACCCACCCAAGAATGTCATTTGCTCTCTCAAATAAGTCAGCAGCAGCTTGCACACTCTGAGCAGTTGTTCCCATTCCCACAGCTTGTGCACCCTGAATCATGATGGAAGAACAAATATAGTGCATTACTACTGCATTATGGTCACTAGCTGGCAACATATCACCAAATTCTGGACCCAAAGCAAACTTGATATCTACAGGAAATATAAGACAGAATTGTGAAGAATGTGGAGTACCATACCCAGTAGGTATACTAAGAAGATATACACACGCCCAGTAGATATACTGAGAAGATATATGGCAAAGCATCTTGTAAAAGGAATATATTCTAAACACATCTTTCCCTTTAGTGGGTGTTGGAACAGCTACCCATGATACATCATGATACAACAGAGGTCATAAATGACTTTTGTTTAAATACCAGAAAAGAAGCAGTGCATATTTTGCTCTTAAGATCATTGCCAATGTGTTATTATTTCAATAAAAGAGGATCTTCTTTTCTTTGGTTGTGTAAGGAAAAAACAGAAGGGAAAAGGAATAAGAAAGTGTTAAGCTTAAATTTTCTCTAAACATAAATCAATCGCAAAACTCAAGCACATGAAAGAAGATTTCAATTTTGCTGTGACTCACTCTTAATTTGAAGCTACTGCAGAAAACTAAAAGACGACAGTGAGAAAAGCAACCACAGAGAGTCATTCAAGATTGTTCCCCAAGGACATTGATTCTTAATTATCGACATGGTGACTTAGAAGGTGCCCATGTGGAGTGGCAATGCAGCTAGGTTAATCTGTCTTGGACTTCTACTACTGCTCCATGCCATAAATAAAAGTTTTATGGTGACTTTGTGAGCCTAGGCTAATCTCACTCGGTACAAATCATTGCTTCATGTATTAATTATGTAGTAAAAATTGATGTCATTAATTTAGTTATAGAATAGGTCAATTTCCTTTTCAGTATGCATATACACACTTTAGAACTTGAGAAAATAGGACCAATACATTTTGAGGAATACACATTAAGAAAATAACGTTGGACAAAATGGGTAGAAAAAGTAGATTATACATTGAGGAAGATGATCCTACCCCAGATGCTCTCAATTTCCAAATCCATCTCCGCCAGTAAGAAAAGGGGCCAAGAACCTGATACCAATATATCCACTACAATACCTCCCAACGTATTGCAAGTTAAAGATCCCTAAAATCACGACACTCCCATCATATGTACATACTCCATAAGAATGTATGTTTTTACTACAGTTTTCAAGAGATGAAAGAACAATAATAAGCAGATATGCAAACTTAGGGGGCAAGGCAACCCCTCCCGAACAATCCATGCACAAGCAGATTGCTTGTCGATCTTCCGACACTCCTCGTCCTCTGTAATGAATGGCTCGGTTTTCACAAGGCAAGATGAGAACCGACCTCCATAAGAAACGGTCTCAAGGGGTTACATGGATGGCTGGGAATTAACTCCCATGCAATAATGACTTTGGCATGCGTTGGAAAGGCCAAAGGAAGTGGATGCATTGGAAGCAATTGAAGAGGTCAAACTCAAGTGTTTTAATGACCAAGAAACCTTCAAAGCAAACCCGTTTCTCTCGGCAGATGGAAGAGGAACCAATGGCCATTTTCTCCCTATAAAAGCAGACATCCTCCTCCTTTGTTTCATGCATCCCACGGTGAGAGCCAAGAGAGCTCCTTAGAGAGAGATTTAAGAGAGTCTTAGGTGTGTGAGCTTGAGAGAGTTTTGTAAGAGGATTTGTTCCTCTGGGTTGGTGTGTGTACTTATTGTATTATTCTCTACATCTAGTGAAGTTCTGCCGTCGCCGTCGCCCATGGACGTAGGAAGACACACTGTCTCTCCGAATCACGTAAATCCTTGTGTTCTTGTCGTGTGTGATTGATCCTTCTTCTCTCTCCTTGCTTCTTGTCGTGCGGATCAAGATCCTTGGGCATCACTCTGTGCGTCCGAGTGGTCATTGTCATAACAAAGGAGGAGGATGTCTACTTTTATAGGGAGAAAATGGCCATTGATTCCTCTTCCATCTGCCGAGAGAAACGGGTTTGCTTTGAAGGTTTCTTGGTCATTAAAACACTTGAGTTTGACCTCTTCAATTGCTCCCAATGCATCCACTTCCTTTGGCCTCTCCAATGCATGCCAAAGTCATTATTGCATGGGAGTTAATTCCCAACCATCCATGTAACCTCGTGAGACCGTTTCTTATGGAGGTCGGTTCTCATCTTGCCTTGTGAAACCGAGCCATTCATTACAAATTCTCCTCTTAACTCGTCTTCACAAACCGCATCCAATGCCAAGCTCTGCCACGACCGCCATCACCATCCATGCCCCCGCCGGGGCCACCTCACATGCTCTGCAAGCTAACCAAGCTCAGACAATGCCTGAACTTCTCAGAAGGAATAGACTTCGTCAGCATATCTGCGGGGTTTTCTGCTGTAGAAATCTTCTGAACAGCCATGGTACCCTGCAACACAACATCACGAACAAAGTGATACCTGACATCGATGTGTTTGGTCCTCTCATGATACATCTGATTTTTGGTCAGATGTATAGCACTCTGACTATCACAGTACACCGGAGTCATCTCCTGTACAAGACCCAGATCGCCAACCAAACCTCTCAGCCACAAGGCCTCTTTAACTCCCTCTGCCGCTGCCATATACTCTGCCTCTGTAGTAGACAAAGCCACAATAGACTGCAAAATAGCCTTCCAACTAATAGCACAGCCTGAGAAAGTAAAGACATAACCTGTCAGGGATCTCCTCTTATCCAGATCACCAGCATAATCTGAATCGACGTAGCCAACCAGCTGACCACCATCACTGTTTCCTTTCTGAAATACCAGGCTCACATCTGAAGCACCTTTGAGGTAACAAAGAATCCACTTTACAGCCTCCCAATGGATCTTTCCTGGATTTCCCATGTACCTGCTAACCACACTAACAACATGAGAAATATCAGATCGAGTACATACCATAATATACATAATGCTACCAACCGCACTCGCATATGGAACTTTAGCCATCAGTTCCATCTCCTTCTCTGTCTTCGGTGAATCATCAGCAGACAATCTGAAGTGGGCTGCCAATGGAGTGCTCACAGCCTTGCAATCTTTCATGCGAACCGCTCCAGCACCTTCTCCACGTACTTTTTCTGTGACAAGTACAACCTTCCAGTGTTGCGGTCTCTGTGAATCTCCATGCCCAAAATCTTATTGGCTGCTCCAAGATCTTTCATCTCGAATTCACCATTCAACTGAGATTAAGTGGTTAATTTCTGACATGTTTTTGGCAGCTATCAACATGTCATCAACATACAACAACAAGTAATAAAAGAATTATCTGAAAGTCTTTTATGATACACACAACTATCATAATCACTTCTAGAGTAATTATGGCTCAGCATAAAAGTATCAAACCTCTTGTACCATTGTCTCGGTGATTGCTTTAAGCCATACAAAGACTTCTTAACAGGCACACATGATCTTCTTTACCAGAAACCACGAACCCCTCTGGTTGGTGCATGTAGATTCCTCCTCCAGCTCACCGTGTAAGAATGTTGTCTTAACATCCAGTTGCTCTAACTCTAAATCAAGTAAATCAACTATAGCAAGCAACACACGAATAGAGGTATGTTTTACGACAGGGGAGAATACCTCATTGAAGTCAATACCCTCGTTGTGTGAAACCCTTCGCCACTAGTCATGTTTTGAATCTAGCATCTTCCACACCAGGAATTCTTTCTTTCTTCTTGAAGACCCATGTGCACCCGACAATCTTTTGACCAGATGGTACTTTCACCAGCTTCCATGTTTTGTTCTTCTGTAGAGACTCAATCTCCTCTTGCATGGCCAACTACCATTTAGAGGACTCGTCTGATGTAACTGCCTCTTTATAAGAACTCGGTTCTTCCCCTTCAATAGTATCTGCAACAGATAAAGCAAAGGCTACCATGTCAGCATGACCATACCTGCTGGGTGGTCTGATCACCCTTCGCTCTCTATTTGCTGCAATACTGTGTTGCCTCTGAGGGGCCTGTTGTTGTGCTGTACTGCTATCTGGCACATCAACTGTCACATCTAGGACTCGAATTGTCTCCTCTTGCACTGCACTTTCTGTTGAGAGCTTCACATCTAGCTCTCCCTGCTTGCCACTAACTTGATCTCCATTTTTCGTTGTTGATTTCTCTCCCGCCCGGAGCATTGCAGACTCATCAAAGGTCACATCTCTCTTAATCATGAACTTGGGTGGCTAAGGATCGGTACACCACAACCGATATGTCTTCACACCCTGTGTTTGTGCATATCCTACGAAAATGCACTTCTTTGCCCTTGGCTCCAATTTATCACCTGTGACATGAGCATATGCAAGACAACTAAAAATTCTGAGGTGAGAATAATCGGAAGGAGAACCAGACCATACATCCTCAGGAGTTTTCAACTCTATGGTTGTGGATGGAGATCTATTCACCAAGTACCAAGCCGTGTTGACAGCTTCTGCCCAAAATGCCTTTGACAGACCTACCTGAGATAACATAATTCTCGCTCTTTCTAAGAGTGTCCTGTTCATCCGTTCTGCAATATCGTTCTGTTGTGATGTTCCTGCTACAGTGCGATGTCGATCGATGCCATCATTTCTACAGAACTCATCAAATTCTTTCGAGCAGAATTCCATACCATTATCAGTACGGAGGCGCTTGATTTCCTTACCAGTTTGCTTCTCAATCAACGTCTTCCACTGCTTGAAAGTGACGAACACCTCACTCTTTTTCTTTATAAAATATACCCAGACCTTTCTTGAAAAATCATCAATAAAGGTCCAAATAAGTTGCACCACCCTTAGAGACAACTGGAGGAGGACCCCAAAGGTCAGAGTGGATGTAATCCACAGTGCCTTTAGTCCCCTATGGACTATTGTACTGAATTTCACCCTACATTGTTTTCCGAACACACAATGCTCACAGAAATCTAGTTTCCCAGTCTTCTGACTAGCAAGCAGACCACGCTTGCTCAACTTCATCATGCCTCTTTCACTCATGTGGCTCAATCGCATGTGCCACAATTGGGTAGGATCATCTGAATTTCGTGCCAGATTGGCACTGCCTATCACGGTGCTGCCATGTAAATGATACAAGCCACCGATCAACTTCCCTTTCATTACAACCAATGCACCTTTAGAAACTTTCAGGATTCCATTCTCTGCTGACAACCGATATCCATGCACGTCTAAAATACTCAAGGAGATCAAACTCTTCTTTAGTTCTGGGATATGTCGCACCTCAAGAGTTCTAATGACATTGTCAAACATCTTGATTCTAATTGTACCAACCCCTGCAACTGCAAGTGTTCTATTGTCTCCCAAGGTTACGGTACCACTACTTACTGATGTGTAAGTAGAAAACCATTCCCTATGAGGACACATGTGGAAGGTACAACCAGAATCAAGAATCCAATCATCCCCAGAAGTACTATTGGAGACCGACAAAACAGTCTCATCTTCAACAGTCTCCTCTTCAACAACATTTACTGTATCAGAAGAAGACTCCTCCTGAACCTTGCCTTCCCCTTTAATTTTGGACAATCTTTCTTAATATGGCCCTCTTTGGTTGCAATCATAACACTTGACATTTTTAAGTGACCTCGATTTTGATCTAGCCCTGCTCTTTTTACTAGACTCTTTTCTCACTTCTTCCTCTCACCATTAGGCCATCTGCCCGATCTTCGTCATGACTTTCTAATACCCGTGTTTCAACTTCTTAGAGTTAGAGAAGCCTTGACATCTTCTATAGAGATATCATCTCTCCCATATAGTAAAGTATCAACGAAATGCTCATACGAAGAAGGCAATGAGCATAGAAGTATGAGGGCTTGATCCTCATCATCTACCTTGACACCGACATTTTTAAGATCTATAACTCTTAGTAAACTCGTTCAGATGATCAGAAATGGGCATACCTTCTTTCATGCGAAAAGTGAACAACCGTTGTTTTAGGTACAAACGGTTTGTGAGAGACTTCATCATGTACCTTGACTCGAGCTTGAGCCAGAGTTTTGTTGGGGTGTCTTCATCAGCAACTTCTCTCAACACATCATTTGTCAAGCATAGACGAATTGCCGCAAGAGCACGCTCCATGTCTTCTTCTTTCTCTTCGTCTTTCACTCATCCGGTAGAGCCGTCATGCCTTTCACTGCCTTGCTCAGTCCCTGTTGGACTAACTAGGACTGCATCTTCAATCGCCAAATGTTAAAATCCTTCGTCTTTCCATCGAACACTTCAACGTCGAACTTCATTGTCGATGTCGACTTTGTAGCCATCAACAAGAAACACGGATCAAAAAATCCACCGGGCTCTAATACCAGTTTGTTATGACAATGACCACTCTGACGCACAGAGTGATGCTCAAGGATCTTGATCCGCACGACAAGAAGCAAGGAGAGAGAAGAAGGATCAATCACACACGACAAGAACACAAGGATTTACGTGGTTCGGAGAGACAGTGTGTCTTCCTACGTCCATGGGCGACGGCGACGGCGGAACTTCACTAGATGTAGAGATAATACAATAAGTACAAACACCCAACCCAGAGGAACAAATCCTCTTACAAAACTCTCTTAAGCTCACACACCTAAGACTCTAAAGGCCGGACATATCAGCCAACTGCCGATCTCATTGGCTCATCCTCCACAAGCCACCACCAAAAAAACTATTCCCTGTGCGGTACATGGAGAGTTGGCCAATGGGTTAAACTCTCATGCCATAAAGTAGGAGTTTTGCATGGGTTGAAGGAGTCCCCCAGCAAGACTCAAATGCCAACATTTATGCCATTAAAAAGGGAGTTTCTCATGCAAGAATTGATGCGGGACGATTGACACACGGGATGCAAACTGACCCCAAAAGATTTCAGCAATGAACAATTTAGTTAATGGTTTTCACACGTTTTCCACAGGAATTAACAAGAAAATAAATTACGTAAAATAACAAGAAACTAGCCGTTAGAGTCGTCCATCGCAGCAAAGAACCGTTATGGATTCTGGTAGTGAGAACTACCGCTAGTCTAGGACGATAGCTATACGTTCAAATATCGCAAATTTAGTAGATGTACAGGTAGGATCTCACAACACACAACCAGCAATGATGTTTTAATACTTTAAAAATGGCTAGTCAACTAATCTCTCATGCACAGAACATATACGTCATATAATAAACAGCAAGTTTGGAACGTTCCTATTGCGACTTACCGACCCGTGTGAGGAACGGGGTTCCGTACCGGGGACGACAATAGGTGACACAGGTAGGCAGCTGCTGCTGCTCGTTTCTGGATCGCCCATGACAGTTCGGCAAACCTAGTGTTCACAGAATCCCCAAACGCATACGGGGAGGCGAAATAGCCGGCCTTCGAGGGTGCTGGCGAGGAGGCGTTCTCGGACGTCGAGGTTGTGCGAACTCGTGAGGTAGGAACGGCGGGTACAGGTACAGTGGCTCGCTGCTGCGTCTTCCGGTGATTCATCTAATGGGCCTGTAAAACTGTTGTCGTCGCAGTGACCGCCGAAGGAACCTCACGGAGGGCGCACGCAACTGTGGCTATTTCCTGGGAAACGACAGGAAGGAGATGGATGGCGCTGTGGGACCCGTGCAGCGCTCGGGAGGGGTCGCTGGTGGCTGAGGCGGCACCGAACGATATCGAGATGGAGGACGGTCAGGACCCGCGTGTGCGTAGGCGGTCCGAGGCTTCCGGCAGGGACCCACGACGAGGCGGCAGTGGCTTTCTGGCTGTTCACAGGACCGCGACTGGGCTCGGGAAGCAGTATCCCGCGAACAGGAGGTGCAGGGGAATTCGACTGGGAGTGGAAGTGGCCCGCGCGCAGGGGTGCAACCGGAGGGGCGCGATCGCGATGGTGGCCCGGTGGCTGGTGGGGGCCTTGCGACGGCTGGTGGGACTGCTGACCACGCGCAGGAGGCGCGACCGGGAGCGGTTGGCAGCGGTCGGAAGTAGGGAGGAGGGGACGCGGTGGGCTACGTGAGGACTGCCTGGACGAGGGGGGGGGGCGGACTCCAGGCGACAGGGGAAGAGGCACAGGACTCTCACGGTCTATGGCTGGGGCGTGGGGTGTCGCTGGGTGTTGTGGAGGAGGGAAATAACAATGGCGAATTGGTCTGCGGTGGGGTTGTTCTCAAACAGGGCTTCCGGAAATGGCTGTGTGCACAGATGGGGAAAGAAGGAATTCTGAGACTGGGAGAGAGAGAATTCAGACAGAAAGAGGAAGAGAGACAGATCGGGGAAGAAGAGATGGGGAAGAACAGGGGCGATGGGGCTTCTCACCCTCCTTCACGGGATCCCCTTGGCACACACAAACACTGTGCTCTGCAACACAGAACCGTCCACAATCTCATGGCAACTGTTCATTCCATTCAAAACGTAAACTGTTCATCATCTCGTGGGGAAGACAACAGGTACATATATATAGCCTCTCTAAAGGCCAAGTAAAAAAAGACCAAAATAACCTTACATCCTAAAATACTGACATAACATAAATAAAGACAACATAATGGGCCCTAAATGGCCAGTCCACAATAAACTACTAAGATGTCTCAATCTCCATCAATGACTCGTCAAGCCACAAGGACGTCGGTCGAGCAGTCCGACGACGACGGTAGACCAAGCAGGGTCGAACCGGACCCCGCACAATGAGTCCCCACCAATTCCCCCCGGCTGGGAGGAACTCGACCCCGTCGAGTAAGGGTCGCAGTCGCTCTGGTACCTCTCAAGCAGGTCTGGGTCCAGTCGCTGAAGCTCCTCACGTGTACCCACGTGTCCTCGGTCGATGGCCTCCCTCTCCAATGGATCAAGTAGCGCTGATAGGCTCCATCCCTAGATGTAATAACTTGCTCGTCTAGTATATGATCAATCTGTTCTCGCCGTGCAGTAACTGGGGCCGGAGGTGGGCGCTCAGGTGTAGTGTCACTCTCAGGGGGGAAGAAGGCTCGAACGGATCACTGGGTATCATTGCTGGATCCCGATAAGCTACTAAATCAGCAACATTGAACGTAGAGCTAATACCATAGTCAGGAGGTAGGTCTACCACATACGCATTCGATCCGACACGCTTCAATACTTGAAATGGACCTGCTCCTCGGGCTTGTAGTTTCTTCACGGTTCCCGAAGGAAACCGTTCAGGCCTAACCCTGATCATTACGTTTTCTCCTTCTTGAAATTCCTGTGGTCGTCGACGTGCATCTGCCATTTTCTTATAATGTTCATTGCTGATTTCAATACGTTGCCTAATTTTTTCATGAAGACTCCTAATATGTTTAGCTAAAGACTCGGCAGACTCTGACACACGGGCTTGATTGGGTAAAGGAATCAGGTCTAAAGGTCCTCTAGGCCTATAACCACAGTGACAATCTCGAATGGACTCTTGCCTGTAGACCTATTGACAGAATTATTATACGCAAACTCGGCATGAGACAAGACCTGATCCCAACCACGCTCATGTTCTCTCACTAGACAGCGCAACAATCTCCCAGACTCCTATTGACTACCTCAGTTTGACCGTCGGTCTGGGGATGGTAAGCAGTAGAGAATTTGAGCTTGGTGCCCAAAAGATGCCATAAGGTCTTCCAAAAATAACTGACAAGCGTACATCCCTGTCGGAGACAATAGTCTTGGGTAGTCCATGCAAACGCACAACTTCCTCAAGAAATAGACGAGCTACCCGAGACGCATCCGAAGTTTTCGAACAGGGAATAAAATGAGCCATTTTGGAAAACCGGTCGACAACGACCATGACCGAATCATTCTTTCGAACCGTTCGTGGCAATCCCAAGACAAAGTCCATGCTAACGTCTTGCCACGACGATCCGGGACAGGAAGAGGAGTATACAATCCAGTTTTTGTTTCTTCTTCTGCTTGGCTAGGCGCATGTACGACATCGTGCTACAATATGCGCCACATCACGTTTCAAACTGGGCCAGAAGAAACGATGCTCCACCAATTCAATGGTTTTATTACGACCGAAATGACCAGCTAAGCCTCCGGCATGCAACTCCCAATCAAAATCACGGACAGAGGTCCGCGGGACCACGCACACCGATCACCTCGGAACAGATAGCCCTCCTGAAGAATGTAGTCAGGATGCTCTCTAGATGGGCCATCTTGTAGAGCTAAGAAGGCTGGACCAAAATCGGGGCAATTGGATACCCCTCACGAAGTCTCTCGAATCCAGTGACTTCAGCGCTAACCAATGAGAGGAGGAAAGAACGACGGCTTAACGCATCAGCCACACGATTCTCCACACCGGCCTTATGTTTAAGGACGAAGGTGTAGGCCTGAATGAACTCAACCCACCGACTATGCCTCGGGTTAAGCTTCTTCTGGGCATGGAGAAACCTAAGAGCTTCGTGGTCCGAAAACAAAACAAATTCTTGCGGCAGTAGATAGTGTCTCCAATATCTCAGGGCTTGCACTACCGCATAGAATTCC
This sequence comes from Colocasia esculenta, assembly GCA_014218235.1. NCBI lineage: Eukaryota > Viridiplantae > Streptophyta > Magnoliopsida > Alismatales > Araceae > Colocasia > Colocasia esculenta. The sequence goes on from CM024753.1 coordinate 209,250,852, forward strand.
TTGTCATAGGTGGAATATTTCAATTTAGCATCATTCAATTTCTCACTAAAGAAGGCGATTGGGTGGCCCTCTTGGCTTAATACTCACCTATGCCGACTCCCGAAGCGTCACATGCTACTTCAAATACTTTCGAGAAGTCGGTATCGAAGGATAGGAGCCTGAGTCATGCGCTCCTTAATTTCCTGAAAGGCCTTAGCAGCGGCCTTCGACCAGATAAAGGCTCCCTTGCGAATGCAATCAGTGATTGGAGCCGTGATAGTGCTGAATCCCCGAATGAAACGACGGTAAAATGTCGCTAAGCCGTGAAAACTGCGCACATCGTGCACTGTCTTCGGCTCAGGCCAATCAATAATTGCTTTGATCTTTTCGGGATCAGCGGAGACACCTTCACTTGAAACGATGAACCCTAAGAAGATTACTCGATCTGTCATAAAGTCGCACTTCTTGAGGTTCCCGTATAAGCTTTCCTGGCGCAACACTTGGCATACCTGGCGGCGAAGGTGGTCTCTAAATGAGTGTCCTTGGAGTGGCTGAAAATGAGGATGTCATCAAAGTAAACTACGAGAAATTTCCCCATAAACGGCCTCAACACTTGGGTCATTAATCTCATAAAGGTACTTGGGGCATTAGTGAGCCCAAATGGCATGACCAACCACTCATATAACCCATCCTTCGTCTTAAAAGCAGTTTTCCATTCATCTCCAGGTCGGACTCTGACCTGATGATAACCACTCTTCAAGTCTATCTTTGAGAAGATAGTGGCTCCCGCATCATATCAAGCATGTCATCCAGACGGGGAATTGGAAAACGGTACTTCACGGTGATACGGTTGATGGCTCTGCTGTCCACACACATTCTCCACGTTCCATCCTTCTTTGGAGCCAATAGTGCGGGTACAGCACAAGGACTTAAGCTTTCCCTAATGTAACCCTTTTTAAGGAGCTCTTCAATCTGCCTCTGTAATTCCGCGAATTCAGCAGGACTCATGCGGAAATGGGGCAAGTTCGGCAAGGTGGATCCTGGTACCAAATCTATAGCGTGTTGGATGTCACGCATAGGTGGTAAACCATCGGGGAGGTCATCAGGAAGACGTCTGAGAACTCTCAAGAAGAGAGATGATCTCAGGAGTATGTTTACTCAGACCTCTCCTCAGTGGGTCGAACCATAAGAGCACAGAGATATTCAAACTGCTCAAGCTCCTGGTCAAATTCTTGGGAACTAATCAACTGAAGGGTCACAACGGGTGGAGTCCCAAGAATGGATGCCGTAGAGTGGTATGTGCTACCAGGGGAGATGCTACCACTAGGGGGAGTAACATCTTTCCGATGAGAACTAGTGCCTTTTGGGGTAGAAGAAGGAGAGACAAGGCACTAGAAGAAGCATGGGCTGGGGAACGAGGTAGCCCACAGGAGAAGACCTCGCAGGAGAAGGGACACTGGAAGTAGAAGTCCCTCGCGGGGTGTAGGGTAAAGGACGGGATGGCTGAAGCGTATGCGTACGCCATTATGGGAGAATGCCCAACGTTGGACCGACCATAGAGAGTGGCGTCCACATCAAAAATCCAGGGTCTACCTAGAATGATACTCCCAACCTCCATAGGTAGAACATCGCACCAAACCTTCTCCGCATAAGGTGGGAAGGAAATTGGAACGTGGCACATTGTTCGAATGGGAATGGAGGTGGAGTTCACCCAAGAGACAAGATAGGGTCGGGGGTGGTCAACCGCTGTCAACCCAAGGTCTGAAATGGCCTGAGGAGAGATAGCGTTAATGCAGCTCCCACTGTCAATGATAAATTTACATACCTTGCCATTTTGGCGAAAGAAGGTGTGAAAGATGGAAGTACGGAGCCAATCATCATGTCCTCTAGGCTGTGCTAGGTTACAACGCACAACCCCAAGTTCACCTCCATGAGGAAGGTCTTCAGTGTTGTTATAATGGAGGGGCTCTTCTTGAACATGATCAACTATCTCCTCTCGAATTGATATTGCTCGGCCATATCAACTCCAGCTTCATAAGTGACATGCTGCTCGGGTGGGGCATCCTCAGAAATGGTGCCCGTCACTACTAGAGTCTTGGATGGACATTGGGCTGCAAAATGACCAAGTCCCTGACACTTATAGCATCGATCACGGGAACCAACACCTCGAGATGATTCTCCCATGATTGGAGCCTTTCCCTTATCCTCTCGTTTGAATGATGGGGTACCCTGAAGGGGACGGGTACTAGAAGGAGGAATAGGTAGGGCTGTAGTAGAGTCCCCAGGAGGTGGAAATCGAGGACGAGGGGGTGGACCCTGACGTGCAGGCTCCACAGGTCTAACCAATGGACCTCGCTGAGGAGCTCCAGGCACCGTACGCTGATCAGTAGGACGTGAGTATGTCGGCCTAGCCTGAGGTAAGGTCCGTCCTAGGCTCGAATTGCTCCAATTCACGCACAACCTGGTAAGCATGCTCAATGGTAATGACGTGCTGACGGAACAACTCATGCTGATATATTGGGCGAAGGCCCTTCCGAAAGCGGGACAGGGTTACCGCGCTTTCCTCACGGGCTCCACACTCATCAGGTACTCGTCAAACTCGGCAATATACTCGGTAACAGAACGATTACCTTGAAAGATGTTTTGCCAACGATCAATGAGACGCTGTCGAAAGGATGCAGGAAGATACTTCTCACGAAGTTTGAGCTTCATTTCTTCCCAAGATTCAATGGGATCCTGCCCTCTCTCTCTGCTCAAGGAGGGTCTCAACATTCATCCAGTAAGTCTGAGCTTGGCCAATAATTTTTCATCATGGCGAAACGAGCTCGCGAGCATCAGACATACCCATCCAATCAAAATAGCGGTTCATGCTCGCTTCCCATCAGATAGACTTTTGGATCCAAAGATCCATCAAATGTGGGTGCGTCGGCACGAACAACTCTACGATCATCTTGATCCCCATGGAAAGGTTGGGGTCTCCAACCTTCCTCAAACTCTTCTTGACCCTCACGGTATCTTGGGTTCCGCTGATACCTTCGGTCAAAACGAGGGTCACCACGCTCTTCTCGCGCTCTCGGGTACTCGTACCTCCGAGGTGCATACCCAAAATCCTCCTGACCTCTAGGATATCGGTCTCTCCTCGGGTCATGCCTAAGATTCGCACGACCGCCATGATCAAATCGACCAACCTGATCTCTCGAGATACGTGGAGGTCTCCGATCACCCTCCCACTCAAGTTCATACTGCCTATCCAGTCTCCTACGTGGGTGGGCAACGGGTCTGGGGATGTCCTCTACCTCATCAAAAGACTCAATCTCAAGTCATCTTCCGCCTCCGGGCGGGCAACAACTCGGTCAACTCTAACTCTAGGGAGATTTAATGGGGCAGGTGGACGGACAGGTTCAGAAGCTGCATTGGTAGGGAGTCCCTCTAGTGCAGCTATTCGACCTGCTATACCTTGGACGGTACGTCCAGACTCGGTGAACCCACTTTCCATACGTTGCTCGAGCTGATCCAGACAAGCATAATTTCAAGTTTGAACAAGTCTCTGAGCCAGTGCTCCAGGGGCATTTGCATGAGAACCAGACATTGTTGACGAGATGTGATACTCGACACCACTACGGGTGGGCATGAACTAGTGGACTCTCCTAGATGTGTAACCCATTTAATGAACTGATGCATGAGTTTAATGAACACAACAGACACAGAGTAACAGTCCTAGACAGTCTAAAACCATTCTCTGATACCAAAATTGATGCGGGACGATTGACACACGTGGATGCAAACTGACCCCAAAAGATTTCAGCAATGAACAATTTAAGTTAATGGTTTTCACACGTTTTCCACAGGAATTAACAGAAAAATAAATTACGTAAAATAACAAGAAACTAGCCGTTAGAGTCGTCCATCGCAGCAAAGAAACGTTATGGATCGTTCGTAGTGAGAACTACCGCTAGTCTAGGACGATAGCTATACGTTCAAATATCGCAAATTTAGTAGATGTACAGGTAGGATCTCACAACACACAACCAGCAATGATTTTTTAATACTTTAAAAATGGCTAGTCAACCTAATCTCTCATGCACGGGAACATATACGTCATATAATAAACAGCAAGTTTGGGACGTTCCTATTGCGACTTACCGACCCGTTGAGGAACGGGGTTCCGTACCGGGGACGACAATAGGTGACACAGGTAGGGGCTGCTGCTGCTGCTCGTTTCTGGATCGCCCAATGACAGTTCGGCAAACTTAGTGTCACAGAATCCACCAAACGCATACGGGGAGGCGAAATAGCCGCCTTCGAGGGTCCTGGCGAGGAGGCGTTCTCGGACGTCGAGGTTGTGCGAACTCGTGAGGTAGGAACGGCGGGTACAGGTACAGTGGCTCAGCTGCGTCTTCCGGGTGATTCATCTAATGGGCCTGTAAAACTGTTGTCGTCGCAGTGACCGGCCGAAGGAACCTCACGGAGGGCGCACGCAACTGTGGCTATTTCCTGGGACAGGAAGGAGATGGATGGCGCTGTGGGACCCGTGCAGCGACTCGGAGGGGTCGCTGGTGGCTGAGGCGGCACCGAACGATATCGAGATGGAGGATGGTCAGGACCCGCGTATGCGTAGGCGGTCCGAGGCTTCCGGCAGGGACCCACGACGAGGCGGCAGTGGCTTTCTGTGCTGTTCACAGAACCGCGACTGGGCTCGGGAAGCAGTATCCCGCGAACAGGAGGTGCAGGGGAATTCGACTGGGAGTGGAAAGTGGCCCGCGCGCAGGGGTGCAACCGGAGGGGCGCGATCGCGATGGTGGCCCGGTGGCTGGTGGGGGCCTTGCGACGGCTGGTGGGACTGCTGACCACGCGCAGGAGGCGCGACCGGGAGCGGTTGGCAGCGGTCCGGAAGCAGGGAGGAGGGGACGCGGTGGGCTACGTGAGGTACTGCCTGGACGAGGGGGGGGGGGGGCGGACTCCAGGCGACAGGGGAAGAGGCACAGGGACTCTCACGGTCTATGGCTGGGGCGTGGGGTGTCGCTGGGTGTTGTGGAGGAGGGAAATAACAATGGCGAATTGGTCTGCGGGTTTGTTCTCAAACAGGGCTTCCGGAAATGGCTGTGCACAGATGGGGAAAGAAGGAATTCTGAGACTGGGAGAGAGAGAATTCAGACAGAAAGAGGAAGAGAGACAGATCGGGGAAGAAGAGATGGGGAAGAACAGGGGCGATGGGGCTTCTCACCCTCCCTTCACGGGATCCCCTTGGCACACACAAACACTGTGCTCTGCAACACAGAAACCGTCCACAATCTCATGGCAACTGTTCATTCCATTCAAAACGTAAACTGTTCATCATCTCGTGGGGAAGACAACAGGTACATATATATAGCCTCTCTAAAGGCCAAGTAAAAAAAGACCAAAATAACCTTACATCCTAAAATACTGAAATAACATAAATAAAGACAACATAATGGGCCCTAAATGGGCCAGTCCACAATAAACTACTAAGATGTCTCAAATCTCCATCAATGACTCGTCAAGCCACAAGGACGTCGGTCGAGCAGTCCGACGACGACGGTAGACCAAAGCAGGTCGAACCGGACCCGCGCACGTGAGTCCCCACCAATTCCCCCCGGCTGGGAGGAACTCGACCCCGTCGAGTAAGGGTTGCAGTCGCTCTGGTACCTCTCAAGCAGGTCTGGGTCCAGTCGCTGAAGCTCCTCACGTGTAACCCACGTGTCCTCGGTCGATGGCCTCCCTCTCCAACGGATCAAGTAGCGCTGATAGGCTCCATCCCTAGATGTAATAACTTGCTCGTCTAGTATATGATCAATCTGTTCTCGCCGTGCAGTAACTGGGGCCGGAGGTGGGCGCTCAGGTGTAGTGTCACTCTCAAGGGGGGAAGAAGGCTCGAACGGATCACTGGGTATCATTGCTGGATCCCGATAAGCTACTAAATCAGCAACATTGAACGTAGAGCTAATACCATAGTCAGGAGGTAGGTCTACCACATACGCATTCGATCCGACACGCTTCAATACTTGAAATGGACCTGCTCCTCGGGCTTGTAGTTTCTTCACGGTTCCCGAAGGAAACCGTTCAGGCCTAACCCTGATCATTACGTATTCTCCTTCTTGAAATTCCTGTGGTCGTCGACGTGCATCTGCCATTTTCTTATAATGTTCATTGCTGATTTCAATACGTTGCCTAATGTTTTCATGAAGACTCCTAATATGTTCAGCTAAGACTCGGCAGACTCTGACACACGGGCTTGATTGGGTAAAGGAATCAGGTCTAAAGGTCCTCTAGGCCTATAACCAGTGACAATCTCGAATGGACTCTTGCCTGTAGACCTATTGACAGAATTATTATATGCAAACTCGGCATGAGACAAGACCTGATCCCAACCACGCTCATGTTCTCTCACTAGACAGCGCAACAAATCTCCCAGACTCCTATTGACTACCTCAGTTTGACCGTCGGTCTGGGGATGGTAAGCAGTAGAGAATTTGAGCTTGGTGCCCAAAAGATGCCATAAGGTCTTCCAAAAATAACTGACAAAGCGTACATCCCTGTCGGAGACAATAGTCTTGGGTAGTCCATGCAAACGCACAACTTCCTCAAGAAATAGACGAGCTACCCGAGACGCATCCGAAGTTTTCGAACAGGGAATAAAATGAGCCATTTTGGAAAACCGGTCGACAACGACCATGACCGAATCATTCTTTCGAACCGTTCGTGGCAATCCCAAGACAAAGTCCATGCTAACGTCTTGCCACGGACGATCCGGGACAGGAAGAGGAGTATACAATCCAGTATTTTGTTTCTTCTGCTTGGCTAGGGCGCATGTACGACATCGTGCTACAATATGCGCCACATCACGTTTCAAACTGGGCCAGAAGAAACGATGCTCCACCAATTCAATGGTTTTATTACGACCGAAATGACCAGCTAAGCCTCCGGCATGCAACTCCCAAATCAGAAAATCAAGGACAAAGGTCCGCGGGACGCACAACCGATCACCTCGGAACAGATAGCCCTCCTGAAGAATGTAGTCAGGATGCTCTCTAGATGGGCCATCTTGTAGAGCTAAGAAGGCTGGACCAAAATCGGGGCAATTGGGATACCCCTCACGAAGTCTCTCGAATCCAGTGACTTCAGCGCTAACCAATGAGAGGAGGAAAGAACGACGGCTTAACGCATCAGCCACACGGTTCTCCACACCGGCCTTATGTTTAAGGACGAAGGTGTAGGCCTGAATGAACTCAACCCACCGACTATGCCTCGGGTTAAGCTTCTTCTGGGCATGGAGAAACCTAAGAGCTTCGTGGTCCGAAAACAAAACAAATTCTTGCGGCAGTAGATAGTGTCTCCAATATCTCAGGGCTTGCACTACCGCATAGAATTCCTTGTCATAGGTGGAATATTTCAATTTAGCATCATTCAATTTCTCACTAAAGAAGGCGATTGGGTGGCCCTCTTGGCTTAATACTCCACCTATGCCGACTCCCGAAGCGTCACATGCTACTTCAAATACTTTCGAGAAGTCGGGTAATCGAAGGATAGGAGCCTGAGTCATGCGCTCCTTAATTTCCTGAAAGGCCTTAGCAGCGGCCTTCGACCAGATAAAGGCTCCCTTGCGAATGCAATCAGTGATTGGAGCCGTGATAGTGCTGAATCCCCGAATGAAACGACGGTAAAATGTCGCTAAGCCGTGAAAACTGCGCACATCGTGCACTGTCTTCGGCTCAGGCCAATCAATAATTGCTTTGATCTTTTCGGGATCAGCGGAGACACCTTCACTTGAAACGATGAACCCTAAGAAGATTACTCGATCTGTCATAAAGTCGCACTTCTTGAGGTTCCCGTATAAGCTTTCCTGGCGCAACACTTGGCATACCTGGCGAAGGTGGTCTAAATGAGTGTCCTTGGAGTGGCTGAAAATGAGGATGTCATCAAAGTAAACTACGAGAAATTTCCCCATAAACGGCCTCAACACTTGGGTCATTAATCTCATAAAGGTACTTGGGGCATTAGTGAGCCCAAATGGCATGACCAACCACTCATATAACCCATCCTTCGTCTTAAAAGCAGTTTTCCATTCATCTCCAGGTCGGACTCTGACCTGATGATAACCACTCTTCAAGTCTATCTTTGAGAAGATAGTGGCTCCCGCCATCATATCAAGCATGTCATCCAGACGGGGAATTGGAAAACGGTACTTCACGGTGATACGGTTGATGGCTCTGCTGTCCACACACATTCTCCACGTTCCATCCTTCTTTGGAGCCAATAGTGCGGGTACAGCACAAGGACTTAAGCTTCCCTAATGTAACCCTTTTTAAGGAGCTCTTCAATCTGCCTCTGTAATTCCGCGAATTCAGCAGGACTCATGCGGAAATGGGGCAAGTTCGGCAAGGTGGATCCTGGTACCAAATCTATAGCGTGTTGGATGTCACGCATAGGTGGTAAACCATCGGGGAGGTCATCAGGAAGACGTCTGAGAACTCCTCAAGAAGAGAGATGATCTCAGGAGTATGTTACTCAGACTCTCACCCTCAGTGGGTCGAACCATAAGAGCACAGAGATATTCAAACTGCTCAAGCTCCTGGTCAAATTCTTGGGAACTAATCAACTGAAGGGTCACAACGGGTGGAGTCCCAAGAATGGATGCCGTAGAAGTGGTATTGCTACCAGGGGAGATGCTACCACTAGGGCGGGAGTAACATCTTTCCGATGAGAACTAGTGCCTTTTGGGGTAGAAGAAGGAGAAGACAAGGCACTAGAAGAAGCATGGGCTGGGGAACGAGGTAGCCCAGCAGGAGAAGACCTCGCAGGAGAAGGGACACTGGAAGTAGAAGTCCCTCGCGGGGTAGGGGGTAAAGGACGAGATGGCTGAAGCGTAATGCGTACGCCATTATGGGAGAATGCCCAAACGTTGGACCGACCATAGAGAGTGGCGTCCACATCAAAAATCCAGGGTCTACCTAGAATGATACTCCCAACCTCCATAGGTAGAACATCGCACCAAACCTTCTCCGCATAAGGTGGGAAGGAAATTGGAACGTGGCACATTGTTCGAATGGGAATGGAGGTGGAGTTCACCCAAGAGACAAGATAGGGTCGGGGGTGGTCAACCGCTGTCAACCCAAGGTCTGAAATGGCCTGAGGAGAGATAGCGTTAATGCAGCTCCCACTGTCAATGATAAATTTACATACCTTGCCATTTTGGCGAAAGAAGGTGTGAAAGATGGAAGTACGGAGCCAATCATCATGTCCTCTAGGCTGTGCTAGGTTACAACGCACAACCCCAAGTTCACCTCCATGAGGAAGGTCTTCAGTGTTGTTATAATGGAGGGGCTCTTCTTGAACATGATCAACTATCTCCTCCTCGAATTGATATTGCTCGGCCATATCAACTCCAGCTTCATAAGTGACATGCTGCTCGGGTGGGGCATCCTCAGAATGGTGCCCGTCACTACTAGAGTCTTGGATGGACATTGGGCTGCAAAATGACCAAGTCCCTGACACTTATAGCATCGATCACGGGAACCAACACCTCGAGATGATTCTCCCATGATTGGAGCCTTTCCCTTATCCTCTCGTTTGAATGATGGGGTACCCTGAAGGGGACGGGTACTAGAAGGAGGAATAGGTAGGGCTGTAGTAGAGTCCCCAGGAGGTGGAAATCGAGGACGAGGGGGTGGACCCTGACGTGCAGGCTCCACAGGTCTAACCAATGGACCTCGCTGAGGAGCTCCAGGCACCGTACGCTGATCAGTAGGACGTGAGTATGTCGGCCTAGCCTGAGGTAAGGAGTCCGTCCTAGGCTCGAATTGCTCCAATTCACGCACAACCTGGTAAGCATGCTCAATGGTAATGACGTGCTGACGGAACAACTCATGCTGATATATTGGGCGAAGGCCCTTCCGAAAGCGGGACAGGGTTACCGCGCTTTCCTCACGGGCTCCACACCTCATCAGGTACTCGTCAAACTCGGCAATACTCGGTAACAGAACGATTACCTTGAAAGATGTTTTGCCAACGATCAATGAGACGCTGTCGAAAGGATGCAGGAAGATACTTCTCACGAAGTTTGAGCTTCATTTCTTCCCAAGATTCAATGGGATCCTGCCCTCTCTGCTCAAGGAGGGTCTCAACATTCATCCAGTAAGTCTGAGCTTGGCCAATTAATTTCATCATGGCGAAACGAGCTCGGCGAGCATCAGACATACCCATCCAATCAAAATAGCGGTTCATGCTCGCTTCCCAATCAAGATAGACTTTTGGATCCAAAGATCCATCAAATGTGGGTGCGTCGGCACGAACAACTCTACGATCATCTTGATCCCCATGGAAAGGTTGGGGTCTCCAACCTTCCTCAAACTCTTCTTGACCCTCACGGTATCTTGGGTTCCGTTGATACCTTTGGTCAAAACGAGGGTCACCACGCTCTTCTCGCGCTCTCGGGTACTCGTACCTCCGAGGTGCATACCCAAAATCCTCCTGACCTCTAGGATATCGGTCTCTCCTCGGGTCATGCCTAAGATTCGCACAACCGCCATGATCAAATCGACCAACCTGATCTCTCGGGATACGTGGAGGTCTCCGATCACCCTCCCACTCAAGTTCATACTGCCTATCCAGTCTCCTACGTGGGTGGGCAACGGGTCTGGGGATGTCCTCTACCTCATCAAAAGACTCAATCTCAAGGTCATCTTCCGCCTCCGGGCGGGCAACAACTCGGTCAACTCTAGGGAGATTTAATGGGGCAGGTGGACGGACAGGTTCAGGAGCTGCATTGGTAGGGAGTCCCTCTAGTGCAGCTATTCGACCTGCTATACCTTGGACGGTACGTCCAGACTCGGTGAACCCACTTTCCATACGTTGCTCGAGCTGATCCAGACGAAGCATAATTTGATCAAGTCTCTGAGCAACATCAGGTGCTCCAGGGGCATTTGCATGAGAACCAGACATTGTTGACGAGATGTGATACTCGACACCACTACGGGTGGGCATGAACTAGTGGACTCTCCTAGATGTGTAACCCATTTAATGAACTTGATGCATGAGTTTAATGAACACAACAGACACAGAGTAACAGTCCTAGACAGTCTAAAACCATTCTCTGATACCAAAATTGATGCGGGACGATTGACACACGTGGATGCAAACTGACCCCAAAAGATTTCAGCAATGAACAATTTAAGTTAATGGTTTTCACACGTTTTCCACAGGAATTAACAAGAAAATAAATACGTAAAATAACAAGAAACTAGCCGTTAGAGTCGTCCATCGCAGCAAAGAAACGTTATGGATCGTTCGTAGTGAGAACTACCGCTAGTCTAGGACGATAGCTATACGTTCAAATATCGCAAATTTAGTAGATGTACAGGTAGGATCTCACAACACACAACCAGCAATGATTTTTTAATACTTTAAAAATGGCTAGTCAACCTAATCTCTCATGCACGGGAACATATACGTCATATAATAAACAGCAAGTTTGGGACGTTCCTATTGCGACTTACCGACCCGTTGAGGAACGGGGTTCCGTACCGGGGACGACAATAGGTGACACAGGTAGGCGGCTGCTGCTGCTCGTTTCTGGATCGCCCAATGACAGTTCGGCAAACTTAGTGTTCACAGAATCCACCAAACGCATACGGGGAGGCGAAATAGCCGGCCTTCGAGGGTGCTGGCGAGGAGGCGTTCTCGGACGTCGAGGTTGTGCGAACTCGTGAGGTAGGAACGGCGGGTACAGGTACAGTGGCTCAGCTGCGTCTTCCGGGTGATTCATCTAATGGGCCTGTAAAACTGTTGTCGTCGCAGTGACCGGCCGAAGGAACCTCACGGAGGGCGCACGCAACTGTGGCTATTTCCTGGGAAACGACAGGAAGGAGATGGATGGCGCTGTGGGACCCGTGCAGCGACTCGGGAGGGGTCGCTGGTGGCTGAGGCGGCACCGAACGATATCGAGATGGAGGACGGTCAGGACCCGCGTGTGCGTAGGCGGTCCGAGGCTTCCGGCAGGGACCCACGACGAGGCGGCAGTGGCTCTCTGGCTGTTCACAGGACCGCGACTGGGCTCGGGAGGCAGTATCCCGCGAACAGGAGGTGCAGGGGAATTCGACTGGGAGTGGGAAGTGGCCCGCGCGCAGGGGTGCAACCGGAGGGGCGCGATCGCGATGGTGGCCCGTGGCTGGTGGGGGCCTTACGACGGCTGGTGGGACTGCTGACCACGCGCAGGAGGCGCGACCGGGAGCGGTAGGCAGCGGTCCGAAGCAGGGAGGAGGGGACGCGGTGGGCTACGTGAGGTACTGCCTGGACGAGGGGGGGGGGGGCGGACTCCAGGCGACAGGGGAAGAGGCACAGGGACTCTCACGGTCTATGGCTGGGGCGTGGGGTGTCGCTGGGTGTTGTGGAGGAGGGAAATAACAATGGCGAATTGGTCTGCGGGTTTGTTCTCAAACAGGGCTTCCGGAAATGGCTGTGCACAGATGGGGAAAGAAGGAATTCTGAGACTGGGAGAGAGAGAATTCAGACAGAAAGGAAGAGAGCAGACATCGGGGAAGAAGAGATGGGGAAGAACAGGGGCGATGGGGCTTCTCACCCTCCCTTCACGGGATCCCCTTGGCACACAAACACTGTGCTCTGCACAACAGAAACCGTCCACAATCTCATGGCAACTGTTCATTCCATTCAAAACGTAAACTGTTCATCATCTCGTGGGGAAGACAACAGGTACATATATAGCCTCTCTAAGGCCAAGTAAAAAAAGACCAAAATAACCTTACATCCTAAAATACTGAAATAACATAAATAAAGACAACATAATGGGCCCTAAATGGGCCAGTCCACAATAAACTACTAAGATGTCTCAAATCTCCATCAATGACTCGTCAAGCCACAAGGACGTCGGTCGAGCAGTCCGACGACGACGGTAGACCAAAGCAGGGTCGAACCGGACCGCGCACGTGAGTCCCCACCAAGAATGAAGGCTTCAACGCAGCAACTCCATGACCCTTTGCTCACCTATAAAAGCAGACATCCTCCTCCTTTGTTTCATGAATCCCACGGTGTGAGCCAAGAGAGCTCCTTAGAGAGAGATCTAAGAGAGTCTTAGGGGTGTGAGCTTGAGAGAGTTTTGTAAGAGGATTTGTTTCTCCGAGTTGGGGTGTGTATTTCTTGTATTATTCTCCACATCTAGTGAAGTTCTGCTGTCGTCGTCGCCCGTGTATGTAGGAAGACATACTGTCTCTCCGAACCACGTAAATTCTTGTGTTATTGTCTTGTGTGATTGATCCTTCTTCCCCCTCCTTTCTTCTTGTCGGACGGATCAAGATCCTTGGGCATCACTATGTCCGTCGGAGTGGTCATTGTCATAACAAACTGGTATCAGAGCCCGGTGCATTTTTTGATCTGTGTTCCTTGTTGATGGCTACAAAGTCGACATCGGCAATGAAGTTCGACGTTGAAGTGTTCGATGGAAAGACGAAGGATTTTAACATTTGTCGATTAAAGATGCAGTCCTTGTTGGTCCAACAGGGACTGAGCAAGGCAGTGAAAGGCATGACGGCTCTACCGGACGAGTGGAAAGACGAAGAGAAAGAAGAGTACATGGAGCGTGCTCTTGCGGCAATTCGTCTGTGCTTGGCAGATGATGTGTTGAGAGAAGTTGCTGATGAAGACACCCCAGCAAAACTCTGGCTCAAACCCAAGTCAAGGTACATGACGAAGTCTCTCACAAACCGTTTGTACCTAAAACAACGGTTGTTCACTTTTCGCATGAAAGAAGGTATGCACATTTCTGATCATCTGAACGAGTTTACTAAGATCGTTATAGATCTTAAAAATGTCGGTGTCAAGGTAGATGATGAGGATCAAGCCCTTATACTTCTATGCTCATTACCTTCTTCGTATGAGCATTTCGTTGATACTTTGCTATATGGGAGAGATGATATCTCTATAGAAGATGTCAAGGCTTCTCTGAACTCTAAGGAGTTGAAACGGCGGGTATTAGAAAGTCATGGCGAAGATCGGGCAGATGGCCTAATGGTGAGAGGAAGAAGTCAGAAAAAAGAGTCTAGTAAAAAGAGCAGGGCTAGATCAAAATCGAGGTCACTTAAAAAGGTCAAGTGTTATGAATGCAACCAAAGAGCATATTAAGAAAGATTGTCCAAAATTAAAGGGGAAAGGCAAGGTTCAGGAGGAGTCTTCTTCTGATACAGTAAATGTTGTTGAAGAGAAGACTGTTGAAGATGAGACTATTTTGTCGGTCTCCAGTAGCACTTCTGGGGATGACTGGATTCCTGATTCTGGTTGTACCTTCCACATGTGTCCTCACAGGGAATGATTTTCTACTTACACATCAGTAAGTAGTGGTACCGTAACCTTGGGAGACAATAGAACACTTGCAATTGCAGGGGTTGGTACAATTAGAATCAAGATGTTAGACAATGTCATTAGAACTCTAGAGGTGCGACATATCCCAGAACTAAAGAAGACTCTGATCTCCTTAAGTATTTTAGACGCGCATGGACACCGGTTCTCATCAGAGAATGGAATCCTGAAAGTTTCTAAAGGTGCATTGGTTGTAATGAGAGGGAAGTTGATCGATGGCCTGTATCATCTACATGGCAACACTGTGATGGGCAGTGCCAATCTGGCACGGAATTCAGATGATCCTACCCAATTGTGGCACATGTGATTGGGCCACATGAATGAAAGAGGCATGATGGAGTTGAGCAAGCATGGTCTGTTTGCTAGTCAGAAGACTGGAAAAATAGATTTCTGTGAGCATTGTGTGTTTGGAAAACAATGTAGGGTAAAATTCAGTACAGCAGTTCATAGGACTAAAGGCACTGCAGATTACATCCACTCTGACCTTTGGGGTCCTGCTCCAGTTGTCTCTAAGGGTGGTGCGACTTATTTGCTAACCTTTATTGATGATTTCTCAAGAAAGGTCTGAATATTTTTTTTTAAGAAAAAAAGTGAGGTGTTCGTCACTTTCAAGCAGTGGAAGGCGTTGATTGAGAGGCAGACTGATAAGAAAATCAAGCGCCTCCGTATTGATAATGATATGGAATTCTGCTCGAAAGAATTTGATGAGTTTTGCAGAAATGATGGCATCGTTCGACATCGCACTGTAGCAGGAACACCACAACAGAACGGTATTGCAGAATGGATGAACAGGACACTCTTAGAAGGAGCGAGAAGTATGTTATCTCAAGTAGGTTTGTCAAAGGCATTTTGGGCAGAAGCTGTCAACACGGCTTGCTACTTGGTGAATAGATCTCCATCCACAGCCATAGAGTTGAAAACTCCCGAGGAGGTATGGTCTGGTTCTCCTTCCGATTATTCTCACCTCAGAATTTTCGGTTGTCTTGCATATGCTCATGTCACAGGTGATAAATTGGAGCCAAGGGCAAAGAAGTGCATTTTCGTAGGATATGCACAAACACAGGGTGCGAAGGCATATCAGTTGTGGTGTACCAATCCTCAGTCACCCAAGTTCATGATTAAGAGAGATGTGACCTTTGATGAGTCTGCAATGCTCTGGGCGGGAGAGAAATCAATAACGGAAAATGGAGATCAAGTTAGTGGCAAACAGGGAGAGCTAGAGGTGAAGCTCTCAACAGAAAGTGCAGTGCAAGAGGAGACAATTCGAGTCCCAGATGTGTCAGAGAGCAATACAGCACAACAGCAGGCCCCTCAGAGGCAGCACAGTATTACAGCAAATAGAGAGCGAAGGGTGATCAGACCACCCAGCAGGTATGGTCATGCTAACATGGTAGCCTTTGCTTTATCTGTTGCAGATACTATTGAAGGGGAAGAACCGAGTTCTTATAAGAGGCAGTTACATCAGACGAGTCCTCTAAATAGCAGTTGGCCATGCAAGAGGAGATTGAGTCTCTACAGAAGAACAAGACATGGAAGCTGGTGAAAGTACCACCTGGTCAAAAGATTGTCGGTGTACATGGGTCTTCAAGAAGAAAGAAAGAATTCCTGGTGTGGAAGATGCTAGATTCAAAACATGACTAGTGGCGAAGGGTTTCACACAACGAGAGGGTATTGACTTCAATGAGGTATTCTCCCCTGTCGTAAAACATACCTCTATTCGTGTGTTGCTTGCTATAGTTGATTTACTTGATTTAGAGTTAGAGCAACTGGATGTTAAGACAGCATTCTTACACGGTGAGCTGGAGGAGGAAATCTACATGCACCAACCAGAGGGGTTCGTGGTTTCTGGTAAGGAAGATCATGTGTGCCTGTTAAAGAAGTCTTTGTATAGCTTAAAGCAATCACCGAGACAGTGGTACAAGAGGTTTGATACTTTTATGCTGAGCCATAATTACTCTAGAAGTGATTATGATAGTTGTGTGTATCATAAAAGACTTTCAGATGGTTCTTTTATTTACTTGTTGTTGTATGTTGATGACATGTTGATAGCTGCCAAAAACATGTCAGAAACTAACCACTTAAAGTCTCAATTGAATGGTGAATTCGAGATGAAAGATCTTGGAGCAGCCAAGAAGATTTTGGGTATGGAGATTCACAGAGACCGTAGCACTGAAAGGTTGTACTTGTCACAGAAAAAGTACGTGGAGAAGGTGCTTGATCGGTTCGGCATAAAAGATTGCAAGGCTGTGAGCACTCCATTAACAACCCACTTCAGATTGTCTATTGATGATTCACCAAAGACAGAGAAGGAGATGGAACTGATGTCTAAAGTTCCATATGCGAGTGTAGTTGGGAGCATTATGTATGCTATGGTATGTACTCGATCTGATATTTCTCATGTTGTTAGTGTGGTTAGCAAGTACATGGGAAATCCAGGAAAGGTCCACTGGGAGGCTGTAAAGTGGATTCTTCGTTACCTCAAAGGTGCTTCAGATGTGAGCTGGTATTTCAAAAAGGAAATAGTGATGGTGGTCAACTGGTTGGCTACGTCGATTTAGATTATGCTGGTGATCTAGATAAGAGGAGACCCCTGACAGGTTATGTATTTACTTTCTCAGGCTGTGCTATTAGTTGGAAGGTTGTTTTGCAGTCTACTGTGGCTTTGTCTACTACAGAGGCAGAGTATATGGCAGTGGCAGAGGGAGTGAAAGAAGCCTTGTGGCTGAGAGGTTTGGTTGGCGATCTGGGTCTGGTACAGGAGATGACTCCGGTGTACTGTGATAGTCAGAGTGCTATACATCTGACCAAAAATCAGATGTATCATGAGAGAACCAAACACATTGATGTCAGGTATCACTTTGTTTGTGATGTTGTGTTACATAGTACCATGGCTGTTCAGAAGATTTCTACAGCAGAAAACCCCGCAGATATGCTGACGAAGCTTATTCCTTCTGAGAAGTTCAGGCATTGCCTGAGCTTGGTTAGCTTGCAGAGCACGTGAGGTGGCCCCGGCGGGGGCATGGATGGTGACGGCGGTTGTGGCAGAGCTTGGCATTAGATGCGGCTTGTGAAGACGAGCCAAGAGGAGAATTTGTAATGAATGGCTCGATTTTCACAAGGCAAGATGAGAACCGACCTCCATAAGAAACGGTCTCATGGGGTTACATGGATGGCTGGGAATTAACTCCCATGCAATAATGACTTTGGCATGCATTGGAGAGGCCAAAGGAAGTGGATGCGTTGGGAGCAATTGAAGAGGTCAAACTCAAGTGTTTTAATGACCAAGAAACCTTCAAAGCAAACTTGTTTCTCTCGGCAGATGGAAGAGGAACCAATGGCCATTTTCTCCCTATAAAAGCAGACATCTTCCTCCTTTGTTTCATGAATCCCACGGTGAGAGCCAAGAGAGCTCCTTAGAGAGAGATCTAAGAGAGTCTTGGGGGTGTGAGCTTGAGAGAGTTTTGTAAGAGGATTTGTTCCTCCGGTTGGGGTGTGTATTTCTTGTATTATTCTCCACATCCACTGAAGTTCCGCTGTCGTCGTCGCCCGTGGATATAGGAAGACATACTGTCTCTCCGAACCACGTAAATTCTTGTGTTATTGTCTTGTGTGATTGATCCTTCTTCCTCCTCCTTTCTTCTTGTCGGACGGATCAAGATCCTTGGGCATCACTTTATCCGTCGAAGTGGTCATTGTCATAACATCCTCTTTCAGCATGCATCAGCTGAGTGAATGTGGCTTGGGCCACAACTCTTTTTAACATCAGACCCCATCATAATTTCCAGCATTTCTCCTGCATGCGTATAACTAAGCAAACTCATGTACTTTGTCTCTATGTCGCTTCCTTAATGAAGCAAAGTGATGCTTCTATATCAATTGTAAGGGGTACCCAAGTGGCTTTCTCTTTAAAATTTGAGAATTCCTCCTTTATCTTCGACAAGCAATGTACTTAACATCCTGTTTCCTTGTTACATTAACTCTCACCACTTAGCAAAGTTTCCAGGAAGGTGAACTTTAAATTCTACAAGTATCACCTTCGCAAATCCGAAAGTAAATTCAGTTGAACAATCATTTCCCTATTCCCTCCAAGATCGACCTACCACCGCACTTGAAACGAAAACGAATAGAATCTCCAAAATCACACGCAGAATATATATATATATATACACTTAACATCTCTCCGCTCCAGCTCACCTGCCCGGGGAACAGGAACGCGTAATTGGGCTTGTAATCCGCAAAAAGCGCGTCGCCAGCCGCGGAAGCCCGAGATCCGACCGCGACGCTCATGGACGCCGCCCTAGATCTCCACACATTCTTCGGGAGCGACCTCGCCACCCCATGCCGGGGCCGCCTTGCGCCAGATATGGACGGCAGCAGAGACAAGGAAGCGGCAGCGACGCTGGAAGCCATCTGGCGGAGCGATCGCGGGGGGAGGCGTCGGGAGAGATCCGCGGGGGAGGGCGCCGGAGGGGGAGGAGATCTGGGCGCCCGCGATAAGATAGAGCATGCTCGCATGGGTCTTGCTGGCGCCGCGGCAGGGCGAGTTTAAAAGCGCAGGTGTTTGTGGGTGGCGGCGCGGGCGGAGGGAACAAGGCGGTGGCGGAGTCTTCCGTGCGCCCCGGGTGTTCACTATTTGGTTAAAATCTAAAAATTAAATGAAATCGAATGATTCACTTTGCTTTGGTTCGATTTCAACATAGAAAAAAAAATTAATCTAATTAAAAAAAACTTGATTTGATTCGATTTCTAACCTTTAAAAATTAAATTAAATTATAATAATAAAATTTAATTTATATATATTTATCAAATTTTTTAATATATTTATATAAAAATATATATTATGGAGATTAATATGGTCATCAATATTTAATACTTCATTTCAAATATTATTTGATAATAATTTATTAGAGAAACAAATGATTAAAATTTTATTTAAGACTAAGAGAATATAAAAATCTATTTATTTTCAAATTATACCAAACCAAACTGAATTAAATTAAGTTTGGTTTGGTTTCAAAAGACTTCGGTTTGATTTGGTTCGGGTTGAATCCGAATTTGATTTAATTTGGTTTCCTAAAAATCTCTTATAAACTAAAGCAAACCAAACCATGAACACTTCTACTCGCGTCGCCGGCGCGTGGACCGCCGGAGGGTGGCATCCAACGGTCATCAACAGCTTTTAGGTATTGGAAACAAAACTATTTATTATTTTAAAGATATAATTCTATCCTCTCAAAATTTATTTAAAATTTTTTCAAGATGATGCTAGGCAGCGTTTGGTACCTACGTTTTGGCTGATTTTAGCCCGACAAAATAAAAAACAGTCTCAAATGTTATGAGCTGCGTTCTGATTTTGATTTTTTTACAAATAAATTTAAAAAATAGAAGAGATATAGATAGAAGAATTTTCACTCTCCTCTATTTTAAAAGTGGATCGAAAATTGCTTTCCAACCAATTTCTACATGGACAACTATGCATGTTTATCAATCTGTTCTTTTAGGTGACAATGGTTACTTTTTTTAACCTGTTTTTAAGGGTTATGGCATGATGTCAATTTTTTTCGACACAGATGACGATGCGAAAAATCTATCCCTATTGCCTTTTTTTGATAAAGTTGATTGTTGAGACAATAAGGTTTTTAAATATAGTTGCAAATATGATCTTAGAAAGAAACAACCATGCTATGTGTGATCATATTAAAAAGGTAATTAATTAGGAGTGTCTAACTGTAGCAGGAAGGTCATTACTATAACAAAGTTTAACATATATTATAATATGGGATAACATTTATTGTAATGAGTTACACTTCTGTTAGGGACTAGAAAATAAGTCAAACATCTGATAAAGACTCTTAATAATTAATTTATCTTATTAAAAATATCATTATTAGAAATATAAAATAAATAATAAGTTATATTATAAAAAATATTTTTAAGAGGAGAAAAGAGAATTATATGTGCATCGTGCTAGATTACCTGGTCACAAAGAGAATGTCGAGGGGCCCACACCTCTTAGGGCCTTCTATCTACATATAACTAATCTTACGCACGAGTAGTAAGTAGTTTCATGGTAATAGTGTCTCTTATTGTATTATTGTCATAAAATAAATACATAAATAGTTATTTTGATTTATAATAAATTCATAACTAAAATATTTATATGATGTTAATGAATTGGTGTAAAAATATTTTGTTATGATCTTATTGTATATTTTTTTTCTGATAATTAAAAATTTTATACATTATATATATATATGTAAAAGTCACATGTTTGGCCTGCCAAATCTCTGACAAAATTAAAAGCAGTCTCGAATATTATGAACTAAGTTTTGACTTTGGCTTTCTTACAAACAAATTTTAGGAATAGGAGAGAGACAGAGAATCTCCATCACAAAAGTGGGTCGAAGGCCGTTTTCTAACTAATTTTGGCATAGGCAGTGACGCATACCCATCAGCATGTTCTTTAGACGACGATGGTTGTTTTTTTAACCTATTTTTAAGAGTTGTGGCACATGCGACAATGTCAATTTTTTTCGACACTCGAAATGATACAAAAACACCTATCCTTATCAACACTTTTGATAAAGCCAACTGTTGAGAAAATGAGATTTTTAAATATAGTCCCAAACACTACTTTAGAAACAACCATACTATATGTGATCATATTAAAAATATCACTATTAAAAATATAAATAAAAAATATATTTAAAAATAAAAAATATAATAGAAGAAATGAGAACTATTCATGCACCGCGTTGGATTACCTAATTGCAGATAGAAGGTAGGGGGCTCACACTCCATAGAGATAAACCTCTTAGGACCTTCTATCTACGTACGACGAATCCTACGCACAGATAATAAGTAATTTCCTTATAAAAGTGTCTCTTATTATTTTATTGTATTACTATCATAAAATAAATGAATAAATAGTTATTTTGATTTAAATTAATTTATAATTAAAATATTTATATAACATTTTAATGAATTGGTTTAAAAAATTATGTTATGACCTTATTGTATATTTTTATGATAGTTAATTAAAAAAATTATGCATAATATATATACGTAAGTCACACTTTTTGTATTTTTATAGATAAAACTTTTTATTTTAATCTTAAAAATATGAAAAGATAATAATTGAGAATGTGAAAATATTACTATTTGCTCAACATTAAATTCCAGTTTCAATAAAATAGTCAAGATGATATTTTTATTATAGATCAATTAATATTTGTGTAGATATAATATGGTAAGATTTTATTTTAATTGTCATTGAATCGGCACATATGAGAAAGGGAGTTGTATGTGAATGAAAATGTCATAACATAAAAAAAAATGACATGTACATCCCATTACATATTCATTTAGAAATGAGAGAAAACATGCACATACACTTTGATCATAGGGAAAGAGAATGAACATGAATTAAAATGTCATAAATTGGCCACGAGAGAGAAGGATTCTGTGCATAAATAAAACAAATGACATCATATAAAGATGACTTGAACGACCCATCATATTTACATTCATAAACTTAAAAAATCATGAGTACATGAACATGAGAGCATAGAGAAGGGAAGAAGAGAGGAACTTCTTATCTCTTTTCTCTCTCTATCTCTTCTTTTTTGAAATAAAAGCGAAAAAAAATCCCTTCAAAAACCAAGATCCCAAGACACTACAAGAAAAAGCGCATTTAGAGACCGACATAGCGACCGATAATTTCGGTCACTGTTCGGTCACTAAATAGTGACCGAATTGTGACTGAAATTATTCAGTCGTTAAATAAATATTATAGTGACCGATTTTAGTTCGGTCACTAATCAGTCACTATTTAGTGACCGTTAAGCGTTCGGTGATTGTATTTCT
This sequence comes from Colocasia esculenta, assembly GCA_014218235.1. Classification (NCBI taxonomy): domain Eukaryota; kingdom Viridiplantae; phylum Streptophyta; class Magnoliopsida; order Alismatales; family Araceae; genus Colocasia; species Colocasia esculenta. Next base: position 209,273,082 of record CM024753.1, read on the forward strand.
CCATTTTCAAAAATGGAGGAAACTTTTGCGACCCAATATTTTCGGTCACTAATCAGTCACTATTTAGTGACCGATTAGTGACCTATTTTATTTTAGTCATAGATTTTCACGTTTTCCCATATATGGGAGAAATTTTTGTGATCGATTACGTTCAGTCACTAATTGGTCCATAATTTGTGACCGATTTGTGATCGAAAATTTTGGGTCTCTATAGCCGACGTGTTTAGAGACCGAATAGCGATTGATATTTATCGGTCGCTATTCGGTCTCTATAGCCGAATATTACTCTCCATTTCGTCCCGCCTCTTGCACGATCTCTCTCTCCTCCGTCCCTAATCTCGCACTATCTCTCTCTCTCTCATTTGTCGCCGCTATCTCTCTCCCTCCCTCCCTTTCTAGAAAGTAAAATTTCACTCATACCCTTACAGTTCCAAGAAATGAGCTTCATTTTGGGGGTTGGGCCTGGTCAAGGCCGACTGCCTCAACGTCATTTGGATTGTGGGTAGCTAGGTTGTTAAACTGTTCCAGATCGAAAAATATTTTAGTTTTCCCTAATTGTGTTTGCTCTTTCCATTCTTTTCATATTTCTATGGACTTTTTCTAACTCGTGGGTCTTCAGCTATACCTTTTGAACATCCCCACCCCCCCCCCCCCGCGCGTTCTCATTTTCTTGTTTTTCTTTGGGGGAGGCCAACATGCTTTCCTCCTTAGATGAATCTATTAACATTCCTAAAGGATTAGAACGCTCTTCGATAGGGGACGTCTATAACTCCTTGTAAAATGTTGTCATGGGGTAGTTGAGAGTCCCTTCCAAGCATTTAATTGCTAGGACTCTTTTTGAGGCACCTCTGTGGGGTTGCGTGAAGCCCACATCTGAAGATTACTTTTCTCCCAACTGCAGATTTGTTCTACCCTTTGACTGTGTCAACTTTCGGGTGTTGGGTGTAGAGGACCCTGAACTTACCTGTTGTGTATCTCCTTTGACCTGTTGGGTATTATCTCTTTGCAATCTCCCCTCAGATTCACTGTTACCTGTTGGGTAAGCTACTCTAGAATGTGGTCGATCTCTCATTCTTCTTCTTCTTCTTTTTTTAACTCCGAGTGGAAGTGGGAGAGAGAGTAAGAAGAGAGCAAAAGATGAGTAACCAAACTTTGATTGATCTCCTCCTTTTTTAAAGAGCTTCAAGAGAGCCCCTAAGAGCGAGTCGAAGAGAGACTCCAAGAGAGTCTCAAATCTCTTTTATAAAGAGACTCCAAAAAAGTCTTTTTTTTTTTTAATTCTCTTGACCATCTTATCCTTCTCACCAACTCTCATACCACTCTGACATCACCTCCACTTTTATCAACTCTCTTTTTTGACCAACACATTCATTAATAACATTTTTGTACACTTATTGATGCAGATACATTATTGTTAACATATCAACTTTTGGATATTAGTCTTTTGATATTATTTTCTCTATTTTTTATTCTCATAATTTTGTTAGATTTGGACTGATAGTGACAAAAGAGAAGTTGTAGAGCGTGATCATCAACCATATTGTAAAATATCTTTTTGGTATTCAGACTATATCTTTTTGGTATTCAGACTTTACTTTAAATAAAAGTTTTATTTTCTTCACTCCAACATTCATTTCTCATTTATCTGCTTCAATATTAAATTATTAAAAAAGTATATATATTTAATTGATAAAATTAATTCTATGTTTTTTTTGTTTTGTATAATATGATTATGTGTTTATCTAAGTATGATAATATTATTTTAACATTCAATTTACTCAATTCAAAAATAATATCATAATTAGAACTAACAATCATGATTGTGAAAAATATATATTTTATTAAGAACTTTTTTCTTAGTGATTAAAATTTGAATTTAATAGTTATAATTGAGAAAAAATTCATTAGAAATGATGACACTAAATCGATCTAAATAGATAGGTATAGTTTGTTAGTATATTGTTAGTATATCTCTTCTCACTATAATCATGAAAGTTAAAAAAAAAAAGATCGACTCGCCAGCTAGTTTTTAGATAATTCACCAAATTGAGTTAAAATAATGAACAATGTTGTATTGAAGAGTTCATCATTTTCCTAATTTTGATATTTATATTTATCACAATATCTATAATAGTGAGGATTTGTAAATATCAATTAAAATTATTTTTCAATTAAATTAATAAGTCATAATTGGTATACAAATTTTCTCTTAATAAAAAAACTTTAGATTCAAGTGACAAGTGTTAAAATCTTTTCACAAAGTAATCTAAATTTAATTTTTAAATTATCTTTAAGATATCATGTATCAAAAATATGTCTATTTAATTTAATTTGAAAATATTTTATATACATATTATTCTTAAATGAAAGATTTGATCTATCATGTATAGAAAATATTTAACAAATAATTAAAAATAATACATTTATATAATTTTACTTAAGTTATCATCAAATAGAATGACTTCATGTACATATTGGGACAGACATATAATAACCATCTCAAACATATATGGGTCGAGAGCGTGCCATTTTTCCTCTATATGTTTTCTTCAAAATAGTTTTTGGACTGTATAAGGGTAAAACATTAGTATGTTAGTAACGAATTAATGTTACATTGTTCTTCAAAATTATTGTCTCATATTAATAAATTTGATAATTAGATTCTAAAATATAAGTCTTTTTCATTGATAAATAATTCAATGCACGTTATCACTTATCATTGTTAATCAATAATATTGACATTATAATATTTGTCGTTGTATCATTTAGAGATTATAATATATTTCATGTGACTTAATATGGATTATTAAGAAGTGTGACGATCAATCCATCTCACTTTATTATCTTAAGAAAATAATAAATGTCATTCTTTTCCAAAATCAAAAGAGAATATATTAGATCTTTAAATATGACTCTCACTTATTAAAATTTGAATATTGTAAATCAAAATTGAATTTTATTTCTCATAATAATATAATAGTTAAGTATAAACATATATGCTTGAGAAAGACACAAAATTGACACTGTCTAAATTTTTCCTATGATAGTTAGTTAAATAATATTTTATATATTCATAATATTTTATACATATGAGTCATATTTTTTAATTATACGTGTCATGGAATTAATTTAGTATGTATAGAGGAATATTTAGAAATTTTTTTATACATGAAATTATATACTTGCGTTCTAATAATATGAAAAGAAAATAATGAGAATGAGAAAAGATTAGATTACTATTGGCTCAACATTAAATTATTATTTTAAAAAAGTTAAGATGATGTTTTTATTATAGATGAATTAATATTAGATGTGTAGACATAAAATTAACTATATCTTTTTAAGAGAAAAAGTATTTTATTACAAATTTGTGTTGTAATATATTTTTGTCCGAGCATATTATAGTTTTGTCTTAATTTCATCAGACTATTAAATTATGCCAATCAATATTTAGTTATTTTGAATTGATGGATATATTTATTATTCATTTGTACAGTGAAAAGCTATTACTCATGTTGTTATCGCATTAGATTTTTAGTTATTTATGTTTTCCATAATTAATTTCAAATATCTTTAGCATATTGTTCTATTTTATTTTAATTTTATAGTAAGAAAATTTAGTAATTTTCTTGGTAAAATTACTTAATTATACTATACTAAATAAAATTATATAATATTAAACCTAAGAGAATATGTGTCAAATAGAAAGTTGATATTGCATAATATAGATATGATTTCTTATTATATTTTATTTATTATTTGACCTTTTTTTTTCAAATTCTCTATGACTGTTTTATAAGCGTTAGTTTCATGAGATTTTGAGTTTCTTGATATTTTAAATTCGTAGAAAAAATTAAAATAAAAATGCAAGTATTTTCATCTGTCACAATTGGATCTCATTTTTTCATTCTTTTTTATTCCTTTTCATTTATCCACTCTATATTTCTTATTACGACGATTATGTATTTATGTGTTGTTATTTAAAAAAAAACTATGTATTTCAATCTATAAAATTTGTAAGATTATATATAATAGTAGAAGAGAGATGATTATTATTTGCACGTGCAAATAATAGGACTTTTGTCTACTCTTAGTGTGGACTCCACGATCGCATGGGCCCCAAACTTGAATAGAGTTCACTCTCATTTGAAAGATAGTAAAAGTCTTATTATCCATCAATAGTAGATATTTTTTATAATAAAATATTTAAAAAAATTAGAGCGTGGGCATAAGTCAACATAGATGCATGTTTCGTGGAATTATTAGAAAATTTGTATATGTTTAATTGATATAATTTATTTTATGTTTTTACTATGTTTATATATTACGATTGTATATTTATCTAAGTATGATAATATTATTTTTAACATCTAATTTTTCATCTTCATCATATCTAAGAACTAACAATCACAATTATAATATATATATATATATATATATTAACAAATTAGATAGATTAAAGATTTGTTGTCAACGTTGCTAACAAATCTCTCCTGATCATCTTATACATCAAAGTAAAAAATAAAGAAAAATCAACCCTCTGACTCAAACTTTAGATAATTCACCAAATTGAGTTAAAATAATGAACAATACTTTATTAAAGATTTCATAATTTTGATATTTACCTTTATCACAACATCTATAATAGTAAGCTTTGTAAATATTAATTAAATTTATTTTTTGTATAATTAATGAGCCATAAGTGGCATATTTTTTTCCTCTCAATAAAGAAATTTTAGATTCAAGTGGCAAACGTTAGAATCTTTTCATAAAGTGATCTAAATGTAATTTTTAAATTATCTTATAGATATCGAATTTTTAAGTATATTTATATCTTATTTAATATAAAAATAATATATTCAAATATTATTTTAAATGAGAAATTTGACCTATAATGTAAGAATATCTAACCAACAATTAAGAAAAAATAATATATTTATATACTCTTACTTAGTCACTACAAAAAATGGCATATATATCAACAATCACGGAAAAAATGAAAAGGTCGTTGAAAAAATATATGCCATAGCTAAGAAGTCGTTAACAAAGTCGTCGATAAAAGCTCTGACGATTTAGAATATGTTAGCGACTACAATCGGGACTATCGACATATGTGAGATATGTCAGTGGCTACAACAACCGCTGATGTAACATATGAGAGAGAGTTATTAGCCGCTGACATATATGCATATGCCATTGGCTGCTAAAGTGCTGACATATGGTTTATATGTCAACAACTAAATAGATTAGCCACTGACGTATATGCATATGTCATTGGCTGCTAAAGTACTGACATATAGTTTATATGTCAGTGACTTCTTTAGTTGCTGACATATGAATATATATTTTCTTATAATAGATTATCATCTAAGAGAAAGAGTTCTTACATGTGTTGAACAGATAGATACTGTCCACTAAATACATATGGATCAAAATTTTATCTCTATATTTTTCCCCTTCAAAATATGTTTTGGGGATATATAGGATCGAAATGTTAACATGTTATTAACAAATATTATTCTATTTTTTACAAAGAGAATGTCTTAGTGCACACCGTTCAAGGAGCAATGTGCAACAAATTTAGCCCCCCATTGACGGAATGTGTCCACCCCCAATGGGGTTATAAGTTTGGTGCACACCCCTCCTTGAGATATTATCAACAGTAAAAAATATATATTTTGATGGACCTTGCTGAAAGAGTGGGCACCGTATTATTGAGCCTAGGGCCATGCCAACCCAAAAGAGAAGAGAGGTGGCCTATTATCTAGAGGGGATGAAGAAGAACAAGTATTAAAATGACCAAAGAAGAGATGGAAAACATTGAAAAAAAAATGGAACATCTCTTCCATTGTACCAACCGTGCAAGTATATGGAAAGAAATATTAAACAAATTAAGAAAGGGAGAGGAAGCATTCAAGAAGGGCACGGGAAAATAAAGTCTCACGAGGGAAAATATTCAATAATCATATGAAGATGGGAAGAAAATACATAAAAGAAGGGAAAGAGAGAGGGAAACTTTAAGAACCGAGCCATCCTCTCTTCAAGGAACCCTCCTATTACATTTTGGACACTTACCCTCCTCTCTTGGTCTCTTCACACCTCCAAGCCCCAAGACACTCAGCCGCAACACTATTTTTCTTCTCTGGTTATTGCTACAGCCGTAAGAAACTTTGGAGGAGGATCGAAGATGACTCTCTCCCTTCTTCACCACTTGGTCTAGCTTTTTGTATGAGACAGTGGGGGCTTTAAAAGGCTACTTTTTAGGGCTGAGGTGGCAAGAGCTTTGCAGCCAGCCCCCCTTCCTTTTTCTTTGTTACCTTTTAGCTCTTCTATTTTTTTTTTTGGTTCCTGCTGCCGATCTGCCCATATATTCTCTAATGAGCCGTAGACTCATTTTGTGGTCTATTGGCCAAAATGAGTGCAAACATACCGTACGCAGATACTACACATCTCAGACACATGTGAGTGAGACTTATTGAGCCCCAAATTAATGCGCATATGTTTGGAGAGGACAAGTAATTCCCAATTCAATATGTGCAGAATGTATTTCTCATTATCTAAAGTATGTCTTACAAAATATTAGATATATTCTAATATTAAAATTAATTAATAATTTTTTAATTTTAAAATGGTCAAAAATGTCACTTAAGGAGACATATTTATACTTACACTATTACATAATTATGAGAAATATAACTCAATTGTATTAGAAAGGACTAACAAAGATTTTGAATTATAATCTTCAAAATCTAATAAGTGAGAGATAGATTTAAAGATCTAATATATTCACCTTTGATTTTAAAAAAGATTAGCATTTGTTATTGTCTAAGATAATAAAAGTAAAAATGAACTTATCGTCTCACCTCTTAATGATCTATATATATCATATCACATTAGATATAATAAAATAGCTAGATGGTACAATGACAAATGTTAGAATGCCTAGTCGTGATTAAAAATGATAGGTGATAATGCACAATATGTTAATTGTTAATGAAATAATCTTATGTTTTACAATCAAGTTATCATATTTGTTAATGTGGGACAAAATTTGTCAAAAATAATATAACATTTGTTAACAAGATGCTCCTATGGAACTCTAATTTTTTTAACGAAAAAAAAACTAAAGAGAAAATATATGATATCTCCGACCTCTATATAACTTAAAATTAATTAAGATGGAGGTGAATCAAACAAAATGTTTGTAAAGAAAATAAAATAATAGATCATTTACAATAGAAGAATATTTCACCAAGATCTATAAATATACCTTACTAAATTTCTAAATAGTACTCATGCCACATTCTCTAAACTTAACTTGTTAACTCTTAAAAAATATTAAAAGTAAGTAGGAGTTCTAAGATTTAGTAGACATAATTAGAATCAGTAATATGAGTATTATATAGTAAATTTTCAAATCTCATAATGACTTTATACTTCAAACATATAACATATGAGAGAAAATATACCTGACATAGATACAAATATCTAACACATTCATACTTATCAAATTAATATTTCTAAACAATTAATAGAAAATATAATTAATATGACAGTCAAAATAGATCAAACCTAATTCATATAGTTTTAATAGTTGACATATCACATCATATTCACATGTAAATTCACATCAATTACTTTTATTAGTCATATAAAAGTAATTTATTTTTGCATATATTGAACATGTATCTAAATTAGATATAAAGGATCAACACACACAGCATCTAGGTGTTCAGATGAGTAGTATCTAAGTGTTGCTTGATTACATAAGAGTCAAGATAAATACCATATTATAACTACCAGATCTAAATATATTCTCACATTTTATATATAGTTATTATCCTCATACACAAATTGACTTTTAGTAGCAGACATTAAATGTCACGCCCCAACGTCGAATATTGGAACGAGTAGTTAATAGTTGTACGAGCATGCACATTAGATAAGTAATCTAACGTAATCTATGACATCATATGGACACGAGACATCATAACCAATAATTAAAATGTATTTCATTCATTCATAATTCAGAGGTCTATTACATTTACTACTGACCAAAGCATAGGGCCCATCAAGATTAATACATTGCTAGGAGAACTAGATATCTTGACTCCAACTAAATGATCTCTGGCACTTAATTAGACACTCAGTACACTCGTTCATTCTTGCATGTCCCCGTGCATCTCATCGTATTCTTCATTACCTGAAAATAGACGTAGCAATTGTGTGAACGAATGCTCAGTAGGTCTTCAATCTCTTGAATCGAACAGACTTTACATGAATTAACATTTTAAGACAAACAAGATATCTAAAGACACGATCATAATAACAAGAGTTCAAATAATAGTAACAAGTAAAGAGCGAGAGAACGTAATAAGTAATAAGATAAGACAATCACGGGTCTAGCTCAAATAAGCAAGGAAGAGTATGTCACGAATAACGAGAACACGATTTGGTCATATCACGGTCACGATGTTGCAAGCACGATCGATGCACGAATACACTATTTGATTGTCATAGACTAATTTAACATGATTAACACTAATGCGGTGCAATTCCAACACCATGGTCAACAACCCCTATATGTATACGATATTTGGGTGCTCCTCCTAGAACCCAACCAAGACCCTATTAACACCTACCATTGTTAGTCGAACAGATCTAACAATCCACACTATTTTGTCTAGACAATCACTTTATGACTACAAGATGGTTATGGAGTAAGACATGATTTTAGTAAGAGAACGAGTTGAGAACTTGTAATTCAATAGCCAATCCGGGTTCTGGTTTACCAAACAACAAGAAACAATAGGGTCAAGACAAGATGAGAATAGCAAGAATAATCGACGCACAACTGGTTGATGCATGACATACAGTTCTACGACATAATTAGAAAGGTATCATGGATTTTCATGATACAACCGGCTCGACGACCTTATGGGAATTCGAGGACAATAGAGACTTACGGAGATCTCACATGAAGACGTTCTAGTCCGATAGGATGAATACTCTATGAAGAGTCCGTCAATCGTGGAAGAGTGTTCCTACCTACAATATAGTGAGTACATGACATATGAGACGATGGTCTCAAGAGCGACGATACAAAATCACGGTGCGAGATAAATATTCTAAGAGTGTGAGAGTTAATATTTAAAATATATGTTTAACATGATTAAGCTAATTTACTACTTTATTATCAGTCATTAACATGTGTTCATAGGGTGTTCATAACATGTCCTATATTACAGTCAAAATACAAATAATAATATGATCAGATAATTTGAATATTCAAGTTATGCTTATAAAAAGTTTTGTTAATTTTATTTACATTATCAACATCAGCAACGCTTCCATATCTTATAGTATTATGATAAAACTCGTTATGATCTTCAACATCCTACGATGAATGTAAAACATATTATAATTTAAGTTTTCATAATGATTTTACCGAGCTCCTTCATGAGTCTCAATAGGAATCTATAAATGATTAGATATATATAATACATGAGTTTACTAACCTAAATTATATTAGATGTGGCCAAATATGCATTGATGATGTTTTTGTCGTCACATATTCGTGTGACTATATAAATTGACGAATTTTGAAGAATGTTGTAGTCTGATATTTGTATCTTAAATAGAAATTTTTTTTGTAGAGAAAGATCCAACTCTTAGAAAAAAATTATCTCTATCCTTTAAAGAAACAAAAAAATCAGAACATCAACATATATTAAGATTATTAGTTAAATAATAATAAAGTATAGTGTTATTCCTACTTCAATTAGTTGTTCTCTTAAATTGACGAATTTTGAAGAAAGTTGTAATTTGATATTTATATCTTAAACATAAATTTTCATTGTAGAGAAAGATCCAACTCTTTAGAAGAAAGAAAAAATCACTATCTCCATCCTTTAAAGAAACAAAAAATTAGAACATCCACATATATTAAGATTATTAGTTAAATAATAATAAAGTGTAGTGTTCTTCCTACTTTAATTAGTTGTTCTCTTAAATTTGCTCCAAACTTGTGTAAAAATTGTATTGTCTCACGATCGAGTATTAAAAATGATACAGAATCCATGTGGTCAATAACTCTGATTTGAATTTTATATATGTAGAAGATGACAAATTATACGTATAAATGATGGGAGAAGAAATGTTAAATTGATACAACAATTTCAACAAACTCCTCTAAAATTGTGTTATGTTTATTGTACTTGAATATAATAGTAAAGTATTAAAAATATGAGAAGTATTACCTCGGCACTATTACCCTCGCATACTCACATTATTTTTTCACACCAGAATTTATTTCCATCAAATTTGACTTTTTTTCTACAATTCTTGCATGAATTATAGAATCAATTGAATTCAATTTGAATTTTGACAATAGTTGCCAAAGTCACGTACACTCCAATCTGCATCAAATTATTAAAACATAAATAGAAAAAAATATATCTTGATTAAATTGGCTTTCAAGTGAGGCAGATTTAGTGTTAGAGGGTGAAACATGCAATGAAAAATACTCTTCTATACTTTAGTAACCTCATCTCTGCTTCCTCCTTTAGAATAGATAATTATGGTGATCTTATGATGAATGATCTTTTGGATAGGAGGAAATGTATTTACATTTAGCATCATGCATTGAGCTACATAAGGATGAGTGTCGCTTTCTAACATTAAACCGCACACATCCTAATCATCAAACAGAACTTGCTCTGTGTCAAGTCCTTCAGTTTGCATGTGAAGTGCACAGTACAATGAACATTATCATTTTAATTATTTTTTTATTTTTAAAATTTAAAATTATGTATTTTTACTATTTCTTATTACCTCAATTGAATGGTATGATATTTATATAGTTATTTAATGTGAATGAGATACTTATACAACCTTAAATCATATATTTATTTGTATTATTCATGAAGAATTACTATTGGTCCATGACAGGAATCTGATATTATTTTTAAGTCCCTGTTAGATTTTTTCGCATCGTCCAATCCCTATTTTATGCGGGATTTATTTTAAAGTCCTTATTATTAACTCCTGTTATCCCTCCCCCTTTTTAAAATAAATTCTTTTAATAAACATTTATCAAAATATATTAAGTTCTAATATATTTATCTTATTTTAACATATTTATAAAATTATGACCAATAATTTATGCAAATACATAAGCTACAATAAATTTATGTAACTTGAAGCATATTTGTGTAAGTTACAAAAATTTATGTAAGTTAACATATTCGTGTGAATTATAATATATTTATCTAATTTTCAATTGTTTTAGTATATTTATATAAGCACCACAAATTTACATAAATTACAACATACTTGTATAAATTATTGAGAGAATTAATTATTAGTCTCTGGTAGAGATCTGATATTATGTTCAAATCTCTGTCAAGTTTTTTTTGTTCTGTCTAGTTCCTGTTTTATGTAAGATTTATTTTTAAGTCTCTATTATTACCTCTGTTATCCCTCGTTATTTGATAAATATGTAACTATATAAATATATATTTATATAAATTAAATTATTTTTAAACTTATTAAATTAAATATAAATAATATGTTTACATAAAATAATGTCAAAAGGATTTGCCTCCGTACTTCACAACGCGTCGTTATAGACGCTTTCGCACGGCCGCCTGTCTGTTCCCATTCCTCACCACCGACCAAATCAACGCTCTCCTTCCTCCCCCTCCGTCCACCTTCTCCCAGGCTTCCCGGTCGTCTCCGCACTCCAGAGAGAGGGAAAGAAGGAGAAGGGAGGGGGAGGAGAAGATGGATCAGGTTCTGAACAAGGTGGGGTCTTACTGGTTTAACAAGAGGGCCAACAAGGAGATCTCCTCCGTCGGCGACGACATCAATGTAAGCCGCCTTATCTCTTTCCATCTCTTCCAATTCCCCCCCTCCCTTTTGCTTTTGTCGTAAACCCGGTTCCCGGTAATTGTTGCTTTCTTTCGTGGATGATCTTGGCGGCTCGAGGCCTCTCGGGTCATGTGGTGTTGCCCCTTCCGGTTGTTTTATCTCTCTCTGTCTAAAGCGTGTAATTTGAGTAGAAAGAATGGGAGTTTGGTGCTCGATTTCACCTTCTCAGGATCAGATCTGTGCCGAGGAGACCGCAACCCCTTTCATCCTTGGTTACACCAGATTATACCCGAAAAAGGCTCCGCCTTGGGCTTTTGGAGCCGTCAGAACGGAAAAATTCTGGTCTTTCAGTGGTGGCTTGTTGGTGGGTGTTCTCGTTGATATCGGGGAAATCGGATAGTTTTATCCCGCGGCTTGGTGTAGAATATGCTCGACCAATTTTGCTCTGAAGAAGACGAATGATGCAGCTCAAAGGGTGCGGATTCTTCCGTGTCTCCTTCGTGTTTGAACGTGTGAGTGCCAGAGATGTTATTTTGACCTACAGATGTGGAGAAAACGATTCGCTGCTTCACCATCGAAGAGAAGAGTGTTTATTCGTTTCCAAGTTGCCTATCTTCGTAGAGAACAAAGATAAAACTTGCTTGCCGGGTTTTATTTTGGGAGTATGTAGTTTCATCATTTTTAGGCATTTTCAAGTTGTAACGAAATCCTTGATGGTGGCTTCTTGGTCTCATCAGTTTAAACTACCTAACCAGGAGGGTCTTTTGCTAGGTACCAACTAGGGGTGAGCATTATTCGGGTTCAACCCGAAAACCAATCCAAACTGAGAGATTTGGTTCAGTTTGGTTCAGGTTAAAATTTTAAAAATTTTGATTTGGGTTCAAATCGAACCGTGTTAAAAAATTCGGTTTGATTCGGTTTTGATTTTTTGAAAATCAAACCAAACCGTATAATATGATTTCAAGGGTAATTTTGTCAAATTTGTGTAAATATATAGCCTTAATTTTAAAGACACCAACCCTATCGTCCCCTACTCCCCAATCTCTTATTGGCTTATTTCATGATACACTTACACACCAAAATTTCACAATTCTCTAGCAAATGTTAATTCGATGTTTGATTGTATCTCAGGCAAGAACCAATCACTAGATTCACAGTTTGATTAAAGCACTCCTGCATTTGGTCAAGTTAATAACAAATTTGCGGGCCAGGCACTTAGTGCCTTCCTAGTGGTTATATTATTGGATTGTCTCAACACCATTGACCTGCAAAGATGCACATAATTTGTATGAGTTTATGGGTAAGAAAACGATGGCATGTTAGTCGTATTTGACAAATGCTAATCCAGTAGTGAGATTATCAATTATAGTTCACACCGAACTAAATCAAATTAATTTGGTTTGGTTTGGTTTAAAAGTTATTTGATTTGGTTTCGTTTGAGTTGAATCTTTAATTCGGTTTGGTTTAGTTTGAAAAAAATTCTCTTAAAATCAAACCAAACCAAACCGACCCGTGCTCATCGTCGTACCAATTGGTCTTTTGGGACTTCCAACAGACTCTCTCCTGTCCGGAGTTATCTTGCAATACCTTGTTCAACCTAGAGAGTTGACAGCAGCCAGACACGTTGCTAAATCATTGGAGTCCTCATTGGATCTTGTCAAACCCTGGATCATGGGCAGTACCTGCTAGGGACTTTCCAGTCCCCGGCATGGCACCACATGATAGGCATGAATAGTGTCATTTTTATTTTTATTTTTTCAAAGCCTTGTCTGAAGGGATTGGGAGTGTACGGGTGTGGCTACAGTAAACCTCTGTATCGTACCACATCAACACAAACCTAGCATGACCGGGTCGTGTGGTACGCCCAACCATGCCCTAGATTGATCGAACAAGATGATCATCATCAGCTCGACAGATACCTTAGCGAGAGGTCTAGAGAAAAATATAAGGAGATTGGAAACTATATTCACATAGGTTGACTTGGCTGAGTCAGTTTTATCCTCAAATCTTTATTAAGGTGCCAGTTCAGCAACACAACTTGGATACGGTTGAGAAATGTGAGCTACTTAAAGCTTTTGTAAAAGCATATCTGAGATCCATTGCTGAATGGCCCTACCCTCCTACATGAATTGCAATGAAGCTGCTTCTATGTGCTTCTCTCAGCCTGAAGCGAGGAATTGATCTCATAGTATCATTTTCATCATCTTAGTCCTATCCCATCAGTGGAGGGTAAACTGTAATATGCTAAATATGCAATTGACTATAAGGTACATGGCTCCAATATCAACATAAAAACTCATGGACGCCCTTAAGAGGTCATCCATAGTCAGAATTACGGAGTTTCAATGTCAGGCTTTAAAGTGTCTACTCCATTCTCTCGAGCTGACTTGGGCCAGCATAATTCAACATATTCCAGTCCTGCATTGAGGCCTGGCTTACACTTAGATGCATTATCCTCAGCCCAGAATGAACAGCTTATCATAATCATATCTATCTGAATTGAGTTTAAAGCACTAACATTTGACACACGAATACACACTGAAAAAAAATAACACATGCTCTTAAGCTTTTGACAGATTCTTGGAGATAATTTGTTTGCAGCATGGTTTTTTAGAATAAATTACAAAGAGTTGCTAGTGTGTACCCCAACATTTTGAATTTCACTTGCGGCAACCTTAGGCTTTCTGTACTACCTTCTTTTTCCATTAGAATTTACTTCTCTTTTTTCTAGACCCACAATGTGGACGATGTTCATTGGTTCCTTTCAGTTTCACTAGAATTCACTTTTATCTTTTACATAATATTCATTATGTGATTGGCTTGCCCCATTTTCCTTGCTGTTGGTTTCCCATCAGTTTTTGACGTGGACATTCTCATTTCATGATGCCTAGTGAATAGTGCTTATTCTCCTAGCTTATTACCGTTTTTGTCGATTTGTTGATGAGCTTCTAATCCATGTTCTATATTTTTATATTTATTGACATCTTTGGTATCTGTTTTTATGTATATTCCTTGATTCCCATACTGACACCAACCTTTTTTTCAAATGAACTAGTCATTGTCTAACAGCATTGAAGGAGGAGCAAAATGGTTGGTCAACAAACTAAAAGGTGGTGTTCTCTTCCCCTAGACTATTTAATGGTGTGCATTTGATAATAAATCAAATCAAGTGCACTACAATATTTACGTGGTTTATGTACAAATATCTTCTATTCTGCTTCAAGTATTGTATGAAATTGCATCTAACTCCCAGTAAAGTGAGTCAGCTTGTAGAAGCAGTCACCCTCAGAGTATATCGATATATAAACCAACACTATAAATTCTTAATTTTCTGTGACGCATGATGACATAAACAGGCAACATGGATAGTTGCCTGAAAGTTCAAACAAGTTCACAACAATCTAGTGTACAACTGTCTAGCTGGTCTGTGTTTTTCTATAGTTCCGGCAGATCTCTAATTGTGTATTACTGGTGATGTTAATTTCTCCGATATTGCATATTCTCAAAACCATAGGGTCCGTCTGAATTGCGGCTTGTAGCTATGTGCAGAGACTTCTCTATACTCTTCAGCCTTCATCGGCTTTATCTTTAACTTATTTCAAGCTTTTTGGGGCCATGAAAGATTCTCACTTTGAATTATACTTTCCTTCTTGTAAATCAATGACTCATAGATACCGCTATTATGATTACTGCAATCAAGAATATTTTTTTAGGTCATGAATGTACCAAGTCTAACATTCAGACTGTCCTCAGGGGAACATACAGAAAAATAAGTCCAGCTGTCTCATTTGAAGCCATATGCAAATGATATCTTATAACTGAACATGTAGCAATATTCCTACTGAGGTAGGAGCATCTTTATTCAACAGTCAAGTAACCATTCTCTCATGCCGTAAACTTATTTCAAGCAGGAAAGATGCAGAAACCATTGCCCGAGCTGCTGCAGGAGTATGACATGCCAGCGGGCATCTTCCCCCGGGACGCCACACACTACGAATTCAACGAAGAGACTGGGAAGCTTACTGTTTATGTCCCATCCATTTGCGAAGTCGGTTACAGGGATTCATCTGTTCTTCGGTTCCTGACTACTGTGACTGGGTACTTGGAGAAGGGGAAGCTGGCAGATATTGAAGGGGTGAAGACTAAAGTTTTGATTTGGCAGAAGGTGACATGCATCACAACTGAAGGATCAAAGGTCCATTTCAGCACAGGTGTGAAGAAGACAAGAAGCAGAGATGCATATGAGATCCTCAGAGATGGTATCAGCATAGATAAGTTCTGAGCATGGAAATCTTGCATGTATCATGCTGAGCCATCACACTTGCTTTGTTGTGACTCTAGAAATGCTGTCTGTGAAAATTCTCTGGGTCTTTTGCATCTGTTGTGTGTACATGCATTGCGAAAAAGTTCACTGTTTTGTAACATGACACCATCCAAAGTGCAGATTGTTGTGAAACTTTTGGGACCAGCCAGCCTCTGTTGTGCTTCTTGCTTTGGGATAATTGATCTGGGAATTTGCCATGTCAAGTGCTTTGGTGGGGTGGTAACCTAACGTTTGGAGATTCTGGGGCCGGTGACCATGGAAAATTTGAATCTTTTCTTTTATTATACCTCCCTATACAGGAAAAATCAGATAGAACCATGAAATGAATCTTCAGAACCCCTCTAATAAAAAATTTTCCACTTTCATATACATATCTCCTTCTGAAAACCTGCAAGGAGATTCTGAACATTTTGGGTTTGAACCAGAAGATGCTATGCTCTTCCTCCCATTCATCTTCCATTACGGCCTGTGCCACACAAATCTAAGAACAAATTTGGAAATGCGGATTTGATTAGATCTCCATGAGTTATGGGATACCAGAATTGCCCTACAAAGAAAACTATGAGACATTTTTTGATGATGGGGGTGGAATAGAGCTGCACATGGTAGCCAACCAGCTGTCAAACACTACAGTGATCAGAGTTTAGATAACATTTGAACACGCATCCAGGTTCCCCTCTGGGCAATTTTTTTGTCCATTTGAAGTTATTTTTGCAAGCAGCAAGTATAAAAAATAAAACGAAAAGATAGAGAAAAAGGGCAGAAGAAAACATCAAACCACACCTAGGAACTTCCAAAAAGGACTTCTTCTGCACCAGCCGGGAATCGAACCCGGGTCTGTACCGTGGCAGGGTACTATTCTACCACTAGACCACTGGTGCTGTTGTGTTTCTTAACATTTTTTAACTATTATGTGTAGTTCATCTAAACCAGAATCCTTTCCAACTCCCAAACGCATTGCTGCTGGATTACTATCACAGTTTTGCAGGGCCTCCAAGTACATCACTAATCTACCCAAGTAAGGACATGTTCCCTGTTGTAGGATGGGGTTGATCAAGCAGCTTGCTTGTAAGAACAGAGCATGACGCACTGTTTCCACAGCAAGGCTAGGAACTGGTTCTTCCAAAAACGGAAGCAGACATTACAAAAGATTAGAGATTACCACTGGAAACTGGAAACCAGGCTGTGGGAACCACCCAAGATGTAGAATAACAGAGCTCCACTTCAAACCAGATGCCCATCAGTGACTACCCATATCACCATGTCCTAACTGCACTCTTTCTAACACACTTCTGACTCAAGCTCTGTCCCAGCCAAGAGGCACCACTCTCTCCCACGTGAAGTCTGGATCACTGCGGCCGAAATGGCCATAGGCTGCTGTCTTCTGATACCTGAAATTCCCACCTCTCTTCAGGTCCAGATTCATGGCGATCATCCCAGGCCTGAAATCAAACTTCTCCTTGATCAAAGCCACCAGGTCCTTGTCCGGCATCTTCCCCGTCCCATACGTATCCACAAACAGAGACAGCGGCTCGACGACGCCAATGCCGTAGGAGAGCTGCACGATGCACCTTCTCGCGAGCCCTGATGCCACCACACTCTTCGCCACCTGCCTTGCGATATACGCACCGCTCCGGTTCACCTTCGTCGCGTCCTCCCCGGAGAAGGCGCCGCCGCCGTGCCCGCCCCAGCCGCCGTAGGTGTCGACGATGATCTTCTGGCCGGTGAGCCCCGCGCCCGCACGTGGGCCGCCGATCACAAAGCGCCCCGATGGGTTCAGGAAGAAGATGGTCTCCTCGTCCAGGTACTCGGACGGCACGACAGGCTCGACGACGAGATCCTTCAGGTCCTTCGCTATCTGCTCATTCGTGACGGATTCGTCGTGTTGCGTCGAGATCAGGATGGTGTGCACTCGGAGGGGAACCATGGCGCCACCTTCGTTGCGGTACTCGACCGTGACCAGGGTCTTCCCGTCGGGCCTGAGCCACGGGCACGTCCCGTTCCGGCGCAGCTCTGCGAGCTTTGCGCCGAGCTTGGTTGCGAGGACATGGGTCAGCGGCATCAGCTCCGGGGTCTCGTCCGTGGCGTAGCCGAACATGTGGCCTTGGTCGCCGGCGCCGATCTCCTCGGGCTTCCTGGTGAAGTTGCCATGCACGCACTGGGCTATCTCGGGGCTCTGCTCTTCGATGTTGACGACGACGGCGCAGTTGTCCGCGTCGAGGCCGACGTCCTCGGACACGAACCCGATCCCCCGGCAGGTGTCGCGCACGACTTTCTCGTAGTCGACGTTGGCCTTGGTGGTGATATGGCCGAACACCATGACCATGTTCGTCTTGGTGCAGGCCTCGCACGAGACCTTGCTCTCGGGGTCCTGCTCCAGGCATGCGTCCAGCACCGCATCTGCGATTTGGTCGCAGAGCTTGTCGGAGTGTCCCTCGTTGACGGATTCGGATGTGAAGAGGAAAGTGTCCATCTGGGTTCACGAAGATTCGCGGTAAGAGACTAAAAAGTTCGATGCTTTCTACAAAATTACTACAGTGAATCAAACATGGAAGACAGATCTAATATTGCTAAGCATAAAGCCACCAAGGAACCATCGCCCTTAGAACACAGTGAAGCCAACCCAAACCAGGAACCCCTCTAATAACACCTTCGCGATATCCACAGAATAAATCTTAGGTGCTGCAAGCCTGCAACCCCTTGTCGGGGAAATTTCTGACATGTATAAACTTAAGATGAGCTTGATTCCAACTAGAAACACAAGAAATACACACACCAGTTATGCTGTGAGCACCAAATAAACCTGTAATTACTCGAATCTTCAGCATAACGGAGGGGAAGACATGAACTAATTATTGCCCGAAGAAGAGAACCGACCGCTGAAGAAGGCTTTCGAAGGAGAACCCCGCCGAACCGTACCTTCTTCCTCTTCCTTGCTTCCCCTGCGCTGGCCGCCGGGACAAACCCCCAACCCCCGCCCTTATACGTATTACCACCGACCGAAGCAGCAAGCTGAGCTGCTCCAGAGCCCTACCCCTGCAGCAGGACACGCGTACGGAGCTCTCGGCAACATTCCAGGGAGAAGTTGGCAGATGGAGCTCCAGGGAGAAGTTGGCAGATGGAGCTCGTTGACGTGGTGTACTTCCATTGGTTTGGTGCAAAGAGCCAAGGTGCAGAAGTTGTGGGCCCTCGAGAGAAGTGGGGCATCACAAGGGAGGAATCCAACGGTCTCTGCACCTTTCGACTCAGGAAGGGGGGTCGTGGCGTTCTCGCGATTGACTTGCCCCTGCAAAAAAAAGATGACTCCTCAAATTATAACGCGCCACGATACCTACGGGACGGTCGCCGGTCCATCATGGGTCCTGGTTATGGTCAATGGAAAAGAAGACGAAAAGAACGTTCCCGCCGACGTGGCGCGCTCCACCCGCACCAAATCGCGCAACATCCCATCCGATCCCTTCTTCCCCGGTGGACGCGCGGTCGGAAGAGCAGAGAGCTCACAGAGGGGAAGAGGAGGAGGGTTAATGGCGAGCGCCGTTCTCAAGTCCTCTACCGCCCATTCGCGGAGGCTACAGTACTCCCCTTCCCTTCTCAAGCCCTTTCGCTCCCGCTCCGCTCAGACGCGCAGGGGGCTGCCTCGCGCCACAGTTCTAACCGTCCGGTGAGCTCAGAAAAGCTTGTGGCGTTAGAATTGTCTGCAATACGAGTGATTAATGCAGTGGGCTTCGGGATGAATGCTGCTGAAATGTTTGTCTACTCCATCATGGAATGGATTCTGGTTCTAGTTCTAGTTCTAGTTCTAGTCGCCGTCTCTGTTAGAACTTTTTGTTTTCCCCTCGTTCGGAGTGCTTTCTGCAAGAAAAACGTATGACCTTTTATCTTAATCTGGTAATGGGTTTCCAAAGGTGGTAGAAATTCCATGTGACCCGGAAATTTGAGACGATTTTCTGGTAACATTTGTGCATTTGAGGCGTGGGGTTGTATTCTGAGAAGTGTTGAT
The DNA here is from genome assembly GCA_014218235.1 of Colocasia esculenta. NCBI lineage: Eukaryota > Viridiplantae > Streptophyta > Magnoliopsida > Alismatales > Araceae > Colocasia > Colocasia esculenta. The sequence goes on from CM024753.1 coordinate 209,293,277, forward strand.
TCGTTCTATTATGTGTGTAGGTTGGAGATGTCTTTCTCTACGGCTGTTCACCTTATCCCACACCCAAATAAGGTATATAGTGTTCCTTCTTTTATTGTCTCTAAATTTATAAGCTTTGTCAACGGTGCCAAAAATTGGCACAGATGTCACTTTCAGTGCTCATGCTTCGACTGTAGGTTCGCGTACCTTTTTTTTAATGCATTTTGGGTGTTTTCTGTATATTATTTCCCCCAGGTTGATCGTGGTGGAGAGGATGCTTTCTTTATGAGCAGCTACAGTGGAGGAGTCCTTGGCATAGCTGATGGTGTCTCTGGGTAAGCGAAAGTGTCAGAGGAATTTACCATAGTCACTGGTTTAATCCCTGGTGACTAAAAGTGTTATCCCTCTAGCAACTTTTCTGCTTGCAATGCAGGTGGGCTGCACTGGATGTTGACCCTGCTCTCTTCTCTCAAGAACTGATGTTGCATGCTTCACGTCTTGCTGAGGATGAGGAGGTAATCATAACCTTCTACTGTATAAGGAATTAAATGCGAAAATGCATACAGAAATAGAACTTATTTTCTGTAGTTTTGGGATTTTTAGATGTGCCCAACAGTTTGAAACAGAAACATTAGCTTCTTTAAAGGAATGTGCTTTTTCCTTCTTAGGATGTTACATCATTACATAACATGAAGTTTAAAGTGTTCCTGCACTTTTTTTTCTCTCTAATTGTGTTTTTCTGAACTACATTTGAATAACTAAGGCTAGATGTTCTTTCCACTTGATGTTTGTATTATCTTTGATGACTACCACAACTTGACTTTTCAGATTTGGACCATTTGGTAGTGAGTCTGTAACATCTAAAGGTGCCCTGATTTTGTAGGCCAATTATGATCCTCAAATTTTAATGGGGAAAGCACATGCTGCAACATCATCCAAAGGTTCGGCTACTGTGTAAGGTTTCATTTTCTTTTCTCCAAGGATATTGTGTTAATCTGACATAGATCCTGTATACGCTTTAAAATGTAGTAGAAAAAGTTATCCTTTTGCTATCTCCTGTTTGCCTTTCTGATTGCTTCTTTCTGGCTCATTGGACGGATTGATCTCAAATCATGGCTGATACTAATTCTTCAGATTATTAGAAGTTACCACACAATATTTTCTCAGAGTGTTGTAAGTTTCCAGTTGTTTCATGTCAATCAATTACATCATTCTTCAATTAAGCAATAAAATGTCTAAGCTTGCTTCAAGGACCCACTTTTGTGTGCGCGTGTGTGTGCGGATTGTCATCTTGTCCTGGTTCCGTTCTGGTCCGGTCTAGTTGGCTCTGCATACCATGATCCTGATTAAGCCTTTTCCTTTCGCCCTTTGGGCTATGGTCATCTTCCCTCTTCTTATTATTGATCCATGCATTTTTTCTATGTCATGCTTCTGGGCAGAATCCTGGCCATGTTAGATAAAGCTGGAACTCTTAAAATTGCAAGTGTTGGTGATTGTGGACTGCGGGTCATTCACCAAGGTAGCACCATATGGAAATTATTATTCATTTTTATATGTTGGGAGCATTATGCATATAAACCTTGTAAACGAGGCACTTAAGTTATTTGTTTCTTAGGCAAAGTGATTTTTTGCACATCACCGCAAGACCACTACTTTGACTGCCCTTACCAGTTGAGCTCTGAGACTCTCACTCAGACAAGCCTTGATGCTGCGGTAAGCATTTCCATGTTTAATTTTGACTTAGATCCTCCAGCCTTACCAACATTGCTTAACCACTTCATTTCATCAGTGCTAACATTTCTTGTCTGCATAATTTATCCTGTAAAGGTTCTTGATAGAGCTTAGGTTAGTGATCCTATCTGCATAGCTTATCCCGTCCAATCTGACTAATATAGAGAAGAGACGCGAATGCAAGCCACTGAAGACATTTCAATATGGCTGTTGGATATCAAAGCAAACTTTCTAGATAAAAAGCATCGTCCGACGAAGGTAATCTATTCTCATCAGACAGTTCTTCAAACTTCTGCATACAGGTCTCCAGCATACAGGTAACGGCAGGAGACACAGTTGTCATGGGTTCCGATGGCCTGTTTGATAATGTGTTCGACCATGAAATTGTTTCCACAATCTCTACGTCGGACAATGTCACAAATGCTGGTAGGCTTCTCATTTACCCTCTGTTAGCTATCCGGTTTAGATGTTAGACATGTTCTCTGTCTCTGCCTCTAACTTCACTCTATGCTGATGATATAGCAAAGGCATTAGCTGATCTTGCAAGAGAACATTCAGTGGACAGGAATTTTGACTCCCCTTACTCTGTGGAGGCCAGGAACATGGTATGGTACTCCAGAACAATAGACCCTTTTCCTTTCCAGTTTCATTCTCCAGGTACTCCCTCAGATGAAAACAAAACAATCTGAATGAGTCCCAGGGTTGCTACACGATACATATACTAGTTTTGCTCAATTTATATCTCTGAGCAGACATCACTACGTAATCCATGGACAACCATTGTATGTTTTGCATGCATTAGCTTTCTGAAGGGTGAAAAGTCAAGCAACTAAACGTGTGTGATATATCTGGGTGGTTTGTGAATCACACAATCGAAAGAATGGCATTTGTCATATGCCCTACAAGGAGTTTAACCTGCAAACTTTGAACAGGGGTTTGACGTCCCACTCTGGAAGAAAATCCTGGGGAGGAAACTCACAGGCAATGCCACCTCTCAAACCTCTTTTGATACAGTCTGTCCGCGGCTTCTGCTTTCATGTTCCTTGCAAATAAGCTTCTGGAAACTTACAGGCATGCACCAATTTCTCCCTTTCTGCAGGTGGCAAGCCAGACGACATCACTGTAATCGTAGCACAAGTGACGAGTTCTTGAAGACATTTCTCCTGAACTCATATGCCAATACCATAGCCTGTAGGAATGATGACGAGCAGATGAGATGACCGCTGTGCAGTTGCTCTCTGCTTCCCTTCTTTTTTCACCATTAAAGGCCATGTAAAGGGACATAAGGTATGAGCCGTCGAAGTGGGTATGGATCTATTGGTAGACCCAATAAGTTGCCCATTAATTTATGTTAGTTTGAAAGATAAGATCAGACTTTTGAATTTGGGCGTTCCAAGCCCATTTTACAGGTATCTTTGAATGTAACTATTTTTAGACCCACTTGCATCTCGAATAAATAAGATCTAGATCCGAAATCCGACCCACTTATCAGCTTGCCCATCTATTACATCTCAAGATCCGAAAGAGATGTAAATCTGAAGATGGTTTTAATCCAAAGCATATTTCTTGTTACTGTTTAATAATAATACTGTTCCAGAGAAAACCCACCAAACAATGGTGGGAAATTGCTCAAAGATGACATTTTCAAAACTACTCCAGAGAGCTTAGGACAACTGGGTAGCAAGCAATACACCAATAAAAATATGTAAAAAGCCAAATCACAGCATTTACCACTATAATCATGGTTATTCTTCCATCATCAATAGATTTTATCTTTTTTTACAAATAATTCTCTGCATCAATCTAACAACATGATGAGAGCTTTCTGAAGCACAACAAGCATAGAGATAAGTTTGTATCCTTGTAACTTGTTGGCGTTCTATATAGCCCATCAAGGACACTGCAGAATTTTCCCCTTCAACAGTGGCTATTGAAGGCTTGAAGCTAAAGACCACGAGGCTTCCATTGGCAGCATCAGGAAACTGTGTTCTTGTTATTGTGTTTCTGTAAGAAGACCTTTGAAGATTCATAAGCTGACCAGCAAATGGCAGCAGCAGGTGCATGGAATAGCATTCTGGGCACCCACCCTCTGATGAGCCCGGCATAGCCATCCCTCTTGACGATGGTTCTTGTCACTTCCAGTATGGAGCTACTGGAAAATCTGTCACAACCGCAGACCCCCTGCATGGATTAACAAAGACAAAGGGAAAAGGTCAGTATTTGCCAGCCATTTGGGTGAAGACATTGGTCTGAGAATACAATATTATTGAATGGAAACATGCCAGCTCTATGTTCACTTCCTAACATGGAGATAACTTCCTTGAAGCACAAGGTCTCGTATAGTTTAAGCTGAACAGCGCCTGCAATCATTAAGTCTGCCATTTTTTTCCTGTGATTCCTAGAAAGGCCAGTGACCCCTAACCTCCATGGCTGACGACATGACAGATCACAATACAAACATCCCTAGCCCCAACTCGAAAGAAAAGGAAAACCATTGAAGAAGAAGATATCCTTCACCAAATGGCCTGCAATCCAACCAGGGCCAGTGGATGTCTATCTGAACTTATGATTTCCACTTTATTTGGAGTTACCAACCACCTTTCTTGACAGACCTTTGATAAGAATCCACCACCCTCTGATATGTTTCAGATGAAATTCAGATGAAAGCCTCATAGCTGCTAGATATCTGAATTCTCCCACTGCAGAATCCACTATTACACCACCACTCCTAATGCAGACTGCAGTTGATTAGAGGGAAAACATAAAACACAGAAATTAAAGGCAAAAATAGCTAATGATCTATTTGGAATGTAAGGATACACTTGTGCTGAGCCTAATCCAAATGGATGGATGCAGAGATCCTAGAAGACTGTCCAACAGCATCAGGGCAGTTGGCATGCATAGCTCTGTAGATCATTCAGGAAGTGACATCAGAGATTCAACAGCATCCACAAGTATCATGGAGGAGGTAAGACTGTAACAGGCCCTTTTGTCGGGTCTCATCTCATGTACTCTTGGGCTTATCCCACCAACTATTCATTCTAGAAGACTGGCTAGAAGCCTCTTTTTGAGAATAACAATTCAACAGAGTAGGTTATCAAGGTCAGATATGATCTGGAGTAAACATTCAGTACTGCAGTGAAATGACAACTAATGCTCAAAAGTCAGAACCTCTGGCATCTACAGACTCTTTTCTTTACCAAAACCAGATCATGTGGGAATGGTACAACACACTGGGAACTGTGGAGAGAAGGTGGTAAAGAACATGAGTGACCCAACCAGAGTACAAAGCCCACCTTCACCTTGTAAAACCTGCAACTATGCTTACACTCTCTACCACTGCCAAGCTAACTAAAATTCATAGAATTCAGTAGGAGAAGCTGGTCTACACAACTGGGCAAGAGAAACCCAGTTGGGGATGAAAAAGCAAGATACCACATGATTACATTTGAGCAGAGACAGATATAACCATGCACAGAAGCAACAGAAAGCAGAGCGGTAGCCTCACCTGGCACTGCAGCTGCGTCTTGACCACGTCCAAGGGAGTCGTCACAGCAGCCGCCAGCGCCCCCGCCGCGGCCCCGGCGGTGGCGTGCACCACCAGCCTCTCGTCGTCCGCGTTCTCCGGGGACACCTCCACCAGCCCCCTCTTGGCCGCCTCGTAGGTCGCGAAGTGGACGGCCGTGAAGGGGGCGTTCATCACCACTGTGGTCCGGTACGACGCGAAGAACGCCCGGCAGCCCTCCTCCCTCAGCACCCGCCCCACGCAGTCCACCACCCCCTTGTAGGGACTGCTCTTCAGCTGCAGCCGCTGCTTCACGGTGTCCATCGGCGTGAACACCGCGTCGCTGGCCACCGTGGCCACGACGCCGGACGACGCGTGGGCGACCGGGTTGTTGGGGTTCCCCCTAGACAGCACCTCCTTGGACGCCTCGTAGACGGAGAAGTAGACGGCGTGGGCGGGGCCGGCGCCGAGCCCCATGGCCCCGATGCCCCGGTAGAGCCCGAGGGGCCCCTCCTGCCTGAGGATGGAGACAAGGGCGTGGCGGACGCCCAGACCCGGCCGGCAGGACGCACCGCCCTGCGCCTGCATCCTCGTCTTGAGAGTGTCCACGGGGAACATGGCGGTGTGTTCGATGACGCCGGCGACTGAGCCGGCGGCCATGAACTGCCAGAAGCAGAGGCCGTCGTGGGAGACGGCGGCGAGGTCGGCGGCGGGGGCATGGGGGAGGAGCTCGGGGGCGTGGAAGTTGGGGGAAACGTCCGCCATGGGCGCCCGCGTTTGGCTCTGCAGGGTCTAGCGGGAGGCAGAGCAAGGCAGGGAGAGGGGTATGGAAGGGGACGACGCCGAGGTCGGGTTGGGCGGGGTTATCGCCATCAAACTGCAGAAGGAGAGGTCACCATCTGAATTGATAGAAGAAGAGAGAGCAAGGGGAGCTTGAGTGGTTGACGGGTGAGAAAGATGGCAGCTTTGTTTGGTGGGGAGAGAGAGCCTCCCTGGTTTCAACTTCGTAAAAATATGATCTTTGTGTGTGTTTTTATTGTGTAACATTATAATTGATAGGGTAATTAATTAGAATTACTATAATAGAGAGACTTTTCTTATATATTGTAATATTAGATATATTATTGTAATGAATTATAATTCTATCAAAGATTAAAAAATAAGTCAAATATATGATAAAAAACTCTTAATTAATTTATTTTAATTAATATAATATAATATTAGATGAATACATTATAATGGTCCATAGACATCATCTTTTTTCTGGGTCAATCATCAAAGGTATCATCATTGTCCTCAATTTTAGAAAGAGAAATATTTATTAAAAGAGGGGACGCACTCCCCCTCTTACAAAAGCGGGCCGTCCAATGGTGGCTTACTCGCCGCCCAAGCTCGCATGACGGCTTAAATATTTTTCTTTTAGAAAATATAGTTCTCAATTTTAATCCAAGAGTTGTTACAAAGAATCCTCTACATTGAGGTGAAACACTTATACATTTTCTAATATGAGATTGAACCAAGTCGAACTAATTAATTTGAGATGCAATACGGAGTAAGAGTAAGTGTCGGACAATTCAATGAATAAATTTGTCCTAATATCATGTTAAGAGCTTAGTAAGAGTAAGTGTCGGACAATTCAATGAATAAATTTGTCCTAATATCATGTTAAGAGCTTGTAAAGTAAGTGTCGGACAATTCAATGAATAAATTTGTCCTAATATCATGTAAGAGCTTAACTCTAATCTAAACTTAGTCATTGCATATATAGAGGTAAAACGTGTATGGATTTTCAACATGGGATTAAATCACAATAGAAAAGTTGATTTGTTTTTAATTTGTGTTTCTTTTGGAAATGGGGAAGGTCGATGTTTAGGAGGTTATTTGCACTTGCTTAAAACATGGAATGAAGGATTTTCTATCTAGTGACCAATTTGGGAGGTGTCTGGTGTTTGATTTGGATGCAGTAAGGTTAGTAATACTTTACTCTTCCACTTGCCCATTTTAAATCAGTCATCTATTTTTAAAGTCTAAGTTCTTATAAATTTTTATGGTTGTGGAATGCCTGTATATTGATCCTTCATTTTGGACTGGGAATCAAGATCAGAAAACAGAGGTGCCTCATGAGTCCATGAATTTTGGAACACAACAATTCACAAATCACAAACATATGAATATAAAATTGTCTAAAAAAGAAGGCAACCATTGTTTCAACAGGGGGATGAGAATTTTGTGAGGACCCTTTTTACTATGTGAGGGGTTCCAATACAGAGTATGATAGCACAAGTGAAAATTGTAGGCATCGTTTGGGACAGCTTTTAAAAGTCTAAAATTTGTAAAATTCATTACTTTTGCAAAAGTTGCGGGGATAGTAGATTGCAACATCGTTCAACGTGTCTTTTGATGGCGCAAATTATTTACATCGTTGCCCGAGTTTAGAACATATTTTAACAATTAAAAATATTAAAAAATTAAATCTCGTCGCCTAAACATCTTGCCGACCGTCATTGATTTTAAAATCTGCCAAAAAAACGGCAAGCCACTTTTGCACAGCGAGCAGAGATGGAGGACGTTCTCTCTCTCTCTCTCCTTTGACAAAAAATTCATCTACAAGCAAGCCAAAGTGAGCCAAAATATTTGAAAATGTTACTGTTTTTATCAGAGTTTTGCAAACAAAAATCTACCTCAACCGCAGTTCCAAACAATGCCTTAGTTTCCTTCAAATTATGTTTCCTTTCTAGATGGTACATGCCAATGATATCCTCATTCCAAGGATGAGGAAACAATTGAGAGGAGAAGGGGTCAGGCTAGGAAATGATCCATACTTTTGGAGCTAAATCTATGGAAAGATTTGGAGTAAATTTTTTAGAAACCTAACTTGGCACCCAATCGTCTGTTTGCTAAATAGCAAATTGTGGTCAAATCACATGATGCAACTCATTGTTATTATGGATGCTTGTGAAAACTGTCACTTTAGGTTCAAAGGCATTGGAGAGAGCCTAAAAAGAGGAGGGAAAGGTAGGAGAGGGAGGGAGAGAGTGACAGAGGAAGATAATGACAAGAAGGCCCCACAAGAATGAAGACATCATCAACTGTGAAGCTAAATTTATTAGAATAGAAAAAGATAGACAACATACTGTAAATTTAATTGTCTTCATAAGAAGATTCTTGAGGTGGGGAAAAAGAATTCTTGAAGCGATTTTCATATAAAAAGGAAAATAATGCCAATCTTACTAGTGCACTTACCTAGTTCCATTTGACTGTGAAACCTGAGCAAAATAAATGAACACCGGCCACTCTGATAAAGTTAGAAGTATCGAAGATATATATGAGAAAGGGTGAGATTCACATGTCTCTCTATCTCTTCATGGGTTTCTTGATCACTGTGTAACTTAAGCTTCCAATCATAAACATTAGTTCTTTCCTAACATCCATCCATCTAAAAAGCTTCAATTCATGCGTCCAAGATACTGCTAAGTATTAAAACTTCAACTTGCATAGGGGAACACTCTAGACAATATGAGGCCATTTACATCGTCGAGCATAGAATCAACTCAGAGCCAAGTTTTTTATTTTTTGGTGTGCTAGACTAGTTGATCTAGTCTTTAAATCTTGAATATATATAAATCTTTAAAAAACATCTTTTAAATCTTCCAAATCTTAGTATTGAACCCCTAACTTCTTGATGTCCGACGGAACATCTAATCAACTGAGTCACTCCTTATATACTACTCAGAGTTAAGTTGCTTACTTAACTCTAGTCTTTAAATCTTGAATATATACAAATCTTAAAAAAAATCTTTTAATCTTCCAAATTTGAGTATTGAACCCCTAACTTCTTGATGTCCGACGGAACATCCAATCAACTGAGTCACTCCTTATATACTACCCAGAGTTAAGTTGCTTACTTAACTCTAGTATTTAAATCTTGAATATACAAATCTTAAAAAAAATCTTTTAAATCTTCCAAATTTGAGTATTGAACCCCTAACTTTTTGATGTACGACGGAACACCCAATCAATCGAGTCACTCCTTATATACTATTCAGAGTTAAGTTGCCTACTTTTGGGTATTGCCTTTTCAGGGCACAGACGGATTTCGCAGTCTGTTTTTTTTTTCTTTCTTTTTTTCCTTCATAATTTGTCAACCTTAGAGAGAGAGTAAAATTTCTAAGCTTGGCTCATTTTTCATAGTGAGGTATATCATTAACTAGTTGTATGCCCGTGCGATGCACGATAATATTTTAAGTAAAAATATATATTAGATATTTAAATAAATTTATTTATTTAGATACATGTTTAACTATTAAAAATAAATTATACGTTCAATAACATTACAACATCAGTAATATAAAGTAAAAAAAAATGAATTCAACACAATCACTATTATATAATAATTTTTACTGTGCTGTTCACATTAAGTCTTCCTTTTGCTCAGCTTTTAGAGAGTCAATATAAATTTTACAATTATTCACGTGAATAGGAAATGTTTTACTAAAGAATAGGAGATTTGGTATAAGTTAAATGTATCTAAATGTATTTACCTAAAAAGATAAAGAGGTAGACATAGTTTCTGATACATAATAGTTGGGTGATTCTGATAACATATTTTAATGGTATCAATCTATTTAGTGATATTTGTAAGAACAAATATAATTTATTTGACTATAAAAAAAATTAAAATCAATACTATAGAGTCTGACTCTACATCTAATCAAAACAATTCGAATGACAATAGTGTCAAGTTTTGTGCTCTTATCTTTTGACAGTACAGTTGTATTAAACAATGGGAAGTGTATGGAGAGTAGTAGTAACGCATGTATCTTATTTTGCTATGTTTTGGCAGTACATAAATATTAGTTTTGCTAATTAGATTTTTAAATATTGTTTGGTAGGAGTAGAATTGTCCTGGTGCTGCCACGTGGCAGCACCAAGATTGAGTGGCTACCAAAAGAAAAGAGGAAGCTACATGTCTCAGTTTGGGCGGGAAACAAAAAAATCTGGTGCTGCCACGTGTACTCTTAAGACTGAGTTTTATAATAATAGTATAGAAGGGAGTATCTTGCAGGGAAATTTTACCATAGTCATTCAGAAATCTTTATTCTTGGGGAGTTGGTCACTCAAAATTTCATGTCTTAGTTGCCTTCAAATCATAATTGGGTGTATCGTAATAAATCAATGTGATACGTCCCTACCGCACCATGGTATAGGGTATTCCGATCCCTTAATTAGCATGGTGACACACTCTTGGTTCATTGAGCTAGGGAGTACGAACCAAACCGCACTAGGTCGACGTAGTTCAATCCAATGCAATATCGATATAGTATGAACTGTGTCCATCTGGTGCGGTTCGGATCTTGTTATTTTAAAACCAAAAACCTTCGCCCCCCCACTCAAAAGCCGAACCAGTCGAGGCCCTCTTCGATAATTGTCGGTGAGAAATGGACATATCTGACCACCACCTCGCCATTTCCATTCAATTTGTTCCTTTTTTTTTTTTTTCAATTTTTTCTTAAGAAAGTGATATAGGTCTATTTGGGGGTGCTTAATTTCTCGCTGCTCCGACTTCACTCGTTCTAGCCTCTTCAAGAATTTTATATCTTATTCACCAAGTTGATTGAGTTATATGTGTATGTTCATTGATAAAAGTTATGATACTTTGTTATTCAAATTATTCTTATTTATTACGTGAAAAATTAGCTAAGTATTAAAAGATAACATTAATATTTGAATTCTATAAAAAAATAGTAAGTCATTTTTAAAAAATAAAAAAGGTATCTTTAGCTGAACCGCACTATGGTACGGTTAGGGCTGTAAACGGGTCGGGTTCGGAATCGGAAACACAGATTCCGATTTCGATAACCGAAATATGGTTCTGGTTCCGATTTTCGATTCCGATAACCGAAATATGGTTCTGGTTCCGATTCCGATTCCGATAAGAATGGTTAGTTCCGATTCCGATAACATTACCGGAACCGAAATTCCGATAAGGTAAGGTGTTTACCATAATTTTATCTTAAGTTTATGATAATTTATCGGAAAAACCGATACCGATACCGATTCCGATTATTTTTTCAATTCTGATTCCGATTTCGATAACTTATCGGAATATCTGATACTGATTCCGATACGCTATCGGTATCATTTTCCGATTCCGAAACCGATAATTTTTATCGGAATCGGATCGGAATATCAGAATATCGGGTTCCGTTTACACCCCTAAATACGATGTACACAGACCATATCGTTCCGTATATAAAAATCTGATTCGGTAAACTATGCTTCACTTATATTTCTTGATAAATTCCAGTATCATAAAAAGAGAATATCCACACACCACTGAAAAGACACGAGAATAACAGCACATTAACTTGTAGATGTCATTACCATGCATGTCGACATATGGGATCTAAGTCAAACGCGATAAGAAGCAAGCAGCCCTTGCACTGATGCCCTTTGTCTGAAGAATATTATTGGCCACCCTACGGTCATGGAGACGGGGGAATAAATAATGTCTATCTATACATATTACATACATCTCTCTCTGATGGAGACGGTAGTGCTACAGCTCCTGTGTACATCAAAACAAAGTAGGTGCATGGTGGGCGGTCATATATACATGGATGTGAGAAGCTCCCCATGGTGTACGTCGTCCTCAAACCTGTGTCCCCCACACGTTAAGGGCTCTCAGCGGGGTGCTCGTCTCTTTCCTTCGTGTGTCGCGCACTGGGCGCGGTTTGGATCTTTTTTTCCTTCCTTTCTCCCTGTCTTCTCAGTCCATGATGTGAAGATCGAAGAGACCCTTCGTGGCCCGAGAGGCCCCTTCCGCTGTTGCTAGCTAGCTAGCTATAGCTTCACGCCGCACGGCTCTTCACCCTCTTACGCCTCTCCTCTCTCTAATGTTATCTTGTTCAGAGATTCTTCACGCTTCCTCCCTTTGTCTGTTCTCCTGTAGAATCAAATAATTACGTACTTCGCCTTCTGTAGAACAGCGAGACGAGATCACTTCCCCTTTTAGAATAAAAGTATATAGAACATTCTGTACTTAGATGACTGACGTGCTAAAAGACTCACACTGCAGCCTAGTAATATCGCAAAATGTTCTAAAATATAGCAGGCTCGTGTACGTAGCACCAAACACAAGGGAAACACAAAACGATGCAAAGTTGGAGATGCAGTACTATTTTTTTCGCGAGAGGAAAACCCACTAGCTAATCTCAGAGTTGGTGTTGGAAGGTCCGACAGTACCGAGACACCGATCGAGCTTCTGGTACAGAAACCCACTAGTGCATGCCGCGAAGGTGTGAGCAGTGCGATATAAGGTGAAGCGGCCAGTTTTGTCCAATGAACTGATTAAAATTAGTATATACTTCGTCGTCCAATAGTCTAGTCCCACAAGGCGACGAATTAAGCACAGAAAGAGATATGTTAAAGAGATATACTTGCTGTGGCCTTGATCCAATGAAAGGGATGATCTTTGTTGGCAACTTGTTCATGATGAGGACATGGTGCATGCAAGTAGCTCCTTCCTCCTGCAGAGTTCCCCACAGATCAATAATGCCTAGCTAGCTATATGTATATATATATCCTCTTCTAGCAGTACTGTCTGGTATGAGTTGCCCATATGCATGCAAGTAAGCTAGCTTCCAGGGATGATTAATTACCCTATGAGCCAATAACAACATGATTTTTAATTCTTACTCTCAAACTTTCTTATAACATGTTTCAATAGGTAATTCTAGACATACATGGCGATTATATATTCAGCTTGAACATTAAGGTAGCTAGTCAGAAATTATCTGAGGGGTAAAAAAAAGTCTCATACCGAGAGGAAATTAAAAACTAGTCAAGGCAATGTTAAAAAACTGTAATTATCTTTAACTAGAAAATTTTTATGCTAACTCTCTTACACTTGACCCTGGTGATGATGCAGATTCTGATCATATCAGCAGGGCAGCCATGAGTTTACAAGTGAGGGCCACCTTTGGCCACGCCACCAGAAAAGCGATTTGGACGCCAAATAGTAACCCGTAGCTTTTTCTAGTTCACACACTTATAAATCTCTCCAAGGCAAGAAAACATTGTAATGTGATTTCCCCCCCCCCCCCCCCCATATTAATTGCCTCCTAAGGCGATCGTATATGCAGATAAATTCATTGTAATATTGATATAAAACCCTAGGAAATCATGGGAAATATTTTAAAATTTTCAACTATGAAGAATTAAAATTAAATTAATTAATAATACTTAAATTAACCTCTTTTTTTGTTTGGGACCCACGTCCTTGTTTTATTCCCCCGCCCGAAAGTGGGAAATTTAGATCTTTGAAAGAGGGGGAAAAATGAGAAATCATTTAAGCATATATATAGTACTTCCCATCTCAAATACATGTTTTTGGGCCCGGTGAACCTTGCACCAAAGCACATATGTTTGGTGCAGGCAGTACCCACACTGCCCTAGGGAGTGCGTAAAATATTACTAAAAAAAATTTTTTTTGCAAAAGGCCCGTCCAGCCCAGCACCTGAAACTGGACCGGTGTGTGCGATAGATGGGTTGGGCCTCCCCCACTACTCTGAGAGCAAAGCCCACGCCCGGACCAGTTCTTACTAGTACACCCTCCTAAGCCCAGCCCAACATTGGTGGAATGGATCGAAGGGCCCATATTGGGCCCACTAAAGTATCATGGGCCAAAAAACGCAAGCTTTTCCACATATATAGATTGTGTGTGCTTCGAGTCTTCGACCTATCCATATACGTTGGAACTGCATGCTCTACTCCCTTCCCTCTGCCCAGATAGCAAATTCTCCCAATCCTGGTTGATATGTCGAACGATTTGGTGGCATGTAGGGGAAAAAGATACAAATAAAGTTGAGAATAAGGATTTGTTCTGATGTTATGTTAACATATATGTTCAACTAAATTAATTTATCTACCCGTCATTAATCAAGTTAACGCTTATGCATATATAGCTAGCAAACACCTTTTGTGATGTTGGAAGTTTGAGATAACATTCACCAGTAAGAACCCAAAACAGTTTGGGGGATTCCAACTTTTCTTATGGTCTTTGTAACGCCCCTCTTAGACCGAGTACAGTTCACCAACTCACATTGGATCTAGCAGAGGTATTACAGTGGAATAAATCCAACATTTGACGGTACAGGTTGAGATATACACAAATGATAATTCGATTCCAATAATAAGCAACGGATTCAACATTATACTCAATTATAAAGTCTAGTGCATAAAAGAGAAATGACAATAGTCCCGAATTTATTACAATTCATAGTCCAAATGCATAAAGGAAAATACATATAGTCCTCACATACAAGAGTCACTCTAAAATCTCTCAACCAATCTAAGTCTCCACGTCCTCTCGCTCCGAGTCAGAGTGTATTAACTCCTGAGTATCCTCTGGTTCTCCTGAAATTGTTAAGCAAGTATGAGTCTACAAGACTCAGCAATTTACATGAAAGACGGTTCAAGATATTAAGGGTATAATAGATTTGAAAATATGGTAGTATAATATATATCATTCACATCATTGGTAACATATACTTTTTCCTACTAGCATATTTCTATGTCCATTGGCAATCACATATTTCATAACACTTCTAATTATCATGGAATGAAACATGTCATGTAATGCATAAAATTCACATCTTATTCTTTAACAATTAATTCGACAAGTTCCTACATATAGCATGTAATCATTCTTATCATGGAATCTACTTATTGTCATGTAACATGTAAATCATTTTAATAAAAGCCTCATGCTAAGTTATGCAATATGCAACAGTTGTCATGTAATACCTAACCTTTAACATGTATCAATTTCTTTTATATAAAATTGGCATGTAATTCACGTATTCATGCAGAACAATGACAGGTGGATCGTGAAACATATAATCATGTAAACAATTTCATGTAGGCATGTAGCATGTAACATGTAGCATGTAACATGTAGCATATGGCATGTAGGTCATGTAGACATGTAGATATTTTCAATTAATTGTCAAGACATAGCCCGCACTATAATAGAGATCAGTAGTCATTTAACATTCATTTATCACCTAGGCAATGCAGTGATGAAGTCATGGTATTTGTGCAAAATCGGGAAAAGTCCTTCCCACCTTAACCAGTAGAACTTGTCTACCTCTAGGATTTCAATCCGTTACCCACGGATTCAATAGATCATTTACATGTAGGTGAACCATTACCATAGGGACATCCACGGTGTAGTTCCTTGTAGGAATCTCTAATATAACAATGTCTTATTGGCATTCAATTCAACGCATGTTCTAATATATATATATATATATATATATATATATATATATATATATATATATATCCTTACATTATATGCAATTCTAACATATGAAAATGAAATGATCTATAGTATGTTTCTTTTCAGTTCTGCAATTTTATTTTCTATTTATCAGACCCCTAACATGTCACTAAATGTAACACGTTCTTTCATGCACATATTCTCATATTTATTCAATTTCTACATGATATCTACTATCAGAAATTTATTACAGTAGGTACACATGTCCAAAAATTCCAAAATTTTGATAGAAATCCAGAATCAGGATATACTATGCACATGCAAAATTTTACATTTTTATGAACTACGTAACTATTTTTCATAATTAAGTTTCACTAATTTAACCTAACTAGCATGATACATTCAGTGAGAAAATTATATGATTCTGTACAGGAACTGGTATATCATCATATTGTAGTCTCAACTATAACTTTATAACATGAATCACGTTGACAATCAGTTTACTTTTCTTTTTATTAATCTCATTAACATAACAAAATATTTATTCACATGTTCATGTGGTCTAAACATCATTACAACAACCTGTCCATAATATAACAGTAATAAAACTCACAATTCATAACCTGGCCGAAACCCCACATCATCATGGATCATAGATAGGCAATTAAAATCAATTTTCAGGTGAAACATGGTACTGATAAACTTAACGGCGAGGTATATGGCGTTTACTGAATTAAGTCGACGTCCACACACACTGTCGTTAAGCCTCGATAGACGGCGGCACATAGCGCCGTTAACTTATACTAGCGGCGGCACATAGCGCCGTTTAAATATAATAAAGGTCGGAAAACGAATGCTGCTCACATGAAGTAGATGGTTGTCGTTGCCACCGTTAATAAGAAATAGACGGCAAACGATCTGGACTTCTAGTTCTTATGCGCAGAAAACACAGAAAACGCCACATGAAATAACAGGTCTTCTACCCTTTCCTGTAAGTTATTTTCATGCTTTAAAAATATGTAAAAATGATAACTACTTAGTATAACATATCCTAAACCGAACCCCTATGCAACTTGCCTCAATCCCTCCTTCTGGAGAAACGATTCTAAGCTCGAAGATGCCCGCCTCGTCTGTGAGGCAGTTCCTTTCCTTCGACTTCAACTCCTCCAATCCGCCTCCAACGCAGCTCCTCCGCTTGGATGAGCTCCTGATTATGAAGTTGGATGCACCACCTTGGTCTAGAAGTCTCAAGAACGCACGAATCAGTACCGCATCCCCTTTCCTCGGCCCTCTCTCTCTCTTCCAAAAACCAGCGTGAAAACCCCTATCTATATACGAAATCCGGTCTTATAAAGATCTCCTACGCAATGGCCAGCCTTAATCCTGACCCTAGGATGCGAAACTCTCAGATCTACGCATTAAACTCACCTTAAAACGGCCGATCTCTCTCTCTCGGAACGGAAATATCAAAAACAGGCAAGTCAGCTTAACGTCAACATAGGTTGTCGTCAAGGACAATGTAAACGTCCATCGATAGTGTCGTTTACAAGCTTGCCCAAAAATTTAAGAAATTCATAAAATAATAAACGACACAAGAGTATGTCGTTAACAGGAATTAAACGGCATGCTATCTTGCCGCTCACAAGACTTAATGCCAAGAGATGTTGACGCCAGATTCCACACAAATCAGCATTCAAATTCATGCAGAAATAAACGTACAATTTGCAAAATAAATTCAAGAAAATTTTCTAGGACACTACAGTCTTCCACCATCTTGTCTAATAAAGGCCAGTTCTCAACATAGTAGGCCGAGAGAGAAGTCATCTCATGTTCTTTCTCCTGTTTGAATCACAAACTAGTGGGTCTCTTTCATTGGAAAGAAAAGAAGTAACATTTACATGAGAAAAGCCACAAGAGCACTAAAAGTGCATCAAGTTTTTCTCATAGTTTAATGTTCTCCATTTGTAGAGTAATCTTCACTTAAATTGCAGAGGATGCTCATGACTCTGCAATGGCAAACCAAGGAGATGAGAAGGCACAATACACTCCCAGCTGAGAGAGGGTAAAGGAACTAAAAGCTTCAAAGGATTTTCTTTCTTTCTTTTGGCTGGCGTTTACTGTAATATGATATATCTTTTCATGAAGTTAATTAGTGCCGGGCACTCTAAGGAGTCTTTGGACCATTTCAACTCTTGGGACATACAAGTTGCCCACTGCACATCTTTGACATCCTACTGAGATTATTGCTAGATGCACCGGCCCATTCCTCATTTTAATTATTACCAAGTAAACCTAACTTCACAGGAAAGTTTTCCCCAGATCCTCTGATCAGCTGGTAAGATAAGAGGGGAAATGTGTGATTATTTATGTTTCTTCTGCTAAAAAAATGGGTTGCTTATGCATGAATATGTGATGATTCTATAGCAAGCAATAGGAGATTCTGAATGCATGATGAGATCCTCACTCAAAACCTTCTACACTAAACTAATAATAATGGTGACAGTGGTATGAATACCTAAGACCTAAGACAGACAAATGGAGTGGTTGAACAGAACTTAATGGTATTGTTGAAAACTCTCTCTGATTAATTGTTTAGGAACAAGATTAAAGATGTGATTGAATACTATGCATGATTCAGTTTCTTCTGAAGGCTTAGCTGGCTTTGTCTTAGATTTTGTGTAACTAATATTGACATTTGGATTAGGATGTTGGAGAAATTTGCAATGGAGGATCCGAATTCAGCCACATATTTGTCCTCCTGCCAGTGCACAAGGTATCAATAATATTTACTATCATATGGAATATTTAACCTCCTACACTCAAGAGAATTGAGAGATTTATGATGATATTGTACACAAGATTAAGACCAATTGGTTAAGATAGAAAAGTGCATGAGGAGTCATATGTGATTGTCATATATTCGTGAAATTTAAAGGGAAGTTTATATAATAGCTATGAGGCCGACTTTGTTATATGGTATATATTGAGTATTGAACAGTATGAAAGGAACACATTAAAAAAATATGTGTAGTAGAGACGAAGATGATGAGATAGATGTGTAATAAAATTAAGAAAGATAAGATTATGAATGAACACTTTAATTTGAGGATAGCTCTAATTAATAATAAAATGAGAGAAAATTGAGTCAGATGGTTCAAACACGTGCACTGTCACCGTCATTTGACATCGATTAAAAGATGTGACTAAATCTTAATAGATGTTAGTAAATAAGCTCGAAATAGACCGAAGATGAGACAATGCAATGTTATTAAGAAGCACATTGACTTCTTGAGTTTGAATATGAATATAGTATTTGATAGAAATCTTTGACAAAGTAAGATTTATGTAACCGACTCCAAATATAAATAAGACTCTGATGATGGATTTAACCTCCTTCCTTCATTTCATTAGAAACATGGATTAACTGCCAACGGCTTATAAGTAGAAGATTGAGAGAACAGGAGACCTGGGTAGGAAGAAATTAAAAAGAGAGCCCTTTTTTTTGTTGGTGCATGGTATCGAATCCGGACTTCCTGGCCTTTTCCCACCCTATTCAAGTTGCTTGCATTGTGCATTATAATCCCAGCAATTGGTAAGTGAGCAAAGGTTCAAATACTAAGTTACCGCTTCTTAGTACGAGGAAAAAAAATATCAAAGATAGAAAAGCAAGGAAAATAATTAAAATATAGAATTAGAAAACATGTATGGAGAAGAAGAGTTCCTTAATTAGAGAGGGATCTTAGCTTCAGATTTTTATAAGTCGTGAAGAATCTTCTGAAACCTTCATACATAATTTTATATTTTTTAAAAAATTATAGATAAAAAAATTTAATTAAAAGTCTATGATTGTAATAGAGAAGATCTTTATTATAACATGATTTAACGTATACTGTAATTAGAGACCACTTACTGTAATGAGTTATAGTTCTGTCAGAGGCTAAAAACTAAATTAAATATCTGTTAAGAACTCTTAATTAATTTATCCTAATTAAAATAACATATTTACGAGAAATTTCCCGGTCTAGCACTGAACTAGATCTCAAAAGTTTTAATCTCGACTTCTTAGCAGTACCAGAAGTAATTATATAGGACCTAGCGTAACATATATGCGCAGAAGAAGACAAAACATACCATAACGACAAGATGTCTGACATTAATGTTATAGAAGCAGAGTGGATATATTTGATAATTTTCGTAGAATGCAAAAGTGCCCTGCAACGTTACATATATAATCTTCCTAATGACTTCATGATG
Organism: Colocasia esculenta; assembly: GCA_014218235.1. Lineage (NCBI taxonomy): Eukaryota > Viridiplantae > Streptophyta > Magnoliopsida > Alismatales > Araceae > Colocasia > Colocasia esculenta. The sequence continues at coordinate 209,313,031 of CM024753.1, forward strand.
GGATATCCTTGATCAGATTAAACCAAACTCTCGTATAAGATATTGTTTGCAACCCACCGTGAGCACACTAAGCTGATCACTTCGAACATGCAAAGCTCGGCTGCCTCGACACTTCAATAATATGCACCTGGGAGGAAAATTAAGAAAAGAAAGAGGACACAGTACAGAAGAAAGGGAAGAACACAGCGGCATCTCTACGCAATTAATTATAACTCTCGATGTTGGCAGCGACAGCATCGTCCTCAAGACACTCAAACAAACGAGCAGCGGCCGCTTAATTTTGTCGTACCTTGTTTCAGAGGAATCCGAGCTTTAGAACTGTTCTCGTCGATCCCCAGTCACTCACCTGGTGTACGTAGACGATGCAGACCGCTACGTCGCCAAACCTACTTAGACTTTCGTGACAGATCATAGAAGCTTAAGTGCCGATTTGACGGAGGTAGAGAGTGGATTAGGGAGGGATATGTTAGAGATTAAGGTAGAGAGTCCCTAAACATATATACTCTTCCGGTCTCAACCATTAATTAATTTGTTTTTTCTGTGTGGTCTTTTTTTCCATGAGGACCTTGGAAGACCCATTAATGGAGGGGTGATGACGGGATAAGTGTCTTAAGATAGTGGCTTAAGGGAGCAAGACCAGCTCGTTGCATGTTGATCGTGAAACTTGCAAAGGCTGAAAGGATCCGATCTTAGGATCTGATCAGTTTCAGTACTATTTGGGTGGATGATGGAGATAGAAAACAAAAAGGTCGCAGTTGTTAGGCCGATGTAGTTAATTTTGAGCTTATAAGAAGTCAATCTCTCAAGTTAGTGCTCTCGAAATCAACTCTCTAATGCTTAAGTCAAGAATTAACCTTAGTAAAAAAAGCAATAAGAGTTTATAAGAGGAAAAGAGTGGCCAAGAACTAGCAGGTTTTTGTCACCTTTGTTGTTGTTTTCATCCTCTTTTACTTGTGATTATAACCCTATATATATAAGCTGAGAAATGTTATGCTCCCGGCACTGCCGGGAGCATAGCCGACGTGGAGGGGCCGCGCCCCTCCACCCACGCGATCGATGCGTGGTGGGGCGGGCCCCCGCATTAAATGCGTCCAATTTTTTTTTTTTACAATTTATGCACACAAATGATGTATTTGTGCACACAAATACATCATTTGTGCACACAAATAGTGCACAAAAATGAAAAAAAAAAAAAAAGAACCGGGCGCATTTAATGCGGGGGACCCGCCCCTCCACGCGTCGCGCGCGCGAAGAGGTGCGGCCCCTCCATGTAGGCTGCGCTTCCGACAGTGCCGGGAGCGTAGCATTTCTCATATAAGCTAAGAGGAGGTGGACGATTTCTGACACCACTGTCAAGCTAGGAGTACAACAATTGTGTTAGAGTTTGAGTTCGGTCCACCCCTCTATATCTGCCATAAGTTGGCGCCTACTACAGCTATGGACTTAGATCGGTTGAGAGGGGTCGACCACGAAGATTAATCGATTAGTTGAATCACTATCGAATGATCGGCTTGCCCCTCTAGATCGCCACGATACGATGTATCCTACTGGAGTTGAGCTACTATATATTATGTTTTGGTCTAGCCATGATGGGTTGATCATTGGACACACCAAATCACTATCATCTTGTGACTTAATTTGTATTTTGTCTTCCGTATGAAAAGAGTCCGACTACATATATAGATACCTGCAAAGTAATTTGGAAATATAAATCACTTCTCCCCTCACGACTTTATGGCGTAAATTTCACATGATAGCCTCCCACAGAGCCATGAGCACTTTGTTGGACTAGTACTAGAAGATGCTTCCACATTATATTATAACAAATTAAGGAAGAAGAACTCACACAAGGAATCTGGTGCTATGTTAACTGATCTCAACACTGGTGACCTGCCGACAAAATGAACGTGGAAGGGAGGACAAATCGAGTTCTTGGTGCAGGAGAATTTTTTCAGGAAGAGGTGAGAGGTACTGGAGAACTGTTCAAAAGTGTGGGAGAGGAAGGATTAAATGGTCCTGTGAGGCCTGCTCATGCAGCTAAATATTTTGTTCTTCCACCAGCCCCCCCCCCCACGTGAAGGCGAGCAGGTGTCAAGCGAGGGGATGCACTGACTAGAATTCCAGTTTGGTTGGGACGATGGGGATATGCTGAGACGTACGCCGACCCACGTAGGGGATCTTCTCTTTAATACACACGAAACACAAAACCCTAACTTACTCCATGTCTCACATGGGGGTTGGGGGGCGCCGGGGGGTTGACTCTTTTTGTTGTTTAAAGTAAAAAGTGTTGCAGGTAAATCTTGTAGCCACCTTGTTTTTGTCTCTCCTTCGGTCCCGCGCGCTTAAGCTCGTCTTCTGTTTGTCTGATCACTTGGTCCCTTCCTTTCGAGCCTTTTAATTCTATCTCTGTAGAATAGTGAGAGCTCCACGAGGAGATGGCCATGTTGTTCATCGGGGACTTTTATCTCAATGCTTTTTAATTATGCAAGTAATTAATTTGGACAAGATTCTCTCTCTCTCTCTCTCCAACCATTAATGTTGATGCTCTCTGCACGTTCTTCCGTAGCTTATCCAGTTTGCATCTTTTAGATGCTATACCTAAGAACGAGAACTACATCTTTCGAAGGAAAAGTAACATAAACACGAGGCCTTAGTTAATATGTCGTTTATGTGCCCCATATCGGATAATTGGGTAATGGGTTTACTCTTATTTTTGTCCCTCTGATTAGTTGATGACTTTATATTTATGGTTTTAGACTGGATTTCATTTTTTTCAGTTGTAAATCCCACATCACCATATTAAAATTTATGTGATTTTTACCTTATGTGTGGAGACGTGTGAAATTATCTCATGTGGGTTAATTTGATAATATCTTTAAATTTTGAGGACGACTTTATATTTGCATAGTTTGTCACTTTAGATTCACTCCCCTCTCTCATATATGTACATACAGCTAATGTATATAATAATCCTTTCATCAACTTAATTCGACATATTTTTCGATGTGTCCATCTCAAGGCCAAAATGCTGTTGTCCATTGCTTGCCACCACTGTCTATACCATTTCCGACCAGCCTCTAATGTCATCCATATTGTCTTCCACTGCCACATCTCCACCACTACAATACAGCACCTCTAATACCCAGTAGATGAGTCCAACGGTACATGGTGGCGGACAACAATGGTAGACAATATAGCATTTGGGCTATGAGATCCATCGAGCCTGCCAGCCATAGCCATATATCGCATGCCATATAACATCCCAAGTAAAACACATCACAATTGCATCAGGAGAAGCAATCAACAGAACTATTCTGATTCAACTAGGAAATTAAACTGGCGTTTTACAGCAAGTTCATGTCCAGAGGGACTCCCTCTTGAGAGCCTCCGGAGCTACACTGCCAGAAGAGGCGAAGCTCACCAACTGAGGCAAACCGGGAAGGCGTTGTCAAATAGAAATGGCTTGCCACCGCCGTCCATATTCGACTGTTGGGTTTGCAGGGGGGCTTCCTGCTGCATCTGGATGCAAAGGATTTCCGCTTGTGCCATGGCGAGCTGCATCTGCAACTGCGACACCTGGTTCTGCAGGTACGAGATGGCCCCTACGCACCCATAGACGGGATCCCGCATCCTTGCGTTCGCCTCGTACACAAGGCTGCTCACGGCATCTGCTCTCTGATGAAACGGGAGGTCCTGCTAACAAAAAGAACACAGAAGGCATGGCCAGTTGAGTGCCATCGTCATTGCCCTCCTTGTGATTTAAAAATGGAAGCCATATATACATGTCAATCTCAAGCTCATGTGAAGTAGTAGAAACGGGAGAAACAATAAGCGTTTTAGTACGTTGTGGCATGGGCACAGATATTAGTGATGTCCAGGAAGGAGACTATTTTGCCCCTTCTCTCTCTCTCTCTCTCTCAGAAATCATCTGAACAAAGTGTGTTACAGAGAGGGAAGCGATGGAAGAAACAGACGATCGAAGGGAATAACAACTCGGGGAAGGAAGAGCAATACCTGCAGCATCTTGCTTACGTTGCTGGCACCAAAGACCTTGTGAACGATGGCAAACTTGTGTGGGTCATCGGAAGGAAGAAGGGCGCAAAGATGCAATCCTGGGCACAGCGCCGCCGCAGCAATTTGCAGGCAGCACAAGGGGAGTTCCCACCCATGGCCAGTGGGAAAGACCCAGCAGGAGATCGCAGCAGCTATTAATTCGAAGAAGAGGAGGAAAGAGACGGGTAGCAAGGATATGATAAGGACAACTGGTGCTGGACTTTACAAAAGCCTTGAAGGTAAAGTGGAGATTGGTGTGCTTACTTATAATGGAGCTGAAGTAGAGATGGAGTACGTCTATAAAATGACTAGGGTGTTTGATTCGATCCGGATTGGCCAACTCGAACCGAACCAAATATACATCTCAACCCGAACCGAAATAACTCCGGTTCGGTTCGGTTCAAACCAAATTTTTACATTTAATTAAATTTATTAATATTTATACAATAAAAATAAGAATAAAAATAAGTATATTTATATGTAAATTAGTCATATAATTACTTTTTTAATATTTATAACATAAATATTATTATAATTATATTAAAAATCGATTTATACAAATCGAATTTCTATTCAAACCGAATTGAACCGGCCAATTCGATTTGGTTCGGTTCAATTCTTCGATTTAAACCGAAATTTGAACATCCCTAGAAATGACCACTGTAGGTGCAAGGCCCTTAACGTCTCCATAGAAGCATGGTTCGTTGTGTGCCGTCTGATCGCCGTAGCATGGCTGTATCTTATCGTGCCGATAATTTTGTCATGGCCAGTCTGATTCCCTTGCTTTTATTTATTATTATTATTATTATTAAAATATATCATTTGAATTGAAATGTATCGATGTAATACACTTCGATCTGGATCATGCCAACGGAAGTCTCACACGGTCAGATTTTGCGCCACGGCAAACATTGCATATAGAAGGAATGGATAACCATGTGTATGCATCCAAACTGAAGTTGGTGAAGATGTGAAGAGAACAGTGGACAGCTTTTCCTGTGTCTTTAATCAAATAGGGCCATAACTAATTAGCAACATAAAGAATGAACTTGTTCCCATGGAATCTTTACTCTCCTTACCAGTGGTGATAGATGTCAAGAACACCCACTATAATTAAAGGGAGACCCAGCCTGTTCAGTGACTTTGTTTAGGCTTATCACCAGACGGGGGATTCTATATTGGAGACGGCATTAAATTTACCTGTAGCTGTTTGCATTGGCTCCAGCGCCGAAATGCCCTCTACTGCCGGAGTTGAGATGTGCTACTATGTCAATTCTATCTGGAAGATGATGCCTTCCCAGGCCTTCCATCATCATATGGGAGTTTGTCTTGCTCCCTGTTCGGCTTTATGTGCCAAGCTTTGTCCGTGTTGGAATCCTAAATAGAACGGCCCAGCTCTATATATATAATATCCTTTATAAGACGAAACAGTTTAAACTATATATGATTTCCAATTAACTGGGTCAACAACCATTTTATGTGCAGTACTATGTACGGATGCATTAATGGGCAAAGAGGTCACAGCAACTGGGGTTTGCTTTGTGTTGATCGATTATGGTAGGATCCAAAAGAAAAAAAAAAGGGTTGTTTTGGATTAATAAGCTAATATACCAAGGAACGAGAAGGATCAAGGTCTATATATATATATATATATATATATATATATATATATATGAATGGTCTGAGCTTACGTCAGGATGCTTGGGCTTAGGGATCAGTACTCGAACAGTTCAAACACTTCGCTGGCGGTGACACCGGCCATCCAATTAAACACAACAGATCTGGTCTATGGTTTCCTTCCATAGGCTACAGTGCGAGACCAGAAAGAAAGTTCAAACAAGCTCACCAAAGAGGAGACAAAAGGGACGAAGAAAGTTGACCAGCCTCTCACCTCCCCGTGATTGGCAGGGCTCAAATGTGTACCCCACGTTCCCCTTTGACCCAAGTTCCCTTCTCTTTTAAACGCCCTAGCACACAACAAAGGATTACCGAGGCAAAACTCGAAAACTGGAGATGGAAAGATGAAAGACTCGGGCTTGGTCTCCAGCTTGGGAACGATGCAAAACCCTAACCCTAGGAAGGTGGGTGGGGGAGGGAAAACTTGCACTTTTGTGTTAGAATCCAGTGGAAGAGGGGCTCGACGTGGATGTCTGTTGACAAACATTCACAGGAGCACGGGTCTCTAGCCAGTTTCCAAGGAGGAAAAGGGTTTCCCTTTCCCCACCCATGCATGCACTCACACACACACATATATATATAAATATATATATATATATACTAATTATATTTTTTTAGTATATTTTTTACTTTTGATTGGATGGATAGAATGCATCTCCAATGCGTCGGCCAATGAAAAGGCCGGCTAAAAGTGCACTCAAGAATGCAATTGGCAAGTGAAACAAGTATATAAAATGGTCTAATACCTAGGCTTGTTAATCTGGATTCATGAACACAAAGAGTACCTCTTATACACCCATGCATGCACTGATCCACAGTTGCAAATGGCACGGATATGTAGGTAGACTCACATATAAAATGGGCATGTTTAGACTAATAATAGTCCTACTTATAAGGTTGTGGCCTTGAACATGCCTTTGTTGGTTTTGCGTTAAATTCTAGACGAGTCTAAAAGAAGTTTCTTTATCTGAAGTATAGCTATAGGCTTGATTCGAAATCCTGATTTACAAAACTGGATCGATGATTGCCTCATGCATGTACTGAACAAATGAAAATAAAGTAGAACCAAAATTTTTGATGGGTACCTACTTGTACCTATGATACAGAATCAGGAATCTAGACTTGTCAATTAATTGATCAATGCAAACAAGAACAAGAGGGGGAGGGGTATATATGTACAGTTCCTGATCACCAAGATCAAAATCAAATTTTATTGCTCTCTCAGTCTCCTCGGATGCCAAATGTGTGGAGCAGCTAGCTAGTACAGATCGAGATGATGAAGAATCTCACTGATCTAGATGATGTCGACGCAGCAGTGTGAGGGTACCTCTCAACTTGGCAACAATATCAGCAGCAAGCTAAGCCAACGTCCTAGCTAGACACTAACAAATTAACAAACGAAGAGGCCTCTTAATGTGTTCTGACATGAAATTTAAGAGCCTAGAGATTATAAAAGATGCATATATGAACCCATTTGTAAGAGAGAGAGGAGAAGAATACTAATCCAGCTGAGATCAACAGTCTTTCTATACTCTCCAATCTTACTCAAAAGCTGCGTGCCCAGCTTGGTGCATTTAATGCCCTCCACATGACCAAGAACCTTACCTCCTCTCTGGTCCTTGGTTGTCTATTTGTCTTTCCCGTTTGCTCCTGCAAGGTCCCCCCTCTCGTAGGTTTGTCTCTCCAAAACCGCGTTCTTTCCAGCTCCAAGCACAAGGCTGGTGGCTGGTTTGCCTTTGGGTTCAAATAAAGAAAACAGGGAGATCATGGAGGAACAGACATCTTTCCCTATCTTGGAGATGGGGAAAAAGAAAAGAAACGTATGGGAGCTTCAATGCAGCATTTAATGCGTCGTTAGAGCAAAGATTAGTTTTTCTTTCTAAGTCTCCCGTCTTCTTCCTCCACTTTCTTATTAAGAATGATGGACTCAATCAAGTAGATGAGACGTTTTGGCCATGGCTGCTGCTCTTCTAGTGCTAGGATATATATATATATATATATAGGTGGCAAGCACTTTTGATGAAGAGAAATGTACACATGTTGATGAGGACCACCTAGAATCCGATTGCAGAGTATGGAAAACGGTTTAGTATATATGTCTTTTCATGGCATCCCAATCTAACACACTTAGAGTAACAATGCCACATCATGTGGAAATATTGCAGGGAAGAAAAAAAAAAAAAGGCAAGATAGGAAAAGCATGGGAAGAATTAGATAATGCAATGAAGATGAAATGTTGGGTCCCCTAGAAGGGCATATGATTGGCGTCATAATTATCAAATGATGTGAAAAAGACACTACCACCTCAATAATGTGTTAGACTAGGATATCAAGAAACAATGTTACTAAACCATTTTCGGCATAAGTATAGAACCATCCAAGATATATCGATTTTCGGTATAATGTTTTTCTAAGACAAAATCCGGAGAGAGAGGTTAGAGGCCACTCTATGATTCGACATGAATTTGCAGATATATAGTGTGAATTTGCATTCTTTTAAAGTGTCTAAAAATAATATTACTCAAATCTTTTTTTTTGTGTAGATAAGATTCATAAGAACCATCTTGACCGTTAGTTAAAGATGGGTATAGGCAAAGTAGAATGCGATGATGGGTCATGGACCTTGTTCCTTTTGCAAGAAGAGGAAAACTAGTTAGAACAATGTTTGAGGCCCCTAATGTGAACCAATTGTGGCGACCCCCCAGTAAGAACTAGCTAGGCCAAACCACGTCCAAAACAGTACAACTCTAATTGGCAGCCTAGCCCATGTGCGCACCTCGATGTGGACAAAGGGGGCCACTCCCCCACCCCACCCACCATCCCATCAGCCCCTCTGGGATCACAGGTCTTGACGCAAGAAGTAGCTTCTTGACCACCCTCTCAAGTGTCACATTTGCAACTTTGCCACTATGGGAGGACTAGACACATTATTAAGGGCACACATGACACGATCTGTTACATCTACACATAATGTTCCTCTACATAGGAGGGCAATCCTTGGAGAAAGGCTAAGATCCCTACATACTTTGTAAGCTGAACTATTTGATTGGATGTAACAACATCTAAAACCTGCGTAGGGGACCGGAAGTGCACAGAGAGAACCAGGAAATTATACTGATGCTTCCTAGGAATTATGACTGCCATTAGTATCACCAGACTAGCGTGCCAAATCCGATAAGAACATGGTAGAATTTTAATTGCAACAAGTTGGAGGTTGGCACTATGTTAGGAGACGGACATAATTCCCTATCAAGAATGTTTAGCTTCCGAGGGTCGGTATTAAATTAGTGGGATAATTAAGCTGTCATAAGATCTGCAAGTGCAAAACATTGATCTGCAGAAGGATTCTTATGACAGACCACCTTCTTCTGATGACAAATCGGACGACCCTTTCCATCTTAGGAACCTCGGAAGCGATTACATTATTATCTTTGGGTAAAGTCACGGCTTGAAAAATGACCGTGAATTTTTTCCAAAACTCAGTTACACTTGTCTAGTTTTTTTTTAATGTGCTAACCCGGTTGGCCTAGCCGGACCACTCCTGGTGTACTTACACGGTAGTCCTTTTGCATTTCTTCAAAATATACACCTATTAAGTTTTGAACTTTCTAAAGAAACAAAAACCAAGACGTTGATTGATCTAGGGCAAGAAATTCCCGCATTTGTACACCATATATTTCGGAGAGATTGAATAATCATACATAAGTTATGCGTTCAATCCAATGTTATCAGCAAAAGCACATGAAGTGCAATAAATCTTTGAAGAAAAAATCACCCCTAAAAATAAGCATAAAAATACATAGGTTCCACAACCCGGCGACAATGAAACCGGAGGCAAATGCCCCAAGCCTCGTCAAGCCAAACCAGAATCCAGGTTCACGAATCAGTGCAAGACTGCGTGGTGCGCTAATGGCCCTTCCTCCAAGTATTTTGTGTATAATGCCTATTTCCACCTCGAAGTCTGGAGACGATCTCGACGGTGAAATCTTAACATAGCCGCCTGCCGTCAACAAGAGATCTCAAGGAACGATCATCCGAGGGGGAGAAATCTTCAAGAGGACACAAGTATCTCACGACCGAGAGAGAAGTCATAACAGGGCAGAAAAGGTGCCTCCCTCCCCATGTGGTAACAAAGCAGAGCTGCACGGAATCTGCGTTAGAACACGCACAAGCCACGATTTGGGTCTCAAAGGGAGTTTTTTCTTTTTCTTTTTCTAAGGAAGAATGGAAGTGAAACTGCATGCTATGGACGGGGACGGGTAGACACAGTGGGACTGTAATCGGAAGAAGAGAGATAGAAACACCTTTGGTGAGGCAAGGAGCAACCCCATATGCCAAATTGGGGAGATGCCTAACTTGGTCGAGTTTTTCCCCAGAGAGGGCCAAATCGTTTCATTGGTGGGCAAAGCCTGCTAGTCGCTATCAGAAAGGGGAAAAAACTCACCTCTGCAATCAGTAATGGCAGCAGACAGCAAGTCTGATCAGCATCATCCGCGATCCTCGTCCAAAAAGACCGAGAAAGGCCTGTGACGACTTATTTGAGAGGAGGGAGGGAGGCAATGCCTGCACGAGGGCAAGGAGATCGAGAGGGGCACTTCTTCCTACCGTCTGAAATGATACCTCTGCCAGAAGAGTAGTGTCCACTATTTCTTTGACAGAGTTCTTATAGAGATGCAAAAAAAAAGAGAGAAGAAAAAAGCGGATGGAGCAATCTTTGTCGTCGCGGCTTTATGTGAAAGAGCGTGGCACTTTGTAATAAGAAACGTCAGCATTACTCCACAAGAACCGTCTTAGGAATACTATTTCATCCTAACATATTTATCATTGTCTTGGATAAAACACAGGGAAGAATAGTTCTGATCTTAGTGTCTAGGCTGACCATTCAGTCAGGGCATGGTAAACCAAGTTGGTCGGCTTCACAGATCACCGCCAAGACTTTGTTAGTAGACAATAATACCATCCATCCTCATGCCACAATAACCACGGCCACAAAAAAAAAAACAAGATATTGAGATCATGAAGGAAGAAAAAAGGAGAGAAAGCTAACATAAATGCGTCTGAAAACAAATTATTCATGTCTAGATATGCCATTTGAGAAGGCAGAAAAAACAGTACTCACCTGAAAAAAAATCTCAAACGCATCAGCAATTCGAAGATAATCCACCTTCCTCTATAAAACATTCACGGAGTTTCAAAAATCAAATCTTCAAGTTCTTTTACGAAAAACATCCCAGCATTCATAAAAAGTGGCAGGTTCACTAAAGAGAATGCGCACAACCTACCTTGGCCATCATTTCGAGTACAAACAAGGAATAGGAATATAAATACTTCTTTAGGATCATTAGTACATCATATTTGACATCCTCAGTAGGGGCGAGATCGAGGTCCACCATGATGTTGCCTGTCAGGTCCTCCACCTCCTTCTTGGTAACTGTCTCGGCGTCTGTCTCTGCCACCACCGTAACCACCTCGACCTCCTCTGCAGAGCAAGCAATTCCACATTCAACACTAGTAGAAATAGACTCTTCAAAAAGGGCAAAAAAGGAAAGGGTTGTTTTGTTTGATACAAGATCCTGTAGAACACAATGTTAGTCTGCCTCGCAAGCAGGGTGTTTTATGGTGTTCAGTCGAAACAAACAGCCCATTATGTCAACGACAAAAGGATGTAAAACAGCACCATCATAGCATGGCCAAGGTAGTGAAGTGAAGGTGCCAAAGTAGCAATAGACAACTATGCAAGAAAGACCTCCCTATTTTTCCTCTGAGCAATCTCCATCTCAGAAGAGTTATGAATCAAACAACAGACAGAGCAAAGCTAAATCATGCATCAGAAGAAAAAATGATACCTACATTTGGACAATGGGTTTCTGTGGGCGTCACAAGAAAGTCAGACAGAAAATTGCAAACTAATCATTGGGGCATTCCATCAGTTAAATCTACATTTTACTCTGTTTAAGTGAACGTCACTTCCTTGTAGAAGGGTGTTGAGAAAGAATACATCCATGGATTAAATGCAAATTAGGACATCTATGGATTTTGTTTACCAAAGACCGCCTTTTTTCCAAAGCCTCTTCTCCCAATAAGTAGGAATTCATTCATTTACATTTATGAACCAAAACCTCCTCGTTAGGCTGACATATATGATGGAATGCCAGACATAAGTCACTGATCGTGACTCATTTTGATCAACAAAATCTGTATGGCACAATGTATAACATAATGTAAGCTAGAACTATCATATGGTTTATCAAACATGTAATTCTGTGGCTTAATGCAGATAAGTGCAAGTGAAACAGGGGACCAGAGAGCTTCATATGAAGAAAATAAAGGGCGCAGATTTGCAGAAGTTCCTGGATGCTATAAGGCTAAAGACCAGAAAGATTTCTTCAAAGCCAACTACTCGCATACTATGTTGAACCAAGCCCACATGCTCTTTTTAAAAATAAAAAAAAAGCTGGATGGTACCACAAAGTATATTAAGAAGGAAAAGAATGTACAAACAATCTGAAAATGCTCAGCATACTAAGCTAACTTTCCAGCATCTATTCTGGTACATAAGCAAAGATACTTCAACTTTTTCAGATCAGGATCAACAGTCATTACTCAGTAATCTACCGGACAAATCACAATATAAATATCAATGCAAATCCAAATCCCACAAAAAACAGATATAATTGAACAAAATTCCATGTAATGAAGCTGATTCAGGACCCAGAAACAATGCTTCTGATAGAATTATTAGACCTACAGAAGTCTGGCTAGACCGACCCAAGGACAATTAACTAACTAAGAAACATAATCTTTTTCTTTGAAACATGAATAGAATTAAGAAACATAATGGCGAATATGTATTATCATGCATTCCCCGCTAAAAGACCTTTTCCAGATAAGAGACTAGCAACCAAAAGCATACAAGCATAAGAAGAAATGGCATGAAACAATGAGGCCAATAATAGTAAACCAAGCATGTCAACATGTCACATCAAATTTCTTCATTAAGAATGTATGTGCAACTAGTATAAAAATGGATGGAAATCCAAGAAAACCAACCCAAGTAAACTCTAATGCAAGAAAGGAAAACCCTTCAGATGGAAAGATAGTTGGACACCCTAGTTACTATACCATGTACAAACACACAACACAAGGCACAAGAAGTTGGGTCGACTGGCCAACTGTTAATATGTCAAATAATAAAAACAGAAACAAGTATGTTAAACCAAAAGAACATAATTACACCAAATCAGAGAACCATCAGGAGTCATGCAATATAAACAAGGGTCTTTGCATATATGTCCCTGTTAAAAAAATTAATTATATAAAAATCCTTCACAGATTTGCATTTACATGTTTACCCCTCTTATAGATAAAAAAAATCTTCAAAAACCCTACCATAGTCAAGAATATGCTTGGAATCATGACCACTGGACCAGACTGAACCGATGAATCTGTGGCACGGTACGAACCATATCATACCACACCAGTTTGAACAGTCCAGCATAAACAACGGTTAAAATGCCAGAAGCAAGAAGGTTGTAGAGCAGACACAAGCCGTTGGTGTGGGCGAGCGCCGGCGTTGCAGAGGCGGCAGCAGAAGCCAGAAGGCATCAGTGAGCTTGGGCATGTCAGCACATTGCCATCGGCTTGTCCTCCCCCTCATCCCCTCCCCTTCTTCTCGCCACTATCAACGCAGTGTCCCCCGCACACCAGCCACCACAGTGATCTCCCTTTCCCTCTCTCTGCATCTCTCACTCCCTCATACCGGTGCCAGAGAAGGGGGGGGGGGGGGAGACCCCCTCCGGTGCATCCGCAGTGATCTCCGATGCACCCCCCTCCTCCCATGGTGATCTCCCCCTCTCTGCATCTCTCATTCCCTCAATATCTCACTCCCAAACCCCCCTCCAGTGCACCCTGCCCCCCCACCCCAAAAAACCTGCGGCCTCCCACTCTCTGCATCTCCCCGCCCCAACCCAACCGTGCCTGGGCACCATAAATCCCCAGGAACGGTGAGGTAGGGCCATACCGCCACCAGTACAATACAATATGGCCAACCATGCTTGGAATACTCCTTCACTGTCATTTTTTTTGAAGGATTATATGCAAAAGTGGAAGGAGTATTTCAAACATATTCTTGCTTCCATTAGCACAGGTTATGGTACAGTCTTTGAAAACATTCGTATACATAAGAGTATGCATGCAAGTGCAAATCTGAGAAGGATTTTTGCACAATTAATCTTTAACAGGAATATATATATGCAAAAACATTACAATATAGTTAAAACTCTAAAATCCACTAGTAATAGAAAATTTGATCCTTCAGCAATTCAAGAACAAAGGTGATACTGGAATTGAAAAACGACAGCCTTGTGTATCAGAAAGGTAAATAGTTGGTTAACACCATTATTGACACTGGGTCTAACACCAACGAGCGTGCACCAAAACCCCTGCTTTATGAAGTGCCAGCTGAACACTTACTGTCAAATGATATGGTATGCTTTTATTTGGTGTCCAGAATTGGAGTTAATAAATTAGTTTTTTATAGGAAGCATACAAATTAAGATGCAGATCTTTCATTGGCATATCCAGTGGCCATTTTCAACTGAACATCACCAACAGGAAATATCACTCAAATACTAACATAAATAAATAGTATAATCAAAACTGCAGGCCACTGAGTATCATCAAAATCTCACTTAAAAATCAACTACTTTTTTATATGCCCGTGCAATGCATTAAACAAAAGCTTTACCCGTGACCATATGCAGGAGCTGCCCTAGGAGCTGACTTCTCAGCCATTGTAACATTGATCTGATAACCCCTCATGTCAAAGTCTGATAGAGAAAATAGCTATCATAAGTTATGCTGAAATATAAAATTCCACCATCTTAACTAGGTACTGTGGTACATCCACTTACTGTTAAAGAATCCACCAGCAGAATGTGCAGCAGATGGATCTTCATATGACAGACATGCATCCCCTTTATTTTTACCATCGTCATCAGTATATATTTTTATATTCCAAGGCCACTGATCCTTGTATCCACGTTTCTGCTTGATTCTCCCAACCTTAGAGAATGAAACAAAATAATGGTTAGGATATTCGCAATTAAAGAATAAAATATAATGGATAAAAACCAATGCAAAAATTAGACAATTCAAAGAAAACACTCCAAGATTCGAAGTCACAAAAATCACTAGGTTACTTGGCAGTTTTGCATGTGAAAAGCATGTATTAACGATAACCAAAAGACTTCCAAAAATGTATTTAAATCATACCCAAAAAGACTTGAAAATGCATAAGCTAATCATTAGACATTCAACCTGGTCCCCTAATTTTTTTCTACAAACGTTACTTTAGATGAACAAAAAAGTATAAAAGGTAATCAGTTTGATCCTCATCAAGAAGGTTGGGAAAAAGGGGAGTAGAAGTCAAAGTATCAACATTAGACTTCTTATTTTCTTCACTCATAAATATATTAACTCCACTCTCCAGAAACCATGCCTTCAGCAATTCTATTTCAGCCTTTCTGTTTTCTCCAGTCAACCTAAAATCACCAAATGAGTAACCAGACACTAACTTAGGCACTCTATTTTAGCAGTTTCTTCCAATATGACACTTGAGACAGTGCAAGGAAACAGATGAGAAATACTAATAATTTCACTTCAATGAGCCCTTTTAGCCAAGGTTTGCCGAATCGGAATCGGGAGGCGAATCGGATTTTTCTTGATCCAATTCGATTCCCCCCGAATCGATCCGAATCGGATCGATTCTCATGGGTATAATATATATTATATATATAATATATCATATACATGATATTTATAATGTATAATATATATTACTAATATGATATAATAATATTATATATATGAGGCGAATCGGACCGAATCGATGGAATCAAGAATCGGGTTTTCCATGATTCGCCCCGATTCGGGAGAATCGGGCCGATCCGATTCGATCCGCCAAACCATGCTTTTAGCAACTTCTAGAGAAGAAAGCCCTATGTCATGGACTTAATTTCCCCATCGAAAACCATTGCCTTACATTCTATGAATTTCCTCAATGTCATGCCATACAAAAAGGACGTTAGATCTTCCCCATGGGTGAAAACGGAGGTAAACTGATACCTAGAGTGATGAGCAGTAAGACCCGTTCTGTCACTTGAACACATCCATGACTAGAATTTTGGCATTCATTGAAAGGTTACCAGAAATAGATGCATACTAGACTCGTAGCCTACAAACACCAAAACCCAAGATTATACCAGTGACAATTACACTACCACTGCAAGCAGATTAGCTCCATCACCAGAATAGACAATATAACGGCAAAAAATATGTCTAAATACAAGAACCAGGTTCCAGGACCCAAAGGCATGGAAAACTTGAAATAGGATGAGAAATAATAACATCATGCCAAGTGCTATCACACTTCATTAAGAACACATACAGACTTATATTAAATTATACTGGTTCGGTGACCAGAGGCATGTTAACAAACAGCAATCTCATTATAACTGAAACCAAGATGAGGAGGAAGAAGAAAAAAATACCTGCCCGATGCCTCCAAAAAGATCCCGCAGCTCATCAGTAGTCACATCTGGTGGCAAATTTGAAATGTAAATCCTTGAATTATCACAAGATTCATCACAATTTCCGTCACACTGTTTAACATTGCTAGACGGTTCCATAGAACCAGAACCATATCCGCCACCGCCTCCGCCTCCGCCTCCCCCATATGGTTGACCATCCCCACGTCCAGGAGCTGGGCGATTAGTGTATCCACCATTGTATGGAGCCGGTGGCGCTGGACCTCCACCTCCCCGGCCTCCTGGACCATCACTGCCATATGCATTAGCAGGAGGGGCACTATATGTTGGAGGATATGAACCTGGCCCGCCGTAGCTACTCTGGGGTGGCACAGGCTCGGAGCTGTAGTTAACATTCCCCCCATATGAATTTGTAGGAGCGGGATAGTTCGCAGGTGGCCCTCCGTAGGAAGGTGGTGCAGGCGGGGGAACTTGACTATAACTGCTATCTTCTCTTCCTTGGTTACTTCCATAAGGGCCTCCCCTACCACCATAGTTCCCATCCCTACCTTCCTGATTCCCTCCATAACCTCCACCACCTCCCCTGTTATACCCTCCACCACTGCCGTAATCTCCACGGCCCCTATTATTATAACCATCACCGCCACCGCCGCCGCCGCCGCCCCCTCTGCTACCATAGCCGCCACCCCCTCCTCCGCGGTTGTAGCCGCCGCCTCCACCGCGGCCACCTCCACCGCTGCCGCCGCCGCCACCGCTGGGATTCGAAACACCACATTTATTACACTCGGTTCTCCTCGCAAAATTCACGTTCCCGCAGCTGCCCAGGAAGACAACACACTCAACAAGAATCGAATCGCCTGCTCCAACAGCAATCGGAGAAAGAAAGAACAAACAGGAAGAAGAAAAAAAACGAAATCCTCAAAGAAGGAAACAATCACAGTACTTCGGATCGGGGCAAACCCAGTCCCCCTCCCGGCCCGGCCCGCCGGCGCGACCGCCGCCGCGACCTCCGCCCCCGCCACCGCGGCCACCGCGATCGCCTCCTTGGTATCCGCCGCCGCCATACCCGCGGGCGCCTCCTGCAACGGAAAACCTCAGATAAGTCCCAAGACTCCCCCCATCACCCTCAAACCCAGCATTCGAGCAAAAAAAACCAATACCTCGGCCCTGGGGATTTCCATATCCTCCGCCGCCGCTCCCGCCCCTGTCGTACCCGCCGCCGCCACGGGGAGGACCGCCGTCGTCCGCCCCACCGCCGCCGTAGGCACCAGACATGATCTAGCTGCAGCGAGAACAATCCCCCGCAACGAAACCCTAGAAACGAGTCCAATCCAGCGCCGCCTCCAACGCTCCCGCTTTATATAGCGAGCGCCGGATCGGATTTATTTCGTGGTTTTCCGATGGCGAAATTTGTTAACCGAACCGTACGATCGCCATCGGACGGTGGATATTATTTTTGGAGTGAGAGGGTGGGGTCCCAACGGTTCGGGGTTTTCCAGCAGATGTGATATTTCCCAAAATTAAGATTCTAACATGAGCAAATTTATTAGAATTTAGCTTTTTTAGTATGTTTAATAGGATTTCGAAGTTTATAAATATTTTTTTATAAAATATAATTACTATGGTTGTCTTCTCCCTAAACATATATATTCTCTCTAGTGTAGTTTAGAAGGCTTTTACTTTTTAAGTCCTCACAATTTTCTAATACGATACATAAGCTAACTATTTAAGTATTTAATCTAAATCCCACCCCAAAAATCCGTCGATATGAAAAGAAAACAGTGGAAAAGGTACATGTTTAATGAGAAATACTATCTAAGTGTTAAATGGGTAGCAAAAATTTTATCTATCCAATTGGGAAACAAATATTTCCCCATCGCATTAATATGGGTAACAAGTATGTGGTGAATTATTTATTTGGCTCATGATTAGTCCAATTCATTCAAGAGTTAGTAGGCCAAACCCACATATCAAAGAAGGTTAAGACATGGGCAAAGAGGGACGCTGGTATTATATGAACAATGGAGGGTCATGACATCTAGCATAGTAATGGCAATTGAAGTGAGTAGCAACAGCAATTGAGGCATTGTTGAAGCATAAAAGTCACTTGACATGTTGGCATATCTAGTCATATTCTTTTGGATGACTTGGACTAATTATAAGATGGACAATAATCTGCCTCATATTCGAGGTTGAAATTAGAGGGATAATAAAAATTGGGATTTTTTGCAAATAAATTATTGATAAAATCAAAATTATAAAAATATCATTCTTACTTTTACATTGATATATATATGACACGTGAAAACTGTCAAATATGTCATCGTCATCTCACCCCATTCAAGTAATTAGTTTGGTTGGTGTTAACAAGAGTTTGGAAATGTCTTAACTACCTTAAGGTAAAAGGCTAACAATTATGGTTACTCTACCCACTCCTCAGTGGACGAAACCAACCTTAGCTGGCCTTCCATCTCTAACTCTCTCTCCTCCAACCTTAAAACTCTAATCGTGAAGAGGAGCATCTGCGAGGAGAAGTGCATGATCGTGAAGAGATGCGATCGTGAGGAGCGACCCATTCCCTCCTCGAGCCTTGGAACCATAATCCCCAATCGTGACGTACATCTCGAATCATAAAGAGGTGAAAAGAGGTAGTCACAAGCATTTCCTGCTGGTTAAAACATACGTAAAATAATAAAACTCTGATCAAACTATAATGCCTAACAAAATATACCTTAGTCATAGCTAAAACACGGATGATGCCTTACCCTCTATCTGGAGCACCCATAAAATTGCATACCTTTACTTATTTCCTTCGTTAAGTTAAATGTCCTATATGTCGTTGGTAGAAACACAAAAGAGGATCAAGCTCTACATGGGGTGTTCGGGAAGAAACCCCAATGGATGAATTGTGGCTCATCTTAAAATTTCACAGAGACGACAGTGAAAGATCTATATTAGCTGGAAGGAGCTCTTCAAGTAGGAATGACGATGATAGCGCAATTGTCTCCCTTCTCCCGCAAGCCTCGTCACCAACAATGGTGTCGGTGCAGCTATCTCCTTTCTTGTTTGAACCTTGTCACCGACTGCGACAACATAATTGTCTCCTTTCCGTCTCAAGCCTTCACGATGGCTTCCTTTTCCTTCTAATTCGTTTTCATTTTAACTTGGTGATGATTAAAAGGACAATTTATCACCTCCTGAGAATATAAACATCTTTTATGAATATCCGTCACCCAATGACATATTTGATAGTTTTTCATGTAATAAGAATATGAGAAACACTTTGCGTCCGTGCGCACAGACAAATCATTTGTCCGTGCGCCGGACCAGGGCGCGCCTGGGCACCGGGAGGCCGCCCCAATGCGGCACGCCGGCCGCCCAATTGGGCACGTGTGCGCACGGACACTAAGCATTTTTCTAAGAATATTATAGCAATGCAAAAGTAGGAATGATTTTTTTATAATTTTGATTTACTAATGATTTATTTGCAAAAAGTCCTAAAATTAATCTTTAATATTTCTCTTTGTCTCTCTTTAGAGGGGGCAAAAATAGCAGATGTGTTTTTTTTTTTCTAATTTTTAAGCAGTCCGATCAATGATTAAACCCTAAAACCATGTAGCTGGGGTCAGCCCTAATATCAAAATTTTGTTATCAAGGAAAAAAGCCATTAACCCCAGGCAGGAGCTATAGTGCCCCGGTGAAGAAAGACCTGGCCCAAAAGCTTCCTGGGCCGGTTCCCTTTCCGTGGGAGCCCAATCCTTGGGAGACTTATCCTGTTATCCATTTGGATGCTTTGTTAACGAACCAAAAATATCGATACGGTGCTTTTATAATAAATATGTATATATTTAAAAGAAAGATAAATTAATTAAGTGTCAATAATATTAAATACACGATTTTACATACAACCAAATAGACCCTAAGCTGGTGTCCTGTAAAATGCCATTTTCTTTCTTTTTTTTATTTTACTTTATTTTTTGAAATATTTTTTTAAAAAAAAAATTAAGATGACTAATAAAAAACAAGTCACTTTGACAAAGAGAATTTAAAGTAGGAAAATAAAATAAAAACACAACTTGAATGAATAGTATTCTATAGATATTTAATAAAAAATTAAAAATCAAATTAAATAATGAAAAATAATTAAACTAGACAAAAACTACTTAAGTGAGTGGAAAAAATAAAAATACAATTTGAATAAATAGTGCCTACAAAATTGTCACGATAGTTACAATAAAACAGAATTAAAAGAAAGAGAATGCCATGCACTAACCAGATAATGGTATCTAGACTTTTACCCCGGATGCTAAAATTCAAAATTATAAATATAAAATTTTTCAGATTTTATTTTTCAGAGATATCAAATAACTTAAAAAGTAAAATTTTTCTTGAAAAATATTTTTCTAGTGGGATTTTCTATTCAAACAAACAGACCCTAAATATGGTGTTGTGCTCCTTTTATATGTCTAAATTTTATAAATTCGCTGCGTCAAAGAATCTTAACTGGGCATATGTTTTTGGTGGGCCTAATCTTAACTAAACCAAGTTTCGCGGGAATAATTATTAATCATGTTATTTTATTTTGAGGACCATCTTGTCCGAGGGGATCCCATCTATTGTTACTTCCAGTTAGGCATGCAAAAGAGGTCAAAACTTAGGGGTATTTGGATAAACATTATAAATATTTTTATATTTGTTTTAAATCGATTTTATAGTGCAAACTAGATGATTAAAATTCAGGTCATCATAAACTCAAGTTACTCGACATCATAGACGGACACAGAAAAATTTCTAGTGGGGTCACTCCTTTTAGAAAAATTTCCAACCAAACTAATTTAATAGAAATTTTTAGGCTCATCAAAAGAGGTCAAAATTTAGGGGCTATTTGGATGTACATTATAAATATTTTTATATTTGTTTTAAATCGATTTTATAGTGCAAACTAGATGATTAAAATTCAGGTCATCATAAACTCAAGTTACTCGACATCATAGACGGACACAGAAAAATTTCTAGTGGGGTCACTCCTTTTAGAAAAATTTCCAACCAAACTAATTTAATAGAAATTTTTAGGCTCATCAAAAGAGGTCAAAATTTAGGGGCTATTTGGATGTACATTATAAATATTTTTATATTTGTTTTAAATCGATTTTATAGTGCAAACTAACTAATTAAAATTCAGGTCATCATAAACTCAAGTTACTCGACATCATAGACAGACACATAAAAATTTCCAGTGGGGTCACTCCCTTTAGAAAAATTTTCAGCCAAACCAATTTAATAGAAATTTTTAGACTCATCAATAAAGTTTTAAAATTTCAGTGGAGTCACATAATCCCACTAGTTCTTCTCTGGGTCTGTCTATATTCGACATCCTTGTATAAACGTGTTTTCCATAAATCTATTATGAATTGGTTTACGGTGAAGATTCTTTTAGCGAAGAGGACATAAACTCACTTGTGTTTAAGAAAAATTTTAAATATAAATTAAACTCGCAATCTAAAAGATCTAATCAACTTTATGCATATGTAAACTAGGTCTAATTAGGAAAGGATATCCTTACATTATGGTGTAATTGTCGAAAGCATTGCTGAATAGTTATTATAATCTCTAATTTGATCACTCTAACTTGATTTATGTATCTATTATTCTCCCCGGATTAAAAAATCTCAACGTCGGGGCAGATGATCTCAATTCCCACGCAAAAAACTAGCTCAAAAACATTTCTTGTCTCATTTTTAGCTTAAAATGTCGTCAATGGACTGCTCGAAAGGGTTATCAACAGCTTTGAGATATAAATAAATAACTATAAAAACTATAACATAAATAAAATTACATTTTTAAATACGATGTCTCAATTTATAACACAAATACAATAGAAAAATACATCTTTTTAAGCTAGCTCACACTTACAAAAAAGTAGGAGATGAATCTCACAAGTTATAGATTGATTAGGGATCGCTCGATCCCACCACTTGGCCAAAATAGTTCAGTAACATAAATATAATTAAGTAAAACTAACTGACACGCAATCACAACCATAGTAGATACAAGTACAAGAACTACCAAGGTCATGGTATCTGAGTTCACATCAACCATGTCAACAAACCACTGACGGAACAATAGGTACAAAACCTACAAAAGATAAACATCTCGGTGCCACACACAAGCCAGGTCTAGTTAACTTGCACTCGTTGACCTCTGGTTTTGGATGAGAACATTACCTAAGACAATAAAACTATGACGACTAGTCTCGTAGCTAAGGTGCTCACTGACATCTCAATCAGTGGCGGATCCTCTCACCAGTCAGTGGGGTCACGTGACCCCACTGACTTGGAAGAGGGTCTTAAAGAGTTCCTTTTTTTTTGTTTATGTAAGTCAAATTTTTATGAAATCTTATGTAAGGTGACCTCACTGACTTTTAAGGTGACCCCCCTACACTCAAGTGACCCTACTGGATTAAGTTTGAGGATCCGCCACTGGTCTCAATTATTTACTACTGCTCTATGTCTATCCTCTGCCTACACAAGGAGTGAGGCATGTGAACCTATACCACACACTGGTAAATAGTCATAGCGGGCCAAGCCATAGTCTTGCGTCTATTCACCTTACTCGGCTTTGGAATCTAGTAGAGTTAGACGTGCAAGAAAAGGAACTAGTTGGGGACCAAGTGCAAAATGTTGTCCGCAAGGTGTCCTCACCCCCAGTCACGAGTGCACTTAAGCAACGAAATGAAACATTGTCCCGACCGTCTTTCTCCTGCCTTAGACGTAGGCTCAGCAAAAGGGGGGTCAGGTGAGATGGCCAAACTTTGACTCGTGCCTAGCACGAGGACCAACCCACTATGGCGGTATGTCAGAGATGCTTGAAGCATCAAAGTAATCGACTAGTGGATGTGTCGCACGCACTAGGACAATAGTACTGACAGCCGTCAAACTCATGGTATTCAAAAATCCACCAGAAACCATCTTATAATCCACTATCTTAGGATGCAGTCTACACAATCGCCACGTTCAGAAACATGAATGCATCCCCTCAATAAACTGGCCTAGTCATAGTCAACAAACCTATCACGTTCAGAACTAGGCACAGAAATGGCCAAACGCCACACCCAGTCACACTTGTTAGGAAATAGGGAGTCAAACTCCACCTAACTGAATCTCAAATACTAGTCAACATGATTGAAAAGACCAAAGACACCTAAAAAAACACCTCAGGGATGTCATTGTGAACGTCATCACTACACGGACTGCATTTAGAATGCGGTACTCAAACTGATCGTGACTCCATGAAGAGGATTCT
Organism: Colocasia esculenta; assembly: GCA_014218235.1. Lineage (NCBI taxonomy): Eukaryota > Viridiplantae > Streptophyta > Magnoliopsida > Alismatales > Araceae > Colocasia > Colocasia esculenta. The sequence goes on from CM024753.1 coordinate 209,336,610, forward strand.
CCAAAACTACAAACATGTCACCCTAGGAGACTATGTTAAGAACAAGTCACCCCAAGTGACCACATTCTCATGCATCGCTTATAGGCACACCATGTCTTGACAAACCCAATAATTCACAAACCGTATGAATATCGCGTATCGAGTGACCACAATCAGAATACAAGCACTCTGTATGACGCATTCATATACATACTCTGATTGACTTTCGGATAGCAGTGACCATTTCATCCTCAGAAACACCAAACAATGACTCTAAACAAAGAGAGAAAGAAGGAAGAGTTGATCCACAGTCCACACACACAATTGAAATTTTCATAATCACTTTCTACCTCGAAGAGAATGTAGGAACACCTCACTTACCCTTTACATGGCATTCCATCCCCAAAATATAATAAATCACATGATTTCTCTCAATTCAAACTTATAAATAGAAAATACTATTAGAGTCATTTACTAAGAAGTAGAGGATTGTTACCCTACCTTCAGAACGACATAGACTCATTAGGGCCTTCACTAAGGTGGCCTCCTCCTCTTCATTATCTTTCACCTTGTTCATGATGCCACCATGCCCAAGACGAGCACCATGTCGCCGCCACCACGTCCCTTACCCACCGTTGGCCGCCGTAAGGAGACAAGCTTGGATGGATCAAGACAAGGAGAAAAAAAGTGTGAAAACTTGTTTGGAGGGAAATCTGATATGTAGAAACCAATTCCTAAGAATGTGGTCTTGCAACAGACCCCAACACCAAGAATGAGTTGAGTTTAGAATACTACGACAATGTGCTACCTACCGCTCTATCAAACAATCGAGAATTGCCTAAAAACACAATATAGATTCCAATTGCAACCTCCCGTCGAACCATTGAGAACGTGATTGTCATGCCAATCGTGTTCAAAACACGATCAATTGGGATCCGCCCGAAACACTCTTAAAAACTCTAAATTCTCCGACACCATCAAGACTATATTGCCACTTAAGCCCTCCAAGGATCAGGGCCAACACTACAACCAAGGTTCGTCGTACCGCTCGGATCGGCCGTGCCGTATTCTCTATGGGAAGGTACGGTACGGTACCGTACCGTACCGCTGAGATACGGTGGGAAAATGACTTGTTTGATTTGTTTTTTTAGTTTTGTGACTTGGTGAATATTTAAAATGAGCAAACTTCAAAAGAAGACTCTCCATCCAAACTTAAATTGACTCTCCATGTCTTCTCATACATGGACTCACTCTCTAACTCAAGATTATACTCTCTTTCTCTCTCTTAAACACATCTTAGGACTCTATATTATATGAAAAGACTACCACCACATGAAGAGACCCATGGAGGCTCTGCTCACCAAGTCCTATCGCCCCAAAGCCAGAGGAGAAGTCATTCTCAACGTTGCACCATTTCTCTCTCCCCCTTCTCTCTCATATTCTCTAGAACTATCTATCAGGGATATCACGCCTTCTACAGTCTGAAAAAGTGTTGATATGCTCATGAGGTTTTCATCAAAGTTGTTCTACTCTTCTTTAGCTTCGTCTTCGACGTGGAATCACCTCAATTGGTAGTCTGTGACCAAAGTTATAGCAGATTATTCTTCACATTCTCTCTCATATCATGATCTACATATACAAAATTATCATACCTTACACATCTCAAACGAGGGCATATATATCTCTTCTAGATTTTTTCTTAAAAGTTGTTCCCTACGATTTCCTCTACGAGCTCCAACTAGAATCACATCAAATGAAGATATGTGGCTAAATATATAGTGAATTATTCTTGACATTCTCTCTCATATCACGATCCAAACTAGCAATGAGTGCGACTTCTCTACAGCTTGAACGAGGGTGATCCAGTCTTTGGGCTCTTCATGAAAGTTGTTCATGATATGACTAATGTATTCCATCAGATCAACATCAATAATCCGAAAATAGAAACATAACTGTAACATTTTAAAATTTATAATAAAATATTAATATGATACTAAGAAATTAAAAGAGATATTAAATTATACGTAAGACATGATCACTTATATAAAACAGAATTATCTTTAATTTAAAAATATTTTATATATTAATATAATTCTAGTACTATCTTTGATTGTGTGCAATTCAATGGGACGACATTTGGTTCAAAAAATAAAGTCAAATTTAAAATTATCATAATTATTAAATATATATATTGATTCTAAAAATATAAAAATATTAGGAATTAATGATGGATAGATGTTGAGATTAAGTCGACCTAATAATTTTTGGGACAATTTTTACTTGACAAAATTTTAATTTTAAAATTAAACTATAATTACTATAATTTGTATCATCTCTTAATTAGCTTATGTTTGAATTTTCATCTCAATTAGACATCATTTAGACCCCTTAAGTACACAAAGAATTTGCTACGGTACGACGAACCCTCTATGCACTTCAACAGATGACATTTGGTTCCGAAAATAAAGTCAAATATGAAGTCATCATAATTACTATAAAAATGTATTGATTCTAAAAATATAAATATCAAAAATTATTGATACATAAATATTGAGATTAAGTCAACCTAATAATTTTTGGGACAATTTTTACTTGACAAAAAATTAATTTAAAAAATTAATCTAAAATTACTATAATTTGTATCATATCTTAATTAGCCTATGTTTAAATTTTCATCTCAATTAGACACCATTTATGCCCTTAGATGTTGAGATTAAGTCGATTTGATGATTTTTGAGACAATTTTTATATGATAACAAATTAATTTAAAAAATTAAATTAAAATTACTATAACTTGTATCATCTTTTAATTAGCATATGTTTGAAATTTCAACTCAATTAGACATCATTTAAATCTCTTAGATATATCGAATGTGAGAGTGGAAGTTAAAAAAAAAACCGGCCTACCACTGACCGAACCGTACTGGTCCGTGGCATACCACAGCGTGCCGATGCGGCACGCCCGGGTCACCCCATTGGGGTGACCTGGCTCGGATTAGCCAGGGCACGGTGCGGTTTGGCCAAACCGCACCGGTACCGTGACTACAACCCTACATTGTTGATCCGAAAAGTACTTGCTATTATAAAAAAATACACTACAAATTATAATTGACAAATACAAATAATACTTATCTTAAGATAAACTTCTTAAGATCAATCCATACTCTCAAGTCTCAACCCATATTCAAAGTTTAACCACATGATAACTACTATCTCTGTCATGTCTTCATATAGACTTCGACTTGGATCAATTCAGTTCTAAATCTGAATCAGTTTGGTTTATAAAAAAATTGACCTCGAACCTAGCTAATCAAACTAGATTATCTTCAGCTCTAACTCTTGGTACGACCAGCTAGCTAGCATTCTGACTGGACCTTACTTACATAAAGGGCAAAAGGGAACACAACTTAAACCATGCATGTCTGAGCTGTCTACGTCAGGGAGCAACTCATATGATCCAGCTGATCTCCACCAATACTTATCCCTTTCGTCTTCTTCCCCCGGCAGAGATCTGTTCAGCATGTGAACACATCCCCCACCTCTTGGATGCCTCCAAGGACAAGACTTCTTCTTTTCTTTCTTTTCTTTTCTTTTTTCCTAGGAAAAGACGAAGGCAGACACCTCCTCCCCCACATGAACAAGTTGTACAATTTCATGTCTTCCCCGCAGGTAAGAGAAGGAACAATAACAGAGAAATTAAAACCAAAAAGAAAAAAAGAACTAGATGTTAGTGTCATGGAGTTATCAGATTTGGAATGAGCTTCTCTGGGTCTTCAGGAGACAACACATTAGGATCCGAGTCATTTCATAATTCATACCCATCTTTCCATCTTTGATACAGAGAAAGTTTTGGCGCACATTTCATTCGCAGGGTGTGCGTATACATCGAACAGTGATTTACTATTCGGTATTGTACCGTGATGACTTGACGTCATCACAGCGCGGTGTGTTTGCACACCTCTTTCGAGGGGTGTGCAGCAAGACTTTCTCTTTGATATAAGACCAAGTTTCTATTGAGTTGCCTATTTTCTTTTTATTGGATAATATTGAAATATTACACAATTACTCGGTTGTTCCTCTTGATTGGAATGCTTATTTCAGATACTTTAGTGGTGAATTTGTCTTTATATATAGTGTTGTCTTTGGGGGTGTCAATTGGGTCGGACCGGCCCGAAGGTCCGGTGGCCCGGCCCGATTTTACACGGGCTTGGGCCGAACATTTTAACATTTTTTTTATTATGAGCCCGGTCCGGCCCGGAATAAAATTGGGCCGGACTCAGGCTTGGCTCCGGCCGGCCCGATGGCCCGGTACTTTTTAAAAAAAAATGAGTAACACGGTGATAATTCTAATATTTTAATTTTTTGAATTGAAAATTGTGTTGTGAAACTATATTTAATGACTTAACATTTATTTTATATTTGTAACAACTAGAAATAAGTTTATCTAGATTAGTCTAATATTTATTTTATACTATTTTGATTAAATAAACACTAAATTTATTATAAAAATAAATAAATAATAGTAAAAATATCTTTAAAAAATAAAATCAAGCCGGGCCGGGCTTGGGCCGGGCCGAGCTTGGGCCGAACGAACAAAGGCTGGGCTGGGCCCGGGCCAGCACGGGTCCAGTCCAGGCCCGGCCCATTGCCACCCCTAGTTGCCTTTATCTTCTTCGTGTCTAAATTTTAAAAGTGACTCTTTTATTTGCACAATGAGTGTTACATGGTTGTTCATATCCCCTTCTTCAAATAGAGAGGATAAAGATAGAGGAAAGAATAGACTAAACATGAAGAGTGGGAGAAGAGAATAGAGGAATTATTTCTCCAAGAGTGATATTTGTTGTGCTCGATTTAGAGCCAATACTAAATATTAGGTGGATTACTAGTGTATCTTGTGATTGATCCAAATCATCAAGGGATGACTAGGCAGAATAAGAGAAACGTTTATAATTACTTTTTATGGAAGACAATAAAATTGATGTAGATTATTTGACAAGTAACTTTATTCATTGAGAATTTGACAAGACTTTTTTTCCTCTTCCAACCAATAAATTTATTTACCGAGTAATTCACGTCAATTTTATTACCGTCCATAGTAGGGGTGGCAATGGGTCGGACCTGGACCGGGCCTGTGCTGGCCCGGATCCAGCCTGGTCTCCAATCGTTCAGCCCAAGTCCGGCCTGGCCTGGGAAAATTAGGTAAGACCCGGCCCAAGCCCGGCCCGGCTCAATTTTATTTTTTAAAGATAATTTTATTGTTTTTATTTATTTTTATAATAAAATTAATGTTTATTGAATCAAAATAGTATAAAGTAAGCATTAGACTAATCTAGATAAACTTATTTCTAGTTGTTACAAATATGAAATAAATGATAAGTCATTAAGAATACCTCCACAACATAATTTTCAATTCAAAATTTTATAATAATAGAATTATCACCATATTATTTATTTTAAAAAAATACCGGGCCGCCCGGGCCGGGCCGAGCCCGGCCCAATCTTACTCCGGGCCGAGCCGGGCCAGACTCAAAATTAAAAAAATGTTAAATCGTCCGACCCAAACCCGTGTAAAACCGGGCCGAGCCACCGGACGTTCGGACCGGCCCGGCCCAATTGACACCCCTACTCTACAGAGGGCAATAAGTATTTCTCGATGGAATAATATGAAAGGAGATCCTATCCTTCCACCACTAGTTGCCATGATACCATCCTTTGTTGCCACTGAGCATCACATATTACCATTGTTCGCTACAACCAATATTGTTCTTCATTTGTCAATGCTGTCATTAGTTGTCGCCACCAACTATCTATTATGCTACAAATTGCTATCGCTATCCTTGCCAATCACCCCCATTTCACTGTCTTATCCCACTATATCAATATATATAGTCATCTCTTATAGATGAATTGAACCAATGATGAGATGAACATGTAATTCACCTCACATTTGCTACACCCTTAAGTTAGGGGTGTTTAACGGTTCGGTTCGATCTGAGTTGGTCCATTTTCGGCCAACTTGAACCGATCGATCAACTCAAACCGAACTGAATAAGAATGTCAACTCGAATCAATTTGAATCGTAGTTATTCCAATTTGGTTCAATTCAAATTAAATTTCTACATTTAATTAAATATAATCAAATATATTAATATTTATACATTAAAAATAAGACTAAATTTAAAAGTTTATATTTATATGTAAATTTAGTCATATAATTAGTTTTTTAATACTTATAATATATATTATATAAATATTATTATAATTGTATTAAAATTTAGTTTATTTGGTTTACACAGTTCAATTTGGTTTCTCGAAGAATTGAACCAAACCAAATCAAATTGGCCAGTTTGATTCAATTTGGATCAAAATTCGGTCACGTGTGACACATTCCGGCATTATAGTTCATGAGAGATTCAAAGATCTCAAATTCTAGACATTGCAAGCAAATGCACCGGATGTTTAATGTAAGCATAGATTTATGTCCGGAAACAAGTAAGGATTGGTTGACAAGAATTTTAAACGTCAATTCAAAAGGGTGAATAGGTCAATAAACATCTTAAGTTAACGAGGAAGCTAATACACTAGGGTTATTGGAAATGTTGTTTCCAAAAAAAATCTAATTTACAGGCTTAAGTAGGGTTGTTCATTATTTGGTCCAACCTGAAGAACCGAACCGACCAATTCGGTTCGGTTTCCACACTCCTAGTGTTCAGTTTGGTTTCACTTGATGAAATTGAAATGAACTGAAAATATATAATTAATTAATACTTATTTCACAGGGGTGCTTATAGCCCAGTGGAGCGCGGCGCGCCTGCGCATCCCGCGCAGGGAGGTCGCGAGTTCGAACCTCGCGACCTCCCTTTAAAACCCAGACTTTTTATGGTATTCAGTTTGAATCGAACCGAACCGATTCGTTCAGTTCGGTTCACCAATGAGGGTCGGTTCGGTTCTATCAAAAAGTTGGGCTGAACCGGGCCGAATTGACCCGTGAACAGCCCTAGGCTTAGGTGGACCTGTAGATAGGCTAGGTCGACCTACAAGCAGGATATGTTGTAGGGTAGGTCGACCTGTGGCAGGATAGGTTGACCTGTGTACGAAGGTCTATCGACCTGGAACCCTTAGGACAGTCAATATGACAAGATAGGTCGACTTAGATGCAAGGGGTCTGGAGACCTAGATGCATGGCCCGTCTACTTGAGTGAAAAAAAATAGATTACCATGAAATTTCAAACATAATTTATGTTATGAATTTTATAATGATTTTTATTTAATTTTGTAAAATAAAATTGTGTCACTTAAAAATTACCCTAAAAATAAATAAATCAGATTTATCTTGATAATCATACATCAATAATTCTCAAGATTCAAATTTTAAAATTAATATTTTTTATGATTATAATATTTTCATATTTTAATTTTATTATCGAACTTTAGTAACATATTGTTATTATAAGCATGACCCGAAATAGAATCAATGTGACAATATTTAATATATATATATATATATATTGAAATATCTAAATTTTCTTGTACAACTATGTTAAATTTACAGAAATTATAATTGCAGCATAACTTGATATTATTTTTGGGTGTTACATAATTCAAAAAAAAAGTATTGATTAAGGTTTGGATTCGAATCCTCCCCGTCAAAGAAAAAGCATATTAACCAACTGCATCCTTCGATCCGAAGAGAAAAAATAAACTAGATAAAAGGCAGATCTATCTCCGCAGTTCCCCTCCTCTCCCTTTCGTGCGCCCAAATGCCACACCGCATTCACACCACTTCCTAAAACGTCCATCTCCACAATTCTGAGGCGAAGACCGGAGACAGGTGGAAGCGGGTGGCCCGCCGGCGGGGGAGAAAGGAAGGGAAGTGGAGACGTGCTCCCCGGGGCGACAGCGACGCGTGTGGATCCCTTTTCCGCCATGGCCGATGCATATCCACGCCGGGCGCGCGCCCGCCACGCGCGTCCCCGAGATTCGTCCGGCCACGTTGTCCGCCCACGAGAGCCTTCCGCATCCGGCCAGCCGCCTTCGCTCCCGCAGGTCCCTCTCACCCTCCCGCGTCGCCATCGGCCTCTGCCGGCCACGCGCCCTCCCCTTTTCCCGTTTCCGCACGCCATTATTGACCTTCCCTGTTCTTCTTCTTGTTCTTCTTCCTCACCGCCACGGGAGCGGGCGGCATCTATGGCCATGGATTTGCGGGGGTGCCGCGTCTTCCGGGCTGGTTGGGGAATTGAAAGGTTTGGATCTGGATGCTGCTTAGTGCTTCCTCGTCACCCAGAGATGTGAAAACTTATGATGCGATGTGTTTGATTAATTGCCCACTCGAAAACTTTCAATTGGTGTTGGAGCTTGGAGGAGCCGTGGGGGATTTGGGTTTTTGGGAAGTTGAAATTTAAATATTACACAAATTTGGTTTTTATAAAATATTAAAAAAAAAGATAAGAAATAAATTACCACAACTTTCTAAAAGAGGAGTATTTTAATGGGCCAGTTCAGATACGCCAGAAGGTGCCAGCTGTGCTGCCAGCTCATGGCCCTGCCGTGGCGCATTGCGCCGCGGCGCAGAGGGATGGGGGTAAGAGAAGGATGCGGGATATTTCCAGAGAGCCCAATCCGGGCGGATGGAAACCACGAGCCTTCCACACGCACATCCAGCGAAATTAATCAGGTCCGTCCACGTGCCGCAATCTGGGTGGCCCGAATCCCCGATCCGCCGAACGGCCTCCACCCACACCTCGCCTTCCTCCGCCGCCTATATGTGGCCGCCCCTCGGCAGCAAGCACACACACACACACACACACACACACAGAGCTCTCCGCCTCTGCTCTCTTCTGCTCCGGCGTCTGCCCCTGCTTCCTCTTCCCTCCCCATTTCCTGCTCTCTTCTCAGATCCAGCTAGGCCGGGCACCATGCTTCTGAAGGCGCCTTCCGCTCTGTCCTTTCCCACCGAGGCCGCCGCCGCCGCCCGCGCCCGGGCCCTCGCCCCCGCCTCCTCGTCCCTGAGCTCTGTCCTCAAGCTCTCGCTGACGCGGCGCAGGGATCGGCCCTCGCTGGTGACCATGGCGACCGGCGAGGCGGCCGGCCGCGCCCTCACCGGCGTCGTCTTCGAGCCCTTCGAGGAGGTGAAGAAGGAGCTCTCCCTCGTGCCGACCTCGCACGACCAGTCGCTCGCCCGCCAGAAGTACGACGATGACTGCGAGGCCGCCATCAACGAGCAGATCAAGTTCGTGTTCCGTCTCGCGCTGGGGCTTGTTCTTCCTTTCCCGCTTTCCCCGTTTGCTCTCTGTCTTTCAGTGTGGATTTGTGGTTTTTTTTTTTTTTTTTTTCTATATAGGTTTTTGCTGCCCTTTTTCTTGCTCCGCTTTCTGGTTCTGGCACTTTTTGCTTTGTCGCATGCGATTTCCTCTTTAGATCTCTCGGATAGAAAGCAGGAAGATGTTTCCGAGGTCCCTTCCTGTGGCGCTTTGGAGAAATTGTGTTCTCTGTTTTGGCTCTCATTATTCTCTGGATCCGAAGAATACTTGTGTCTATATGTGTCTGATTCGTGTCCGCTTCCTGATTTCTGATGGTTCTGCAGCGTTGAGTACACTGCTTCCTATGTCTACCATTCGTTGTTCGCCTACTTCGACAGGGACAATGTCGCCCTCAGAGGCCTTGCAAAGTAAGTCTCAAACGCTGACTGAACGTGGCTTACCCTGTTTTCTTGCGACATGCCTTTTAATGTGCTCTGCTTCTCAGATTTTTCAAGGAATCGAGTGAGGAGGAGCGTGAACATGCTGAAAAGCTTATGAAATACCAGGTGCTTGCGGATGGATCATCTTCCCTTTCATCTTTTCCGTTTCATTTGTTTATTTAATGGTTTTGGTTCATTTATTCAAAGTCTCAGACTTTTTTAAAAATCTTGTGTTTCTGATTTTGTTCAGAACAAACGCGGTGGCAAAGTGAAACTCCTGTCCATTTTGTCTCCCCTCAGTGAGTTTGATCATGACGAGAAAGGCGATGCGCTCTATGGTGAGTGCTATATTCTTGCAATACCCACTTGATCTGCTTGTTCTTTCATATGTTTGCAGCGATCTTTACCTGTGCTTTGCAGAAGAAACTTAATTTACCGGTTCTTCTTGTTTTCTTTTCAATTCCTTATGTACGTTTTTTATGATGGTTCCAGTATGGAGCAGGCAATATCGTTTAACTATCTGATATCTAATCGGAGTTATTTCTCTTGTTCAGCAATGGAGCTCACTCTGGCTCTCGAGAAGTTAGTGAACGAAAAACTTCTAAATCTACATGCGGTAAGAGGCTTTACATGTTCTTCATATTTCATTTTTTCTCAAACAAGCGATACATACACTCTATCGGTCTATCCATTCTTAATTGGGCAACTTTCATCTGTTGAACAGGTAGCAACAAAATCTAATGACGTTCAAATGTCCGAATACATTGAGAGTGAGTTCCTGACCGAGCAGGTAAAGACACTTGAACTTTGCATCCTATAAAAGCTGTCTTATGTTACCTGTGAATCTGTGATGGTTGGGTATGCACGGAACTGAAGCTGCTGCATCTTCTGTCTCCTTTCTTCCCTGGGTCAATACACAGATGGAAGCAATAAAGAAGATAGCCGAATATGTGGCTCAGCTGAGAAGGGTCGGCCAAGGACATGGTAATATCCATTCCCTCCCAAAGTTTTTCTTTACATCCCATGAGTTCATGACCTTCAACATTTTTCCCTCTTTTTTTTGTTTTTTTGGCAAAAGTCCTCATTTTTCTCTCCTCTGTATCTTCTTTGCAGGAGTCTGGCACTTTGATCAGATGCTTCTTGACGAGGGAGATGCTGCTGTTTGAAGGACGCAAACAACTATGGTCTCTTTGGCTGAGGTCTTCTATGTAGGCGCTATCAGTGTTCTTTCATTTCTTTCGTCCTATTTGTTCCTTCCTGGTCAACCTCAAGAGTTTTAGCTTTTTAGGGTTCTCCTGCAGTAGTAGCAATACCATCACCAATGCCGTAATGCTGTATCTTTGGAACTCAAATTGTCTTTATCCAACTATCTGTAGCCAAATATGACAAGATCAATCAAGAATAAGAAGCTCCAAGATTTTCTGGCTATTTTCTCCATCTCAATCTATTTGTTTGATTTCTTGGCGTGGAAGGCAATTGTTTTTACCATCGTTTCCATGTCAGTGCAAAAGCAGATAAGGACATATTCTTAAAAGGTGTTTTAGACATTTCGTCAAAAAAGACTTGATGACATGTTGTGTGAGAGAAAAAAAATTTTAAGACGTCACATTTCTGAATTATTAAAAGTCACCTATTTTACTTTTCGGGATCAAATGATAATTGAATAAAAAAGACCCTTTTTCTTTCCCTCGTTTTGTCTATTCTGTGTGGAAAATGGCAAATCTTGCAGCTTTTGAAAAGGGTCTTCTGGCAAATCCCTGCCAAGAATACCAAAGTGGTAATTGTGAGGAGCTAAAACGCGTTGGGCTCTATATCACGACTCTGCCTCCACATTAAATCTTGATTTGAAATAAAATATGACATAAGAATTTATTATTTATTAGGGTAAATTAATTAGGAATCTCTAATAAATATTTAATTATTTTTTAATTTGTAATAGAATTATAATTTATTACAATAAATATTATCTCTAGTTACAATATATATTAAATTATGTTATAATAAAGACCTTCTTATTCCAGTCAATGACTTCTAATTAACTTTTTTTATTTATTACTCTTAAAATTTATATTATGACATAATATCGAAACGTATCACATTATATCAAATTGACTCTAAAAACTTTAAAATTTGTATTATGAAAAGATGAAAAAAAAATGAACAATGAATGTGCCATTTGAGCTTCAAAATCAGACTCTTCTAGATAAGATATGGTACAGACATTCCGTACTGATATGATAGACTACACTTTGCTTGCCATAACCATTCTTTATGTGGTTTTGGATTATTGCATGGAGGAATCGGGCCAGACAAGAGACTTTAAAATTAGGGAATATTTGTTATCTCCATGCGGCGGCAATTAGGCCGCAAATATATTACTCTTAAGATTAATATTATGCGTCGAGAACATGAGCTGGAGGATGATGGTTTGTTGGTCCCCAAACCAAGGAGTATGATATCTTATTATTGTGCCACCATCATTTTTACCATAAAAAAATAATTTATTAACATAGATTTTTTGACATCAACCCCCTCCCCTTGTGCACCAATAATTTTTAAAGGCTTCAATAAGGGAAATTGGCAACCTCTCTCTAGGGGTGTCAATGGGCCGGACTTGGACCGGGTCTGGTCTGGCCCAGGTCCAGCCCGGTCTCCAGATAACCGGCCCAGGCCCGGGGCAAAGTCCGGTTTAAAAAAAAAAGCTCAGCCCGGGGTCAGTTTTTTAGGCCCGGCCCAGGCCCGGTCCGGCCCGGCCTGGGGCGAGCGGCGTGCAAGGCGGGGGGCGCGGGGAGGCCGAGGCGGGCGGGAGCACGGGGTGGCCGAGGCGGGCGGGGACGCGGGGACGCGGGCCGAGGGGCGCGGGAGGCGGGCCGGCCGGGCCGGGCCAGGCCAAGCTCGAAATCGGCCCAGATTGTTTCCGGGCCGGGCCGGGCTGAAATATAAATTTTAATAAAAAAATTAGACCCAGGCCCATGTTATACCGGGCCGGGTTTCCGAACCTCCGGGCCGGCCCGGCCCAGTTGACACCCCTACCTCTCTCCAAATAGAGAGGGTTGTGGACTTTGTGGTGTATTTTCATTAGCGTGTTAGAAGTGGCGTCGAAAGCCCACCAGCTAGCTAAGTTTGTTCTTTCAACTAAATGTTTCAAGAGAGTGGCTCTCGGTGACTCTCCCCTTACAGGTTCACACTGTCTGTAGCCAATTTATTGTACCACCTATTATTTAATTAATGTAAAATCTTTTAATTGTAAAAAAAAGTGGTGTAGAAGAGAGTGAGTTATTAAACCATTTTCTTTTCACCACTGTGTTAATAATTAAGTTGATTTACACAAGTTTCTTGGTTGGTAGTTCAATGGTTCAAGGCCACAAAATCCTCCCTAATTAGGATTGAATCAAGATTTTTTTTATAAAAAAAGTTATCAATTATATCTCTATGATTAATAATCTATCAAAATAGAATGACATTATACTAACACATGAATATAATTATTAAATAAAATGTGAAAATATTAAAACACTCATGCTAAGAGAGAGAAGAGAGAGAGAGATGACTCAGGTTGACTAAAGTAGAGTTAGGACCAACAGTGAAGAGAGCGAGTTGTAAAAAGACTGTTTTCGAGAGAGAACTATAGATAGCAAGATAGTCTTTTTACCATCTTAATTCGACCGTAGTTGGATTAAATATATGAAATCAAATAGTAAGAGCATATATAATGCAATACATAGAATACAAGGGTATAAGATATAATAGATAGATTTCAAAGACATACATTCAAATATCATATATAATTGGAGAATATCTACGTAAAATTTCATTTTTATATGATTTCTAAAATTGACAATTTTGAAACCAATAACACGAGACACGACTCCGTAGAGGGATAATTTCTACCTTATGCCCATTGTAGCCACCAGCCCAACATTGGCATATAACATTAGAAGTGAAAGTCTTTTGGGCCCACTGCAGAGTGCCAAGAGCGGCCCAAGAGCTTACACGAAAGGCCCCCTTTATCTTGATAACATCATTCTGGGGGGGAAACCAACTTTAAAGGTGACACACCCAAGATAGTATCTCAGAGTGTGTTAAGGTGAAAATCCAAGCAATATATCTCTGGAATGTCTATCACGGCCTCTAGCATATTATCCCAGAAAATCGATGGTCCCAACCTCTATCTTGTTTGTTTCTATCCCAAGAAGGCAGAAGACCTAATAATTTGTGATCTATACATAATTTTAACTACCCATAAATGCGAAGAGTCTTTATTACAATAGGTGTGGGCCGTTTCAAGATCCTCCCCACGACTGGAGGATTAACTTCACATAACAGACACCCTATCATAACTTTCTTCATAACTGCTCATAATTACGTTCGTAACAGTTCACATTTACACTAGATCAGAGAGAGAGAGTGTGACGGAACGCCTCGGCCAAGCCCGTTAAACCGATAACGTACTTGATCCGAGTCCGCCTCCCGCGAACGGGCCGAAGCTTCGCAAGGGATACCAAACCATAGTCCGTGTAAACACAAAGGAACACACCACAATTTATATATATATCACAAGTTTACATAGCCATATTTTCACAGAACTGAAAAGAAGGTACAAGAGCCTGGAGCATACCCCGAGGTACAACTGAAGAAAATAAACAAAATAGCTACGCTACACTGTTGGAGCTGCTACTACACAGCTGGAGGTACCGACCCTGCACCGCTACGGCGTGACTCTGAACTGGACGACGGTCGAGAAACGTCCTCCTCGCTCTCACCTATGGCAGTAGGGGTGAGCCTCGCTAGTCACTGGCTCAGTAGGGAACTCCCCCAAAACCGAGCAACCCAAAAACCACAGGTACAAAAGCAGTAACCAATATCAACAATTTATAGAACAGCTAAGCAGGATGTAAAAGCTGTAAAGTACTCACCGTCTGCCGACTACGAAAAACAACTGTAATAATTAAACGGTAAACCAGTACAGGTGTACAAGCTAAAGTAGAAACAGCCAAACACGAGCCACGTAAACTGGTTCGCGACACCAGAAACTGACTCGGACAAGCTAACACAGGTCTACCTCTCAGTCTCGCAGCCACGGACGAAAGGTCCAGCTGCCGCTCCACGTGAAAAGGTCAAGCAACTGTGGAGACCAACTAAACACCACCATCTGCGGACCACACGGTCATAGGCACATGCCTGACACCTCTAGAGATCCTGGCCCGGAACTCTCTAGAGTGAGGCACTGGAAAAGGACTAGTTGGGGTCCAGTACGTCTACTGGTGTCCGTACCCCCAACTACGAGCGCGCTACAAGTGACTAAAGACAAACACAATGTTACTGTCCCACTGTCGTCTTTCCCTCAGCCGATGTACAACTCAACCAAAGGAGTGAGGGTGTCCAGGTCAGACGACACAGACCTCGACAGTACAACACAAGTACCGGGACAAAGTCCCGAGCTAACAGCCTGGCTCACAAAGAACCTGGGGCACCCACTGGAGAGGTAACCACGGTAGGCGTCGTACTACTCGCCACGTACACAAAACCACGTGCACGTCACACACAAACCACGTGAAACCTCACGTAAACCTCAAGTAGCAACAGTCCACTACACGTGAACTCAACTGAACTCGCGTGAACAATACGCAACCTCGAAGTGAGTAACTAACCGCATATCTCGTATGCTAAACACGGAAACTATGTGCACTCAATGCACCACAGGTGCCAACGCACCACTCATTATCGACAAATACCTCAAATAGTCTTTTCTACTTATATACAAGTAGGCGGCCACATCGACTGCCGCTTACAGGAAGTAGACGGCAATGGATCTGGCCGTCTATATCCTGGCTGATGAGCTTGGCGACAAACGATGTTGACGCCAAGTTCTTCAGCCTCTTTCCCTGCAGAAACCCTAAACCGATTCTACAGGTTTTACAATCGTTAAAACAACGGAAAGACATGCAGAATTAGTTCCTCTAACATCCATACACTATAATTAAACCATAACAACAACTCTTTACTATTTAATTTCACCAAACCACCCATTATCCCCTGGTGCAACTTAATCCGAAAATGCATTGAACATGCCGGTTCAAGTGGTTACGTCGTATTTTAATGATCCTACGGAGCTAACAGGGTTCGTTCCCTACCTCAGAACACGCTTAACCCCTCTGGAATTCCCCGGTTCACACCGAACTCTCAGCGAGCTCTCACGACAATTGCACCACGACACGACGTTTCCTCGCGCGATTCGGCAACACCACACGTCCCACGATCCTCCAACCGTCTCCTCAACCTGTTGGAAGCTTTAGGGACACGGGGGCATGAAGCTGGGGCAAGAGAGAAAGAGAATCAGGTAGAAAACCTGCTCTCGGGTGACCTATAACCTGCAGAATTCTCAGGTTGGCGTCAAACCCTCTGCCGCCAATGGCAACCGCCACCGTCAACGTCCACATCTTATGCCGCCAAGTTCATGCAGTCAACGACAACCTATCTGGACGTCAACAGGTCAACGACCACCCCTGGCCGCCAACTCCAACTCAACTGCAGCAGGTCCTATTTCATTTCAGGACCAAACCGGCACCTCACCTGAACAAACCACACATCCAACCACACATTCCACACAACCAACTCACACTGGCCTCACAACGGCTATCACAACCATTGAACACATGATCCGCATGGATCCGGAAAGCACGCGACGTTACAGAGAGAGAGAGACCCATAAAAACCCAAGGATTCATCATACCCAGATAAGTGATTCTAAGACAGAAACTTTTGGTGAAGAGTAAAATAACTTACTCTAGTCTACTTTGATTTAGGCATCAGAAGGTTTTTCTTGAGAACTCATTCCAAGATCTCTGATCATTTTCTGTCTTGCAAGTTGTTGCGCTGCCAAGGGGATTCAACAGACAAATGAAGATCACTCTCTTCAAACCCATAATCTAAATAATGACTTGTCGGCTCAGGTACTTAAATTCTTAATGTTTCATTGTAAAAAACAAAAGAGGTTATAGACTTGCTTTGTAACGCCCGCTCTGGCCCGGTATGGCCATATCGACCCATGTCAGACAAGAGGGAGACGCTACTGGGGAAAAGACCCCAACATTGTCGAACATCATGGTGGAATATCTCATGACGAATGGAAATAGAATGAGCGGAAGCAATATTACCATCAACTTTTACATTCACATCTCATAATCAAAAGAACGGATAAAGATAATTATATAACAAAATGAACGTTGTCCATATCTGAACCAGTACATTTAATAGGGTTCAACATTACATTTCTTCTTCCTAGTTATAATATCATCAATTTATAAACCTAAGCAATCTCTACTTCTCGCAATCCGAACCAAGTCTCGCCAATTCCTCTTCTAGAACCTCAACTTCACCTGAATATTAGCAAGAGTGAGTCTATAGAATAAACTCAGCAAATAACTAGGAATTCCAAACTCACAACCTACACTATAGCATATTTTGAAAAAACATGGTGATATACTTATATATCCAGTGGTAGAATCAATAGCGGTAGAGGTGACAATAATATGAATAGTAATAGTTATATTAACAGAAATATTGAGAATAGTAATAAAAATAGTAACGATGGTAGTAACAATAGTGGTAATGGTAACAATAGGAGTAATAGAAATGAAGGTAGAATCAATGGTATTGGCAATAGTAGTGGCTGTGTCAGTAGCAGTAGCAGTGGCAATAACAGTAGCAATAACAATAGCAGTGGTAGTGGCAGTGTCAGTAACAGTCGTAGTAGCAATGACAATAACAGTAGCAATGACAATAGTAATGGCAGTGGCAATGACAGTAGCAGTAGCAATAGCAATAGCAGTAGCAATGACAGTAGCAGTGGCAGTGTCAGTAGGACGCATTGCCCTAACTATCAATAGAAGGCCAGTCAATCAGTACAATACACTATCACCTAGGCAAATGAGTGATAGGTCTTGGTTGCTGCGCAGAGCTGAGAGAAGCTCTCTCCACCATATACCAGTGGTACTTGTCCACCTCCAAGATTTCACTCCGTTGCCCTCAGGGCCTTGTACAATGGTGAACTTTTCTGTAGGGGCATTTCTACAGTACGGTTCAGTCACTTCCTATGACAGCAGTGTCTATTTTAAATCAGACACAGTGCCCAAATCATAGTAGGAACTTAGTAAACAATATGAGCTTTCCCATAGGGACATTTCTATCGGCTCCAGTAGAATCCCTATGATAGCAGTGTCTATTTGGCTAACAACAGTAATGCTGGCAGTAACGGTATCAATAATAGGAATGATAACGGTGATGGTTAACAATAACAGTAGTAATGAATGTAACAATAACGGTAACAGTGATGGTAGACAGTAACAGTAACAAAGGCGGTAACATAATTGGTAGGCCAGACTTACTTTTATATGTCCAAAATTTGTGAAAGTCAATAAAATAGAAAATATGGTTCTCAATCAAAAAGTCATAATCACTTGCTTCTTGCGTGTCAAACCAATAACGAATTAAGTTGAAACCCGCCTTCAATATAATGTGCTTATTCTATTAGATCACCATGATACGCCTCGACGAATACCTCTAGAGTGTGGTTCCTACGAGCAGAACTTCCTAATTAGTATGAAGAAGTAAAACATCTGCTCCTCTTCTCTATCTCATAGGCGCCTCTTCTCTCTCCCCCTCCTTTGCCATGGAATGGTGGAATGGGATGGGTGGAAGAGAGAATCCCCTCATATTGGCTTTCAAAAGCTTCCTAAGGTCAAGATGGTGACACTTGTCACCATCTCCTCAAGCACATCTAAGAGGCCACCAACCCTACACTTGTCAACACCCTAGACATCCACATCTTGCCTATCCTATGAAGACACCTCTCCTTATTCTATAAGGTTCTAATGGCTAGGATGGTGACACTTGTCACCATCCCCTTCAATCTTATACACATGTCATCATCTAAGCCTCCCACTTGTCAACATCTCATGCATATACATGTCATTATCTAAGCCTCCCACTTATCAATACCCCATGCATGCACATGTCATCATCTAAGCCTCCCACTTGTTAACACCTCATGCATACACATGTCATCATCTAAGCCTCCCATTTGTCAACATCCCATGCATACACATGTCATCATCTCCTTCATCCTCATCCCAACAAGCCACTATACCTTCTCTATAAATCATTTACTTATATGCCCAATTTATACGCATATATACCAATTCCAACCCATATGAGAGTAATTCTAAAAAATGGCA
Organism: Colocasia esculenta; assembly: GCA_014218235.1. Classification (NCBI taxonomy): domain Eukaryota; kingdom Viridiplantae; phylum Streptophyta; class Magnoliopsida; order Alismatales; family Araceae; genus Colocasia; species Colocasia esculenta. Next base: position 209,355,504 of record CM024753.1, read on the forward strand.
TCCAATTGAGGATTTGAAAGTAGTTTTGGGAACTTATAAAATTTAAGCGAAGACCCTATACAATTGGTCAATGATGACTTAAACTCTAACTTTTCATAATTATGTTCATACTTTTTCTATTATAGATATACACAATTATTATATTTATACTTTCTCGGTATTCACATATATACTTTTTCTCAAAATTTAGAAGTTAACTAAATATATTATGGTGAGATACATATAGTTTTACCGCAGTGATGAAAATCCTGAGTCGATGAGTACGGTGATGCCGATAGAAGGCAAAAAGAATTCATACAAAAATACATACGAAAAGTTGGGGCATCACATACTTTTTCTCCACCATTTTTATTTTAATTTGTGGCTTTTAACATGAAAATAATATCATTCTTTTGAAGTGTTTGTTTAGATGCTGCACCCATCTTACTTTTGAGAAATACTTTCTACCCGACAATTGGATTGAAAAGTATATGTGGATTGATTATGTGTCGACTTGATTGGTTAGGCGTCGGCCCCCACATACGGTGTCCGACCAATTAAATCAATATCCGAGCAATCCACCTCAACTTTAATACTCGATTGGCCAAGTATTAAACATTTTTCCTTACTTTTACATGAAAGTATTATTGTCTTGTGGGACTCGCCCACTTCTACTCGAGGCAAGTAAATAATGTAGTTTACTAGTAGAACCATATTTTTAGAGGTTGTCTAGTGTCTATTGTAAGTTTATGTGAGTATGTTTTTAAAATTCTATATGTCAAAATTTATTAAAAATATATTTAAATTATAATTATAATTGTTTTTATAGTTCTCAATGATTTTTGAGAAAAATTTACTGCACTGATCTTAGTGAAGTAATCTTAATTTTAATGTGCTTCGAGAAACTCATTAATCCACTTAGTGTAATTCATTACATAATACTGTGTCACATTTTTTTTTGGAGTCTAACTTTTATTTTAACATCTAAATTCCTATTTTGATGTCCAAACTTTTATCTTTTAGTGCAGTGAGCCGAATTGGGCACTATGAGACGCTAAAATATAATTTTGGATACTAAAATAAAAAGTTAGGCTTTAAAATAAAAAGTTAGACTCTAAAATAAAAAAATGGTACAATGTGGCATAATGAACTGCACGAAGTAGATTAATGGACTTTTGAGATCAATGCATTAAGCCTTTATCATCATTTTTAGATTGACACTAGAAGGTTTCATATTGGTCAATTAATTTTAATAAAAATTTATTGCACTGATCTCAGTGTAATAATATCAGCTTTCAATGCACTTTGGGAAGCTCATTGATCTACTTCATGCAGTTCATTGTGTCGGACTGTGCCATCTTATCTTTTTTATTTCGTGTTTAATTTATTTTTTGAAACCCAACCTTTTATTTTTGGAGCTCAAGTTTCAATTTTTGGTGTTCATTTTTTTTCAAATTTGGTGTAATAAACCGAATTAGATGATATCAGGCACAAGAATAGAAATTTAGGCGTCAAAATAAAATGTTAGACTTCAAAATGAATCTCATGTGGTATAAGAATAGAAATTTAGGTAAAAAAAGAAGAAGATGATGACATTGTGCGAGGTAATGAATCGCATGAGGTGGATCAATAATTTTTTCAAAGTGTATTTAAAATTGCCATTATTATATATGTCAGTATATATTTTTATATTTTTAAATATAATTATTTTAAATTATTCTAAATATTTTAAATTTATGATAAATGAAATACTACTCGTCTAAGCACATGCGCTTTGATGTGAGATTAATGAGATCCCAAGTGTACATATATAAGATGGAGGGGCGTACATAAAATATTTCTCAGTTGAAAAATGTTAAGTGTTCGGACAACTGAATATCAAATATTCGAAGAAAAATGCTGGTTACCCGGGCGCCCGGGTAACCCAGTTGAGCTGGATCGGCCGCACGGCCGACCTGTTTGATCTGCCGCATGTGGGCCCCAGCCGCCCTCGTGGGGCCCACACGCAGTCGACCAATCAGGTCGGCCATGGGACCCACACGCGGCCGACCAATCAAGTCAGCCACGTGGCAGATCCACGTCGGCCAACTACCCGGACACCCGAGTAGCTAGCACTTCTCATATTCGAATATCATACAAATATCTGTGTGGAGCCCACGTAGATGACTCCAAGTGACGTGGGGCCCATCCATTTTGTGTGGGGACACTTAGGATTTCTCTTATTCAAATTTGACACATCACGGTGCAACCGACCCGGCCGAACTTACGTTTACACGAGTCGGTCTGAGCCGGTTCAATCCGACTGTCGTCGTGAGCCGCGTGAGGTTTCTGTTTGGCATTCTAACAAGCAAGATGTGGGCATGGGGCGCCAATCTTTGGATGGGAAGCACCGCAGTGACCAGGCTTGGAGATGGGAAGGCAGTGCCGCCGAGTGTAGCAGCAGAAGAGAGGAGGCGGAGACGTGTGGCTGCCCACGGAGAAGCTTCTATTTTCTTGGTTTCGTATGCCACGTGAGGCGTTGAATCCGTAAAAGCAAGGTTTTTGTCAGTTTTATCTGCTTCCACAGAGGAGGAAATCGCTGATCGTCTGGTATGAGAGTTCGTTTTTGAGAAATCTGTAACAAGGGAACTCGAAATCGCGCTCAAAGGACTTTTTTTGAATCAAGGGAAAAAGGTTTCTTCCCCTCCCATTGAAGCGTTAGCGATGGTATCGGCAACCCGTCGTTCGATCCCTCTCCTTCTGCTTCTGCTTCTGCTTTCGCCTTGGTTCTTCTCTTCTCCCAATGCCACCGGTGAAGAAGCATTCGACGTCCGTCACCATCTCTCCACCGTTACTAGGTCTCTCTCTCTATCTCTCTCAATAACATCTGACTGGGTATGAGGTACTTAGAAGCTATTTTGATGCAACTTGTGGGATATGCAGATGAAGCCAACATGACCTGGTTTTTGTGAACCCGTTTCTCGTAAACTTACTTACGATAGGCTCATTTGAATTTCTACATACGCATACTTCAGGGATGGTAAACTCGTCCTAGTCCTAAGGACCTAATCTAAATACGAAGACCATCTTGAGCATTTTGGTGGATGATTCATTGGGAATAACTACATGTGTAGTCCGCGACTCTTATCATTTTCTTGTAGAGAAATACTTATTGCCCTTCAAGGAGGGTAATAAATGTGATGTGGGTTGCCCTCCAAGAGAGAGAGAGAGAGAGAGAGAGAGAGAGAGTTCGTGTATATCCTTATATACTCGGTATTGTCATATATACATAGCCCCATAATAGACCATATCCCATCATATGTAACTTAACTATCATCTTCCATTTGTTAACATAATTTTAGATGGGTTAAGAAAAGAGGACTAATCCGGCCTCCTGAAATCTCACAACATCATGTGATGGCATATATACTCTTGTTAGGTGAATTTGGTATTCAGACAATTCATTTTAATGCGGCCAATTATTTATTTTAACATCTGATTTTCTTAGATATGATACTGCAAGAAATGTTGCAAACGACAATGGTGGTGCATTTGTGGTTTCAACTGTTCCTGATGGTTGTCATGTGGTGCACTTAAATCTCGTGGTATGTTTCTTATAAAATATTCAATTACTTGCTTTTGCATTTTAACTAAGTCATTGTCATCTATGAATATGTTTACTGATGGTCTTCAACATGCCGATTGATATCTTTTTATTGGTCAAAATAGCATTTTTTTCTCCCTGACTTGAGGTACATACCACTTTTAAAGGGAAAAAAAAACTATGGAAATTGACCCTTGACTTTGCTTTTCCTTGGGTTCCCCAGTTCCCCTATAAGGGATAGCATTGGCATCCTTAAAGAAAGATAAACTGCAAATTATCTGGTTCTTTTAGATCTGCATTAGTGCTCTTCATGTGCCTTCACTTATGATGCACTTATGACACATTCTCTCTCTCTCTCTCTCTCTCTCTTTTGAAATGACATAGTCTCATGTTGCACTTACGAAAATGACATTTGATATGATGATACCATTCTCAACACCTTAATTTGCATTACAAGCATATGCTTCTCCAAGAAACGAGCATAGTTATCATGACTAAGGTGAGCGTGCAACTACTTGCTTACTTTGCTGCTTGGGTGGCAGGAGAGGTGCTTGGCAAAGGCCAGTTCTGTACTATACCCTTACAAAAGTATGAATTATAAATTATTTAGTTCTTTTCATGTTGTTTTTCTGATCAATGGTTGTTGTCTGCCTTCTGTGTGCAAGATCTTCTATCCAAGTTTAGAAATATTAGCTAGATGGACAGAAATGCTGATTTAAAATGAATTTGAAAACATTTTGAGAACATGTAACTATGTATTCATAACTCTCATCTCCAATTTCAAATGACACTAGTGCATGGGATGCAAATTTCAATTTTGGATTTATGATGCTTAGGACGCAAGTGAAAAAGTGATGAAGTAAGTAACCAAAAGGGACGCATTATTGAAATTTTACCTATGTATGTGAGAGGAACAATGTCTAAAAAGTTGTTTTATTCTTTTTTTTTTTCCTGAGGTTATCAACCATGCACTCTGCACGCTGCAGAGAACATGTTTTCAGGGATGGGCTGAAAGCTTCCCTTGCATCTGATCAAGAACATTGTCTACCTTTGTAGGGATATATGTGTCTTCATCCCTATAAGCTCAGCTGTTTGTGGGAGAGTTTGTAGAATCCCTTTGTGTACCTGAATTAGGTGAGTGAAGTCCATGGAACTTGAGAGAGCAGAAATTAGCTGTAAGGTTTTCTTTTTAATTATTTTGTTGAGAATAAGTGGATTATACAGCCAATTTTTATTAAGAAAAGATGAAGTAAACTCAAAAAACAGATGAAGGGGAGGAGAGGTTCCTCAACCTTCAGATCCAGCAGACCATCAAAAAGAAAAAATCACCCATCTACAAGAGGACTAATTGCAGGCTTTCATATGTGCTGCCAACAACTAGGAGACAATCCAAGAATACGATGACTCCTATTAAAAAGAAAAGAGTGAGCTTTAACATATTCTTAACAATCGGACTTCCCCATAAGACTTTATCATTCCTCTCCCTCCAAATACTTATAGCATGTGGAAGCACCTGGAGAACTTGACCTCTTGGACTAGTACCATGCAAATTCTTAATATTCTTGAAGAACTGCACATTTGATGCAGGGAAGTGAACCGAAATTTCATGACTATAAGCACCCAAATACTGTCTCGTGCTGATACTATCTATCTTATGTAACACCTCGACAGGCAACCAGTAAACTGATAAATAATGCTTAGGGACCCAACAGAGCACCAAATTTACTAGTGAATCTTCCACCCAAGGTCAGACATCTGGCTTTCCACCCAGCCAGTTTTTTTTGCATCTGCACAATGATGGGACTCCACTCCGAACCTCTAAGTTGCCTGTAACAAAGTTCCAAATCGAAATAATGTAATGGGTTGCTTCTCTGATAACAAGATAGCTGACGACAAGCTAGCATCAAATCTATGTAGTATAAGGCGTGAGGTGACCCAAGGCGATCAATGGTCACCTCAGCCTCAGCGATATATTATAGAATATTTATAGTTAAAAATATGAATATATCTATAAATATCACCAAAATATGTGCATGAAACTAGTATATTTCATTAATTAATCATTCATATATGTCAAATTATTGTATGACTTACTAAATCTATTCATTTCTATATGTAAAGTAACTAAAATTTAAGAAACTAAATGCAACTAAATGAATTGGCCAAGTGGGCCTCTTTATGGGCGAATATATGGGCTGGACAAGGGCAAAAAGTTGGAATTGGTGGCTTGAAATCGCCGAGGCGAAATGGCCCGGGTGAGACGATCTGAGGTTGCCTCGCCTCATGGCGTAGGCGATCGCCTCAATCGCCTTTGATAACATAGCATCGAATTCTCCTCCATATTAATGCCAGCAAGGGAACTGTTCTCAAAGTTGTCCTTCAAGCAATGTGAAGGTGTTGATTATGTGGAATCAAACTTGAGGCCATAGGGAACAAAACCAAAGTCTCAAGCCTTCTGGGTCATCTATCTGATTGTTCTTTCATTGTTTTTATGTGTTTGTACAGTCAACTCTTCTTTATGTTATTTATGTTTCAAATTTTCAATTGAATGGCACGACGTGATGGTTCTTATATACTTGTGTTTCATGTTTCCTTGTGTGATAGTGACTTTTGAGATGAACTCAGCTCTGATGGTGAGCTTTCTAAAACCTTTCTCTGTACCTGAACTGGGATGGAACAGAGTCCATGGGCTTTTGAGAGGGGTGACATTAGCTGTGTGAACCTCCTATACCTTGAGTGCAGTGAGTGCTTATTATGGTTCTTTTCTGCTTTTCGTTTGTGTTTTCTTATGTATAGCAGGGATTTTTCAATAAAAGTTTTCTATGATACATTTTTTCTTGATTAGATGATTCATGAATTGAGTATCAACAGCTTGGATATAAACTTTTAATTTCTGCTTACAAGGCAGCATGATATCTGAGTTGTTGAATTTTTGAATTACAGGCAAGGCATGGAACCCGCTCTCCTACAGAGAAACGTATCGGAGAATTGGATCAGTTGGAAATTCGTTTGCATAATCTTCTGAAGGAGGTGAAAGGAATGTCAGAGCAGAACATGTTGTTTGTGCAGAAATTTCCTCCCTGGTTATGGGGATGGCAGTCCCCTTGGAAGGGAAGACAGAAAGGAGGAGAGCTTCTCAGTCAAGGGGAGGATGAGCTGTATCACCTAGGAATCAGAATCAGGGAAAAGTTTCCTGAATTGTTTGATGAGGAGTATCATCCAGATGTTTTCAGTATACGTGCAACACAGGTTGGCTATTTGTGCTTCATACCTTCTCTTCTTTGTCTATAAGTTTACCAACTCCCTGGTGGATGAGATTGTTATAATTTATTCATTCATAAGAAAGCATCATGTGATTACTCCCAGTACAATGACAACTCTTCAGTCGCTTCTGTGTCATAGGCTCATAGCCAAGGATTTAACAGTAGTTGGCTGAGAGGTCCATTGTGGATAGTATGCTTTAGGCAGGAAGGGAGATGCACCTCACAGATTTTATTGTCTACTTTTGATTAAGCAACATAACTCCCGTCTTCTACGGTTAGCTTATTAAGAAGAAACTACATGACCTTGAATCCAGGTGGTGCATTATCTTTGGCTTTTTCCTTAGTCAAGGTATATTTTGATTTCATTTGAATGCTCGTATTATAATAATGTTCTAGATTGTTAATGATGATTTTAAGGTACTAACGAAGAAATAAGGTATTACTCAGAGACCTGTGGAATGGAAGGGAATTTCAGGCTACTGCCATGTGTGAGTGCAATGATGTCTCTGTTTACAAGATTGTGATGAGCGTACATGCTTCTTTATTGAGCTACATACAGAGACTTGTTTGTAAATGCTTTGGTGAGTCTCACACTAGTTGTTGGCTACCCAGGGCAGTTGAAAAATGAAGACAAAACAACAACTAGGGTGTTATTGAACTGAGCCACTCCGATGTCCATCGACTCAGGATCACCTCTGCCATGTCAAATCCCTCTGGTATCTTCTCTTTCCCTTGCACACCTGATCAGAGGTTTTCTCTTCCTCCTGTATGACCACTCTCACTCTGCTCTTGTTCCCCCGGCATTGGTGATTAGAAGGTGCGGGCCACTCCCATCTCATCTGAAGCACCCTGTCCCCTTTGTCCTTCATTGGTAATTCTTGCTGCTTCTATACTTTGTGTCTTAATTTGTGGCTGATGCAACTTCAAAGCTTTAAAGTCATCATCACCTTTACAACCTTCACAGGCATCTGCTTGTGTCTTCAATTTAAACCAGCTAAGCTCGTTACTTTCCATTGCATTTTCTGTGACTCAACATACTTGCTGGTTACTTGCTGTTGCATTTTCTGCTTAAAATTGACATAAAATTGTAGATGATCATGAGAAGATTGGAAAGAAAACTGGCTGAACCAGACCAGAGCTGACAGGAACCAGTCCAATTCCAATAGGGAGGAAACTGTCCTTGGAACCAGAACCACAATCTGAGCTGGCCAGGCTGACCCAGTTCTGGAATCTGGTGTTTGAATCATGCATGATACCAGGTTTTAGACTACACGTGCATGCAAGTACTTTCCTTCATTGAAACCTTAGCATGACATGTTTTCATATGATCAGATCTTTATTTATTTTTGGCTTTTATCTGTACTCATCCAATATATCTGAAGATGATCCACCTTCCGAAATGGAAAGAAAAGGGGAAAAAGTCATCTTGGGAGATGATGCTCATGCTACTTACAGATTTGTTTAATGTCATAGGTTCCGCGAGCATCAGCAAGTGCTGTTGCATTTGGCATGGGGTTATTTGCTGGAAAGGAAGTCTTGGACCAGGACGGCATCGTTCCTTTGCTGTGATAAGCGAAAGTCGAGCAAGTGATATATGTTTAAGATTTTTTGATACCTGCGAAACATATGAGGTATGGTAACTCTCTCAATAATCTATCAGATCATTTCTGACAAGTGCGTAAATTTATGATCATCAGATCTTAATTGGTGCATAATTGTTCTTTCTTACCCATTTGCAAAATTAAAAAAAGGGTATGTTTATCACAATTTTCTTTTAAATTTCTCGGAGCTTTAAAGTAGCATTTGTGATACAAGTCTCAATAATTTATATACGCAGAAGATCACACAATTTGTTGTTTTGCATTTTCCTGAATTGATTCAACCAATATCTTGAGTTAGCAAAAAAGTATTCAGATGATCAAATCTTGAACAATGAATGGGGCATGGTTTGCAGTTATTATTGCAATCAAAATTCTTTGAAAATGCAAGAAGATTATCTTCTTCTTCTTCTTATTATTATTATTATTATTTTGCGGTGAGCTAATTCCATAATTGATCTACTAAGTGATGTAGAACTTTGGAAATGTGAGTGGAATCTACCTGGTCAAAGATTCAGAAGGTTTGGAGTTGGGAGAGAAGTGACCAGTTTTCCGTGAAATCAATCACAAAATTAAGCATCGACAATTTGATCAGAAAATATAATTGGCGAACATGCTAATTATTCACCTCTTTCAGATTGGTATACTAATTGCTATTGGTGAACATGCATGATAATTGTATCTACATCAGACAGAGGTATATAGTGATGCGATGGTTTGAATTATTTGAATATCTGTAACTTGCATATATGATATATCTTTGTATGCTGATATTTCTTTTTTATTGGTTTCCCAAGTGGGGCATTCCTTTATTCACATTGTAGTAGACATTCTGTGGGTCAGCGCACATTTTGGGCAGTATTTTCTGTTAATTTTTATGCAAACAAAGATTCGGGCAAAAGTCTGTGGCACTGTCTCATTTCAAACTATTAGCCACTATGAAATGAAACTATTTGGACCATGGTCTTTGTATGCTATGTGCTTTATGGATTTAAGAAAATATTCACTGTTGTCTGTCGGTGAGACATCTAAAGACATAATAACCAGAACATCTACTTTATACAAATTTAAAATATGGCAGATATTATGATGACTTGATTTTCAGCTTGGGGCTCAGTTCAGTTTCATGGTATTAAGAGCTGGTATGCTATGGCATTTCTCCTGCTTGGTCTCGCATTTTTGGGGAGTGGCACTTGCTATCTGACTCTACCTGGCTTTTGAGGGTGGGATGGGGTTGGGGGGGGGTGGTGGTGGTGGTGGCAAAGGTCATTTAGGCTCACACCGGCACCCATTAACCATTCTCTTATCAAATTTGGGTCTCTCCACCCACTAGATTGATTTGGCCTGGTGATCTGCCTCTGTAATAATTAGGAAAGTTGATGTATTTCCTTGATATTTGTTCCTTTCTCACCTCAGGAATTCAGGAAAAGCCAGGAGCCAGCCGTGGATAAACTTAAGGAGCCAATTTTAGATGAAATTACCTCTGCATTAACTAGCCGCTACCAGCTAAACTTCACAAGGCATGATATAGCTTCCCTTTGGTTTCTCTGCAAGCAGGTGCACACTGATATCCAAGTATTTTAAGGAGTTTAATGCCCTCTATTTTAGCATGTTTGATTGTTCATCACTTATGTTTTTTAGGAAGCTTCTTTGCTGGACACTTCAACTCAAGCCTGTGCTCTTTTCAATTCATATGAGGTAGGTTAATTCTAATACCTTTGATTCACATGTTTAAATATGATCTTGCAATGCTCTCTTCCTTTCTTAGCTTTCATTGCTCAGAGCATAGCTGTTGTTGTACACTCAATCATCTTCAGTTGCATGGAATACGAAGTCCTCGGCGTTCGATGACATATGCAGAAAGTGTTGTTTTACCTATATACATTGGAATTATCATGCTCAAGGTTCTGATTTTTGGTGCAAGAACACCCTGTCCATCACCATCATCATTTGTCGTCGTCGTTGTTTTCATTGTTATAAAGCCTATATCCAGTTAATCTGGGATCTGCATAAGGCCTTGGATAACCTAATCTCAAGGAGATTTATAAAAAATAAAAATATGTTCATAAAAGACACCAAAGATTTTTCAAACTCCTATTAACTACCTTAGCTTTGTCCTCTTTGGGGCACACATGCTTGTGTATTGTGAAGGAATACACAGAGACAGGCTGCACCCTCCAATTGTCTCTCTTTGCTCTGTTCGTCACAGTAACTTTGCTAAAACTTGTGTATTATTTGGAGTGCCTTTATCAGGTGTCCTTACTTGAGTGGACAGATGATCTAGAGGGGTTCATACTCAAAGGCTATGGTCAAGCAGTAAATTATCGCATGGGAATACCACTACTTCAAGATGTTTTCCAGTCAATGGAGGAAGCTATAGTGGCTAAAGAAGGTGACAGAGTCTGTTTGATGTTCATCTTATTTTTCAAAATTCTGTTGATTACTCTGTCTTGCTGCAAGTTTTTATGAAGTAGGGGTGTTTAGGTTTTTTTGTGCAATTTCTTGGTTTGGGGAAAACTTTTAGAATTTTGGGAGATTTTCTAAAAAAATTACTTTTTGAGGTTTTTGCTATAAAGTTTTGCAGTTTTGAGGTTCCTATAAATTTAAAATTCCCAGGGTCTACTTGAACATTTTATTGTTTTTGGGTTATATATCATTTTGAGGTTCCTGCAATTTGTATGGTTCTATGGACTGGCTTAAATTTTTTATGTGTTCCACTGCTGCCTCAGGTATTTTCTTTCCCTCTTCTCTGCCTCTCTCATCTTTTTCCTTGTTGCAATTATTCTGAAAAATATGTACTTTTTGAATAATAAAAAACCTTTTATTCTCTTATTAATCTGATGATTTTTAGAGACAAAAACCTTGAAGATGTAGAATTCAACAATAGATAAGCTATTTTTGTAGCATGCTGTGAAGTGTTTCATTGTTCCTTTTGAAACTTTCCAGAAAACAAGAAAACTTATGAGAAGGCAAGGCTTCGATTTGCTCATGCCGAGACAGTTGTACCATTCACCTGTCTTCTTGGACTTTTCCTTGATGGTTCTGGTGGGTTGTCTAGTAGCAGATTACCTGGATAAACAATTTTCCAGTGTTTAAATTAATATCTTATCAAGTGCAAATTTGCAATCCAGAATTTGAGCAAATTCAACATGAAAAACCTCTTGACCTACCTCCAAAACCTCCCAAGAAAAGAAACTGGAGGGGCAATGTGGTAGCACCATTTGCTGGGAACAATATGTTGGTTTTGTACGGCTGCTCAAGAAATAACACTAATGGCAGCTCACTCTTTGGAAAACGAACAAGCAACTACTTTGTGCAAGTCCTGCACAATGAAGTTCCAGTTAAGATGCCGGTAAGTTGATCTTGAACTTCTCTTTGTCTTGGTTTCACACTTCCCTTCTTTAAACACTGTTCTCCTGGTTCCTGTACTAAATTCTAGATGATTTGTTGGCAAATGTTAAAATTAGAACATATTAATTACCTTTTGTATCCACTGAAAAAAACCTGTTGTCATATTCCCTGGTGCTAATGAAGCAAAAACTTGGAAGTGCAATATGTATTACATATTGAACACCAGGGACACCTGGTTGCACCTGCAAACTCCTGCTGACCTTGCTAACAGCAGTCAAAAGAGAGCAGGATTTGAAACAAGTAGAAGTAATCCCTGTGTAATGGGTGTTAGGGGTTGACACGTTGGACATAATGGACGCCCAGTTGCATCTGCATACTTGCACCTGTGTGGCTTGCTAACAGTATAAAGAAAACAGTTTGGTTTTGCGCTTCTGCCAGTCCTGTGAACATGTAATAAAAAAATTTGTTCAGAATTATCAATATTGCTTTCCTGTTTCACTTTCGCTTGTCATTTCCCCCAAATGTTGTGTACAATGCGTATTCATTCATAACTGGTCATCCAAATATAATTATCTTTATTCTTTTTTGATAAATTTAATGGTTCTTGCTTTGTAAACTGGTCTTTAAAAGGCTGATGCACTTTCTTTTTCCCTGTATAGGGGTGTGACAGCAGAGATTTCTGTCCATTTGACGATTTCAAGGTAGTATGCTATGCTCTTGCTTTTGTAGCAACTGTTTGTAAATATTTCTTCTCAATGTCCAATGACCATTTTTCTTATTTTGACTAGGAAAAGATTGTTAACCCTCATTTGAAGCACGGCTTTGAGTCGGTCTGCCAAGTGAAGCTCGAATATGCAGCATCCAAGTTACAGTCAAAATCATGGTTATTAAGTCGTAAGTTGTCAAGATTCTTCCACTGGTTCTTCTTTCTGGAGGATTCTAAAGTTCACACCCACAATCATGAGGAACTATGATGTTCAGTTGATCATCTGGGAGTATCATCTGACACTTCTGTCAGAGAAAAAGTTCATTGGCACTGGAAAGAGTACTTTGGGTGATTCTTGAGGAAAGTCTCACTTGATAGATCTTAACAGGCGGCTGAGGCTTAAAAAATATTGGAGATGTAAGGCAGCAGTCCAAACCACAAAGCTTACAAAATATTTCTGTAGTCGAATGCTGTCTGCAAACTTGAAGATGCATGAACAGAGAGGTGACTAACACTTATGTAGTGGTCATATTTGCACTTATGTTTACACGATAAAGTTTTTTTTTTTGTTTGCACCGGCAAGTGACAGCATCTATGACATCAATTTGCACTCTAGTATGGAAATCCATACATCCTTGTGAGGCGAAGGAGGGTCCACAAATGCTCCACTAGTACACCATGAGAAATACTTACTGCAGAACTGTGTAAGCACACCGGGCGCTGCCATTGGCCAGCATGCAGGGGGTCACATTGCGCCATCTCACGGGCGGGCACGGAGTTGCACACCGATGTGCAGGAAGTATTTCTCACGGCATCAGACCTGGAGCCTCACATGGTACAATATCATTTATCTGCAAGCATTTACATATGGTCCTCCAAAGAACTGAAATGGCTCCACAAGGACAAAAGAAATGTTCAATATGCTCTTTGAACATCCCACAATAAACACATCTGCCATCCCCATTGGCAATGGACTGCTTGATTCTGTTGGTGGTTGGCTACCTTCCATTAGCCGTTTTCCACATGAAAATATTGATCTTGGTAGGGAGTCTGGCAGGCCAAACAAGTTTGTGCCAGCAACCTCTAACCCCACTAACACTAACAGTGACAGCCTTGATACTGACCTCACTAAAAACTGCCCACTCTTCTCCCATTTCCATTTCCACACTCTTGGATCTTCCTGCTGTGAAGAAATGCTGACCAGGTGACAACAAAGTCTGCAGGTGAAGAGACACTCCAGAGCTTCTTGATCTGTAAACTTTCTTCTAAACTGTGGCACCCAGCTATACTCTCCACCCTGTGTAAACATGAAGCTCACAGATTTCCTTCTAAATGAAGACATCACATACATGCTTTCAAGAAGTTTGGATAATAGATAATGTGAATCCATGCATCTTCTCAAAACAAGAAGTTATTATGAAACTTCAATAGAAAATCTGAAGGCATCCTCATTCTTCAAGATGAATCTACCAAACTGGGGAGACACTATATACTGATTACTAGGACATAGTATTCCATTTCCCTGTCCTGCTAAAATACTTGATCCTAACAATGGTTTCCCATAAAAAAAGTGAGAGGCACCTCCCAACTTTCATGACCATTTAGCTAACATCGCACTATTGAAAGCCTCAACAGGAGTATTTGTAAGAACATACTCTCCTTTGCTCTGGAAACCTCTATTTTATCTTTGAAACATTTTTAAACCCATGTAAAAAAACTAAGTTTCAGACATGAACTAGCTCTATGTCCTTGCTATGCACGGAAATTTGTTAAGAATTTAAATAAATATATTTTATAATTAGTATAAGTAAAATTATTTTTTATTGAGAATAAAATAAAATTAATTAGAATAATTTCAATTACGTATCTCAGAAGAAAATGTTAGAAATTGAGAGAGAGGAGATTGCTTTAGCATTGTGTTCGCGCGATGCACAGAAAAAGAGACAAAGTTTGAATAAATAATTTTATAATAAGTATAAATTATGTTATTATCTATTAAATATAATAGAAAATTAGAATAATTTCAAAGAATTCTTACAAAATGCTAGAATAACTATTAAACAATTTAAGACAGAATCAAAATTTTCCAAAAAAGTGTAAATAATCAAAGTTCACATGACAATTATGTGGAAAACCACATGCATTAGCGATTTCGAGCTAAAGATTCTGCCAATCATGGTGTGGTGTAGGTAAGTTTTCTTGTTTATAGCTCTGGAATCTTTTCTGTCATCTTCCAACTAAGGGACCCCCAAGTTGGAAAAAAGAGGAAAATTAAAAGATTGTGAAAAATTTTTTTTTTTGGATAAAAGTTTATTGCACTTGAGAATTATACTCTCATGCACTTTAATCTTTCTATTTGTCAATACATTAAATGTGTATTATATCTATTCAATGAAAAGTAAGAAGCTCAAGGCAAACACTAAACTTTTCTCAACAATTTGGAGGGGGGCAGTCATGACCAATAAAAAACCCTAGAAAACAAGGGTCTGCCAAGTTCCCAATAACTTCACACATGTTCTCATGATGGGTCACACATTCATCATTTTCCAAATTGCCTTCAAACCCACATCATCCTTTGTCATCATCAACCAAAACTTTGGTCCTTTTCTGTTCTACCATGAAAATAATGTGGGAACTCCACTTCCTTGATATGTGCATGTCTGTTTCTATGTTGCTTTCTTCTTACATCTATCATGATTGGGCTGTAGTTGTCTTGATGGGCCGTACGACCTAAAATAACAAGCATGCAATGGCAGAAGCATGTGATGGAAGGTTGGGAGGCATGCAATGCCTGGTGGAGAAAACATCCAAAAACACACACCTATCATTAACATATTCACAAGTGGAATCAGTGTTTGATGCCCAAGTTGCATGTGCTGAGATTAAAAAAATAATAATAATTTATTTAGAGGGCATAAAGATTGATATTGGCATTAATGTCCCAATATTATACTTGTAATAACATAATGGTTTTTTGGTTTACAATTCATCTTTATGGTTAAAACATTAACCCCCCCTCCCTCTATGGGCTTCAGACCCACTCCCATTTTATTGTCATGAAGAAGATCGATAATGCAATAGTGCCACTAGCAACATCACATTGTTTTATCACAATCTTTTGCTCATCATCCTGTTTAAAAATTGAAAGATAAAAAATAAATAACTTAAAATTGATGCTCATAAACTTTTAAATCACTTATTTCAATTATTAAATAAATAACTTAAGTTTGATACTTATTAAATTTAGAGAAATATTTACTATACTTGCGTAATTGTAGTTATTGCACATATATACGTTGATATGACGGTCCATGTGACTCTACGTAATGCACCACGCAAGTCGGAGGGTAGGGAGAGTAGTGAGTGGGTAGTAGTGGATGGTAATGGGCAGTTGTGGGCGGTGATGACGAGCGGCGGCAATGGGAGGCGGGTAATGACCGTCCACTGTTGCTCGCCGCCACCCATCCACTTTGTCAGTCCACATGGTGCTCTGCGTAGTACTATGTAGATTGTAATATCATTACGTAAGTATAATAACTGCACTTACAAATATCGATGGAGGGAATTCCATTCATCTTGAGAGAGGTGTTGGAGTTTTGCAAAAAAAAAAAAACTCAACCAAAATTTGAATTTTGTTTGGAAAAAGAGTTTTTTTTTTACAAAACGCATCTCTCACACTGACCTCCGTCAGTGTATAAAGAGGATCTCTATTCCCCACGTAAGTGGGGTAGATATTTCTCGATAAAGATAAAAAGATTACCCAATTGATGCTAGTAAATAAATCACTTATTATAAAATTAAATAAAAAAGCTTAATTTTGATACCCATTGAATTTATCTAAGATAAAAAGCCGATCCGAATTCCAAGTTTTTTTCACTGCCTAATCTACAAGGATTCAAACATATATTTACTCTTTTTTATTCTTATTAGCAAAAGCGCATTAGAGAGAGGGAGTAGTCCGCAAAAGAGCAGTGGGAACTAATACCCCGCCGAGCCACGTGGAGAGCTGTTCTTCGGACACCGCCGGGGAAGCCCGAGTCCGGAAGCAAAATATCTCGTGCTGCGCGCCGACGCAGGCAACCACCACCTTGCTTTGCCACCGCCCACGCCGACGTGCTCGTAGATTCCTTGATCCGGAGAGGGAAGACGGAGGAGGAGACTTAATGGCGTGCAACCGCCTCCTGGCCTCGTTCTTCCTCTTCTCCCTCGGGTGCTTCCACCTCGCCGCTCTCCCGTCCGCCGCGGCGGCCGAGAAGGTCCGGCTGGAGCTGTTCTACGAGACGCTGTGCCCGTACTGCTCCCGGTTCATCGTGGGGTTCCTCTCCAGCATCTTCGACGACGGGCTGATCTCCATCATCGACCTCAATCTCGTTCCCTACGGGAACGCCCGCGTTGACGCCAACGGCACCATCACTTGCCAGGTCCTTTTCTTTTTTAATTTTCCCATGTTAATCTCTATCTTGGCTTCGGCGGGGAGGAGTAATCAGCTGATGAGGATGGGATCGGGACGTGTCTCTGGTTTGTGTTTGGACGTGATACCGCGGGGGATTTGGCATGAAATGGGTATTGGTTATTGGAATCCTAGAGTGGAGTGTAGATTTTGCGGATTAGTTGGACGATGAGGTGGTGGAGAAGGCAATGGATTTTGTGATGGAATTTGTAAAGTGTCAAATTAGCCGACTTCGACACCGTTTCGTGGCGCATGCGGGTGTCGAATTAACTTAGGAATCTAGTTCAAAGTTTGGGTTGGTGGTGCTTGAAGCGCCCAATTCTTACAGCATCATGTCTTCATGAAGCAATTGTGTATCAGATGTTGAATTGCTCCAACTAGCTGACGCTTTCTATTTTCCGTTGGCAGCATGGAACGTACGAGTGCTTATTGAACACGGTCGAAGCTTGTGCTATTAGTGCATGGCCTGATGTGGTAAGAATTGTATCTCCTTTAGAGATGGGATTCCGAATTGTGACACAAACTTGTCGGGGCTTTTCGTTGGCACGTTCATATCGGATGATGTTTGCACCGGGATGCCATGCATGACTTGAATCAAATTATGTTTTTTTTTCCAGTTATTTTCGTGCATGACATTCTTGTTTCCTTAACAATCTTTTTTCTAGACCATATTTCTCTTGATTTCATGATATAAATAGCTTTTTTAGCAGAATCATTCTTGGGGATTTTTCTTGTCATTTGGAAAGAAGTAAATAAAACAAACCTTGATTTGTGAAAGAAAATTTACTATGCTGTTTTTTTTTAAAGTGAAATTCACTATGCGGTTTTCCATTGGAAAACTTTGGGGAATATCTGTGCTATGTATAGGAGAGCCCTAGTAAAGTTAATATTTGGATTTAGCCAGATTTATCAGTGGCAATTGATCCTGTATCAATGACTTAGTAAGTTTTTTTTTTTTGCATCATGAACTGGACAACTGCCTTTGATTGTGGAAGAAAGAGTTGATGTCTTGACGACTGAAGAACTTTTGGTGCCAGATCTAGTCCTTTAGATTCCAGAAGCCAAAGTGCAAAATTTTTTGAACAGGAAGAGTGGAATAATACCCCAACACGTCTTCCACAAATATAAGGTTATGGACCAACCTATGTAGTTAAAGGTACGAGATGACCTGAGGCGATCTAGGGTCACCTCAGCCTCAAACGCGAAGGCGATGGCCTAGGCGTTTGCTGTTTGAGGCAATATATTATTAAACTAATACATAAATATCTGAAATATAATAATAGCTAAATATCACAAAATACTTGTTGAAAAATGAAATATCACAACTGAAAGCAAATATACTTCAAAAGTTTGAGTTCCTATGGCCCTATGGGCCAAGTTATTGCATAACCAATTAAAGTGAGAGAGGGAGGGAGAGACGAAAGTGAGAGAGGGGGAGAGAGAGAGGGGGGGGGGAGGGACCGGGAGTGGTAGGGAGGGGAGAGATCGAGCCGAGAGAGAGAGAGGGGGGTTGGGATGGGAGAGAGAGATCGGGACGCAAGAGAGAGTGAAAGAGGGTGAGACGAGAGAGTGAGAAAGGGAGAGGGATTGAGGGAGATGAGAGGGTGAGGCAGGGAGGAGAGAGACGAGAGAGTGAGAAAGGAGAGGGATTGAGGGAGCGAAGATGAGAGAGTGAGATAGGGAGGGGAGAGAGACGAGAGAGTGAGAAAGGGAGAGGGATTGAGGGAGCGGAAGATGAGAGAGTGAGATAGGGAGGGGAGAGAGACGAGAGAGTGAGAGAGAGGAATATTGGCAGAGGAGGCGGTAGCGATGGAGGCCGCAACCGACGATGGTGGTCAGAGCCAGCGACGATCCACCGTTGCTGATGAAGCCTAGAGCCAGCGGTGATGCCTTTGTGCGATTGTCGAAGAAGCCGAGCCCTAGCCTTTGCAGGAGGAGATGGGGTGGGGTGGGTTTCGAGGGGGTTTAAAAGGGTTTTGTGGACGAACCGGACTGGATCTGGTCTGGGTTAGGTAGGCCGTGTAGGCACCTGAAGCGCTCGGAGCGGCCGTGGTGATCGCCTCGGCGCTCCTAGCGGACGTAAGGCGCTGGACTGGTGCCTTGCCTCATCTCCGAGGCAATTGCCTTGGCTGCTTTTGATAACTTAGGGACCAATTTAAATTTGAATGTGAAATTGTTTCACCTAGAATTTCTGAAATGCTTTTCATGATAGGCATGGAACAACCGAATATCAAACTTCTAAAAGCTAATAGCCTAGTACTAGTGCTTCTTTTTTATTAATATATTTATAGTCCTATCCACTTTTTTTTTAAAAAAGCCCAGTAGTAGTGCTTGTGGTATGGGTATGCCATACGCTGCATGGCCTGACGACATTTAAGGCATGTTACTTTTTCATAGATGTGATTGCAATCTTGAGACTATAATCAGTCAAAGCTTGTGGTATTACTGCTACTACTGCACATTTTGATGTGCCTTGGTATCACATTTGTGTCCTAAAGCAAATTATGTTTTCTCTAATCATTTTCATCCAAGTCTTCCTTTTATAATTTAATCAATGATGTTTTTGTCATATTGTGGGATTTATCTGTAAATGAAAGAAAATTTAAAACCTGAATATCTTAAAATTATGGTAAGAAGCAAAAACCTAAAAAAAGGCATGTGGATTAGTGGATTAGTTCTTAGTGGCAATTGACTTCCTGATATCATTTGATTTTCTCAATCTGGCTTAGGAGTGTCTTTTTCTTCATAGGCTAGTCTATTTCCTTACGTACTGAAGGTTGAGTTGATCTAGGTAAGAGGAGGGTTTTTGGACACTATTCCTGAAGCTGGATGAGGCTGGTTGATGTCAGACCTGCCAGACTGACTCACGGACAAAGTGCCGTGTCGGCACAGAGATCGAGGTGGCTGTTGGGTCAGCTGGGATGGGCTACCAGGCTAGGTGTCTTTGATGGCCTGAAGCTGGGTGGGGTTGGGACAGGCTCAATCAGCACCGGGCCTAGGCTGGTCAGGCTGGCATGGATGAGGGACCAGACAGCTGGTCTGTCGGCAGAGTAGGCCGCACCGGTGAGCGGATCTGGGTGGCGCGATGGCAGTGTTGCTGTGCTGGAGGGGCAGCAGCGGCAGTGCACTAGTGCTGAGGGCAGAGGAGGAAGAAGGGGAGGAGGTGGAATGAGGGGTCGTCGGAGGTCGGGTGGATGGCGGCGACCTCCTAGTGGTGCAGTGGTGGAGAGAGAGAGAGAGAGCCCAAGTTACTCAAACCTTTTTTTGCATCAACTCCATCATGTCTCCAAAAACCCTGATACAATCCCTATATAGAGGGGCAACCTTGAAGGCCTCCTTAGTGGGCCAAACCACCTAAGGCCCATGGGCTACATGCTCACTAAGGACTTAAATAGAAAATACATAAGAAATATAAAAGACACTCTAATAACCCTAGCTACTATGGGCCCAATAACAAGACATACATTCTGGCCTAAACTAACACCAAGAGCCCAAGAAACATATGGGCCCAGATACAAATGACTACTCCACTATGCTTCTGCATCATACTCCTCAGGTTTGAGAAAACTTGACCTCGAGTTTTGAAATGACGAGACAACCAGAAGGAAAATGGGAAGCAACACATTCAAACATTGTCAGCGGTGTTAGCAAGGTACCTGGGTACTGACACTAAAGCTGACAAAAGAGGCGGGTCTGAGTATGCTGCCATATCTGATTGAAGTCATTGAAGCCAGCTCAAAGTCAACCATTACAACATAAGGTGAACTAGGAGGGAGATCCATCTAAAAAACATCATCTGATGTCAACTAAAGGCCCGAAATGGAAAATATCTCAGGATCCTGACATCATCTATCTCAGACTCTGTGCAAACATGGCCATCTGGAGGAGGGGTCAATGCCTCTAATATTTGAAAGAAGACTAGTAAGGAAATCCTCATCAAACAGGTCATATAATATGAAACGCAGCCCCGGCGTGACAAACAACTCTGCATCCCAGATGCCTTCAACGATAGGCTCAGTGCAGGCACAGTCATCTGCCATAGGAGTCATCGCCTTAGACAGTGTGCTTTGTAGTAGCGTTTGCTCTGAAGGCAGCCGTGTGTCACAAATAGGTCACGATAGTGTATGTGAAATGTACGTGGCCTAACCAATGGCTGTGTAGCACAAGAAACTGGCTCGAATCTCATGACAACATGTTGCTTAGCTATCTACTCAATCCTAAGAGTGATGAAGGGATGGGTAAATCTCAGCCCATGCACCATCAGCACAAACAACTTTCCAAGCAGCCATAGCTCATTGGACTCCTATAGTCAAATAGAACTCTACAAAAACAACATCAGGGTAGATGATAATTTCCCCTGTCCAAGGTAACATGGATACATCACCTTGGGAGACATGGTTGCCCGAGTGATGGAGATCGATCTTCAGATGCACACGTCTATCATTCAACATGCTTACAACTGACTCAATGAAGGATGGTGGCATACCCACTGACATGTCGAGGACCCAGGATTGTGAAAACAAGCCGATTCCTTGTGCTTTGATACTAAAATTGTTGCAGGACGAGGCTGGTTGATGTCAGACCTGCCGGATTGACTCGTGAACAAACAAGAGTCGAGACGACACATAGATCACAATGGCTATTAGATTGTCTAGGCTCGGCAACCTGGCTGGGTGTCCCCTGGAGGCCTGAACCTGGGCGGGGAGCTGGACCAGGTCCAATCAGCACTGGGCTTGGGTTGGTCAGGCTGGCGGGGATGAGGGCCCAGTCAACCGGTGTGTCAGTGGCAAAGCAGGCGGTGCCGGTGAGTGGTGATAGGTCTTGCTGTGCTGGCAGGGCAGCGGCAGCAGCAGCAGAGTAGCACGGAGGGTGGAGGAGGAAGAGGTGGAAGATGAGGAGGTGGAATGAGGGGATGTCGGAGGTCAAGCAAATGGAGGCGACCTCCTGGAGGCACTGGGTGAGCAGCAATAGTGGCAGGAAGAATAGGAAGAGGGAGAGAACCAGTTGGGGGGGAGGGGCAGGGAGGAGAGGGGTAACCCTAAAGGCCCCCTTAGTGGGCCAAACCACCTAAGGGCCATGGACCACAGGCAAACTAAAGTCTCAAATAGGAAATACATAAGAAAATATAAAGGAGACTCTAATAACCCTAGCTACTAATGGGTCCAAATAACAAGGCATACACTCTGGCCCAAAGAGACACCAAGTGCCAAGCAACATATGGGCCCAAGCACAAAGGACTGCTTCACTACCCTTCTGCATCAAGTCCTGGCCAAGGTGAAATGCACAAACATCGTAGGATGAGAACCCATTTTTCATGCACCTTTGGATAATGCCCTAGCGCATCCTTCACGGTGCTAAGATGGTGAGCAAAATTCAAAGTTGAACATGCAGTTGTTTCACCTATAATTCTGAGGTGTTATTCCTACTTCCAAGCATACACTGGAAATGAAGTTTCATTGCCATTAACATAGGCCTCTTATTTTATCCTAATCTTCTTGCAGCATTCCATCTTTGCTGATCCTTTTCTTTCTCATGCTGACCAGAAACTGTTAATGGCTGTGCTAAATATGGTATTAGTAAAAATTCTTCCAGCGGGCAATATTCTCACTTTCAAATTTAAATTCTCTCTGTTGTAATTAATAATATGATATCTGGATCTGTTGTTACATGTATGAACTATCTTTCTGGGGTCTCTTTTATTTTAAATTAAAGTTATGAACTAGATTATTTATAGTAATATCTAGATTTTCTTGCATTCTTGAGCACAGCATAAGGGCTTTTTCATGGTTAGGCATACAAAGTTCATTGACTGTGCCAAACAGCTTCCAATCTGCTCTCAAAAGTTGATTGTTCTTAGTCAACTATTTGCATTTTCGTAGTTTTACCAAAAATGGTCATGTTTGGTTCAGTGTTTCATACTTCAAATGCCAAATATATTCTATGCAGAAGGAGCATTTCAATTTCATCTACTGCGTGGAGCAGTTGGTTTTGGAGCACAGGTATGGTGAGTGGGAAAGTTGTTTCAAGAAAACTGGACTCGCAGCAAAGCCTGTCCTGGATTGCTACACTGACGGTTCTGGGCAAGAGGTATTCTTCAGATATTTTATTCATCAGTTCTAAATGGTAAAGCAGTAGTTGAATGTCGAAGCAATAAAAAAAAGGGTGGGATTTGGCCTACCTGAACAAGCTTGTAATGAAATTCTTCAAGTGATTGTTTCTTCTTCAGGCTCACAAATATTTTATGGAGATCTTTCAGCATGCTTATTGTTGCTTTACTAAATATTTCACGGAGATCTTTGAGCATGCTTGTTGTTGCTTTGATAACTACAACAAAGATTGTGTTCTCTTATTTTGTTTCCAGCAAAGGGCAAAACCTGCTCGTAGAGTAGAGAAACATAGCATGTAGAGTTTCTGAATCATGGAGTTCTTTTCCTTCTCCCTCCTGTATGCGGTGATTCTGGGGCACTGGGACAGGGTTTGAGATGCCTTAACCTGGTCAAACTCCATCTGTATCTGGCTTCTTTGAGCCATCATTTCCACGAGCTTGGACATTTTTTCTTCAATTTTGATTGGTTGTGATGTGTTGCTCCCACCATGTACGCAGTAGCTACTGGCATCTGTAAAAGAAAAGATCAGGGATGATTAAAACATGCTTATGTGAATGGAAGCTGCCATCTTCTTCTGAGGAAGTGACTTAAAGGGAAGAGGATTTGGCAATTTTGAATCCTAGGTCGTTGTAATATCCCCGGGTTAGGAGGTACTCCCGAAAGTGGCATTTATGCACAACAAACATAATCATTTTTCTTCTGTTAAAAATTCTTTAAGGTATATTTTCATCTCAGATTAGAACGAGAATCTTGCACTTCTTCAAACATGTATTGGTGTATGTGCCTTGCATGCAAAAGGGATTGGCCACAAGGTGAAGCTTTGTTCAAGATCAGAAATCAGGAAGGATGGTGTCCCACTTTCTACATGCGGTTCTCCATTTAAGGCAGTGGAAACAGGCTCAGGAAGGAAGCAGACTCATAGGGAGGCAGCAGGCTCTCTATTTAGGCCGGCAGACTTCTACTGATATGCTCCGTGTCCCAGAGGTCAATGAGGTGAAGCTGAGGCTAGAGACGTGTCTGGTGGCAACTTCGGGTAATTACTCCAAGGAGGAGGTGAATAGGCTGTTATACAACAGTTGTGGGCTAAACAACTAGTGGGTGAAGGAGCTGGATGAGGGCTCTTTACCTGGTCTGGATTGGAGAACCATCATTGAGGACGTGGATAGTTGATTCTCCAGTTCAGTTGAAAGAAGGGTTGGGGGCGGGGGGAGAGAGAGAGAGAGATGGTGTTCAAATGCTGGGCAGAAGATATGGCCACCTGGCCGGTTCAGAGGGAAGTTTCCGTGGAGTTCATAGATTTGTGATTTAACCAATTATATTTGATCGATCTTAACATGTTTCACCATCAGTTCTGAAAAATAGCATTTTCTGTTGCCGTTGGAAAAGTATAGCCTTTTCCATAAAGCTGTTGTACATTGTGCTTCAATATTGTTGTTAATTGCTTATTCGTTTCATTTATTTACTTTTTGTGTTTTACATCTTTACTTCGTCTTATTTCCAGTATATAATGCCCCTTCGGATGTTATTTGCAGCTTGAGCTGAAGTACTCAGCAGAGACAGATGCTCTTCAGCCCCCTCACAGATATGTTCCATGGGTGGTAGTAAATGGGCGGCCACTCTATGATGTTAGATTCTTAGACTGAAACTTTTTATATGGTTCTTTACATCTTTATAGATAATTCATTAAATCTACCATTTAAAATCAATGCATAAGATTAGCTCACGTTCCTGTGGTTTCTATCATTGGTAGGTCGACATGGATTTACCTTATTGATCTGTACTGTAATAAAGAAATTCATCATTCACATTTTCGCTTAGGATGTTGAACTTTTCAAGTTTAGCTAAACTGTGGTCAATGACATCCAACCTGTGTGAGCCGAGACACACTGGATGTCACGACACCTACTTTGTCCAAAATGTGGCCTATACTATCCATTTCTTCTGAAGCCCTTGAAATTCTTTCATGAAGTACACGGATTACAGGTGTAAGATCGCTTGCCCTTGTCCTGAACGAGCTACTGGGACAGATTATGTTTTCGAAAGTATACATGCTCAAATAAATATTAGTGCACGAATTCTTTACATCAAATATATTTATAGTTGAGTTCTTTTTTTTCTGCTTACTTGCGTACATCATTATCTAGTTCTCTCTAAGTTTAGAAATCTCTTCCTAATTGACCACCCTAAATGATTCCGGAAGGAAAACATGTGGAACGACAAGATGCTGATAATTCTTTTCCAAGCAACTCTTTTATTTCTTGAGGCAACAATAAGAAGCTTACTCCTACTTTGTTACCCATTCTCGCCACTGGGCAATACTAACAGTGATTTCTCTGTCTAGGATTATGAAACATTCGAAGCTGAGGTCTGCAAGGCCTACAAAGGTGATCTACCGAAAGCCTGTGAAGGATTACTTCCGATGAACGCTCCGCAGTCGAAGGCGAAGAAACCAGATCGTGTATGCTACGCCAAGGATTTGGTGAGCTACCCTCTTTTGAGCTCCTTTTAGCTCTTGAATGGAACATCACTGTGCTCGGATATCCATTCTTGTGTTATCTTGAGAAGGGAAAAAAAAAGCCTTCAACTTTCACACTTACGCCCCTGTTTATCTTGTACAAAATGGTGACCAAGGCTCTGTTAATATTTTCAGACTGTTTCTATCATATGCATGGCTTCTTGCTAGAAATGACACACATTCAACTCAAACACTGGGTTCGCACATTGCAGCTGTGGATGCAGAGGCACTGGGGGGCCTATCTGGACGGTAGGGGTTTACCCTAATAGGGCTAATCTCTTCTTTACTCTATAAGATGAAGTAATACTACGTTTAACCTCATTTTTTTCTTCCATACTTAACCAGTGGGATGAAACAGGAATACGAGATTTTTACCTTTGTAGGGCGAAAATATGGATTCCACTTGTAACTTTGGCTACCCAATGTAATTCAACTTAGTTCCCTCATCAAAATACAAAGCCGTCCAAGTCTGAGATAAGCCTGAATTATTGGGGTTAGCAGTACTGTTCTCTCTCTCTTTCAGGATTCCTCCTCTCTGTAGACTTTTAGCCACAGAGAGGGTAGAGCTAGCTGGTGTAATAGCTTATGTGCTAACATATATAGTTGGAGAAAGACTTATTGCACTTAAGTGTAATATGACTAGGCAACAAATTAATGTGACATCTAACAATTGGATTGTCATTTTATCACTCCTCATGTGAGGAGTGTCATATGAGTTAGTCTAGTTATATTACACTTAAAGTACAATATACAAATGCAATAAACTTTTCTCGTATAGTTGTGAGCCAAGCTGGGGAGCCGTGCTACAAGATTTTGTCTGATAATTTCTAGTTGGAAGGTACAAGGTTTAACTTTTCAGAAATGCCTTGACAAGACTCTTGGGATTCCTAACGAGGTTCTAGTGTTCACCCTCTGGTGTTACGCCAGCCCTAAAGAAGCTCCCACGTTGGACGTTGTATCAGACCACTTCAACGATCCAAGGGTTTGCAAATTGTTTAAGTACCAAAGTTGGTAGAGGAATATTAGTGATATGTTTGGACGGATAGAAAGGTACTTGTCTAGTGCATTGTTGGCTTATGCATAGGTGCACGATCCTCACGCAGTAGGGACATTTATGTTTCTGCAGTATTCTTCATAAAAGTTATTTATCATCCTTAGTATTAAAGGTGACATATAGCAAATTAAAGATGAAAAAATAATTTCAACATATTAAAGTTAATTGTCCTTCTTACTTAACTATTTATCACTCTCGAGTAGAGGTGTTTAAATTTCGATTTAAATTGAAGAACCGAATCGAATTAAATCAAATTAATTGATTCGGTTCGATTTGGATCGGGTTCAGTTCGGTTTCATAATTGTGAAATTGAACCAATCATATAAATCGAATAAATTGGTTTTTAATATGATTATAATAATATTTATATAATCTATATTATAAGTATTAAAAAGTAATTATATGATTAAATTTACATATAACATATATACTTTTAATTTTTTCTTCTTATTTTAAATATATAAATATTAATAATTTAATTATATTTAATTAAATATAAAATTTTAATTTGAACTGAACCAACCGAAATAACTCCTATTCGATTTGACATTTATATTTATTCGATTCGAGTTGATTAAAAGTTAATTAACTCGAACCCAAGTGGACATCCCTACTCCTCCCTGGTATAAGAAAACTCTCAGACATGACATGCACATTCTATCGAGAATGGCCTCTTTTTAGGGTGTCGTCGTCAAAGAAGTCTCGAAGTGGGTGTATATTATAAAGAGTAGTCTAGCGGCTAACCTTTCATATCTATCAGAATGAAATCTCATGTCCAAATTTACTTGGAGTAGTTTTATAGACAATTTTTAAAGATATTGTAATAGACTAGTTTTTTTTTTTTTAAAGTCTAAGTGAGTCATTCATCATTTCAAAGAGTTTTCTATGGAGAATGGAGGCCAAAGCCACCTTAAATCACTAGTTCCACAGTAGCTTGCAGGTAATTAAGGCCATGTTTAGCGTATCTACAAATTGGAAGCGTTTATTATTTATTTATATCTTTATGTTAAAAAGAAAAAGAAAGAAAAAGAAAAGCTAACAACACTTTAAGACACTTTTTTGAACACAGAAGACAGATCTGTCATTGCCCAGAAAACGGAAAATTTGACCAAGATAAAAAAAAACCTCGTTGTCACCGAAAAGCTACGTAGATGCCCCCTGTTCCAGGGCAGTTCAACATCTCTTTATGCCTCTCACTCAAAGTCTGAGGTGAGAAGAGAACAGGCTTTTGCCAAAGTTAAAAGATGTATGAACTCTTTTTGGCAGTACTACCTCAGAGACATATATGCAACATCAGCATGGCACTGGGAGGATGGGAAAATCCCCAACTTTGGTTTGGTTAGAACACTTGATTTGCTTTAAAATCTTTGTGGGAGTTGTAGGGTCAGGATGAGGTCAATAAAAAAAAATTTTAAAATAGATTCTTCTTAAGAAAAAATTTTGTGAAAATTTATGATAGTTTTGCATTTGCTGGATGCCCTTCACATGTGAATGTAATGGTATGAACGTGCTCTTGGAGAAAGAGAAATTAAGGGAAGCCTTAATTTTCTTCTTATATCACAAAGAAGGGTTTGTTTAAATCTAGAAATAAGAAAATCTTCAAAGATATCTTTTGCACCAATGAACAAGAGGCTTTTCTCCAAATTATTCACTCCCCCCCTCAATATATATATATAATAACATTGAAAAATTAAACAATGTTTTCCTCAGAAATTGGCCTTTCCATCCTATTTAATCTCAAGATCCTAAGACTAGTACTAAGTTTCTTAACAAGAAACCTTTTAAGAGGGGATCTTCTGCAGAGACCCCCCAAAGTGTTCAACTGTCCAAGTTTGAATTTTTGCTTTTCCACATTCTAACCAGTTCTTGATCAGCCAGAGATGGGAGCATGCAAGAAAAAAAGGCAGGAGTGTGTTCAAGGTGATGGGGCTCACGGCAAACCATTTCCCACAATTTTCCTTCTAAAATAAAAAAATACTTGCAGCACACTGCTAGTGCGACTAGTTTATATAAAAACAATAAAATTTATAGGTAAAAATAGATTTTATTTTAAAAATATATATATGCATAGGATATCTTATTTCCTTATCTTATTATTTCATATAAACCATTTTCAATGAGGTGGGACCCAACTGGGTAAAAATGTCTCTGTCGGCAATATTGGAAAGGTCCAGTCAAGAAACATCATTTGAATGTACCCATTATTCTCCTTTAACCCTAGTTCCCTAGTTAACTGATACGTTAACCATAGTTGATCCATTTGCAATTATGGTGGGTTACATCAACTGCATACTATGGACCAGGATTCTTGTAAGAAGAGTGTGCACGCAAATGCCATTTGTAGGAAGGATGGGTGGGTCCATATATATACACTACACACACATATGCAATGCTTGCTTGCTCAAAGAGGGATAATATGCCAAAAAAAAGAGAGGAAAAAAATCCTTAATTTCTTCTTCCACCTTAAGAAATTGGCTGCATCAAGTACTCTGGAAGGGTACTGTTGATCATGAATTTATGATTAATACTTCAAAGTACGGCTGAAAAAGGCTTAGATTAATGAATGTTCATGGATTTCTCACCATGCGATTCAATTTGCCTTGATCAATAAGTAGAAAAGGAAAACTCATGGAACAGTTTTTAAAAACATCAAGAAATATGAACTCTTCTTATAAATAGTCATTAGCATCTATTTTCTGAGAATTCTTGGTATATATCCTCACTGAGGACATGGAATGTGTAGTAGAGATGATCTCATTCTGACGCAGATTCTATTATGATAAGAGTGAAGATTGACATGACAAATTGTGTCTCAGCTCCATTCTCCTCGAACAGACCTAATTAAGAGCCCACTTTAATTCCCTTTTGGCGTGGGACTGCTAGGTACTCTAATTCTTCAGTGGAGTCTCCACTCCATGAACAGGTCCTCCCATGGGGTCATCTGCATGCCCATTCAAGCATCAGCATCTGAATCCTTGGAGCCACACTCAGCTTTCATGTCAACCTTTAGGTTAGCATCTTGATATATATATCTTTGGGTTAATTTCCTATCTTCTTAATTACTGAAGATGCCCTCTATATATGTCAGTATCTGTCTAGATTGCAACTTGGAAGTGCTTCACACAGTTTGATCAGTCCTCGCATGCTAAGGTTTCTGCGATTAATGTATTGCAGAAACCCTTTTAGAGATTAAAAAAATCGGAGAGCTGTACATACACCAACATCTGGGCATCTTCTCAGCTGAAAGAATATATTCTTAGATTGCTTTGGACGCTGGAATATTATAGAAGAAGGGACTTCTGCGTCGTCCCAAGTCTCATTTGTTTCTCTTCAATGATGACAACTATATGCGAGCTCCTACTTTTCTTAGTTGTGAGCAAGGTTCGACGCATCGAGAAATCGAAGCGAATCGGATTTTTCTTGATCCATCACGATTCGCCAGAATCGGATCGATTCGCATGAGAATCGGTCTGGTTCGATGGGAATCGGGTAAATCGAATTTCTCCTTATTCGATCTAATTTGACTGAATCGGACTGATTCGATCCGATCCGGCAAACCATGTATGGTTGTGAGAGATCGGAGTACTTTGCCCTCATTTGAAGGTTAGAGAGAGAGAGAGAGAGAGAGAGAGAGAGAGAGAAGAGAGAGAGAGAGAGAGAGAGAGAGAAGAGAGAGAGAGAGAGAGAGAGAGAGAGAGAGAGAGAGTAGGTGATTCATACCACAAATTGACCAAGACCTAATAAATACCCATTGTATGCATGCTCATGTACTGCTCCTGTCTGCATGTGCAAGTTCTGAGAGGAGGCTTATAACCACACATTAGATATAGTAGTTGGTTTGCTTGCAATGTTGTGTGAATCCTCTGGGTTTAGAAAAGGGAATGCCGTACGTCCTTTTCTAGCTCCCAATTGCATTTCCTAATAGTCTCCTCATTTTGCAACATGATCAGCTGTACAGGACTGTGCTCCCCGTGATATAATAATTATAAGACCGATCAACCTAAACAGATCAGTTCAGTTTGATAGCTAGACAAAGTCCTGTTAATTATAGATAACAGGCCTTAATCGGCGGAATAGTCTTATTTAAAGTTTGCTAATTAGATTTAACTCGATATATAGGATAGTGTATCGAACTAATTAATTTAATTCTAGATAGGGGCTTGAGAGGCCTATAATTAGCCAAAGTCTAACTTTTGAGGTGGGTTTATAATTTGCCGGCCTAATTGGTTTAGCTAGCTATCAAACCAGGGATAGAGAGCATTACGTGAACTATGCTATATATATATGAGGAAAATATTGCTTATCTGATTTTTATCCTATCCAGCAACCAAACGGGGGATATAGTCTCTAGAAGCCACTTAATGTTCTAAGAGGACAACACATGCAACTAAAAACCTCAATTACATATTTTTTTTGGTAACGAGGAAACCCCACACCGTGTGATTTTATGGGTTCAAAGATTGGTGTTCGTGAACTCCAAGGTCAGAACTTGACAGCTACTATTTTCTGTGTATCCGTATTGCCCTTATCTCACTTGACCGAAAAAACTCCGAATCTACACACCTCGAGGATTACATGTAAATCAGGTAAGTCCCCCCCCCCCCCCCCAGGAATCGAACTCTCGCGACCTCTTACTTTTAAGTAAGAGTTATAACCGATCGACCCAACTAAAGTCCTCACCTCAATTACATATTGTTACAAGTTTAAGTGGAGTACATTTTGCTGAACACATTCTATCTAGCATGAAATTAACTGCGCGCGCGGTTATTTAGTTGACATATAAACTGATCACCACACCAGACTTCATATCTTAAATGAAGGAAAAATCCAGGTTATACATACTCTATAATTTGATATATACTATTTGTGAGGATTTGGGTTTATGTTTACATAAATTTCCCCCATGCTGATTACAAATGACCGAACATTAATACGCAACCTTCATTAATAATAATGGGAGTACTGCATAGTTTGGTGATCTCTTTGCCAATAAAACATGGGAGATGAACTCTTTTCCTTTTTTTTTTTCTTTTTCTTTTGAAACAGAAAAGAGAAGGCGCATTGGGTACTGTTGGATTCACCAAAATCGATCATTAGATGTTATGTTCTCCCCGTATCATTAGGATCACTGTACGTATGTCAGGTTTCTAATTGACACATGCAGAAGGCGCGATTGAGGAAACATGCATGCTTCCATTGAAACCCTAGATCGATCGTTTGCTCCACCATTTTTAACTGCTAGCAAGCAGGTGATCCAGTAATTCTAGGCTTTCCTCCCAGAAGAAATTAAGGTCTGGAGATCACACCTCGCCTATATATGTGGGCTGAGAAATTTAATTATTTAATGTTATGGTGGTGTTTTTCTATTTGGGTCTGAGTCAAACGGACCTCCACCGGAGAAGATGGGGAAGACGAACGTCGGTGCGGACGGAAGCCTGTAAGACCAGAACTAGATCAGGGAGGTTCGGTTGAAGAACTGGGGAGAACCCTCTGATACCTTAGTCAGCAAGGGACTTGAAAGGCTTGAGGAAGGAAGGTTCTGTGAGGTGTGAATCGCTCGAGGGCGAGTGTGAGTTTGCGAGACTGCGCACCTTTGCATGGTCGTTGCCGGGGCCTTTTATAGGCAGGAGCGATGGAGGAGAGGGACGGAACGTCCCCTAATGAGGCCGAAAAGGGCGCGCCGGTTGGCGCCCTTGGCGGTGAGTTACGTGTCCAAGTGCCCGTTAAGGGGTTCTGCAGTTAACATGCCATTTGATCGTGGGGCGTACACGATGCAGCCGTTGTAACCGTCGCAATAAGGCGAAGGGCTGCTCGGATTCTTCTGGGCGAAAAGTACCGAGCGGGTAGCCTGCTCGGTGGGCTAGACCTACTGTTCGGTAGCCAGACCCAATGCTCGGTGCCTGGTACCCGGGCACTGCCTATGCCAGCAGGTCCATGGCATGATTCCTGCAGGGCCTGTTCGGTAGACAGTGTCTGAACCGAACAGGATGAGGGGTGTCCGGAGACTACCTTTGGAGACCTGGAGGGTGTCGGGCGTGGAGGCCGCGCGGTGCCCGTTGCTCGGGTACTTTGGTGATTGCGGGCTTAAGCAGGAGCCACCTGATCTACTCGGTAAGGACAAATCATGTTAGAGCAGCCGGTGCGATGTTTGGAAACTACCGCTGGGACCGTTGGCGTTTATAGCTGAAGCATGTTCGGTAACTGATTGGCTGAAGCCGAGGACACGTGACGCGAGGGCCATAGCCGTTTTGTCTTAATAGATCTTGATGGGCCTATGGACTAGGAGGCTAAAAATAACCTCTACAAATATCATTCCAAGAAATAGTATGTATATATATATATCTATCTGTAAGTAGTAGAGCCCTTCAGACGAATATTAGTACTGCTAGATCTTCATAGTGAGAACCCAAATCTGATACGTACGTACGCTAGCTCGATCGATCGAATCTACAACGTACAGAAACTGTTTAAAGATGTTTGAATTTTACTATGTCCATTCAAAAGGACTTGTAAATATTTGCTCACTGAGCCTGCACTTACCTAGAAATGTCACTAGGGTATAGATTATATATATATATATATATATATGAGAAATATTTATTACCTTCTATGTCTTGCAATAAATCTGATACAGAATTGTTTAGAAAGCAATATCATTAGTTAAAAAGAGAAACTATTAGTTAAAAAGAGAAAGAGAGAAAGATCTTGTCAAATTCTTAAATCAATAAAATTATTTTCACGTCGTCAATTCACCACGACAATTTTATTGCAGCACGCACAGGAAAGACAATAAATATTTTTCTATATGTTTGATTCTTGTCACAAGAATATTTGATCACAGAAATGTCAAGGAAAAGAAAACAACTCCTGCATCCTACGTCTTATAACTTTGAAATTACCAGTCATGATCAAAGTCTAGCTACGTACAAACAACGAAGAATTCTTTTCCTTTCTGTGATTCTCTCATCCTCTCAGCTTTGCATTTTTCAACCATCCGTTCACCCTGCAGTGTACTCCTGCGCATGCCAGCCAATTAACGCCAGTTTAAATTAATAATTGCACTGCTTGCTTTCGTACACTGGTGATGCAGGAAAAACCTCATTTTTTTCAGGGAGCTCCCATGTTCCTTTCGGGAAAGCGCCTCCAAGAAGGATTAATAATGCTACCCGGAGAGACTGGAGAGGACGGTGCAGTTGAGTTGGCTCTTGGAAGCAGAATAATACACAGAGTACCCACTAATATTTAAAAAAGGCACGGTCTTTGGAGGGCATGATGAGAGCAAAGGGCCGGGGTGTGAATTAAAAGTTTAAAACGCTTGCCTTCCCTCCCCGGGATCAGCAGCGAGCATCGATCAAACACTTCATGAGAGGTCATGATGGGAAGAGTACTGTTCCCGGCAGCTAATTAAGCTGAACAGCCATGGTGCACCGCGACAGATGCCACAGGAGAAGAACACGGAAAGAGCAGCTGGAAGAGCCAAATGACTTCACAAGGCATATCATGCACAGTGCTCATATATACGTACAAAGCACTCGACCAAGGTGTACGGGGACTCTACATCAACAGAAGACGTCAATTAAGGCTCTCTAACCACACCCTCTCTCTTTAATTCTGCTATATATATATATATCTTGAGGAGGATTCCAAAACCATGCACATGTAGATCATCATCTCAGATCTTACTAATCTTACCATGGCTGTCCTCAGTTTAATTAGTAATGTAGTTCTCGTTTTGTTCTCTCCTTCTGTACTTAACCTAATTAATTACCACCTTCTCTCTACATTCTACTGTGATGCTACTGATCATGTACATTTTAGCGAAGGGATATATGCTTTGGTACCATATTGATATGTGGGTGCATGTATTGGGGTGGTGGCTAGTGATCAGGCAAGCATTCAAAATTGAGTAGCCCCTACTTCTTGCAATGTTTCTACTCCTGCACCACATGTCCTTGTCGTAGAACAAGGGGAGACAAAAAGGAAAACAAAAGGGGAGGGAAGGACGATAGCCGATAGGACTGGAGAGAGAGAGAGAGAGAGAGAGAGAGAGAGAGAGCAGTGCAGAGATCAATGGGAAAATGGACAAGAATGCAAGTCCGTGCGGGAGGAGAGGACCGGGAACTGTGCATGGGATGGTGATATCTTTTTCCTCCTCCGCACTCACTTTAGGTGGAGGAACAAGTGGGGATGAGAACAGAGATGAAGGAGAAGAACAGCGCAAAGCTACTCGGCCACGGTTTAGCTCAAAGAGGGAACCTGAGAGTGATGCTAACGTCAACTTTGTCGGTGCGATGATGAAGAAAAAGTAAGAAGATGGGGACGAGGTGTAATGAGCAGAGAGAGAGAGAGAGATGGTGGGCCGCCGCTGGGCGTACACGATGAGGGGGGAGGAATGCAACTATGCAAGGATTGCCGCTGCGGATCAGGTCGATATGGTGGGCCGCGCGTGGGGCGTAGGAAGAAGGATGTGGGGGAACGAATGTAAAGATGGCTTTCCTTTTCTACAGTATGACAGGGAAGAGATATGGGCAATTATTACTGCTACAGAAATGGCAGGAATGTGAAGGAAAGATGCGCAAAGGTAGTCGTTTTCGCCAAGGTGGAGCCTGTGATTGTTCTCTCAGTTCAGTGCTGCCATCGCAGAATCCAAGGAAAAGAAGGCAAAGATATACAGGAGGGGAAAGGAACTTAACAGTATCGGTGTTTCGAGTTGTGAGGTGGACAGGGAAGAGATGGTGAAGAGAACCCAGCAACAGTGCAATACCAGCAGCCAGCAGCATCTGTGTACATGTTGTCTTCTTCGCAAGGGAGCTGTGCATGGATCGATGAGCGGGCGAGAGCAATCAACCTGATCGTGCAGATCTCTTCGTAAAGCGGAAGCTAGAGCGCTTGCGGCCGGGGAAGCAAATCTCCTCTCCAATCCAGTACCCACTGTATATATCGGATCGCCCCCGGGCGGCGACCATCGATCTGTTCCTCCCTGCAGATCATCTAGATATCCCTCTGTGTGTACGTGTGTGTGTGCAGGTGCAATGGAAATATTTAAGATCGACGAAAGTTGAATAAGCGATCGAGATATCTATACGATCAGTACTGGTTCGATCAGGAGATGACGAAGGGGGATCGAAGTGCCCAGCTGATGAAGAATAGACAAAAAAGAAGAGGAGAACGGCACCTCTCTCTCAGAACTGATGCTGCAAAAGCAAAAGCCAGGAAGTTAGCTAGGATCGAGTTAGGGTTTTTAGACTAGAGAGGGGTACTGGGAACCTGCAGTATAGCTCTTTCTTCTGGGGAGCCAGACCATATATATATTTAGCGCATGTACACAGCAGTAAGAACTTTGAAATCTGTACATCCCACAGAGTAGCTAGTTTTAATTTGTAATCTGATCAAGAAGTATTCTCTGAGCACACTCAGAAGAAAGACAGCAGATTCCCAACGGGCCTCTGATCGTGTTGTATCAGAGGCAAAAAACAAAACAAAAAAACATGAAACTTCTCCTTCTCAGAGGTTTTTGATTGCCAAGCACAGCTGACACACAGTCCTCGATCATATAGACGTATATATGTGCAATAAGACAAGACCGAAACTTGTTCTTGCAGTACTGTTGCTAATTAACGAGGACCAGCTTCTCCACCTGCGGTTCGCACGGGATTTGTTGTGTCGGGAGACGTTCTAACGTACGTGGATCCGAGATCTAAAGCTTAAACCCTTCAGACGCGAGCTATAGCGGTCGAGCAGAACATATATACATAAAAAGAGGAAGATGATATAGGAACAGTCCTGTTGGAGGGCAAGACGGATCTAAATATACTAGTTTGAGCACTTTGAAGTGATCTCCTAATTAATATTTCTCTCCTCTTAGAGCCTATGAAAAACGTTAATTCCACAAGGAAGATAGCTAGGGGGGAAAAAGGAAAAATATGCATCGATCGATCTAGCTAGGTTAATCTACCCCTCATCATAAAATTGGAAAAAACAGAAAAACACAGAAGAAAAGAAAGGAGATGGATGAGAGAGATCAGAGAGAGAGAGAAGGCCAGAGAGAGTCTATACTTCATGAGGTCGAGGCGCCTCCCGGTCCCTCCTCGGCGGCAGCAGCAGTACCAGCAAGGTGGGAGGCGGAGGCTGAAGCGGAGGGGACAGCGCCGGCGCCTGCAAGTCCAAGCCCGGGGGCGGCGCCGGAGGAGGAGGAGTTGCCCGGGTCGGTACCCGAGGAGGAGGCTGCAGCGGGATGACGCTTCCTCTTCTTCCTCTTGTTCTTGTCGTAGGGGATGCCCCTGGCGCGAGCCTGGGCGTCGCGGACCTCGCGGAGGTAGAGGCGGACGGGGCGGGCGGCGAAGGGGCTGGACTCGGGGGGCGAGCCGCTCTCCTCGTAGGCGGCGCGGAGGCGGCCGATGAGGGCGTCGAGGCTGCCCCAGGCCTGGCGGAGGGGGCAGGCGCAGGACGCCGGCGGGTCAGGCCGGCCGTAGAAGGTGCAGCCGGGCAGGTGGACCCTCGTCTTCCCGAACTGGTCCAGGTACCGCAGGAACTCGATCACGTGGGCCCCGCTGCACCGCGACGGCGACAGAGGCGGCTTGTGGTTCCTCAGGTACTGCTGGAACGTGTTCCAGTCCCTCCTCTTCTGCGCCTCGTACCTGCTCGGCGGCGCCGGCGGCGCCCCCATCTGATCCCCCCCGCCGGCCCCCCCGCCCGACGATCCTGGCGTGGCTTCCCTCGACCCCGAGGCGGCGGGGTTCGCTTCCATGTGACCGCCACAGCCGATGTGGAGATGGGTAGGTGGCTGCTCCCGATCAGCTGCTTCCTCGACGTAACAGCTAGTAGTCACCTGGCTGTCGCAGCAGCAGCAGCCTCCTCCTCCTCCACCACCTGTGATTTTGACCTGAACTTGCAGGCTTGCAGCCAGAAATAGATGTATACCTCCCTACTCCTCTCTTTTATCTTCAGGATCCTGTGTACATGGAGAGAGAGAGAGAGAGAGTTCAGCAACTCCTGTTCAGCTCTGGTAGTATCTTTTTGTGCATTTTGGGGGCACGACCACGGGAGAGCGCAGAGAGAGAGAGAGAGATGGGACGTTAAAGAGGAGCTCGGAATAGACGGAGAGAGAGAGAGAGAAGGAGGGAATCCTTACGTGGTGGCCCCCGCCGGGGGACGTGAACCCCGGTCTCCTGCTTCCGGCCGGTCTGAACTGGTTGGGGAGTTGGGGTGGTGGGGGAGTCGGGGATCTGAAGTGGTGGTGGGGGTGCCCGGCTAGGGAGGGCGCGCGGTTGTTTCCTTCACGGGCTCCTCCACCTGCGGGGTTAAAATTTTTGCTGACGATGGGGAGATCTTGGTGACAAAACCATGAAAGCTAACTCCCAATATTATATATACATATATACGAATATATTTTGATGCTTAAAGTTTCTGATGTTCTTTGATAATTATATATCTTGGTCAATTCATTTGATATCCTAAAAATATCCCAAGATATTTGCCCAATTGTCAGCAATTCATGTAGCTCTTTGCAGCATTTAACCCATTTGAGTGCTTTTGGGCTAGCAACTAGCTAGCTCAAAAGCTCTTGTGAAAGGTTGCTGTTGGTTCTTAATTACTTCTTAGTCTGAACAGAACTGGCCATCTTAATTTCCTGTTCTACTGCCATCAATGTTTTAATGTCAGTTAAAGGGGGGAAATTAAGGAGGGCATTTATCTCCAACCAAGTGGAAAATTTGTATACCCAACATCAGATGGGTCAAAATAAGTTCAAATCTGAATGTACTCTTTGAACTGAAAGAGAAGTGAAGTAATTATATGTTGAATTCATATGCTTCACTTTGACCTCAACACAATTAAACCCTCCAAAATTTCGTCCTTGTGTTCATCAAAGTTATGAGAGAGAGAGAGAGAGAACATTTGCTTAATGAGTTTAGGTCTTTTCTATGTAACTTGCCTTTTTGCAAATGCGAGCACCATTATGCTAGTTTTTTTTTTTTTTTGGTTATCAAAACAACAAAAAAAAAATTGTTAACTACTTGATGTAACCTCTACCTTATGTTATTAGATCATCCATATATATATCAATCTTCCTAAGCTTATTCTCTCCCATAATTGAGAAGAATATTTCTGCAATAAAGTTTTACTATAATGTGGATCCACGTGATATTAAGTGTAATACCAAAATGAGTCCAACTAATTCATCAAGTAGGTGGGCAGGAGAGTTATGCTTCTTAGATTTAACATATTGCTCATCCTTTCTATATTGCTATAGCATGTGTTTTTAATCATGAAAAGAGTTATCATCTAAACATGAAGGGGCCGTTTGGTATTAGGATTTAGGATAGATTAAAAATAATTGAAGATATTCTTAAAATTTGAAGATATTTTCAATCTATTCTCATCTATTTCGATATCAAACCGAACATATATAAAGTTTAAGAAGTCAATAAAAAGAAAAAAATAATAATTAAGAAAGTGACCCTAAAAGTGCGCATATACACACTTTCAAATAGTGAGACTTCAAAATGTATAAAAAGATGCCCCCAATATGTCTTATGTTACTAAACTTTTGACCTATTGAAAGCGCTCACTTAGATAGTTGGGGTTATAGTCTTTATGAAATTTCAGGGAATCCAAACTTTATCCTTGTGTGATTTAAAACTCATTAAAGCCCCAACTTTGTGAACTAGTCATAACTGAGAAGCTAGACCAGAAGGGAAAAAGGGCAAATCAACTACAGCTAATTGTACTCATGTCAACCAGCTGTCTAGGAAAATGTTAATTAAATAATTTCTAAGGCCCCCACAAAAGGGCCGGGCCAAATGATGTCCAGCTACTTAAGCATCAGATCAAGCTTTTGTGGATTTCGAAGCTTTTGTTCTTCACTCTGAGCAAGGCATATATATATATACATTGTCATTAACTTTATTTAACATTCGTGTTCCAAAAATTTTAGGGTTTTTTATATCAATTATTATTAAAGTGAACATTAAAGTGTATCACAGCTCTTGCATTTGTGCTTATAGATATATTATGAATTTTTTTAACCAAAAGTGTATTAAAAATTAGTCCATGGAATGGCTTTCTCTTTTCTTTTTTGCTCATATCTCACGTTATTATTTTGAACAAGAATTTGGTGATCCTTTTGCACCAATGACATCTGTTAATAATATATGCATATATAACTATAGGTAGGATTACATTTTTACTTTGACCTTAACTACAATTTATTTTTTTAAATGAAAATATATATATATATATATATATATTGTTATTCTTATATAAAGTACTAAAATCGTGTTCCCCCTCCATATTCGATAAACATTATCCACTAAAATCTAAAGAATATTTTACTAAGACACTGACAGAACCCTCAAATGTAACTAAAGAGATGGAAACATGAAAGATTGAGAAGAGAGAGAGAGGAGAGAGAGAGAGAGGAGAGAGAGGAGAGGGGAGGAAAGGAGAGAGGAGAGAGAGAGAGAGGAGAGAGAGAAATGAAGTATTCTAACATGATTCTAAGGCGAAGAGTAAATTAGTCATTCACCTCATTAATTCAACCATGGTTATGACAGAATGAATCGACAAAGTTATATATGAATACATATTATTGTAGAGATATAATTTAGTCTCATGTTAGATATAGTGAAAAGAAATATATGTTTATAAGTAAAAACCTATTCCGCTTCTTCTAAGTGGGTCATTTTCTCAAAAAAAAAAAATGACAAAACTTCAAATGAGGATAATACCTCTCAAGAATATACTAAAATTTCACACATCTTCATTACCGTTTAAATAAAAAAAATAGATTATGTGTCTTGTCTAAGTCTCTGGTCACAACAAGATCCACACACTTTTATCTATAACTTTCACTAGAGAATTATGTAGAGATGTAACTTAATCACATATTAGAGGTAGTGACAATAAATATGTATGTATGTATAAGTAAGACTCGTTCCACTTCTCTAGAGAGAAGTACTCTTTTCTCAAGAAAAAAGATAAAACTCTAAATAGCGATAATATCTCTTGAGAGCCTATTGAAATTTGAGAATTTGATGCATCCCCCCAAA
The DNA here is from genome assembly GCA_014218235.1 of Colocasia esculenta. Lineage (NCBI taxonomy): Eukaryota > Viridiplantae > Streptophyta > Magnoliopsida > Alismatales > Araceae > Colocasia > Colocasia esculenta. Next base: position 209,396,158 of record CM024753.1, read on the forward strand.
ACTACATCTATATTTTTTTCCCCTAGAAAATTAAAAGTCCATAAAATTGTTGTAAAATACTCATATGATTGATCCATGCGTTTGGTGGAACATGGAAGAACGGGCATGCCAACGTGAGGCATCCACGCTGCCCTCACCGTGACAGTTTCAGCGTCTCCGAAACGGAAGGATATGGTGTAACAGCGTGAAGAAGGGCTTCCAATCCCCCAACGGCAGCTTCCAACAGTGCAACGGCTACTTTTTGCCTCGCCTCGTGCTAAGCGTGCGTTTAAGTGCACCGGAGACGGAAACGCCACTTCCGTGTCGCGACACCGGTGCAGTTTGGTGGGGCATGTCCGGACAAAACGAGGGGGCCCGGGGACGGGGGGGAGGGTGTTTGTTAAATTTGGTTAAACGCGTTTTGTAACGGGTGAAAATAGTCGACCAGTACTCTCTTGATTTCCGATGCCCGCGAACTCTTAAAATTGGGAGAATTATAATTAATCTTTATTTTTTTAGGATTTATTTTTAGATCTTTTCGCATTTTTAAAAAATTATGTAATTACATATTTATTTTTGTGACTTAAATATGCAAATCAGATATCTAAAAATAAATCTCCAAAAAATAGAAACTAATTTGCAATTCTCCCTTTTATTTATTTTAGAAAAAAATGTCAGGTAACACTTGCAAGTTAAGAAGAGCGTTTAGAGATGCTTATGAGCAGTTTGAAGAGAAAAACCTTTGTTACTTAAGTGTATTAAACTTAGGGGGAGAGAGAGTTTCTAGCTTATCCCCCTCTTTTCGGTGGGACTCTCTCTTTAAATATTATGTCGGAGGATTTCCAAGTGTGTACGCCTAATTTTTGACTATATTATAGCTGTGCCGTTCAAGAGTAGAGGATGTGGCGTTTTTTTCAAGATTGTTGAACGCGCTTCTCTTTCCCTAACTACGTAGATGCCCCACAAGAGAGTGAGAGCCTTCACCCAAAGAGGTATGTCTCCATTGACTGAAGAGGTATACTACCTCTACAATTTAGGCATTCATAGGGGGAACCTGTAGGCCCCCACTTGAAGGACGCCACTGTCGGCTTCAGACAGTGCAAGCCATTGAGAAGAGAGGGACTAGGTCACTTACCACGAGACACATATCGTGTGGTTGTCGAGCCATGTCACGGCGTGACAGTGATGTGCCCAACAGTGAGAGTGGGTCGTCATGTGCCATGTAGAAGTGGTCACATTGTGATCTTGAGAGATCGAGGATTTAAGGGCCGAGTGGGCTTGAGTTAGGACAATGTTGGGTTCCAAGACCTAAGCCCACTTCACTATATGTGGGTTGTGACAGCGGCCTGAACTTTGTGTAGACCGCCTTTAGCCCCTATGAATTGGTGGGCCGGTTGATCCTTAGTGGCCAACCCAACTTTCCCTCCACAACTTCTAATGTATTTTTGCCCTCTCCATTGAGTGTGCACAATACATCGTTAGTTGATTGACTAGTGAGAGAGGTCGAAAGTGTACTAAAAATATAATAAATGTTTCTCTATCATAAAACATAACGATATAAGTGCGAGTAAGAAATTATAAAGGATAATCTTTTCTCCTCTTCGTATTGAATTGGTAATTTTTTTATGATGATTTACATATAAAAACCTCTTGCAAAAACTCAACATTTTTCGGTAGAAAATGAAATATATTGACACAAAAAGCTACATTCACCAAACTAGGCACCGAGATTAAAATGTCTATTAAGAGTCAATATTTGTTCTAATATCCATGGTCTTCAACGGGCCTACGCCTCCGTGTGTCACATTTTATAGTGTTCTTGCGACCCACACTCGAAAGGATTTTCGTGATGGATTTGATCTTGTGCTAAAAAATATTTTTACAAATGAGATTGATGTAACAAGTACGGTTAAGGCACTACAAGAAAATAGATATATGTCAGCGGCTAATAGCCGTTGACAAAAGTCCTAAAACCGTTGACATATACATATGTCAGCGGCTTAGTAGCCGTTGACACATCTGTTGACAAATGGGTCGTCGACTTATGTTCGTCAACGAGTATAACTAGCCGTCTACATATTAGATATATGTCAGCGGCCTAAACCGCTGACATATAACAGATATGTCATCAATGTTTGAAAGATATGTCAGCGGCCTTCAGTTGTAGACATATCATTAATATGTCAGCGGTTAGCCGCTGACAAAAATCTATTTTTTATAAAAAAAATCTCATCACCACCTCCGCCCTGCTGCAACCCTGTCCCCTGGTCCTGCTTCCAGTCGTCCCTGCAGTAGTCCCCCACGTTGTTGTCCATGCAACCTTGAATTCCACTGGCATTTGGTTTGTGGGGGAGAAGAAAGCAAACAGCTCAGAGGAGGATGGATCACAAGGATTAACCACAGATTCAGCAGCACCAAAGAATTCTGCACACTAGTATAGCAAGACATGTCACAACCAGAGCAGCATTAGCAGCAAACTTTTAAACGATTAAACAAACTAGAAATGATCCCTAATGGTTCCCCCTGTTAAGGAAGTCCTCCACTAGGAGTTGTATAGTGTGTAGAGTTCCTCTGTTGTACCTGTAACATATTCATATAAATATAAATCAACAGGTTGCTCATAAGAAGCGAGCAACTCAGTTTCTCTCTCTAACTCAACCCAATTTCTCTCTCTAGTTCCGATACTCCATTTTCCATTCAGATGATACCACTTCGTCCTAGGCTGAGAAAAGGTGGCTGAAGGACACCTGAAGATCTTGATCTGAAGTGATACTATGAAGCATAAAGTGTTGGAGAAGTGGTTAATACCAATTATTCTAGGATAAACGTACCCTAGTAAGATCATGGTTAGATTATTGGACTAGGTAAACCCAAGCATCACTTACTGTAACCATTAAAAAGTTATGGAATTTGGAAACTAATAAAGAACCAAAACAGATAATTAATCTCACCTTCACATGAGTACTTGGAAATGCTGATGTACGAAGAGTTTCTTGAGTTTCATCCCCAGGTTTACGTCTAGGCACACTTAGAATAAGGGCAGCCTGGTCCAAAGTAGCAGCCATTGATGTAATCCGGTAACCAGTATCCCAACGCCTATGGATGCCTTCACTTGGATAGAGAAAATCTAGCTCAACAACCTGGTGAAAATCAGAATTCAGAATAGAATGTGAATGAAAAAATGAAACATCATTAAGGTGTCCAACTGAAATAAATTGCATCCTCAAATGAAAACTAAGACATAGATTCATGCATGTTCTGGATAGCTCCCACTGGACATTGACCTGTTGGCCATACGTCCCTACGATAATTATAAAGCAAGACTGATTCTCATGCTTCAAGAAAACACTCGTAGGTGTGTTTATGTTGGTCAAATAGTTCCATATTTTTAAGTAGACTTTCACAATAGACTCTTATTGGATCATTTACCTGTTTAGTCAAGTGGCCCGTCCCTTGACGTGATGCAAGATAGGAAAGCCTGTGCTTCCTGTTTAAATTGAAATTATATACTCCAACGCCCAGTTTGTAAAAAGCAAAGATTTCTTAAACAATGAAAAAAATGACTATGTGCTAATGTGAAATAAAGGAGCCCATAAGCAAGGCGCTGTAAAAATACAAATGCTAATTGAATGTATAAAATGAAAAACAAACCAAGAGGAGACACACATCAGGATGAATAAACAGCTAAAGATCCATTTTCTCCCCACTTACTGGTCATGACAAAAATGTAGTCATTTGGAGTTGAGCAAATAAAAAACTGAACCGCGGGTGTGGATAGAACTAAGTCGTTCCCCACTAATATTAATTTTAAGTTGTTGCATCCTCAGATATGTCAACACACTTGGCACCCCACACCAGAAATTTCAACTGTGATTACCAACATGTAACTCCCCACACCTGGATCTCACAACTAGATTACCCATGCCTAATTTAAAACTATGCAAATGAATTTTCTTTATATATCCAAAGACAACCAAAGAGCAGAATGGATGAATGTGAATGGACCTACATTTTGCCAGTTCTTTTTAAGCAGTGACACAAGAAGTTGATGGATAGCTGCACATTCTGAAAGATCTGTTTCTCCTCCATTTGACAATTGCCCACTGCAACACCCATGCAAAGAACTTTCTTAAGCTGGAATTTCACCATAGCCTTGGTCTCATTCACTTTTGATTCCAGGGACTCCTGATGAGATACCAGTGTGGGAACTTTCCTGCAACCAATTTACAAGAAGTTAGAATCTTCCAGTCTTAACAAAACATTATACATAAAATACGTTCCAATCAGGTAACTTATAATAATAAATATTTTAGAAATACCAACTCTGGATAAAACCACAAACAGAAAAATAATTTTTGACAGCTGACCAAGATCGAACATAAGTTTTATGGCACGAGAAGAATGATGCCCACTAAAACCCACCCAAAGAAGAAGAAAAGAGCGCTCTTGCCTGCTTTGTTAAGCCCAGGACCCAAAGACGAGGGATTGCTTAATTATAGCTTCTGATGCTAGGAAGGCATGATGCTTTTTTGCAAGCTTCTTCACTAGCTTCTTGTTCTTGTTCATTTTCTTCAGCCCTTCAACATCCATGTAATCTAATCCATCTTTTCGGCCTGCACAAAAGAAATCACCATAAGCATTTGTACCAAAACCATTCCTCATTAGTATTTTGAGTAATCTAAGGGAATCATCTATTCATGATTAGTACCATAAATTTGAACATTGGCCAGGTTGCCTTAACTCAAATTGCATATAAATCAAATAATATTTTACTTTGAACTGTTAGCAGTAACCACATTAAATATATAGAAAACGAGAACAACTCGAGTACTTATCATCATGACCAAGGGAAAAACAACATAATATAGCATTGACGAGCTTCAAAGAATGAATTAGATTAACAGTCCTCTCAAATAGCAATTCCCTAATACATACACAAAAATATGTTATGGCATAAATGCCATTTACCTCTTCAACATGCTGGGCATCCCCCAGCATGCAGACTTTCATTTTGGGGCGAGGTATATGAGGAAGCTTCACTGAACCACTGAAACGTTTATCCTTCTGAGGATCATAGTTTTTCAGACCAATTTGCAGCTCAATTGTTTCGGTAAACTTCCTTTTCTTCTCCTTTGAGTCAGTGGTAAGCTGGCTAATAGCTTCCCTCAGTACATCACTCTGCAGCTTACTATAAAGCACAACATTGACAATGTGATTAGACAAAGAATCTATTGAATATTCAAAACTAGCTGAATGACAAAGCAGAAACCCAATCTTAAATGGCATGGCCATTCATTCTAGCTGAACAAAGAAAATTTCATTTAAATGAGAAGCCTGCACGAACTCTGTAGCCACCAATTAACAGGTCAAGCAAGTAAGCAGCCATGGCCAAAATTAATAATACTGAATAAGAGTTGACAGAGAAAAAAATGGCATGATACACTGGAATACGGAGACTGGAGAGAGATGACCAAAACAAAAACCTGAATAATCAAAAAGGACATTATTCTCCAACATAACTCCCCATTTCATCACTCTGTTATGGACACCGTTGCTGGGGGGCGGGTGTAGAAGGAGGGTCAGAGTTAGGATTAATAAACCACACCTTGTGCCACCAGTGTAGAAGGAGGGCCTCACCTTGGCATCGGCGCCCCGCTCCAGCTCCGCTAGGTCTCAGAGGGGCCTCTTCAAATCCCACTCCATATATGCCTACCTCTCTATTCAGTTCTTCAAATCCCCTTCCCATCTTCAAATCCCACTCCATCCGCCAACAGATCAAGAACACGAACGACACCAACCAACCCCAGTTACAATGAATTCAAACAGAAAAGCAGTGGAAAATGCGAAAATAGATATAGATTCCCACAGATCTACGTCCACAACGCGAATCCAAGCGCATGCGTCGACGTAGATCGCCCGGTGCGCAGACTCCACGAGGATGATGAGCTGCACGAAGATCATCTTCTCGGACCAGAGGTAGTCCATGGGCGGCAGCTTGTCGAAGATCCCCATCTCCGCGATCTGCCGGGCCAGCCCCCGCGGACGAAGAAGGGTAGAACGCGATGGCGAGATCCGCCGGCGCCTCTCTCTAGGAGCTTCAGATCTGGGGAGTGCTCCGGGCTCCAGTCTCCTCCTACTTGCCCCTCTCCCCTCCAACTCCAGTTCAGACGAGCCACGCACCGCTCCTCGCCCCTGTTCCGGGGAGAGGTACAGACCGGGGTGGGAATGAGGGGAGAGAGAGAGAGCGCGCGCAGAAGTAGGGGGATGATGGGAGAGAGCAGGGAGGGGGCGAGTGGGTGGGTGGTTTTTTTTTTTAAACGAAAAATTTTAACATATGTCAACGGCTATGATAAGTCGTTGACATATGTTACTTAAGTCAACGGCTCTTTATTATCGTTGACAAATATTTCATTATATGTCTACGGCTACACACCAGCCGTTGACATATGTTCAGTTTATCAACGATCATAAAAACCGCTAACATATGTTAACATATGTCAACGGCTCTTCAAAGCCGTGACATATGTATTATATATCAACGATTTTTCGTAGCCGCTGACAATAGTCGTTGACAAATCTCACTTCCCTTGTAGTGAGGAAGTAAGATTTATGGGATCAATAATTATATTTTGAAAAATGTTAAACTTTGAATTGAAGGCCAGATGACATTGAGATTTAAAATCTAAATAAATAAATTTTAGCAACTGTCATGCATCTCCCCTTGTAGAACCTGTATTTTTAAAATCCCAAATAAAATAATTTTTATTTAAATAAATGAAATAAATTGATTTAAGTGGAATAAAGGGAGAATGCATTGTATAAATGGAATTAAAGCAATCCCCATTAATTAAATTAGTAATGGGTTACTCTAATAACCCCCCAATGGAATGGGCCCAAATAGGGATAGCCCATGTTGGAATGAGAATTAAATTAATGAAATCGTATCTAAATAATTAAATAAATAGTAAAGGGTTAAGATAAATGTTAAATAACCCTTATATATCTAAATAAAGGAGTCCTAAACCCATCCTAACTCATTAACCACGAAATTAAACTCTCCCCTACCCATTAGATGGATAAATGAGAGGAAATAGAGAGATAAATGTGGAATTTTCGTAATTAAAGGAGGAGAGAAGAGTTTGGGGTTGTATGGACTCTATAGGAAGCTTAAACACTTCAAACTCCTCCCTCTCCCCATTTTCGTGGCTGGAACCCTAGAGAAGGAGGAGAAAGGTTGGAGACCAAGGAGCAAGGAGGAGAAGGCTTGGAGCAAGAAGGTTTTCCGTTTTCGTCTTCAACTTAGGGTTTCTTGGACTCGACAAAAGGTAGGCAATCTCTCAAGAAAAAATCGTGAATAATTACCCTAGGTAGCCTTCATGTACCTCTTCAAAAGCCCTATGGTTTCGTGGTATTTCGTTCATCCATTTGGGCGAATTTAATTTGTGAAATCCTGCTGTTCTCAAAACTGAGATCTCATGTTTTTTCTCAATTCCCGATATGTACTTGTTCACATGCCATGATAAAATTCTCAGTTATACTACATCACACTAGCTTTCAAACGCCCCTGGTCTTGCTCGATTTCGATCTCCCATGAGAGAATTAATCTTTGAATCTCTGTCTATTGCATGTACCGACTCTTCAAGTTTACCCTTAAACTTCGTGCATACTTGATTCCTATCATGATAAAATCTATAATAATACGTCATGTTAGCTTTCAAACGCCACTGGTTTTATAATTTTTCATCAGTGTACATCTCTAATTAATTCGTTGAACTCTGACTGCACCTGTTTAGGTCACCGAAAAATAACCTGATCAATGCATGTCTAAACTTGTCTATTTTCAATTAATCGTGCATGTTGATAGATTTACATGTCTACTTTCGTTTAAAACTAGTTTCGTGCTTTTTGAATCACCGTGATATTTTATATGTAATTTAGAACATCCATGTATCACAGAGAGCTCGCCCTGGGAAAAAAGGAAAAAGGGCAGTCACCTATTATCGCGACGGCGCGACCCGCCGCGATAACAGTGGTGGTCGCGCGCCGGCCGATGGCGTCGCGTCAAGAACGCGGCGGCGCGGACCGCCGCGATTCACCCCGGACCGAGGCCAGACCGGCCAGGTCCGTGTCGCGCCCGACCGCCCCGTCGCGACTTGAAACGCGACGGGTAGGTCCGTCGCGTTTCAAAGATTTTGGCCAGAACTATTAAATTGTGTACATGCCCTGCTTTTTGGCTATTTAACCCTTAATTAGCTACGATTAAACCATGTTATAATTAATTTAACTTGTTAGATTAATAAAAAAAAAATGATTTGCATGACTTGTCATATCCTCAAGATTTCTTTACACTTACACACACACAACATTAGAAATGTCATTTGACCCTGATAATTATGCAATAATGTATTCGGTAAAATTATCGAAATAAATGACTAAATTACCCTATTTTATTTAAATACAATTGTTTTCTATTTTTACTCGTGCATTTTATCTACCGTTACCGTTTTCCCTCGGCCTTCGAGCACTCGAGGCACGACGGACCCGTTTTTACACACTTTCCCTTGACTTGGACCACCTCTCCACCGGAAATACTCTCGACTAGACCAGGGACTCCTTATCAAGACCTCCGTAAGTCTTCTTGGCTTTGGCGTACGTCCTTAGTCAACGAGCTGGTTGTACCTCAAAACCCGTTACACCTCAGGGATCGTACGATCCAAGCCTTAGTGTTCCTTCTGTCTTGAGTTCACACAGGACCACCTGATCAGTGTACACAGCACGGCTAAGGGGCGGTTGTGACTTCTACCAGACTGCCGACACCCGACCTGGTGCTGTGCAACCGTTACTATCCGTGTTTATCGTCGTCTTACGATTGTACCCCTCTAATCTACAGTCTCCTTACTCTCATCTGTTCACGTTTTCTCTACACTCTCATCTATCTCGTCTAGTGCTCTCTATCTCTTCTTGGTACTCTATTGGCCATTCGTGTGATTGTCTAAGATAAAAGAAATGACTAATGCCAGCGCAATAGGGCCCGATCAGGTCCTGGGAGGAGCGCCGAAAAGTGCCAGTGCCCATGGGAGTTAAAATGATCATAGGATGTGTTACGGCATGCATCCAGCGCCAGTTTACTATCTAGATTAATCTATGACAATCAAAGTGCTATCTCTACAAGTGCAAGCGTGATCGTTACTAGTGCACCGTTGTGCAATTTACATGCTATATCGTTACATGGCCATTCTATTATCGTTCTCGTTGTACTATTTTCATGTGCCAGTTGCAATTGTTCTCTCGTTATCGTGACATGCTCTACATGACTTTACTCTCTAGTTAACCTGCCATTAAGATATTAACTATTTAAAGCATGCTTGTGTTCATGAGATATTAAGTCCTACTGGGCGTTATTCGCTCATCCTGCGTATTTATTAAATGTGTTTCAGGTGAGTCGGATCATGACCACACTCACGAGGATGGGACCGATGAGGAGCTCAGGAGTGACCCTTCGGCAACCAGTGCTATCTAGTAGTAGTCAGTTGTATAGTTATGGGTCAGTTAGTCATAATGTAATAGTTTGATTTTGAATAAAGTACTTTGGGCCCTAGTTTTGGCTCTGATACGTTGATGTAATAGTTAGTTGTGAAGATGATGAGTTATTAGTGAATGTAATGGAGATTGTTGGATATTAATGAAATTGGAGTTTATTTGGTGTTATCCAATTGTGCAATGGTTTGCATTTATTTTCTCGCTCTGTACTATTTAATAACTGTAATCCCGCTCCGATATTCCGCGTCGGGGCGTTACAGAGGAAGAAGATTTATGTGATCACATCATATTAATTTGAATGTTAAACTTTGAATTTGAAGGCCAGATGACATTGAGATTTATGAAACAAGTAGTGATCCTAGTCGTCGGAAATTAAAGAAGATCTATAAGAAGGAAAAGAGATTAGAGGTTTTGAGATGAGGATCTAAGAAAATTTATTGATACTTAAGTCATAACCAGATAAGAGTTAGAGCAATAGAATAAGTGATTAATTGAGATCACTCTTTACAGCCTAATGGGTGTCAAATCTTGCATTTCTCTAATTGAAAATTTCTTCTAAAATTTATGATGGTGATCAAATCTCTCTCCAACGATTTCATACGATGTGACTATAATTATAGCCAAGATTATAGCCATAACTATAGTTAGTGACCATCATGAGCGTTTATGGCCACCATGAGGATCGTAGATAGTAATTGTGTCAATTATGGGTGACCCATCATGTGTTCTTTTGGAGGCTTTATTATCTATGGATAATCGTGTAGCATCTGTTGAACAATATATCAAGTAAGAGTGCCTACTACTTCACTTTTATTGGACTAAGACTCACTAGATTAAAGATTTGCTAGACTAAGGCAGCGTTTGTTAACACCAGTTTAAAAAGTAAAATCGGCAAAATCGCTTTTGGGTAGGCAGTGCGTACGGAGGTGTTTTTGCACCTCGACTCCCGTGCGCGACCAAAAGTGGAGTTGAAAAAAAAAGAAAAGAAAGGATACTCCACACGCGACTCAAGGTCTGCAAATTTTTCCGAATCGATCTTTCTGTCGCTTTTGAAAAAGCGGATGGTGCAGCAGCCTTGGTCCTTCTCTCTCTTCTGTCCAAATTCTGGCCAGCGCAAACACCAAGAAGAGCATGTCCTGTTTGGGAAAACAGGTGAGGTTGTCAGCGATTTTTAATTTCCAAATTTTTTCTACCGCGTTCCCAAAGGGTGCCTAAGTGCCCTCAGAATTATAAGCAGTCGGAATATCTAATGGGTTAGGGCCTACCAAGATAAAATATGTAATGTAGGCCGAGTTAACTTCCTATCTTAGCACAAAGTCTAGATATTATCTTAGGAGTTACGTTGTTGTCTCAAATTATCCTCCTAACATCAATGCCAAGATAAAGGTCTTCTTTAGGATGACAAATTAGGTGCCCGTGATGTTTTGGAGGTTTCGTTTGATAATTGGGCTTTGATAGTAGGGCTCATGTTTAGTAACGAGACTTTCACCTATTAGGGCAAGCTTAATAATTGAACCTTCAATAGACTAGACTTGTAAATAGAGCGGATATAAAGCAGATATGGTGATATGTGAATTTGTATTCAATTATAATTCGTGGGATATCTAAATTCGTATCTAATTATAATAGATTGGATATCCGAATCTGACATTCTAATAGGGTGTATTTTTCCACTATTCGAATCCAACATATACTATCTGGATTTTGATATATCCGACTATCCAATTATACGTAATTGGATAACTGAATACTATGATTATCCAGATTCAGATATATCTAACTATCTGATATAAGAACATGTTATATGTTCATTGTTTTTTAGTTTATATATATATATAAATAAATTATAATAATATAAAATATGACTATTAACTAACAAATAAGAGCTAACCTAAACTGATAATGGAAAGAATACCAAAATAGCCCTTATTTATTCAAATAGATATCATAATATTCGAATTCAATAACCCAATATCGATTAAATTATCTATTGAATGTTTTATTTAGATTTTATCTGACTAAACATATACAAATTCGAATTCAACTCAATTTTAAATAGCTAATTTCCAGACTTATAATAGACTAGAGGACCCGGTTGGGTCGATCGGTTAGAACTCTTGTTAAAAGCAGGAGGTCCCGAGTTCGATTCTTGGGGGGGGGGGACTTACCTGATCTACATGTAATTCTCAAGGTGTGTAGGTCCGGAGTTTTTCGGTCAAGTGGGATAAGGGCAATACAGGTACACGGAAAGTAGGAGCTGCTAAGTCCTGATTTTGGAGTTCACGAACACCAATCTCTGAGTCCACAAAACCACACGGGGCGGGGTTCCCTCGTTACCAAAAAAAGACTTATAATAGACTGAGCCAGAGAATCGAGAAATCCTTTCTCCACATCTGATTGAGTTATGTCCCATGAACTCTCATGCTGCATCTATTAACGTTATTTCATGTCAATAAAAATGATCACTCCACTTAAACCTGATTACCCATTTTTTTGATTGTACATATTGTGTGTGTGTGTCAATTAGATCGATAAATAAATCCATTGTAATTGTCTGCCCCCATATCACCATATTTAAAAAAAAAGAAAAATTGGAGCATGCATATTATATAGGGGTGGTGTACACTGTACACACACATTATTTTTTTTTGATGTGATGAATATTTAATAACAAGAGAGTATAAACACCCACTTGCAATGATATGTTTCAAAACTTTTTTCTTTTAAATATATTTTTATCAGTACAAATTTGGGCAGCATAACCATGAATATACGAAAAACATAAGTTTTATAAGACAATGCATGGCGTAAATAGAATTGGGTGTCTATACTCTCTTGTGTTTGTTCATATTAAGTTGTGCAAGAGACTATAGTAGACTGGACCAACGGATATATTGAGTTGTATGGGAGAGCTCCAAATATGGTATGAATGAAAGTGTAATGTAATAGTTTGGTCTAATTTATATTTAAATTTAATAATATATATTTTTTTAAATGTTCTTTACGTGGTCGATAAATCAGTAAGGTACGGCCCAACCAGGCAAGAGACTAATGCGTGTTGACCCACTTGTGGAGCCCATTTGTCTTATCTGTGTAGAGCCCATTTGTCTTATTTGTAAGAGTCTCGATAATTATTTTTGGTTGGATAATTCAGTGATCAGAGGTCACGAAAATCTAGATCTAATTTGGGTCCCCTCAACCTTCTCAAACTTTATGTCCACTCTACCACCTATGGTATGATAGAGACCACCATTTTAATGCATACATATATATATATATATATATATATATATATTATATATATATATAACTTAATCACATATTAGAGGCAGTGGCAATAAATATGTTTATATGTATAAGTAAGACTCGTTCCACTTCTCTAGAGAATCGAGAAATCCTTTCTCCACATCTGATTGAGTTATGTCCCATGAACTCTCATGCTGCATCTATTAACGTTTATTTCATGTCAATAAAAATGATCACTCCAATTAAACCTGATTACCCAATTTTTTTGATAGTACATATTTCTCGTACAATAAAAAGGTGATATGTCGACAAATATATATATATATATATATATATATATATATATATAGTGTGACAATTAGATCGATAAATAAATCTATTGTAATTGTCTGCCTCCACATTATTAATTTGAGTTTTACTAATTTTATATGGACCAACACACATGAGATGTGTTCGCCATATCAGTGTATCACTAAGTATGCAACAAATATTACTCTTACTTTATGAAGTGTCTCGTTAAGCCCATATCACCATATTTAAAAAAAAGAAAAATTGGAACATATTATATAGGGGTGGTGTACACTGTACACACACATTATTTTTTTTTGATGTGATGAATATTTAATAACAAGAGAGTATAAACACCCTCTTACAGTGATATGTTTCAAATCTTTTTTTAAATATATTTTAATTAGTACAAATTTGGGCAGCATAACCATGAATATACGAAAAACATAAGTTTTATAAGACAATGCATGGAGTAAATAGAATTGGGTGTCTATACTCTCTTGTGTTTGTTCATATTAAAGTTGTGCAAGAGACTATAGTAGACTGGACCAACGGATATATTGAGTTGTATGGGAGAGCTCCAAATATGGTATGAATGAAAGTGTAATGTAATAGTTTGGTCTAATTTATATTTAAATTTAATAATATATATTTTTTTAAAATGTTCTTTACGTGGTCGATAAATCAGTAAGGTACGGCCCAACCAGGCAAGAGACTAATGCGTGTTGACCCAACTTGTGGAGCCCATTTGTCTTATCTGTGTAGAGCCCATTTGTCTTATTTGTAAGAGTCTCGATAATTATTTTTGGTTGGATAATTCAGTGATCAGAGGTCACGAAAATCTAGATCTAATTTGGGTCCCCTCAACCTTCTCAAACTTTATGTCCACTCTACCACCTATGGTATGATAGAGACCACCATTTTAATGCATACATATATATATATATATATAATATGATATATCAAGTCTTAAATGAAGCAGTCCAAAGTTCGAACAATCAAACATAGAAGATAGCGGCGACTTCAGAAGACACAAACCATTCTTCCTTTGTCAAGACCCAGAAGACTTTAAAACGACAATTTAATAAAATATATATATATAATCAAGGTATTATTTGAGATTTACACATATATAATGATATCATATAGTGTCATTTGCTTTGGGCGAAAGGATGAGAGTTTGGACAAGAGAATTTTTTGTCTTAAAGAGATATTTCAATAATCAAACTCTTTTATTCCAAAATATGAAGACCACATCTAAATATTAAGCTATTTTCTGATATTAACATGATCAAAATGATAGGCATCAAAATGCTAACAATTCACACTGCGTTAGTATAGTATATATACACCGACGCGCCTAGTGATCAATCTTTAGGTGCAATGGATTTAAACACTTTTTATTTGTGGTCCTTGATTATTATGTTGTGCAACTAAATTTTTTTTATAAGAATTCTTTGGTGAAGCAAAATATTATAGATGATAAAAATATGATAATTAATTAGAAGTCTCTGACTGTAATATGGAGGTCTTTATTGTAACAGGACTTAACGTATACTGTAACAGGTGATAACACTTATTGTAATGAGTTACAGTTCTATTAGGGACTAACAAATAAGTCAAAAATTTAATAAAAATTTTTAATTAATTTATTCTAAAAATATCGAGATAACAACTCTGGGTTGGTAAATAGGCCAGTTTAAAAAGAGAGTAACACTTGAATCTCATATAAAAAAGTGCCCAGCGGTTTGATCTTAGACATAAGTGGATGTGTTCTATTGTCACGTTGGTAGCCATTAACAAATGTAATTTATGGCTATCAGGATCGTGTGACCCCAAAAAATTGAAGCCTTTTAAGTAAGATTAAACTTTGCCATTAAAATATTTTAAAATAGGTCATGAAACGGATAACTCTCTCGCTCTTAAGTCTTGGGTGTCGGCCAAGACGCCGAGGTTTGCTTAAGTTGACGAGACTCATCTCAACTTGGGTTTGAAGTAAGTGACCTCTACTTCATTCGACGTCGAGGGCATAATGAGATCAAGAAAATTTTGAATGTTATGACTCGAGTAACAACCCCTATTCAACCTTTGGTTTAATGAGTGTGGATTGTACGCATGCATTGTAATGGCAATCATGAATTAGGTCACAATTTGATCGACATGATGCAACGATTATAATGACAACGTGATATCCAGAAGAATGTTTGACAATTCGAGGGTGAATGACTTGCTTCTATATATATAAGGATACGTTCGACGTTCACAAATACGCACATTACTTTTTATTATCTGTCACTCTTCTCGATCATCTACTGATTTGAACATCAGAATATCTTTTTATCTAGATCTCTCGATAAACTTACAAGTCTCAAGCGTGAAGTTGAATGGAAGATCATTAGCGACGTGAATATCTCGACTTGAGCCGACATCGAGAGAACAACAGTAACATGCCAAATATAATTACAGTGACTCCACTGAATTAATACATGAGACTATTTTTTTGACCAAAATTAATACATGGGTCTCAATGTAATCATCTATAACTCCACTTAATAATATTTCCGTGTTCGCTACTGTTGGCGCGACCGAGCTCATACCTGCTTATATCTAAGTATAATAAAATATTTTGAAGTCGGTTGATATTAAAATAGATCAAAAATAAATTAAAATATTTTTAAAAATTTAAAATATCTTCACTTTATTAGTAATCTATCTCGATACGAAACATGAGCTTCGTGTAGGGATCGACAGTGTTTCTTTCACTAAGAACACACGGGAATAGTGTGCGCATTTTTGTGAGCCAACGCTCCAAGAAGAAGAAAAGCCGGCGGGTCCAGCGCGATGTGTGCGCGCACCGGCCTGCGCACGCCGCCTCCAGGCTCCAAGGGCCGCCGCAGCTCGTCCTATCCGTCGCCCAACCCGATCCTTCTGACCGTGCAGTCCGGCGTCGCCGACCAATCGGGGGGCATAACCACCCCCCACCCGCTCGCGCTCTAACCACTCGGAGACGCCGTCACGGTAGCGGGGCTCCTTCCGTCTTCAAGGTTCGTCTACTGATGTGTTCCCAGTTTGCGTGGCTTTGCCACATAAATCTTGTTGATATTGAGTCATTGACCAAGATCCGCTGTTTGTTTGCAGAGCTCCACCGAGGAGGAGGAGGGGGTGTGTCCGGTTTTCTAGGGTTTTACGCTGAAAGGATTGTGCTTGGTCTACTAGGCAGTAAACTGGGTTCGGCGCGGCGGAGGCAATCTGTGCTAGAAGTTCTCTGGAGCTGTCGGATTTGGCTTCTTCTTATCCAGGTCGATTGTATTGGTAAATGCAGCTTCGTTCGCTCTGAAAAAGGCACCGTTTTTCCTTGGTTTTGGTTCAAAGACCTCGTGAGCTGCGCTGATCTGCCCAAGATGGTGGCCACCACATTGGTTCCTGTTTCCTCGAGGGCTTTGTTAGCGTCGGATCTTCTTACGCAGCGAAGTGGGGTTCACAGCGGCGTCCCCTGCCGTCCCCCTTTATCTTCTACTTCGAGGAGATCTGGATGCGTGCGTGCAGCTTCCGTGGATGGTGATAAGGACCAGCCTTCGTCTTCTAGAGGGAGGAATCTGGTGGCTGTTGTTCTGGACATACCCCGTACAATCTGGAGGCGGGTGATGAATCCCCTGAACGATTTTGGGTTTGGTCCGAGGAGCATTTGGGAGGGCGGCGTGGGTTTGTTCATCGCTTCTGGGACGGTTCTTCTTGCTCTCACTCTGGTTTGGTTGAGAGGGTACCAATTGAGATCGCGGTTCCGGAAGTACCAGGTGGTGTTCGAGTTCTCTCAGGCATGTGGGATCAGTTTGGGAACGCCAGTGAGAATAAGAGGGGTCACTGTTGGAACTGTTGTTCGCGTCAATTCCTCTTTGAAAAGTGTTGATGCTGTGGTTGAGGTCTGTTACTCGGTTCTGATAATTTCTTGCATGATTTATCTTTCACTTACAATGCCGTCCTATTTGTACGCAGGGTAGAATACTCCTATTTATTTGATTCAAAGAATTATTGTTCTCATGTTAGGCGATGCTGCCCTAATATGTGTATTGCGCATTTTATGTATAAAGGAACTGCCCGTTTTCACGCCAACAAAGCTGTTACCGAACTTAAATTCTTCTCATGAAATAAGGTTCTCTCCTAAATGAGAGTATGGTGCAGAAGATGTGCAATACCTGTTCTTTTCTTTTTCCTTCTGCAATTCATGACCATTGTGAACCTGCTGGACAGAATATACCCTTAGTATTGTGACTGGTTCTCTTATACATGCTCTCAATCAGAAGATTGGAGGGTTCATAGGAATTTGTTTCTTATTCACATATGGAGTGTGAATTATGGCTCTTAAGAGAGTCAAATATCGCAGCTCACATTTTTTTGATCAGGTTGCTTTTTGTTGGATTTGGCATGAGCGTGTGTATGTGTATATAACTTTGCATGTCAGGCTTATGGCTAGGTTGGTAATTTGCCTCTCTTTTTGTTATATGAAGACAACTTTGTACCTTCTTTTATTTAAAGTGGAAGAAAAGAAAAGATTTTGGTTGAAGAAAGAACTTCCATACCTGAGAGTAAGAATAAAAATTAACATTAACCGAAGTTCATACTTTTTGTAGGGTAAACATGAGTTTGTCTTTCTGAATTAAGTTTTATTCGCTTCACTGCCTGTGATGCAGCAAGCTGTCGCCCTGGTTGTGGCCAGATCTTTTTCTGAAGTCCCATCATGTGCCATCCTGAGGTATGTGTCTGTATAGTCCAATTGACCATCGGATGGGCCAACAACTAAGATAACAGAGATCATGAACGCCAATTAATGGGTCTGTCACTTCCCTCATTGGGCCCCTTAAGGACTGTACAATCTTTAGTGATTTTTTATTTTTCTTGTACTGTTGGGACAAGTTAAAAATTCAAGAAAAAATGTCTGGCCACCCTGGCAGTCAGTGCAGCAGCTTGCTGCACCACAGTACAAACTGATCTGAAATATAGGGTAGCCTGAAGATGTTTCCCATAAAATGTGTGATTGTTGCCTGATTCGATGATGACGCTTGATTTAGATTTGCTCCTACTACTGTTGACAGGTTGAAGATGACAAAATTGTTATTCCTCGAAATTCACATGTTGAAGTGAACCAGTCAGGACTTCTTATGGAGACCATGATCGATATTACCCCAAGGGATCCACTTCCAATGCCCTCAGCAGGCCCTCTTGATGAAGATTGTCTTAAAGAAGGGCTTGTTGTTTGTGACAGAGAAAAGATGAAGGGAGAGCAAGGAGTAAGCTTAGATGCATTAGTTGGGATCTTCACACGTCTAGGAAGGGAAATGGAAGAAATAGGCATTGCTAAAAGCTATGCATTAGCTGAGAAAGTTGCAGCTGTTGTACAGGAAGCACAACCCCTTCTCACAAAGGTTTGAACATCTTTCACTCATTCTCTTCTTTTCATATATTACCATATTGGACCACATGATTTCTCAAGTGAGCTTTTGCCAACTGTCTTGCACAACTTTCTTTACATCAATGCCTCTCTTGACCGAGTTTATATTTTTCTTAACTGCTTATCTATTTCATCCTTTATCTACAATGACGATCTATACTTCGCATCATGGTAAGCAATCTCGCGAGAATCTCGGTCTCGGCCCCTTTCCGAGGAACGAGAAGGCGGAGATGAGTATATCCTCTTCAGGTAGGGTTGTCAGGATCTTTTTATTTACCTGAATATCATTTAAGTAAATGTTAGTATTTATAGTTTCATTTACTTAAGATATTACATGTAAATAAGGAAGTACCCCCCATTTGAATCTAATAAAAATATCAAAAAAATCATATCTCTTACCAATAAAAAGTCAACTCTCCCATCGAAGAAGAAAATCGTGATTTCAGTGATTTTAGCGAAATGTTAACTTTCTAATCTCTCATAATTTAGCCTATCTAAAAATTTGATAATTCAAATAAACCACATGGAACACTAAAAATTCAAAGTCCGGTAAAAAAAAAGTCAAATGTGCATGTGACTTCTCTAAGAGAGCCACTCTCCTACTGACAGCACTTAGTTTGCTTGAGACCTCTCAAGATTTGGTCAAACCTAAACTACCATCACCCAAACTCATGAGAATTTATTTTCTAGTTTCTTTATTTATTTACCTGTGTTATGTTAAATATATATATAATAATTCTATGTGAATCGGACCGATTCCATGCGAATCGGATCGAATCTGGGCGAACCCGATTCGGTCCGAACCGCCGCTCCAACAAACCATGATGTGAACCTATGTCATCCATGGTTGAGAATTGGGAATGTATGCAATTATCTATGTTCCTTAAAGAATTATCTATGTGAACCTGTGTGATCCACGCTTTTAGTTATCCTGATCTCTCCCGAGATCTCTCCGAGATCTCTTCTCTTTGACCCTCTCGAGACGAAGCCGAGATCCGATATGGCAATCCTTGCTTCGCATAGCACCATTGAGGTACCATTAAGGTGTTATTATCCTGTCAACTTGTACATTCCTAAAAATGCTTTAGCATTTTTTAATTTAAAACAAAAGTTCCTGGGCATTACCATTCTTGTCTGCTTTCCGAAAGTGACTGGACTTGTTCTACTTTGGTCTGATAAATATTGTAACATGGGCAGTGTCACATTGCCACACTTTGTTGCAACTTTACCTGTTGCAATTTTCTTTGCCACACTCATCTTAGCTGTTTGATTAACTTTGATGGCTGAGTTGAATAACTTAGATTTGGTGTTCTTGAATACAGGAGCACCAAACTTAGTTGTTTTTCTCCTACTGTGTGATTTGAAATGCAATGTGGGAAAAGTGGGTGGCAGTGTAGCTTTCCTATGGACATATTATGGGACTAAAAAACAGACGGGACTGTATAGTTTTGTGTGGCCCCTGTTGCATATGTGATGTATGAATGAGTTTTCTGGTTTGGTGCAAAGAATCTAAATTCACCTGATGACCTTTTATTACATAAGGACTACTGTTTAATGCCTGCAACATCCTTAATTCAACTCATCAGAGTTTTAAAACCTGAGCTCATTGCCCATAATATCATGATGGATATATATGTTGGAATTTCGAAAGATGAAAAGCTGATTAAGTCTTGAACTGACTTCAAAGCTTGGGAGGAGGATCATATATATTTCTCACAATATAACAACCAGAGCATTTTCTAAGCTAGGACTAATACTTGAGGGCTTAAGGGTCCTCATTGATATGATGGCTGTGAGTATTTCACCCCATAATTGTCACTTATAACATCTTTATTAGAGGGCAGGCAAATGTTGTCATGTCGCTAAGGCAATGAGGTTAGAAAAAAAGCAGTTGCGTAATGCTACCTTTGTTCAGTCTTACTCTCCTAGCCATGGTCGGTCTGGATCGGGATCGGTCAATTCTGGATCGGCCTTGGGGGTAACCCCCTTAGTCAAAATCCTGGCCGAATCAGCCCAGATCGGCCGATTCCAGGTCAATTCTGCGACAAATTATATATATATATATATAATTAATAGATGTATTAAATGTATAATAATTTACATATTCATGTATATATACATGCATTATTACATTAACTGTATGCACATATATATGCATTAACTGTATATATGTGTTTGTTATGATATTTATATTGATATATGATTGTATGTAATTAATACACACACATTAATATATGATTGGTATACATATTAATTATGTTTATACATTAATATATGTACATTAGCTATGTATATATGTGCTTTACATTAATATATTTGCCTTAATATATGATTGTATGCACATTAGCGCACACACATTAATATATGATTGATATTTGATATACATATTAATTATGTTTATACATTAATATATGATTGTATGATTGATGTACATATTAGTTATGTTTATATATTAATATGATATGTATATATATGTGCATATTGTCATTATATTTACATTAATAACTGATTCTATGTACGTTAAGTCATTAACACACACAAACACATATTTTCTTATGATGGTAGACTTGTACTGTGCAGTTCAGTTCTGGATAGCATACCCATATATTTTCTATCTATTTTTAGGGTGCCGAAGACAGTTGCCAAGAGACTTTAGTCTATTTAGTGCAATTTCTTTTGGCATAGTAGTGGTGGGCCTTGCAGAGGGTGGCATGATATAGAATGGGGTAGAGTGGCGGTCAACAAAGAAGAAGGTGGCTTAGGGCTTAAGAATATTAGAGATTTCAATGTGGCTCTCTTGTCTTAGTGGCTGTGGGGACTTGGGAGTGGGGATACGGGTTTGTGGACTACGTTGATTTGGCAAAGGTACTTTGGGAGATGCAGATTGTGGGATATCCACTTGGCTACTGGCAGATCTTCACCTCTTTGGCATGATATCCTGGCGTGCAGGGAGATTCTTTTGTCGAGGGTTTGGGTACGGCTCGGCGGGGGGACATGGCTTCTTTCTGGAAGGATAGGCGGTGTGGAGACTTCACCCTGCAGTCTCTTTTCTGTACTCTCTTCCAGATCTCGATGGATTCCTAGTCATCTGTCCCTTAGGCTTTTGACCCACTCCTCCTTGGTGAGACTTGGGCACCAACGTTTAGGCGGGACTTGACATAGGTTGTGTTGCTGCAGTTTCAAATTTTTCTATCAATTGGGTCACAGTTTCACCCAACTGACTCAGATGATGCATGGATGTGGAGGTGGGAGACGGGAGGTGTCTTTTCAGTTAGATTTGCTTGCAGGGTTTTTGCAGATAGAGGTCTTCGACACCTTTTTTGTCACCAGGTGTGGAGACCGAGAATCCCATTGAAGGTGAAGATATTGATGTGGAGGATCTCACATAGCCACATAGGAGACTACCAACCAGGGACTGGCTACACCGCTTCATTCATGATATTCAGGCCGCTTGTGCCCTTTGTGGGGAGGAGGATGAGATCATTGATCACTTGTTTGTAGGAAGCTCCTACTCATATGGGGTGTGGAGGGAGGTTGGGAGGATGATTGGCTTCAGTTGGCGGCCTTGCAAGAGTGTGCAGTTGGGAGAGGAAGTTGACTCTCAGAGGGAATAGAGCGGTGTGGTGGGGATGCTATGGGGAGAAAGGAACAGTAGACTTTTTAGAAGAGATTCTAGAGATGGGGTTGATGTTTGCAATGCTCTGTGTCAAAGTGAAGGAATGGGTGGGTATATTTTGTAGTGTGGATTCTGCTACTTCGTCTCTTTTTGTTTTGTTGGGGGATTAGTTGTTTCCACATGTTCTGTGTGGGCGAGAGTTCTTTTTTGGAGCTCACCATCCATACTTGTACATTCTTCTTTTTAATATAATTTTGGTACTATCCACTTTCAAAACACACACACACACACACAAACACATCAGTATATGATTGATATATATATTAATTATATTTATACATTCATATATGTACATTAATATATGATTATATGATTGATATACATATTAATTATGTTTATACATTAATATGATATGTATATATATGTGCATATTGTTATTATATTTACATTCATAAATGATTCTGTGTCCATTAAGTTATTAGCACACGCATACAAATTAATATATGATTGATATACATACTAATTATGTCTATACATTAGTATATGCGCATTAATGTATGAATACATATTTTTTTCCTAATTTTTTATGAGTTTTAAGATTTTTTTCTTTTAAGATTTTTTTTTTTTTTTTTTCAAATAAAACTATTTTTTTTAACCTGGCTATCCTGGATTGGGCAGAATTACTGAGGATTGGCCGCATTGCTGATCCGGATCCCCGATCTGATCCATGTTTATGTTAGAGGAACACTTCTGAAATTCATGTTGATGAATGTTTAAAAGATGAGAAAATAGTAGCGACTGACGTTTGCAAAACAGCATAGCTTATATCAGTTTACATCAAGGAAAGGATCTCTAACTTTGGTATGATGTAGACACCAGATGTAAGATTGTCAGATTTGAACTCCAAATTTGTCTATGTCGACATGATTTGATCATATCCTTGTCAAAAACAGAATTGACTGGTTCCAGGTGATTCCCTTATTCTGCATGAGTTAGATTGTCCAGTCTTAATTCTTAATGGACTAAGATTGCTGATTTACCTTGGGATTGGACTGCATTTGGCTCATTTGAATCTTCAACTCATGTCCTTGGTAATTCTGGCTGCTATTAGAGGTTTTGTCCTTGTTAGCCACTTGCTCTGTTAGCTGTCATTCCTGGACACTACTGGGCGTTGGAATAACTTGCAACAGGCAGTGAAGTTTCTTGGAAGAAGTTCATGCACATAATTCTTTGTAATTTATTGGTTTACAGGTTTTATTGAAGTCATCTTTTAGTTTTGTTAAAGCCAAAATAAAAAATTTATTGACCCAGGATTCTGTAATAAACTCATGGGCAATGTGAGGCAGTCGGCTAATACTTAGTTGTGGATCCTTTGACCATTAATTTGTTTCTGGCATCTTTGAGAAAGGAAAATCGCTAACCAAGGCATCCTGGATCTTGGTTGTCTCTCTGTTGTGCATCATGCTTCTGCCAATATTTAAATTACACTGTTTCAATTTAATGCATGGGCTGTGAATCAGATCTTCGTAATCTCGGTGGAATCTTTCTAAATGTACAGAAGTAGAAATGTATAATGATAGAACCGAGCAACTCTCTGGAAATTACTTGGAAATGGAGTCTCTTGCTCCTAATTGCAGAAATAGAAAATCTTGATATTTTCTAGAGAAATGTAAGGTGTCTCACTTATAGTTTTACCGCCCTTTCTGACACTTCCCAATTATTAAATTGGATGACCTAGGTGGATAATTTACATCTGTGAGCACCAAATTTAAGTTTGTTTTCTCCCACCATGCGATTTTGGGAAAGTGTGGCAAAAAAGGTGGAAACCACAGCATTTCTCTATTTCTTTTTCTTTTACTGATCATTAGCCACAATAATGTGGTTGTTGTAGTGGTGTAACAGATTGAAGCCATGGCCGGAGATATACAACCTTTGCTTTCTGAAGTACGAGGCAGTGCTCTTTTGAAGGATGTTCAAAGGTTAACTAAAACACTCGCAGAAACAACAGAAGATTTTAGGTAAATATGAGGAACATCTTTGTTCGTGGACTTACTGAGTTCCCAGGTTCTTGTTTTAATTTTGAGCTTATCCAGTTGCATGTCTTACATCTCACTATACCATTCCTTTCCTATTTGTTAGAGTCAAATGTTTTTTAGGATCCTCTTAGTGATCATGATATAATTCTCAAAATGGTCTAATGAATTATGGTTGGTTTCCTTGACACTGTGCATGATGTTAACATGTGTTTATATTAAAAATGGAAGACTTCTCATTAATGACCATTTTATAAAGCAAAAAACATGTGGAGTTAAGTTTTCCTGCCTAACTGTGATGAGAATATTATGTCTTTCAAAATATGGTGGAACACACTGCCGGTGAACATTGTTTTCCAATTTGTTTTACTAATAGACATTCTATTTTTCCAAATTCCTGATTCATATGGTGCAGAAGACACAGTTTGAGTTGCCATAATTTTCCCTTGCAGAGAGGCACGCTCTTCTGTTATCACACCTGAAAATGCTTTATTGCTCCGACAGTCCATACTTACACTAATAGATACCTTAAAGAACATTGAGGTGCAGTTTTTCTCCCCCATAAAGCCACTTGAGTTTCTAGAACTACATCTTGAGATTCTTGATTTTAAATCTGATGAAATTGCAGGGTATCACATCCGACATCTTGGTCTTTACTGGCGATGAGGCTACAAGGCAGAACTTAAAGTCACTCATCAAGTCCCTTAGCAGATTAATGTAGAGAACTGAGAACCAGTGTGCATATCACAATCAAAAGAAGGGAAATGATGCAACTTTTTTGGCGTACAAGGAAATCTCTAAAAAATGTGGAAGCATTTCTCCACATTTCACGGAAGTGAAGTGACCAAGAAAAGGATGGTGTATTTAGGCCAACAGTCATAAAGTACTATTTATTTTTGGCCTATGTTTTTTGAGCAGGTTCCTTTCATTGTTGAGCTTCTCATATTCCTCATGTTTAGTAAAATTATCTTATTCTTCAGCTACCATTTTTTTGCTCCTCTCTTTTCTAAACAAACTTTTATGTTTGAATGCCAAGTCTCCATTGTACACATCTTTCTGTGCTCATACTTCCAGCTGGCTTCTTTCATTATCTCAGCGATTTAATAATCTGGTTCCTCAAATCATTCTCTATTCCTTCCTCCATTTTTCTGACATAACACGAGGGCTTGCTTTTGATTTTAAGTGACTACTAGGCTTCGTCTTGCATATATTGTCTATTGGCTGGTTGATCTTCTGACCAAGAATGGGGTGCCTTGAAGAATATCTTAAAACATGGTAGAGAGAGAGAGAGAGAGAGAGAGGAGAGAGAGAGAGAGAGAGAGAGAGTCAGTCAGTCAGTCAGTCCCCTTAATTCCCCAATAACAAAAGTAGAGAAGAATTATGCCCCCCCAATTTACACTTGTGCACAGCCCACAAAACCACATTCTCACAAACAAAAGCAAAAACCCTCTCTTCAGAGTTCAGACCTCGCTTCCTTTCTGAATGTTCTACTGTAAGGTAGTTCCAGTTTAGAAACCGGGAAGGCATTTTACTTTCTACTTCAAATGATGCAATTGCTGCTTGTTCTTGTATTATGTTTTATCAAGCTTAGCCCACCAGCTTTGTTTTTTGACAAGTTTACTTCTCTGTATTACTTGCTGATAAATGAGACAAGCTAGTTTGCAGCCTTAATTTCTGTCTCCACAGCTAATTCCTTTGCTGGCAGGCTTTTGCTACTAAATTTGATTGTTAGCAATCTTTTTAAAGGGAATTCAAGTATGACGTCTTCTTTGAAATGTTCACATTTGTTTGTTGACCTTTTTCTGCAAGGTTATGTGAGATTGCCTAATAGAAGTGCTCTCAATTATATGCTAGCAAGTGATGAAATATAAAATGATATCAACCCATTTGGTTGAGTAAACATCTCAATTAGCGTACATTTCTTTCATCCTGCAGTAGGGATGATGTCAACACTTTTGTAGAATGGTTAAGAAATGAAATTGGGCTGATAGGCAGCCGAAAGCTCTTTTTCTTGCTTTTTCTCCTTCCCTGTAACGGTTCACTCATTATCGTAACCTTGCAGATCCTAACAACTCCAATTCTGTAATTCCACTGATATATACCTCTGCACATGATTTTCCGAGCTCAAAGCTCTTCGCCCAAGGACCAAACCCTTTCATTGTTGGTAAACTCTGACGCCTCTGCTGTTTTATCACGCCCTTCTCAGAGTTTTAAAGCTGTATGCCGCACTAGTTGCTCTTCTGTGGCGGCATGTGTGGTACGGCTCTGTTTCTTCTCAGGCACTGGATAGTCTGGCTATGGGTCAGAGTTAGTAGCCTCTGTTCCAAGTTCTCAGGCACTTTCCTTGGCCTGGTCACCACACAAGCATCTGTTGGCGTCTGCAGATTAAATTTATTATTGTTTTTTTTTAATTTTCTAATCTCTTTCTTGTTTGTTTGTGTCGATCTTCCCAATGAACCCTGAATGTGAAAAGACCCCTGTATGATCAATGACACCCTTTCATGGTCTGCAAGGGGATTCTGTTTATGTAAATCTTTGAGAAGTGCATCAAGAAAGTGCAATAAGTATTTCTTCATAATCTTTACATGAATTTTTTCACACGTGGTTCTACTCCCTATATTTGATTTTTCAGGGCTTTTATGAGAAAGGTGCTCAGAATCGACGGGAATTGGAGCCAGTGTGAGAGTGTCCTATCACGCCTAAACTTTGCAGCAGCAGCTTCTTGATTGCATATTCTTAGGAACCGCGAGATTTAACACAAATGGTGAGCAATTCTTTGAGCAGGATCTCCACATTATTCAAGAACTTCTGAATGTCTCTGCCGGATTTTGATCGAGTAGTACTCATTGTAACTTTCTTAATGCATTTCTAGTGCATTTTTGGTCTCTTCATTGGGTGAGGCATAATGTACTAGTAGTACAATGGGCAATGGAGAAACACTCTTTATCCGTTAGATGGGTAAAAAATTTGTCCGGCCAAGGCATCTGATTGGTTGGATGTTTGAGTTTCGTGCCAACAAGGTGCGGGTCCTGACACATGACGAATCAGGTGCTGTTAACGGGCACATTTGGCGGGTAAAAAATGTTTCTTTGGTCATTGAGAGAGATCCAAAATGCACTAAAAATGTAATAAATATTTCTTGGAGTATACAAACATTTGCACTAGAAACTGGTGTCCAAGCAGTCACGGGTGCACCTGAGCTAAGTGGAGCTGCTTAACGCAGGCTTGTCGTTCAAATCACGTCACCACCCTCCCCCACCCCCCCCCCCCCCCCATGGGCCCAGTTTAACTGGCCGCAGACGGGAAGAAAAGGGCTCAGTTTTAATTGGCCGATTGGACAAGTCTGCTCGTCTTCATCACTAGCTCATTGGGGGAGGCAAGAGATTTGATGTCATCCCTGCTCCAGCCGTCGTTTTTGCTCCCCATCCTTGGACGTCGAGCCCCACACACGCACAACAGTTGGAGCACAAAGTTTTGCAGAGAAGGCGTTCGGTGTTTAGCCTGAACGGGGGGTGCCGGGCCCTACGCCCCCTCCCCAGCTTTTAGTACTCCCACTGCAATGCAGCTCCCCGTGCACATGGTGTAGAGTGAGAGGAAGAGAGTGGGGAAATAGTGAGAAATATCAATTATTCGTGCGGTTCGGTAGAAAACTATTCTTTTCTATGCGGATTGGTAATTTCTGTCCGCGCGGGTAAAATAGCATTTCTCGGAAAACAGGTAACATTGCAGGAGGAAAGGAGCATGCAAGGCAGCCCTCTTGCACATGGACCAGAGAGAGAGAGAGGCGGCAATGACATGGTGGTGGATGGGGGAAAGAAGGCAGGCTGTTGGAAGGACAGAGCAAGGTTAAACAAGGCTCAAGAAAAAGGGTGCTTTGTGTGTGTGTATGTGTGTGTGTGTGTGGTGTCTCTCTCTCTCTCCCTGGTGGTCCATAAAGCTCTGGGCTCTGGCCTTCTTCTTCTTCTTCTTCCCCTCTCACCTCCAACTTCTCTCTTTTCTTCCCTCCCGCGCCCGTCACCACGTCGTTATCATCTTTCCTTCTTCGCCCAACTCCTGTGTTCTCCTTCTCAACCCGTCGTCCTCCGAATACACAAACAACATACACAACGGAGACAGAGAGAGAGAGATAGAGAGAGAGAGGAGCCAAAGGAGTGGGTGTATCACCTTCACCTTCCTCTTTGACGCTGTTCTATCTTCTCTCCCACACGGAGCTGCGGACTGGACGGCGTTTGGTGCTCTCTCCTTCCGAGGCCAAACTTGAAAGGGACGGTGGATCGCGTTACTGCAAGGGAAAACAAGTCTTTGTTTGTCGAGAGAAAAGTTCGAAAAGCGCGCACGAGGAGGGATGTTTATTTAGTATCCGTCGAGATTTATTAATATATTAAAAAATACACATGGAATTGGATCTTAACACTAAGTGAGTTGTTTGCACAAAGTCATTTTTTTGGTGAGAAATTTGTATTTGGGGACAGTAGATACACATTTTATCTGTCTATTGTGAAATGCCCACTCTGGGACGAGACGAAGTTGCACTAACAGCACCACTGAACAGAACCCAACTCAATGCATCTGAGAAGGAATGCTATTGGAAGTGATGGAGATGGAGGAGGGAGAGAGAGCGAGAGAGAGAGAGAGATGTACGGAAAACTAGGCATATTATGGACTGTAGTAACATCTTTGAACCTGATCACCACGGCCATCATCATCAAAAATGGGAACTTAGTTTTGGGAAATTGTGATTATGGGGGGGTGGGGTAGCTCCGTGGAGCTCAATGGGCCACAGCCACGGGGGGCGCCGAGAAGGTGATGCTGCGCTGGCTTGGGAGGGCGAGCATGGCGGTGTGGTCGAGGAAGTCGCGGAGCGCCGCCACCTTCTCCAGCAGGCTGCCCAGGTCGTCGGCCCTCCAGAACCCGGCGGCGCCGGCCCTCCTCACGGCGTACACGTAGAAGGTGAGGCAACCCTTGCGGAACTTGAAGCGCGCCATCTCGCAGCCGGCGAGCCCCCGGATGAGCCGCCGGTTCACCTCCCCCAGGGGGATCACCGGCGGCGACAGCCCGTCCACCGCCGCCTTCATGGCCTCCGACTCGAACACGAAGAGGATGACCTTGGACTTGCGGGTGCCCAGCCCCAGGGTGAGGGTGTGCCATGCATGGTGGGCGAGGATGGTGAAGCTGGTGGGCAGGTAGGTGGTGGTGGACGGGAAGGGCAGGGCGCTCTGCTGCCGGCTGCCCACCGCCGCCTGCTTCTGCGGCGCCGCCGTCGAGGGCGGCAGGACGGCCAGCAGCCGCAGGAGCTCCAACGAGCCGGCGCGGCGGACGGTGAAGGACCTCACCACCAGCTGGCCGCCAAAGCGGATGCCTTTCACGTCGGCGCTGGCCTTGAAGTGCGGGGGATCCCCCGCTGCTTTGCTCGACGACTGGGCCAGTGCCGCCGCCGGCTGCTGCTGCTGCTGCTGCTGCTCATGGTGCCTGTGCTTGTGCTGCTGCTGCTTCTCCTCCTCTCCCATGGAAGAGGGGATCACAACAACTAATATGGTGGGTGGCTTTTGGTGGTGTGGTCTCTGGTCTCCGGTTTCCTTTTCTTTACTGTGCCGTCCTTGGTGGGGAAGGATGGTGTTAAGTGGGCTGCAGCAGCTGGGTAGGCCACAGCCACCTGCATCTGCTTCCGCTGGATCACCATATCCTGTTCTTGTAGTTTGTCACCTCCATGCTGCCCGGTGGCGTTTCCCCAAGAAAGGGCCGCTTTCACCTCCCTCTTACTTTACACTGGTTAAACATTTTTTTTAACCGCTCTTATTACCCTTGGATTGGGGAGGAAGGAGAGCTGTCTGTGTTGGTGGGGGACGGGTTTGTGCCTTTCCCTTCTCTTTTATAGGGGGGTTAATATCTAGGGATTTGGGCAGTTTTTGTCCTTGTTACCACCAGACCACGGTGGAGCTTTCAACTTTTGGGGTGGAGCAGCTGTTTGCGTGGGAAACTAATGGGCTTGCGGGTTGCCCCGCCCCCCCCCACCCCCCAACATGATGTGTGTGTGTTTGGGGCGTTTTTTTTTATTATTTGTAACGAGGAAATTTCGTTCCGTGTGATTTTGTGTGATTTTGTGGTTCAGAGATTGACGTTCGTGGATTCTAAGATCAGGATTTGACGGCTCTTATTTTTTGTGTATCCGTATTGTCCTTATCTTATTTGATCGAAAATATTTTAGACATATATACTTTGAATATTGTATGTAGATCAGATAAATCCCTCCCAAGAATCGAACTCGTGTGTGTGTACGCGCGCTTGCTACAGAAATGTGATATTTTGGATTGAAATTTTCTTGTGTATTTTTGTGTTTTAAGTTAATGAAAATGTCAAATGAGTGGAGTAAACGATTTGCTCGCGATTGTTTATTTGATCCTAATATTTCTTTGGGTTATAATATAAGAGATTTAAGTTCAAATTTAATAATCAGATACATGGTTTGGCGTGCCGGATCGGATCGGACCGATTCGGGCGAATCGGTGCGGATCAGGGGAGTCCGATTCGCGATTCGGTCCGATTCGCCTGGTTCTGTTCAGGCAGGGTTCTTTGGACTCAGGATCCTCTTCGGGCAGGGGTTCAGGATCTGCTTATTTACCTGAATATCATTAAGTAAATGTTATAATTTGTTGTTTCATTTACTTAAGATATTACATGTAAATAAGGAAGTACCCCCCATTTGAATCCAATAAAAATATCAAAAAAATCATATCTCTTACCAATAAAAAGTCAACTCTCCCATCGAAGAACAAAATCGTGATTTTGGTGATTTTAGCGAAATGCTAACTTTTTAATCTCTCATAATTTGGTCTATCTAAAAATTTGATAATTCAAATAACCATATGGAACACTAAAAATTTAAAGTCCGGTAAAAAAAGTCAAACGTGTATGTGACTTCTCCAAGGGAGCCGCTCTCCTACTGACAGCACTTAGTCTGCTCGAGGCATCTCAAGATTTGGTCAAACTTAAGTTATCATCATTCAACTCATAAGAATTGTCCACTTTCTAGTTTCTTTTCAATTAGAAAGTGAAAATTCTCATGAGTTTAGGTGATGATAACTTAAGTTTGACCAAATCCTGAGATACATCGAGCAGACTAAGTGCTGTCAGTAGGAGAGCGGCTCCCTTGGAGAAGTCACATACACGTTTGACTTTTTTTACCGGACTTTAATTTTTAGTGTTCCATATGGTTTATTTGAATTATCAAATTTTTAGATAGACCAAATTATGAGAGATTAAAAAGTTAGCATTTCGCTAAAATCACCAAAATCGCGATTTTGTTCTTCGATGGGAGAGTTGACTTTTTATTGGTAAGAGATATGATTTTTTTGATATTTTTATTGGATTCAAATGGGGGTACTTCCTTATTTACATGTAATATCTTAAGTAAATGAAACAACAAATTATAACATTTACTTAAATGATATTCAGGTAAATAAGCAGATCCTGACAACCCTGCCTGAACAAGATCATGAGTCCAGTGAACCTGCCTGAACAGGACCAAGTTTTGGCCGAATCCAAGCGGATCGAACCGAATCGGTTCGATCCGCCCGAATCGGATCGATCAGGATAATCC
The DNA here is from genome assembly GCA_014218235.1 of Colocasia esculenta. Taxonomy (NCBI): domain Eukaryota; kingdom Viridiplantae; phylum Streptophyta; class Magnoliopsida; order Alismatales; family Araceae; genus Colocasia; species Colocasia esculenta. Next base: position 209,427,903 of record CM024753.1, read on the forward strand.
CGATCCGGTCCGAATCGGCGATGCGCCAAACCTTGATCAGATATCCGATTAAAGATTCTAACGATTACTTGAGAGGTATCCAACTCGAGGACTCTTTTTTTCCTCGAAACTAATAAACTCTAAATCTACATCTCTCGAGACTTAAATATTTTTTTTTTGATAACGAGGACTCAACGTAGTGGCTTAGGGCTCAGTGTTCAACACCAGGATGTCAAGGGTTCGAGTCTTGCCATAGTCGTGATATTTTACACGGTCTCGAGACTTAAATATTTGTCAAACAAAATCTTACTCTCTTCCAATAGATTATGGCCCACATCTTTCGATGATTAAATATAATGTCAATTTAGCTTTCTCACCCTCCTTACGCCCTGGACCCTAATAGGGGCCCCCTCTTCCCACCTCCCTATAGTTGAACCTAGAACCTCCCTACCATTAAGATTCCACTGTGTCCATACTTTTTGTTGTTGTAGAAGAGGTGTCTATACTTTTATATGTTGTTGGTGATCTACAAAACTAATGCGTCCTATTGTCCCTTATATATAAGCCAAAAAGAGGTTTTTGTTTTTTCGGAAGAAAGAAGTATCTAGGTATCACTTGTATGTATATTTTTGTGTATGCACCCATGTCATCCTTTCTGGAGGTATGTATGCATGTATGTTTTGTAAACTAAAACAATGCTTACTCCCCTTGAACAAGTGTGGACGAGAGAATAATTGGAGAAGAAAACTTATGAAGGCAAGTAAAAGCTAATCTTATTGTTTACTCTTGATGAGAAAGCTGATATTGACAAAGGGATAGCATTTCCTTCACACATTACAAAAAGTTAGACAGAGAAGAAGACTAAAGTTTAGGCTTTTGTTGTTAGCTTTTTTAATTTTTGTAGTTTTTTTTTTACAAAATTAGTTTTTGGTCCTCATAACTATACTACTTAGTCCTGGATCTTGGAACTTCAGCATTGCTTACATGCGAATCCTTCTCAGCAATTTTTAATGAACTTCACATTTAATTTTTAGTCCCTAAAAGGGTTTGTCTTAAAAGGAAGTTAAGATTCTTGGATCTAAGATTGAACAGTCAAATTATAAGCACTAAATCTTAATTCCAAACAGTACACACTGTGACAACACTCACTGTAGGCTAATGGTCTTCCTTTTAAGAAAGGCAAGCAGATGAACTTGTCCCCTACCTGTCCATGTCTTGGCTTTGACACCTTCAGATACAGCAAAAAGCTTTTAGGGTGTTGGGTGGCACACAGCCCATTGCTTTGCCAACAAACACCAACATCTGATGGTGTAGTTGGAGATATCAGCAGAGAAAAAGTATCTATAATAGAATGGTTAAAGGCTGGCAAACACATGAAAGATGCTAAGGTTTCTGTGTTTTGGAAGATCAACATCTCTTCTCCTTTGTGAAGGAATATATAGATTGGGGGGGGGGGGGCTCCATTTGGACCCAAAATCACAATGTTGGTAAAAATTAAAAGGGGGTTTGAACAAGATTTGGTGATGACAGGAATGTGCCTGGGCATCTCCACTTTCTCCCCTCTTTACTATCTGGTAGGAACACTTGATTTATTCTGCTCCTTCACAGAATCTAGAAGCACATAGTGACATAGAACTCTTAGTACTGGTTTTCTTCTAGATTTTAGTGACATGAACTCTCTTCATGTAGTAAAACAGTTTACATGAACTATTGAGGTTATAGTTTGAAACAACAATATATTTTTTACATCATAATTTAATCAATAAAGCTGTCATATAAGGACCTCACTAGCTCACCCATGCACTCACAAACTACATATCACAAGCTGGCAAGACTGCAACACATGTATAAACTATAAAACTTGTTCCTAGAAAGGCCATCAACTGTGGCAAAACCCACATTGGCCTGAAGCTAAACAAAGAAAGTTCTTGAGCCTAATAAACACAAGACCAGGTGATGCCCTACCAACTTTGATCTCTGACGTTGAACAGGGCTAGCTATTTGATTAGGCCAGCCAACCCTGCTAGACCATAGAAGGGAAGTTTGCTGTCTAACATCTAAAGTTTGTCATATGACAATGAAATATACTTGCTTTATAATTTAATATGTGAAGTAAAGAGTGATGTGATATGTATATCTTTTTAATGAAAAACTAAGGAAAGCAAAGAAGTTACTCAACCCGTGGGGATCACATAATTCAAATAAAAATAGGACTCAGAACAGAGAAGTATTTTTTTTTTGGAATTTTCACATATATATATCTCTCCTAGAAGATTAACTGTGTGAGAATCTTTTTTAGCATTGTATTTATACCGTTCTTATGGATACAAAATATCCTAAAAAACTCTACTATAATTTTTCATGATGGAAGTCAAAAATATACTTCGAACATTCCTTCATTGTCATTTTTAATAGGGGTATATATGCAAATATGAACAAAACATTTTAAGTATCATTTTGACTTCCGTTCCATTGTTGAAAATATTTTACATCCATGAGGGATATATATGTAAATATAAATTTAAGAAAGTTTTTTCACATGACTATCTTCTAAGAGAGGTATATATGAAAAAAAAAACCTTTTTAGGTCCACAAGTTTGTTGAGAAGTTATCCTTCACTGTCCCACTCAGGTGGTGACATTGCACTAAATCTAGAAGCATAAAATATGAATAGTATCATTTCCACCAAAATTTGAGTAACCCATGTGAACATGATATTTGTACTGCAAAATATGAGTGCCCTTGCCAGATGGTGATGTTTCTGGTAGCATCCTCCAAACAGATAGAGATAAGGGTGGTTTGGTGTATGGAGTGAAACAATGAAAAACATATTAATTTTAAAATTAGGGTAAATTAATTAGAAATCTTTGACGATGAAAGGGAGATTTTTACTGTAACAGGACTTAACGTATACTGTAATAGGTGATAACACTTACTGTAATGAGTTACAGTTCTGTTAGGGACTAATAAATAAGTCAAAAATCTGATAGGGACTCCTAATTAATTTACTCTTAAAATTATCAGTTTTAAAGTCTATGAAAATAAAATATTTGATTTTTTAGGAGAAATTAATTAGAAGTATATGACTGTAATATGGAGGTCTTTACTGTAAATGATTTAACGTATGTTGTAATCAGAAATAACACTTACTGCAATAAGTTACGATCTTGACAAAGATTAAAAAATAAATCAAATATCTATTAGAGACTCTTAATTAATTTTTCCTTTTTTTAATATCGAAAGTGAATGTATCTGTTTTTAGGAGGCTGATAGCAAGGTTCGCCGTACCGATCGGATCGACCGTACCGCATTTTCCGTGGCACGGTACGTATCGAACCGTACCGTACCGTTGAGATACAGTGGAAAATTGGCCTGTTGTGTTGAAACACATCCTTCTCTTGTAAACCCATTCAAATAATGTCCATTTGTGTTGAAATTTTAGTTATAAGCTACTGTAATTGTTTTACAAATTATGATGATTTTAGTTTAATTTTTAGAATTTATTTTACACTGGGTGAAAAATTATCCGAAAAATAGTTGCATCGGCTTAATATCGAAATCTGTACGTCAACAATTCTGGATATTTACATTTCTGATATCACCACATTTTTCTGAAAATTATGGTGTTCTCAAAATTCATTTTCGTTATAGTTTTTCTATGTCGCCCTGTCGGAGTGCGCACTTCTGAATATGACATTGGGCTATCATTTATTAATGTTAATTAATCTCAGATATTAATAAAATTACTATAATTTGTGTCATCTCTTAATTAGTTTATGTTTGAAATTGTATCTCAATTAGACACTAATTAGACCACTTAAGTGCACAAAGAGTTTGTCGCGGTACGACGAATTCTCTGTGCGCGTACTTCAACGGGACGACATTTGGTTTCGAAAATAAAATCAAATATGAAGCCATCATAATTACTAGAAAAATGTACTAATTATAAAAATATAAATATCATGAGTTATTGATGCATAGATGTTGAGATTATGTTGACCTAATGATTTTTAGGACAGTTTTTACTTGACAATAAATTAATTTAAAAAATTAAACTAAAATTATTACAATTTGTATCATATATTAATTAGCTTATGTTTAAAATTTCATCTCAATTAGACACCATTAGATCCCTTAGATGTTGAGATTAAGTTGATTTATTAATTTTTGAGATAATTTTTACTTGATAAAAAAATAATTTAAAAAAGTAAACTAAAATTACTATAATTTGTATCATCTCTTAATTAATCTATGTTTAAATTTTCATCTTAATTGAACATCATTTACATCACTTTAATACACATAATATAAAAAAATTATAAAAAAAAAATTAACCAAGCGAATCGAACCGAACCGGTCCGCTCCGTGGTGTGCCGCTGGATACCGCAGCGGCACACCCGGGTCACCCCACCGTGAGCCCCAGGCACGGTACGGTACGACCGTACCGCGGCGGTTTCCAACCGTGGCTCACAGTGAGCTCCGGATCGAAAAAGTCTATAAGATCAGAACTCTGAGTGAATCCACCTCTTAAAATACCTATTCAACTCTTGGGTTCCAAGATCATGATTGGTTATATCGTCCGATCAGATCGAATTGAAATTTTATAGAACCGTACGAACCGTACTATACTATACTAATTTAATCGTATCATATTACAGTAACTTGGTCTGATCTAACCCAACCAAAATATAAAATTTAATTATATTTTTTTTAAAAAAAGGTGACATGTAGACCGTGCCTTAAACCGTACAAATCGACCGTGCCCCCAAATACAAACACTTGATCAGCGGTTCACCAAAGTTTTGGACTAAAAACGCGGTCAGAAATCTGTCATATGGGTCAATTAATTTTGAACTCTAATAATTTACGATATATCAAATGGAAAAAAATCGTAAAATTATTTATAGCACCTAAGAAACAAGTCATCTGGCTATAATTTTATGATGTTTTTACACTAGTTTATGATAGTTGCTCTTGAATCCTTTGAAGCATAGTTGGTAAAGCTCACAAAATCACACGGGACGGGATTTTTTCGTTACAAAAAAAAAAAAAAAAGGCAAAGCTGTTAATTGTCGGGTCGGGCTGGGCTAAGTCTCCATCTTTTTTAGTTCAATCACGGTCCAAGTCCGAGTGATATCAAGTCGGGTCCAACTAATTTATGAAATTATAAAATTCGACTTTAATCTGATCTAGTCTAAAAAAATTAATAAATAAATTATTAAAAAATATTAATGTTGTTAAAAAAAGTATGTAAAAGTATCAATCGATCAAATACTTAATTTTGGTTGATTGAATGACCGAAAGTTAAATATATGTCGATCAAAAATTTAATATTAATCAACTGATGTGAAGTTCAATCGATTAAAATTTAATATCATGGATTTATCGAGTTTGTTCGGGCCAAATAGAAAAGTTCAAAATTTTGAACAGGTCGAGCTTTGAGACCTGTTGAAAAGTCAGCGGGTTTAAAGAAACGTGACAGTTCATTGAAAATTTTAATAGTTGCTAATGTTGTACTATATTGGTATAGTCACAGACACACTTGATATAATATTTTTTTTTCTCCTTTTAATTTTTTATTATAAAAATTTAATTACGAACTAAACCGAATCAAATCAATACGCTACAATTTTGTATCGTGCCTGAAAAATCTAGGCCAATTCCGCCAATTATACTTTGACGGATCAAAGTACACAAAATTTCAGACACCCTGGACTCCCATGTGGATGGGCTTTTATACATATATAACCCTTCTTAGAAAATTAATTATTGAAAATCTTTTTTAAATTTATCTTTACACTGTATCCCTCTTGTAGATACAAAATGTTCTCAGAGACTCTACCATAGCGTCCAATAATGCAATTTAAGAATATTTCTTCACTCTTATTTTTAATAGGGATATATAAAAATAAAAAATTAGAGAAAACTAATTACAAGTTCTTATGAGGGGGGGGGGGTTTATTTCCTGATCCGTGTCATAAAAAGGTGCCCCAAACAGTCACTTGTTTTGGTGAATTTTAATAATCAGTCTCTAAAAAGATAGTTCTGTCTTTTTTTTTTTCCCATCTGTTTTACCCTTCCGTGAATATGTACCTTTATTTCTTGCCATTAGATATATATGACTACTGTGTTCATACTTTAACTGATTTTTTTATCTACTTTCACTAATTTTTTCGTCTATTTTAACCACTTTCCTCATTTACTTTAAATGTATTCTACATTTGCTTTAACTTATCCCTTATGTTCTTGTTCTTTGTTCTTGCACTTTAACTAGATTCTTCTCCTATTTTAACTCACATAAATTATTATTTTAACACATCCATACGTATATTTGAACAAAGAGGTTGGCATTCTTTGTAACTTTAACTATTTATGTATCTTATAGTAGATGAAGATACCAGTTAACGTAGAAGAGAAAATAAGTTAAAGTAGAAGAGGAAATCAGTTAAAGAAGAAGATGAAACATATTAAAAAAGAAGAAAAAATTAGTTAAAATATTAGATCTACTAAAGTAATAGTTGTAGTGTGTTAAAAAAGTAGTTATAATCTATTAAAATAAGAGTTCAATGTTGTTAAAATATGTGTGACGGTAAATTAAAATGTGTAAAATTTAAAATCACTGTTGACATGACTTAAAATCTTAGTTTAAAAATGTTAAAATAAAAGTTCTAAAGCGATAAACTTAGAATTCGAAGTTGTTAACATATATACGACATTGAGTTAAAATATACGAGATTTAAAATAACTGTTGATATGATTTAAAATATAACTTCAAAGGCGTTAAAGTAAGTTGAAAAGTTTTAAAGTAATTGTTGTTCATATTCCGAAGACAAAAAATATTAGTCAGATATTACCAACACAAATCCCAATAAAGTAGGGACTAAAAATTAATATCCCTAAAAATACCTAGATTTTTTTGTGCAGGTATTTATGACAGGGACTTACAGGTCCCTCAATTGACAAGGACATATAATTAATTTATCCTAAAAAATTTTCAAACATCTTTTTTTATGTCCATCACAGCGAGTTGTGGCAGAGTCTCTGAAGGTATTTTGCATCAATAAAAAAGACACACAAACAAATACAAACCTTAGAAGTGCTTTCATGCAATTAAGCTTTTAAGAGGGGTATATGTACAATAAACCTTTTATATAACTTCACTTTAACGGGGCCATATATGCAAAGTAAATCAGGTCTATAAAAAATTCAAACATCTGAAGTCTGACCGCTCGTTAGGTAGCTATAAGAGCTTAATAAAGCCTTTGGGGTTATTTCCTGATCCGTGTCATAAAAAGGTTCCCAAACAGTCACTTGTTTTGGTGAATTTTAATAATCAGTCTCTAAAAAGATAGTTCTGTCTTTTTTTTTTTCCTTTTATTTTACCCTTCCATGAATATGTACCTTTATTTCTTGCCATCAAATATATATGACTACTGTGTTCATACTTTAACTGATTTTTTTATCTACTTTCACTAATTTTTTCGTCTATTTTACCACTTTCCTCATTTACTTTAACTGTATTCTACATTTACTTTAACTTATCCCTTATGTTCTTGTTCTCTGTTCTTGCACTTTAACCAGATTCTTCTCCTATTTTAGCTCACATACAATATTATTTTAACACATTCATACATATATTTTAACAAAGAGGTTGGCATTATCTGTAACTTTAACTATTTATGCATCTTATAGTAGACGAGGATATCAGTTAAAGTAGAAGAGAAAATCAATTAAAGTAGAAGAGAAAACAAGTTAAAGTAGAAGAGGAAACATATATATTAAAAAAGAAGAGAAAATTAGTTAAAATATTAGATCTGTTGAAATAATAGTTGTAGTATGTTAAAGAAGTAGTTATATTCTGTTAAAATAAGAGTTCAATGTCGTTAAAATGTATGTGACAATGAGTTAAAATGTGTGAAATTTAAAATCACTGTTGACTTGACTTAAAATCTTAGTTTAAAAATGTTAAAGTAAAAGTTCTAAAGCATTAAACTTAGAATTCGAAGTTGTTAACATATATACGACATTGAGTTAAAATATACGAGATTTAAAATAACTGTTGATATGATTTAAAGTATAACTTCAAAGGCGTTAAATTAAGTTGAAAAGTTTTAAATTAATTGTTGTTCATATTTTGAAGACAAAAAATATTAGTAAGATATTACCAACACAAATCCCAATAAAGTGGGACTAAAAATTAATATCCCCAAAAATATTTAGATTTTTTTGTGCAGGTATTTCTGACAGGGACTTACAGGTCCCTCAATTGACAAGGACATATAATTAATTTATCCTAAAAAATTTTCAAACATCTTTTTTTATGTCCATCACAGCGAGTTGTGGCAGAGTCTCTGAAGGTATTTTGCATCAATAAAAAAGACACACATACAAATACAAACCTTAGAAATGCTTTCATGCAATTAAGCTTTTAAGAGGGGTATATGTACAATAACCTTTTATATAACTTCACTTTAACGGGGCCATATATGCAAAGTAAATCAGGCCTATAAAACATTCAAACATCTGAAGTCTGACCGCTCGTTAGGTAGCTATAAGAGCTTAATAAAGCCTTTGGGGTTATTTCCTGATCCGTGTCATAAAAAGGTTCCCCAAACAGTCACTTGTTTTGGTGAATTTTAATAATCAGTCTCTAAAAAGATAGTTTCTGTCTTTTTTTCCCTTTTATTTTACCCTTCCGTGAATATGTACCTTTATTTCTTGCCATCAAATATATATGACTACTGTGTTCATACTTTAACTGATTTTTTTTATCTACTTTCACTAATTTTTTCGTCTATTTTAACCACTTTCCTCGTTTACTTTAACTGTATTCTACATTTACTTTAACTTATCCCTTATGTTCTTGTTATCTGTTCTTGCACTTTAACCAGATTCTTCTCCTATTTTAGCTCACATACAATATTATTTTAACACATCCATACATATATTTTAACAAAGAGGTTGGCATTATCTGTAACTTTAACTATTTATGCATCTTATAGTAGACGAGGATATCAGTTAAAGTAGAAGAGAAAATCAATTAAAGTAGAAGAGAAAATAAGTTAAAGTAGAAGAGGAAACATATATATTAAAAAAGAAGAGAAAATCAGTTAAAATATTAGATCTGTTGAAATAATAGTTGTAGTATGTTAAAGAAGTAGTTATAGTCTGTTAAAATAAGAGTTCAATGTCGTTAAAATGTATGTGACAGTGAGTTAAAATGTGTGAAATTAAAATCACTGTTGACTTGACTTAAAATCTTAGTTTAAAAATGTTAAAGTAAAAGTTCTAAAGCATTAAACTTAGAATTCGAAGTTGTTAACATATATACGACATTGAGTTAAAATATACGAGATTTAAAATAACTGTTGATATGATTTAAAGTATAACTTCAAAGGCGTTAAATTAAGTTGAAAAGTTTTAAATTAATTGTTGTTCATATTTTGAAGACAAAAAATATTAGTAAGATATTACCACACAAATCCCAATAAAGTGGGACTAAAAATTAATATCCCCAAAAATATTTAGATTTTTTTGTGCAGGTATTTCTGACAGGGACTTACAGGTCCCTCAATTGACAAGGACATATAATTAATTTATCCTAAAAAATTTTCAAACATCTTTTTTTATGTCCATCACAGCGAGTTGTGGCAGAGTCTCTGAAGGTATTTTGCATCAATAAAAAAGACACACATACAAATACAAACCTTAGAAATGCTTTCATGCAATTAAGCTTTTAAGAGGGGTATATGTACAATAAACCTTTTATATAACTTCACTTTAACGGGGCCATATATGCAAAGTAAATCAGGCCTATAAAACATTCAAACATCTGAAGTCTGACCGCTCGTTAGGTAGCTATAGAGCTTAATAAAGCCTTTGGGGTTATTTCCTGATCCGTGTCATAAAAAGGTTCCCAAACAGTCACTTGTTTTGGTGAATTTTAATAATCAGTCTCTAAAAAGATAGTTTCTGTCTTTTTTTCCTTTTATTTTACCCTTCCGTGAATATGTACCTTTATTTCTTGCCATCAAATATATATGACTACTGTGTTCATACTTTAACTGATTTTTTTATCTACTTTCACTAATTTTTTCGTCTATTTTAACCACTTTCCTCGTTTACTTTAACTGTATTCTACATTACTTTAACTTATCCCTTATGTTCTTGTTCTCTGTTCTTGCACTTTAACCAGATTCTTCTCCTATTTTAGCTCACATACAATATATTTTAACACATCCATACATATATTTTAACAAAGAGGTTGGCATTATCTGTAACTTTAACTATTTATGCATCTTATAGTAGACGAGGATATCAGTTAAAGTAGAAGAGAAAATCAATTAAAGTAGAAGAGAAAATAAGTTAAAGTAGAAGAGGAAACATATATATTAAAAAAGAAGAGAAAATCAGTTAAAATATTAGATCTGTTGAAATAATAGTTGTAGTATGTTAAAGAAGTAGTTATAGTCTGTTAAAATAAGAGTTCAATGTCGTTAAAATGTATGTGACAGTGAGTTAAAATGTGTGAAATTTAAAATCACTGTTGACTTGACTTAAAATCTTAGTTTAAAAATGTTAAAGTAAAAGTTCTAAAGCATTAAACTTAGAATTCGAAGTTGTTAACATATATACGACATTGAGTTAAAATATACGAGATTTAAAATAACTGTTGATATGATTTAAAGTATAACTTCAAAGACGTTAAATTAAGTTGAAAAGTTTTAAAGTAATTGTTGTTCATATTTTGAAGACAAAAAATATTAGTAAGATATTACCAACACAAATCCCAATAAAGTAGGGACTAAAAATTAATATCTCCAAAAATACTTAGATTTTTTTGTGCAGATATTTCTGACAGGGACTTACAGGTCCCTCAATTGACAAAGACATATAATTAATTTATCTTAAAAAAATTTCAAACATCTTTTTTTATGTCCATCACAGCAAGTTGTGGCAGAGTATCTGAAGGTATTTTGCATCAATAAAAAAGACACACATACAAATACAAACCTTAGAAGTGCTTTCATGCAATTGAGCTTCTAAGAGGGGTATATGTACAATAAACCTTCTATATAACTTCACTTTAACGGGGCCATATATGCAAAATAAATTCCTATAAAAAAATTCAAACATCTGAAGTCTGACCGCTCCTTAGGTAGCTATAAGAGCTTAATAAGGCCTTTGGGAAGTAGCCTCTCTGGTTGCGGAGTCCTGAGTCCTGACATGTCGAGGGGCTGCTAAACCTTTACCCCTCTCACGTTCCATGGCGAAGTCCCCCGAACACCGCCCGGACTCCGCGCACGCCGTCGCCGATCTCATCGTTGGGGCCCACGCCCAGTCCGGCCAAGCTCGAATCCCGCCCTTGTGATTGCTTCAACAGGATGGTGAAGCGCGGCTTCAACCCGAACACCTTCAACGGCCTCCTCCTCGGCGCCAAACGTCTCAAAGCAGCTTCCCGGTTCTTCCACGACGGGTCCCATGGCCTCGCGCTGGACCTCCGGAGCTTCAGCATCGTGATCAGGGGCTGCATCGAGCGAGGAGAGTTGCATAAAGCTTCCCGCTTGCTGGAGCAACTGGAAGGGAGCGGAAGGAAGCCCGATGTTTTCATGTACACGGCTTTCATACACGCGTTCTGTAAAGTGGGGGAGGTGGGGGAGGCGGAGCGGGTGTTTGGGAAGGTGAAGGACGTGGGTTTACTGCCGAACGAGGTCACCTACACTGTGATGATCAATGGGTGTTTCAGAAAAGGCCTCAAGGCGCGTGGATTCGAGCTGTTTGATGAGATGAGAGGCAATGGGCTCATCCCCAACTTGTACGCGTACAACACTTTGATTTGTCAGTACTGCAGGGATGGTGATCTCGTGTCCGCGTTTGAGTTGTTCGACGAAATGGGGCACAAAGATATTGCATGCAATGTTGTGACTTACAACACTTTACTTCTGGGATTTTGCAGGCAGCGTAAGCTTTCAGAGGCTCAGAGGTTTCTTGACAGGATGAAAAAGGCTGGTATAAGGCCTAGTGCAGCCACATTCAATACTCTCATTGATGGGTTTTGCAAGGCAGGTAGGATGTCAAAGGCTAAGGAGATGTTGGCTCAAATGAAGGCTGCTGGCTGCCCACCAAATTGTGTCACTTATAATTCTCTCATTGGGGGCTTCTCTCGTTGTTCAAATTTGGTTGGAGTAGCGGAGTGCTATAGAGAAATGAAGGAGAGAGGCTTAACTCCTACTAAAGTAACTTACACCATTCTCACCAATGCTTTTGCTGAAGGCAATGATATGGATAAGGCTTTTGACATGTTTAATTCCATGGGGAAGGCTGGTCTGGAGGCAGACGTTTGTACTTATGGTGTTCTGATAAATGGCCTTTGCCGGGAGGGTAACATGAAGGACGCATCCAAATTGTTCAGAAGCATGCTGGACAATAAGCTAAAGCCAAATGATGTGATTTATAACATGATGATCTATGGGTATTGCAGAGAAGGTAGTTCTTACAGAGCATGGAGGCTACTGAAAGAAATGCGAGAGAATGGAATGGTTCCGAATGTTGCCAGCTATCGCCAAACCGCTCGTGCTTTATGCAGGGATAGGAAGTGGGAAGAGGCTGAAGCTTTAATCAGTGAGATGGCAATTTCAGGATTCGAACCAGGGGATTCTATTTACAGAGCACTCTCCAATGCCATGGCAGAAACTTCTTCATGTACATAATGCTTGTACAGCATGCTGTTGGTCATTTATTCTTCAGTAAATGAGCTCCTGGGCTGCTGCCATTTCTGATGCTTCACAAGGAGTAACACTGTGGATTCACAGTTGAATCAGACTTGGCAGGCTGTATGATGTATAGTTTTTCTCAACTGACTGTAAATTTCTTCCACTATAGAAGTTTACATCATTTCTCAGGTCGAGGAGTTATAACCTATGCCACATGCTAATAAATAGCTTATGGGCAGAGATAATGCCAATGCAATTGCATCTCAGTTCTGAGTTTGGCCCCTGCTGCATGTGGTTTTGTAAACCAAAAACAGGAGATTCAGACAAGAGGACACAGTAATATCTTGTGATTAGGAGACAATTCAGGACATGAACCATTTGGTTGTATTGATCTCCAGATCAATGCATATGTCAGTTATTTTACAGAAGGAAACCTGATTCATGGCTTCCAACAGATGAAATCAGCTTCGGACAGCCTGCTATTATATATTTTCATCTATTTGTAGGTCAGAGTTATTCAGATTTGGGTAGGGGATGGAGTATGAGCTGTTCTTATCACTTACCTAAATGATGGTTGTGATGGGAAGTTGGGAATCGATGGAAAATGATAAACACTGGAGCGAGCTGTAGCTCCTTTTGTAGAGTGGGATTTTATCCCCTTCTATCTTTTTCCGTAGTTGTAACATTTCATGCAAACAGCTAGAAAATTCTTGGAGTCATAAACACATAAATGCAACCATAAGCATACATATACAACCATAAGACCAACATATAGCAATAAGCACATATATACAACAATAAGCATCAATATAAAATAGTTACATATATATAACCATAAGCACTAGTTTAAATAATAAGTATATATATGTAACCATAACTACATATATAAAACTATAGACATATATGTACAACCATAAACACATATACAAACATAAGTAAAAATATACAACCATAAGCACATATGCAATCCCAAGCATATATATATATAACAAGCACCACTATACAATCATAAGCACATAAATACAATCATAAGTACAGATATACAACCATAAGTACATACATAAACACACATTTACAACCACAAGCACATGAATGCAATCACAAGCGTATGTCTTCAATCACAAGTATATATATATAATTATAAATATTAATATTCAACCATAAACACATAAATACAATCACAAGCACTAATGTACAACTATATATAAGCACCAATATACAATCATATATACATATATACAACTATTGACGTATATATACAACCATATGCACATAGATACAACCATATCTACATATATATGACCATAAACATATACTACGACCATAGGCATATAACAACTATAAACACATAAATGCAGTCACCAGCACATGCATACAATTATAAGCATCAATCTATAATTATAAGCACATATGTACAACCTCAAGCAGGCGCGCCCACACCCACACCCACACATAGATATATGCATACAACTATATAAGCACATATATACACATACAATCACAACCACTTACATACAATGAAAAACACATAAATGCAATTATAAGCCTATATATATATATACATACGTGTATGCATATACATACATCCAAAAACACATATCGCACATAGATATTACCATAAGAGACATACATATAGCTATAAGCATATATACTACCATAATAACACACATTAAACCATAAGCACTATGTAGAACCAGAAGTATCGATATATAACAATGAGCAAATAACATACGATTATATACATATATACACAATCATAGGTACTATTTAGAAGTGTATGAGGAGTGGCTCAATTAGTTGGACACTCCACCGTGCACTCGAGGTCAGGTGTTCAACTCCCAATGATAGTAGACTTGCAAGGATTTGCCAAAGATTTATCCCCCACGATATAATAAATTAGTATTATAATAAATAAAATTTATAAGTACTACTTAGAATGGTAAGCAAATATATACAATTATAAGCACATACTTATAACCGTAAGTAAATCTACACAACCATAAGTACTAATATATAACTATAAGCACACATATATATATAATTACATATATACAAATATATGTGAACAAACTGACCGTAAGCCCATATATTACCTAAGGCAATTCTAATCTTTGGTGAACTTGAAACCAAAAGCTTCTCCAATCCAAGATCTGCACATCCATGGCTGCTATGAAATGGTGATTGGCCATTTTGCACATTAACATGCAACTCAGTTCCATTTTATTCCACGGAAACCAAATCAAATCCAAAAACTGAATAAGAAACAATCGATAATTTAACTTCTTTTGGTTGTCCTTGAAACATCTAAATAAATTGTAATGACATACATAGAAATGGATCCAACCGGGAAACACATCTAATTGAATTCAATTTAATGTCTTATCAGCAAGTTTAGTTCAATTTCATGGGAGAAAATTTCTCACTAAGGAGATGATGCTTGTCTTTACCATAAAATAGATGCAATTCTCCGGCTTTAGTTTAAAACCGGGACTTTTTTGTTTGATGATCAGAAAATAAAACGAAGATATTTTGCTGGTCTGATGTAATGTCAAGCCATTTTCTTGCAAAATCAAAATAAGAGAAGTTCATACGTCAGATGATCTACTGCACATAAATTTTAGCTCATTTCACCTGTTTAACATGCTTGATCTATTTGCTATATGCAGAAATTTATCAGGATCTCGATTCCGAAGACCTGACAACAACCAATATCAAACTCAGCAGCTAGATACTTTGTAAAAGGTTGATGGTTCCCATGGACAATTGAGAACCACAGAACAGTAGTACATTGCAAATTGTGGAACAGAAGGGGGAAACAAGGTAAAAATAATTGGAAAGAAAAGTTATATCTGTGGTACAAACGTGTAGAACAAAACTGTATATACTTTTTTGAACAGAATCTTGTATACTGGAAAGAATACAAATGTCTAACTCTTCCTTTGCAAAAGAATGTATGCCGCAGCCTTCCACATCCAAAGCATGTGGCTTCAGTGAAAGACTTCTTCAAAAGGATAGCCGTTCCCGGCTGGGCTCCTCGCCAAACTGAGAGGGAAAGTAGGAAAGTGTTGATGCCATTTCCAAGAGAATGGCAAGTTATTATTCTGAATCTTCTAAGACGGGAGAATTCCACCTACTTGTAAGGCTCTCCTCTTATTTGTTTCCGAGAAGGAAATGAATAGCATACGATTCCTTCTGCATGATATCATCCGGTAAGTCCTCCCCTCCAGGAGTCTCTGAGTTCACACTCTCAGCAGGGATTGACAATAGCGCCTTTCTGCTTTAAACCTCCTTCCACCATCGTTTGTTATGGGCTTCAACAGCCGTTCTTTCTCCATTTCAGATTGAAGAGATGTTTTCAGACGCCTCAAGTGGCCAAAGCATTGGGTATTTTCACAGGGACTGATGTTTCGACTGTTTGCATAATCTTGGTCATATATCCTTTCGTACTTAGATTGCCACTTTGCCTGTAAATATGCCAGGGAACGCCATGGAGGCACAGGCATTGAATTCTGCTTAAGAGAACACCTAGCTGCTTCTACCATAACTTGTAGCAACTGTTTGAGCTTAGGCCAGGAACCAACATAGATGACGGGAAGAGATTTCAATATTGCATCATAAGACTCGACTGCTCTTGCTATTTCAAAGTGGCTCCGGAAGTCAATATCAATGATCACTCGTTCAGACCCCATTACACCGCTATTAGCCACATCAATGTATTCGTGCTCACCTGAAGATGCAAACGAGAGAAAGCAAACTGACAAAGTCAGATTATACTTCTCCATGTGTGTGGATATGTATGCAAAACAAGATACAAGATTTATCATACCTCCAGGAACCTTTCCAGAACCCTGCCATTTGGAGACACAGACAGCAGCATCATAACCAGATATCCTCAGAAGCTTAACTAAAGACCTTCTGATGCAGCTTGCATTGCAGGAACCACTTTTGTCAACATGGAGATCAGTTTCACAAAGGGTAAGTACAAGAGAATGGACGATGGACAACAGGTCACACTCATACTGATCCACTGTGCACTTGAAGAACTGCAAACCAAGAAAACAGATGATGATAAGCAAAGTTTGAAATTCTCAACCGGTGCATAAAATACTCAAAACTTATGGTGGGTTTCTGTGGCATATGTACTATGAGCATGATCAGAGTGTCCCTATGCACCTTGACCAAATGCCCAGAAGCAAATTCAGAGCAAAAAATGCTGGAGCATCAGAGTTTTAACTATCATATGTTTAATCCCCCCCCCCTATTAAGAGTTTGGATCATATGATAAAATTAAAAGCAATACAAAATATATGCAAACACTAAATTATTGTGGATAAAAATTTTAAGGGTGAATGAAGAGAAGAACCCGCTTGAACAGTTTCCTACGTGCATAAAGCAATATATATAGGTCATAACAATTGAAAACCAAATTTCAATTTAGAGGTATCAACGCAAGTCCATTTGTGCACAGTTTCTGGGCCTCGGTTCATACATCTACCTCAACAGGCATAAAATCCATCAGAGAGAAAACCGTGGCATAGTTTTCAACATGCAAACAGTAAAGGGCAGTAAAATCTCAATAGAGAAAATACAGGACAGTAATGCACCGCCCGTCTCACTACAATACAGAGCACAACCAATTGAAAACAAGTTTATCATACGACGGACAGCAGAAAAATATAATAGAGAAACCAGAATAAGAAAGTCTGTGTTGGGGGGTATCAGGTATGATCCTTAGGTTAACAACAATTACAGACGGCTTAAGAAACACCCCAAGAAGTTCACCAGTCCCCAGATAAACGATACAGTGAACTTCTAAATCCCATAGAGAAAACATCAAAAAATTCTTCCAAACACCCGCCTAGACCATGAATCCTCCACAGTCCACAAGTAGTAGTATAAGATCTAAATTCTTAAATTTATGGCTTGAAAGATAATTGGTAGAGGAAATTGTTTTTGCTGATTAAGATTGCATAAAGCTGCCATTCCCCAAGCTATCAGATACCCGATTTTTGAACTGTGTTTGCGGAGAATACATAAATAATTACCCAAGAAAAAGAAAAGAAAACCATTTTGCAACAGAAGAACAGGAATGGGCAAAATTCTTAGACAAATAAGGGTGTAGATCGGGGGAGAGTACGGACCGAGATCTTTTCTGCGAGGTGTTTGAGATCAGGAGCGCCAGAGTCGCTATCGCTGCTGGACCGGGAAATGCTCCCTCCACTCCCGTTCTCCAAGAAGTCGCTCACCATGACCGCGAGATCATGCTCGCTCTCGTGGCTGAACCCCCCGATCTGACCGGCGTAATCCGGGGACTCCCACCCCGCCATCCTCACCCAGTTGCCGACCGCAGCGCACATCCGGCAATTCCGACCGCCACTATCGGCGACAGCCGGCGGCGGCTCAAAACCCCACGCATCCACTTTAAGCCGGCGGTGCGAATTGGGAGGCGACGGGGGAGAACCCCGCAGCTGCGCCCTGGATTCCTCCGTCCAAATCATGGGGAACGCAACGAGAATCTCCAAACCACAACAACAGCGACCCCCCTTGTTCCATCAACGGAAACAGATCGAGCGGGCCCTCATCACCCCAAGAAGCCCCAATCGACCCGCTTCCTACTTGGAATTCCCCAAGAAACCGCGGCTCCGACGCCACTTCCGCACCTCAGAAACAGGCCGCCCGCGCCCGGAATTCGAGATCCAGGGGGCGACCCCGAAGCAGGGAACGGGCCTGCAAACCCTAACCCGGGGCCGCGCGAGGGGACGACCAGTTGGGCCCCCTTCTCCGGCGTCCTTCTCCGACGCTTCCGATCCCCCCGCGAGGTCGTCGTCCCCGGCGACGCTGCAGAAATGATGCAGAAGGTGGAAATGCGAGGCAGCGGCGGGCGTTTTAAAGGCCTCGCCCTGGTAAAATGACCAAAAAGCCCTCCCCATTTCCCCAAATTCAGCAGGCGCCCTGGCCCGGGTAACTTTCCGAAAACGGACACGCCGGGCCACGTTTCCCACGCGCCTCCGCCCGCCGGGTTCCTAGAAAGTAGAAACCAGACAACAACAAGGCCTCGTAATCGCGGTCCGCGGTCGGCAAGGACGCACCTGAAGTTGACGCTTCCATCTTGGCCGTACGCTGTCCAATCCGATGGCGCAGATTTGTTCTTAAAGTGCTGTACCACAATTGTAATAATAACGGCGACGTACCCGTAACCGTTTTCTCTGTACTTATAAATTTATGTTGGGGGTAAAAGTGGTATTATAGGAAATTAGTTATTTCTTGACTTAAACAAAAATTTCGTACTCCTACAAGAAATGACATGTATACGTACAAACATAGCAAAATCATGATTACAATGTCAAGAAATTTATGCAAAGAATAAAATAAATTTAAAGGATGTAGGAGTAATCAATTTTTAAAAATGTTAATTGAGAGATAAAGTGATAGTCCTCTTTGATAGGGCCAAACAATATTAGTAGGCTGAGCCCAACTCGACAGTAGAAGAAAAAATGAAAAGGTGAGTGGAAGACACCAAAGAACTAAACATTGTTTGAGAATGAATTTGAAAAAAAATTGAGTTTTTAAAATCTTATTTGACAAAAATAATCTCGTTCTCAAATGTTTATGGTCCACCTTGACTTTTGTATCATATTGATTTTGTAAGGAAGAGAGAGATAGAGAGAACATATTATTTCTTTCCGCTTTTTCAAAAGTGACCGACGTTGTGTGAGGGGTGAATTTTTTTTTCCAATACTTCTGCACGACGATATGGACAATGAGCTAGGCAAGGAAGCCCCATCCGTACATGTGAAGATGCCAAATCGACTTAAGCTGATTTTTACTTCTTCTTAAACATATCAAAATACTGCCTTAATCCCATATCAATAATCAACTTCATGTTTGGTATCGAGATAGATTGAGAATAAAGTGTTGAAGATATTTTTAATTAATTTTCGATCTATCTTAATATCAAAAGATTTAAACAAAAAATTAACAAACACAAATAGAGATGGAGAAATACATGTCAAACAAAGTATAATTCTACGTCTCTATCTCTCTCTCCACTCTCTACTCGTGTGTTCAAAACTCTTGTTCTTATCTTCAATCGAGTTCAGTCGAATATTGACTCTTGATAGTTTAAAGAATCGACTTTGAGAACATATTCTTATGATTTAATTTCTTTTCAAATGGAGTTAACATTGCAATATACGAATTCGTATTCCCTAATCTTTTTTAACATTTATAGGGTGTTTGGTTACACCTTTTTAACAAATTTTTTCTCTTAAATTTAAAAAAGAAAGAGGACAGACATCTTAACATGTTTGGTATATTTTTTTTTAAAATAAAAATTATATCATGCCTAAATCTCTCTCAAAATAAAAACATCTACTCACCATTTTTTTTTAAATACACGCTCTCTCGTTCCTCTCCCCCCCCGCTGCAGTTCCCTACCGCGGCAGCTCCCCCTCGTCGGCGGCTCCCCCCCCCCCACTCGCCCTGCACCCTCCCCCAGCCCCCTCTCTCGTTCCTCTCCCCCACCGCGGCAGCTCCCCCTCGCCGGCGGCTCCCCCCCCCCCCCCCCCACCGCCCTGCACCCTCCCCCAGCCCCGTCAGACCCGCCTGCATCCTCCCCCGCCCCCACTCCGCCGGCCCCAACCCCGGAACCCCCACCCGCCCCCGCGCTCCCGGAACCCGCCCCCGCCCACCCTGCCACCCCCAGCACCCCCTCGCTCCCCCCCGGCCCCCCCGCCTCCCTCGCCCCCCCCGGAACCCCCACCCACCCCCCGCCCCCCCAGCCCCCCGCCGAACCCCCACCTCCCCCGCGCTCCCAGAACCCGCCCCCGCCCACCCTGCCTCCCCAGCACCCCCCGCTCAAACCCCCCCGGCCCTCCCCCGCGCTCCCCCGCGCTCCCGCTCCTCCCTCGCCCCGCACAGATAACATCATCTCATCACAATTTAAATTTAAAATTAAAAATGAACACAATATTTTTTTAAGTAGAAATAGTTTTTTTTTTTAAATTGCTCCCAAACACCCATTAAGTTTCAACTTTAGATTATGAGAGGTCACCCCAATAAAACTCTGGTAGGTTGGACTGACTTTGTCAAATAAGTGATATCAAAGAGAAATTGTCATTGTAAATAACACATTTTAATCATAATTTTTATTTTATTTCTTGAATTAATAAACGGTCATATAAAATGGGGTTATAGACGACCGTTAACAGCGGGAGCGGGAGAGGGAGAGGGAGAGGGCGGGCAGGGGTAGTTTCGTAATTGCGGCGAGATTCCGTAGACAGTGCACGCGTCCGGTGGGGGGCATTTTGGTCACAAGCGGGCGGCGTGCAGCAGAACCGGGTTAGAAGCTGGGGAGGAGGAGCGTGGTGGCTTGGGCGACACGGCAGCCAGTGGGTCCGACGCGTGTCCCGCTCGCAACGGCAAGCTTCCAGTGGTCCCAGCCTGGCAAGCTGGGCCCCACACTCAGCCTCGGGAGCGGGGCGAGTAGAACGCGCGCGTTTTGGGAAAGCCGTTGGCAGGTGCCACCGCGTCATTGGCTACTCTTGTCACATTAAAGATTTTGGCGGACCCCACTTGGGAAAGTAGGAAGCGGCGCGCGCAGTACGTTGGTGAAACAAAGCACCTGGGCGGGAATCTCGTCTATGTTCAGAGCAGAGGAGCGTGGTACATTCATGGGGTGAATAAATAAAATATTAAAGGGAAAATTATTTATTTTTTAGGAAAAACTAGTAGGTTTTAAGAGGGAAATTATTTTTACAAATGTTATTTTCTCGTTTCCCAATCATTTTTTATTTTGTTGTTTATGTCGCAGCAGGTTCTAACCAACAGAAGTGTTCTTCTAATCCGATCTCCAATCGAATTGGATGATTCAAAAAAATATTTGGAATATATATATATATATATATCTTTAAAATCTATGAATATAGACTCCTAAGGCTTTTATATTAATATCTTATAGTCTCAAAATAAAAAATTATCAATTATATCTTTGTGATTACTGTTCATCTAAGCGAAAGATATAATTTTTTTGTCATATAATAGGATCATTAAAGAGGGGGTGGAAATACTACATTACCCCTCTTCAAGAAGGGGAGAGAAAGAAAGAGACTTATTATTATTATTTTCTTAAAGAGAGAGCAGGATAATTAATCTTTTATTCTCTAACTCAAGTATATATAATTGAGTTAAATAGATAGAATCAAATGATATCGATATATAATATAATATGTAAAAAAATATTTGAATATGATATATTAAATATTTTGAAAAAAATCATATATTTTTTCAAAGTTTTGACATTGTGTTTCTAAGTCAGTGCACGAGACTCTTACCAACGTGAGATTTGGAGAAGGGATGATGTACGTAATCTTACTCTGACAAATCGGAGATTATTTTGCACTTTGAACCCCTGACCTTTAAGTCGGACAACGACAACTTTACCGTTACTCTTAGACCCGTTCTTCTAAATTAGTTTCTAACCAAAAGATACCACTGCACCAATATTGACGCAATAAGTATAATTCAATTAAAGATTAGAGGACCAAACTAGAAAAGGAACAAGAACAATACTGTGATACAAAAACAGCATCATAACATTCATCAAGCAATTAATATATAGGCAGTAAGACTTAAAAGTTAAATCAACCTCAACCCTAGCTACCTTCTTTCCTTATATCAACCTTATGCTTTAGACATATGCAAACACACACCACTCAAGTTGACTACAACCCAAATCCACAAGAACCAAGTTGGAGTACTTTCTCTTCTCCTCCACACATACCATTCCCATTCATGGTCAAGGTTGTTCCCATACCTCTACAACTTGAGACAGTGATATTTATCCTCCTTTGATGTTAGGCCTCTATATATTCCAAACCCAACTCTTACGGTCATTTATATGATCAGAGGATCGCTTTCATGAAAAAAAAATGTATGAAAAACCTTATTGGCTGATTCGGATTTGCACTTATCCCAAACAGATAGCCTTGGCCTGCTGAGAGAGAGAGAGAGAGAGAGAGAGAGAGAGAGAGAGAGAGAGAGAGAGAGAGAGAGAGAGAGAGAGAGAGAGAGCACAATTTAAGTGGAGGGCATACTTAATTACTACCATGGCGGGGTGTATCGGATCATATCGATTTGGTAGGTCTAATTCCTATCGTACTTAAAATTTTGTGGTCTCATATATAACTGATCTTATAAATCATATTTTTTAAAATTTTTATTATTACATTTAAATGTGAATTAAACCGAAACGGAGTATATCTAGTAGGGATCAGTACGGTCTGATTTTTTTTTTATTCATTTAACCTTGCCACCAATTTGACTTTGCCCTTTTGATATCAGACTAGACAAGGTGGCAAGAAAGGGATGGGTTAGCTTCACTTAGTACAAAATAATAACAATAGAAAAGATCAAAGTGTGTGAGCAATGCCAATGGACAGAAAACATATCCCAAAAGTTTATTCCATTGTGGGAAGGGTGAGATTATAAGAAAACAATTTGAGCTGACAAATATGAAAAGCATGATATTTGTTTGAGACTCATAATTAATAAGTAAGGTAGACCAAATCAGAGAGCGCTCATGTACAATACGAATTGAAATGTATCGATTGGTCTATGAGATGGTATACAATTCAGATGTACCGTATTGGTTCGGTCATGTATACCCATGCCATGATAATAAGATTATTTTTTGCAATCTATCCCATATTTATTGCAAGACCCTTTTTATTGTAAGGCCCTTCTTTTTTCTATTTTGATGACATGGAACGTACGTAGCTCAGTACATAGTTTGTCATGACGGATCGAATCGATCCGATTTAACAGAATTGGATCGAATCAGGAGAAATTCGATTCGTTTGATTCTCATCGAATCAGACCAATTTCCATCTGATTATTATGTGAATCGGTTTGATTCAGGTGAATCATGAAGGATCAGAAAAAAAAAAATCGATTCGTTTCGATTCCCCGATGCGGCGAACGTTGGCTCAGTGATACTCAAACTTTGGTAAATTTGAGATGTTAAAATTGACATCGTTTTTTTTTCTTCTCAAAGTTGAGCTCACATTAACTATCAAATTAGTCATATGCAATGAGGAGAATAATCAAGAAAAGTAACAATAATACAAGTCCAAGTCCAACCATTGCTAAGAAGAAAGTCCAAGTCCAAGATTTCTTTTACCTTTATTTGGCCAACTTGGTGTTTATATAGAAGTACAACCTCAGAAATAGTTGAGCATGTTGTGATTCTATATTTTGTATTACATTTTTCGTCACTCCTATATCAATCATACAAGTTTTAGACGGTTGAAGTAAATAGCTTAAGTTTGATTGTTAAAGTATAGATAAACAATCATGATACAACATCACACTTTGTCATTTCAGTTCTTAACTCAAATTTAGTGAATAATTTAACTTCTATACTAGATCTAAAAGTTGAGGGTATTGAGCTTAATAGGGTGTTTGGTTATAGTTTTTTACCTCTTTTTTCTCTAAATTTTAAAAAAGAGAAGTCAGATACAAAGAAGTGTTTGGTAAGTAATTTTTTTTTAGAGAAGAATTTTTTCCCTATGTAAATCTCTCTTAAAAAAAAAACAAGTCTCACCCTGTTTTTTTTTTTAAGAATACTGATTCCTCCTCCTCCTCCCTCCCCCCCTTTACCGGGCGAAACCAACCCCCTCCCCCCCCACCGCCAGCCGGACCCCCCCCCCCCCCCCCCCGGCCCTGCTCCCCCTCCCCAGCCCCAAAGCCCCCCCCCGCACCCCCCCGGCCCTGCTCCCCCCTCCCCGCCCCAGAGCCCCCCACCGGCGGGCCCCCCCCCCCCTGCTCCCCCGCCCCTGCTCACCCCGCCCCCGGCGCCCCCCCCCCCCCCGGCCCTGCGCCCCCGCCCCTGCTCCCCCGCCCCCCGCCCCCTGCCTCCCCCCCCCCTCCCCTCGCCCCTCGCCCCCCCCCCCCCCCGGCCCTGCTCCCCCTCCCCCGCCCTAGAGCCCCCCACCGGCGGGCGCCCCCCCCTCCCCGGCCCTGCTCCCCCCACGGCGCCCCCCCATCCCCCGCCCCTGGCAACCCCCCCCCCCCCCTACTCCCACTCCCCCCCCCGACACTGCTCCCCCCCCCCCCCCCCCCCCCCCCCCCCGACAGCGCCCCCCCGGCCCACCTAGCTCACCCCGAGCGCACCCCCCCTCCCGGCCCCGACCCCCCCGGTGCCCCCACCCCCACCCAGCCCTCCCCCCGCCCCCCAGCCCGGCGCACCCCTCCTCGCCTCCCGGCCCCGGCGCCCCCCCCCCCCCCCCCCCCCCCCCCCACGCCCCGTCCTAAACATACCACATAATTTTTAAAAATTAGATATTTTTATCAAACAGAGGACACCACGTTGTTATAATTTTAATTTAAAATTAAAAACGAATCCAACATAATTTTTTAGATGGAAATAGTTTTTTTGAAAAAATTGCTCCCAAACACCCCATAAGTCTTTTTTTTTTAACCAAATTGAATGAGAAAGGAAAAAATGATAAAAAGATTTTTTTAACCACCTTGAAATCTATAGTATTCGAATGTATGTTTCTAAAATCTTCATATTATACTTTATACCCTTGAATCGGAAAAAAATCATCAATTATCAATCCATCAAAATAGAAGAAATATCCTATTACATGTGAATATATTCGTTAAATAAGGAGTAAAAGTATTAAAATATCCCTCCTTAAGATAGGACAATGAGAGAGAGTTGACTCAATAGAGTTGAATGGGTTGGGTTGACTCGGTGAGGTTGGGGCCAATAATGAGGGGAGATCAGAGAAAAAGAGAAAGAAAATTGTAAAAGGAAATTAAGAGAATTGTATAAGACAATTATAGTTAGATTAAATAAATAGAACGAACATAGGTGATGAAATATTGGGGCATAAGATATAATGTATAAATTTCAAATGTACACATTCTCATATGACATATTTAAAGGTTATGGATATAAGTTTTCTCCATCATAAAAGCATGACATCATAACAATTCCCAAAATAGTACTTCCTACACTAGTAAACGAAGAGCCCATATAATACGTCTCCCGTTGGAGGTCAAAAGGGATCATTCAATGAGAAGCTTAGACTTTTTTCCTTTGTTCATATCTGACCTCCATGTGAGGACCAAAGAAAGGATAAACTAAAAGAGAACTATGGCCGCTATATATATATATATATTTGAGGATAACATAAATTGCCATGATCTAAGTAGAAGACCAGGCATTGAGACGACTTTAAGATGACCCAGTTACACTCTTGGGCATGCACCGTGTTGTGAAGGGGTCAATGCATAGATTAAATTAACCTGACATGAACAGGCGGTAGCTAGCTAGCTCTTCCATGTGCAGCTGAAAAGGAATCTGGATTGAGATATTTTATGAATTATTCCAATCAACTAGGAGGCAATGAATCATTACTTTTAGATTTAAGGATAAGGGAGATTGGGTCTCAAGGTTGGCCGGACCGGAGTAGATCGACTAATTACACACACACACACACACACATATTATTATATATTATATATATATATATATATATATATATATATATATATATATATACCTAAGATATCCCATATGAAAATTAGCCCAATAAGTTAGTTTGCTCATCTAAAGTCCCCTTTGAACCAAGCCTCCTCTTGTTTTAGGATAGCACATGATTTGAACAACCCCCTAAGTTTTAATTGCACATAACACTACATATATATCCCAATGTTTATTAATTAGTTTGAATGGGTATTCCTTGGTTGGCTGGGAAACCCATCACATAATTAGTGCAGGGGGAACATATATATTAGTCCTCAAAACCAGCTGAATCTTAAATCCTTTCTAGTGTGTAATCTGTGGATATGGCCTTACACACTGAATAGCTGTATTGATCAATTATTTGAGTGCAGAAGAAGCTAAACTACACCTGGTGACAACTTGCACTGCATCTTTTGCTATTTGATTAAGGGAAGAAACCCAACCAGTTGGATTAACTAATTAATGGAGATGAGAGACCAGGCCAAGAAAGTTGGACTGTTCATTCATGTTACTTGTTGTCTTAATTAGCTTGTGGAATAAGCTATTCCATGGACTTGGAAACAGCAACTGGGAGGGAAGGATGCCAGCATCTTATCCATAAACTTGTCTTTGAAAATAAAATAAAAAAGAAAAATAAAAACCCACGTGATTGAGCATAGAGAAATACTTTGTGCATGTCCCGACGTGTAGATGATTACACGTCGGGACGCGCCAGGCGCGTCCGCCGTGCATCCGCCATGCACGCGGGCGCGATCACATGGCGTGGGGCGGGCGCGCCTGGCGCGTCCCGACGTGCAAATCGGGACGTGCAAATGGCATTCCCTTGAGCATATTGATGAGTGATTTTTACACAAGGCATCATGCTAGCAATTTTTAACCTTTTAAAGTTGTAACATGTCATGAACTAACATACTAGCTTATTTAACCTATAGAATCTTGAGGTTACTCTAATATTTTGTGCCAAAACCATCACTATATGTTTGAGAAAAAATAACTTAAAGTACGTACTTGTAATAAAAAAGATTGAGGACAAGGTATGGTACCTTGGTATTCCTCTCATGATTGTGAGGCTTTTAATGCTCCATAAGCTCAATAATGATCATATTGTTTTCTTTGTTTTTGACCAAAATTATCAGGACAAAACTTGTTCTCTAGTGCCATATCTTTCTTAATTAGTTGGGGGAGTTTGAATCAGAATATTGCTCCCAGCAATTTCCTAGGAATAAATCTGTCTCAATCAAGTTGAATGTTTCTGCCTGATAAAGACAAAGATTACCATTGGACACTATGACATAGCAGTGATCTGATCTTGTGGGTGGCACATATGTGCATAAACAAACATTAGCTTGTCCATATATATATTCCTTGACTTGAGACCTTTTCCTTGAAAGTGAAACATCCATGAATTGAGAGTTAAAGAGACTTATAAACAAGTCCTCTTCTCTGATAGAACTTAGAATCAAAGTAAAATACATATGAGACTTCATGCTCCATGTGGTGTGATGCATGTAGCTCCCTCTTAAAACATCAAAATTGTTAGAGAATAGATGCTTTTGTGTTAATTAGAAAAAGACTTCTTGCTCGTTCTAAGACAGGGTAGGTATTATCCACCTTAAATACAAGTATTATGGTGTAAGGCCCAAGCATGTACATCTGAGGCGGGCATTACTCGCCTGCCTTAGAACTTGCAAAAAGTTTTTCTCCTCTATCAGAATAGATTCCAAATCTTTATGCTAGAATGCTTCCACTCAATCTTAATTTTCTACTCTCTGAAAAGAACTTGCTTATTAAAAGATCTCTCTTTAGTGATCCCCTTAATTGATTTAACAGTGTTGAAATTTAATCCTTTTTATTTGGGTTCTTCTGAACTATTGAAGTATGTATATCTTTTTCTTTTGTGTTTCTTTCTCCATAAAACCTGCATCTCAAGATTAAGATTTTTTTTAAAAAATTGTTTTGGAACTATAGTGATGTCAAAATCGAGGGTTTTCACAAACATTACTTCAATTTAAACAGGGAAGCTGAGGAAGAGAAGCCAATGTTCCATACTATGCATGAACTGTTGTAACGTCCAAACGTTACAAGATTAATGGCCAACAAATCAGAAACGTATGAGAGAAAATCTCTCCTCAGATCCAGAAACGGATCGACATCAAGGGGCGGTTACATCTTTGGGACGGAGGGGATGTGTGGAAAGCCCTATAAATAGATGGGTACTCCCATCGGAAGAGACACACAACAAGTGTGAGCTACACATCGCCGGAGTCCCAAATCCCCTTCTCTCCTTACCTTGTTCCTACAGTGGTATCAGAGCGGGTTTGATCTCCGTTGTCGCCGTTGCTGTGTACCCTGCGCCTCTGCTGCTCGGCTGCTCTTGTAGGAGCAGGAAGATCCCGCCAACCCGCTCGTCGCTCTGCCGTGCTCTGCTGCTCTACAGCGTTTGCGTCTGCGCTCGCCACGTTCGCCTGCTGGTTCGTGTGCCGACGGCCCCTGCTCGTCGCTCGCCGCGAGCACGCACGTCGCCCCGCCGCAAGCCTGCTCGCCGCTCTGTCGTACTCTGCACGCCACCGCACCGTGTTGCTTGCTGGCTCGTCGACGCTCCTACACAGTGCTCGACGCCGTTCATCCGGCGCCCTCGTTGTCGTCCGAGGTAGCCCCAGCAACGCATCCGCCTCCGATCGCCCTCGTCTGCACCAGTTGCTGCTCCGGTCTGCTGCTCCGACTGCTGCGGCACCGCCTTGCTCCGGCTTCTGCTGCTCCGACTGACCCACGCTAAACTGCTGCCGCCCCACGCTAAACCGCGCTCGGTTCGCCAGCACGCCGCCTGCTGCTGCCGCTCCCCTGCACCGCCTCTTCCGTGTGGGCAAAATCCCCAAATCCTTCTTCGTTCTTCTGCAAAGGAGGTAGGTTTCTTAAATTTTTTGAGTGATATAAAAGTTTGCATCGGTTTTAGAAAAAAGGCTGACCATATAAGACAAATGGTCATTCAAGTAGATAGTGCATATTGCTGTGTCATTTTTTGAAAACTTAATTACATAAGTACTCTTATAAGTTTATCTCGGTCTCATCATATTTTAGATAGATAAACTTAATTATATAAAATTAATTAGAAGTCCCTTACTAACACGATTAACATGTACTATAATGGTTACAGCTCTTCGGGACTAAAAATAAGTCAAATATCTATTAGGGACTCTAATTAATTTGCCAATTTATATTCCACATGGTTTTTTTCCTATTTAAGAGTATAAATAAAACAGCATCTCATATCCTGCAATTGGCATGCTATAATTTAAGGTTTACTGTTTAATATTGTTATACTTTTTCACAATAGTTAACACTGTTTTTCATTGCATGAGATAAAAAGTTTATTGCATAGTTTAGACTTGATACATATTATTGTGAATTTTTTAGTATTTAGATATTAAATAAGCAAGATAGAACAAAACATGGAACCTTACACAAAATATATTGAAATTAATCAAGATAATCATACAACCTATGTTTATGAATTTCATGTTTGTGACCAAATTAATTTATTTATTTCTCAGAAGTTGTCTAGTCCTAATGGCCAATAGGCTCATTGCTATGGAATTGGCAAAACTTGACAAGTTAAATGGAACCAATTATGACATGTGGCACCGAAAAATAAGATATGGCCTTATTCATGACAATATAGAACATGTCATCGATACCAATGTTCCGGAACTTAATGATGAGTCCACCGAAGTGGAAAAGAAAAAGAGGGAACAATGGTATCGGATGATAAAAAGGCTAGAACTTTCATGCTCATGTTCATGGAGGATAACTTGATAAAATTCTTTGAATCTTATAAGTCATCCAATGAACTATGGAAGCTATCAAGGAGAAGTATGACACCAAGACTGAGGTGAATACTCACTCCTATTGCATCGTTACAACACATGTAAGATGCAGGAAGGTGATAGTGTGATTGAGCATGTAAATAAAATGATTGTCATGGCTAAGGACCTATCAACTGCTGGAACTGAAATTCCGGAAAAGATGCAAGTGGCAACTATATTGAATAGTTTGCCAGCTTCTCTTGACATGGCAGCCACAACATTAAGAATGAGTGGTTCCACTTTAACTGTCACGGACTTGCCAGCTAGATTATCAATTGAGCAAGACATATTGGCCAGGAGAAATGGACTAGAAGCGAATCTGGAAGAGGCCAATGCTGCACACCGGAAGCCCATTGCCCAAAATCACCCTCATGGACCGCAGAAGCCGCAATTCAAGAAAAAGTTCCAAAACAAAGGGAAAAAGGTTCCTCCTGGTGCTTGCTATACCTGTGGGAAATATGGTCACTTTAAGGCCAATTGCCCCAATAAGCAAGAGAATAAGGGTGGAAACAATCACCCGGGAAATGGAGGAATTGGAAAGAGAGAATTTGTCGGCGTCATAGAATGCAATGCGGCCCTGACTGATTCTAATGAATGGTGAGTCGATTCTGGGGCAACTCGACACATTGCAAAGACAAAGAAAGGGTTGGTGTCACTAAAGAAACTTAATGCTGGAGAACAAAGGATATATATGGGAAACAATACCTATCTCGATGTGGAAGGTGTTGGAGTTTATAGGCTGGATCTTGGGGATAACATCATGGTCCTCAAGGGTGTTTTATATGCACCGAAAATCGGCGGAATCTCATTTCTGTACCAGCACTAATGAAGAAAGGCCTAGAAGTTAGATTCTACAATGGAAAGGTGTCAATAGGGAAAGAAAGAAAGTGCTTGCTATGGGAAAATTTATTCCTGAGCATGATTTTGTTTGTATCCCTGTACTTGACAATGAAATAAAGTTTCTGAGTATCCCTTGTGTGTTTTGTCAGAATGTGATCTATGGCATTTTAGATTGGGACATCCTAGTAAATCTAAAATGGAACAAATGATAAAATTGGAATTGCTTCCGAGTTTAACTAAGGTGGAATTATCACCTTGTGAACATTGTTTAGTCGGAAAAATGACTAAGAAACCTTTCTCGGTAGGGCATAGATCACAAGAATTGTTAGAGTTGGTTCACTCGGATATTTGTGGCCCTCTAAGTACAAAGACATACAACAAGGAATATTTCATAACTTTCATAGATGATTATTCTAAGTTTGCATATGTCTACTTAATTTCTAGAAAGTCTGAGGCATTAGATTGCTTTAAGAAATATAATGGAAGTAGAAAGGCAACTTGGAAGGAATATTAAGGTGTTAAGGACTGATAGAGGTGGGGAATATAACTCAGGGAATTTGAGTTGTATTGTCAAGAACATGGAATCAAAAGACATGTAACAATGCCTTATACGCCGCAACAGAATGGTGTGGCAGAAAGAAAGAATAGAACCCTGATGAATGCGGTTAGATGTATGCTATCGCATTCGGGTCTCCCTAAGAATTTGTGGGGAGAGGCATTGCTTACGGCTAATCATGTCTTGAATAGAATTCCCACTAAGTCCGTAGAAAGTACACCTTATGAATTATGGAATGGAAAGAAACCACATTTGAGTTATCTCAGGAAGTGGGGGTCGATAGCCCATGTTCTCATTCCAAGTCAACTTAGAGATAAGTTGGAACCAAAAACTTTGAAGTGTAGATTCATAGGATATTGTGAGAAATCATTGGATATAGATTTTTCCATAAAGAAAAAGGGATCGTTGAATATAGGGATGCAACATTTCTAGAGAATCTAGAGGAAGAGGAATCTCATGAAAATGAGAAAGAACCTCTGGTTGTAATAAATGATGATTATTACAATGATATCCCTAGGAATGATCCTGAAATTGAGGAGGAACCTCAACTAGAAATGGAAAATGAACAAATTCCTATGAATGAAGCACAACCTGATATACCTGCAGTTGGCAACAAAAGAGCTAGAACTCCACCGGTATGGATGGATGATTACTATTTGTATTCATGTGAGCCTTCATGTTTGTCAGTAGACATAGATGAGGAAAATCATATAGATCCCGTGAATTATATTGATGCGATGAAATCGCAGGAATCTGATTTATGGCTGGAGGCCATGAAGGAAGAAATGAACTCCATGAAAAGTAATGGAGTGTGGGAACTATGTGATTTGCCTAAGAATAGAAAGGCCATTGGGTGCAAATGGGTATTCAAGAAAAAGCTAAAAGTTGATGGGTCAATTGATAAATATAAGGCCCTTAGTTGCTAAAGGTTATAATCAGAAGGCAGGTATAGATTTTCAGGAAACGTATTCTCCAGTAGCAAAGTTTGCATCAATAAGAATTATCTTGGCCATTGTAGCGCATCTTGACTTGGAGTTGTTCCAAATGGATGTCAAGACTGCATTCCTCAACGGTGAGTTGAAGGAGGATATATATATGCAACAGCCTGAAGGATTTCAGGAGGAAGGCCAAGAGGAAAGGGTATGCAAGTTAAAGAAATCAATATATGGTTTGAAACAATCTTCTAGACAATGGTATCTCAAATTCCACGAGACAGTTATTCAACTTGGTTTGTTGCAAATAAGTTGGACAACTGTGTGTATGTCATGAAAAGTGGGAGCATGTATACTATATTATCCCTGTATGTGGATGATATTTTGCTCGCCGGAAATGACATAGAGATGTTGAATAAAATCAAATCTGAACTAAGTGGAAAGTTTGAGATGAAAGACATGGGTGAGGCATCCTATGTTCTTGGTGTACAAATCCTGAGGGATAGAAAGTCTAGAATGTTGAGTATAAACCAAGAAAAATATTTACGGTCTGTACTCAAGAGATTCGGAATGCATAACTGCAATCCGGCACCTACACCCGTTAGTACATGGAAAACGGTTGGGAAAAGAGCATTGTCCTGGAGAGGGACAAGGTCCGCTCAAGGTGCCATATGCTGAAGCAGTTGGAAGCCTAATGTATGCAATGATGAGTACTAGACCAGACTTAGCATATCCAGTGAGCTTGGTAAGTCGATATCAAGCTAATCCTGGCCCAGCACATTGGGAAGCTGTTAAAAGGATTATGAAATATTTGAAAGGAACTTTGCACCACAATTAGTTTATCAAGCTGATATGCTTGAGGTATTTGGCTATTCAGATGCAGACTTTGGAGGAGACAAAGATGACGGAAAGTCCACGTCGGGACACTTGTTCATCTTTGGTGGTGCAGCTGTTTCTTGGGGTAGCAAGAAACAAGGGTGTGTTGCAAGATACACACAGGAAGCTGAGTATGTAGCTTGCAGCATGGCTACTACTCATGCCGTCTGGATAAGACGATTTTGATAGATTTAGATCTAAATTTGGCAGAAGGACCAATTGAGATCTATTGTGATAATCAGGCAGCGATTAGCTTGATTAATAGTGGAGCAAATAGCTCTCGAGGAAACATATAGAAATACAATATCACTACATTCGAGATATTGTGCAGAAAGGGGAAGTGAAAATATCATATGTCCCCACTAGTGATATGATTGCCGATCCTTTGACAAAAGTATTCCGGCGGAAAATTTCATTAAGCATGTTGGCTTAATGGGGCTCAGGAATATATGAGCTAAAGAAATATTTTCATGGATAATGAAAATAATGATACATCTCATAAATAGTGGGAGTATCGGAATAAATGTTTATACTTCACACGGATAGTGGGAGTATATAATTTGTTGGCCAAGTGGGAGATGTTAGTAACGTCCGAACGTTACAGATTATGGCCATCAAATCAGAAACGGATGGAGAAAATCTCTCCTCAGATCCAGAAACGGATCGACATCAAAGGGCGGTTACATCTTTGGGACGGAGGGGATGTGTGGAAAGCCCTATAAATAGATGGGTACTCCCATCGGAAGAGACACACAACAAGTGTGAGCTACACATCGCCGGAGTCCCAAATCCCCTTCTCTCCTTACCTTGTTCTACATGAAACTATATTAACCCATATAACACATCATTAAGAATTTTAAAATACAATCCTAACACTCTTTAAATCATAGTTTTTTGCGCCCTTTACCATGCCACACTGGGCCTCGCACGCAGTGAGGCCCAACGCTAACAGGCTGGCTTTCTGGACTGTTATTGGGGGCCCTCTCCTAACAAACTCTCTGCCCCCCCTCGCTTCAGCGCTTGCCAAATTAAAGTGCATTGTGCAACATTTTCAAAAATTTTACTTGTTGATGTGGTAGGTCTAGAGTCCACGTCCATCTCTCTTAAATAACATCGTGCAGCAAGGTCTAGAGGTTCAAGTCCACGGAATCTGATTAGTCGAACCTACAGTGGTGTTGATAATCAAATTAAAAAAAAAAGATAATGATCCACACAACTTAGAGTTTTTGACGTAATCGTAGTCTAATCTTATAACAAATGATATTAGAGTTAGATCCATGAGTCAATACTCAAGTGTCAATAGGGGGGTGGGGGAGATTGTTAGTGTAAGTTTAAAGGTCGAGTTAGTACCCTCTTAAGTAATGATTATACCAAGTCCCGAGTTCTCGTAAGTCAAATCTACGGTATAATTGATAGTCAAGTTAAAGAAATATACTATAATTTAAGTTTTGACATATAATATTTAATGTGTAGCACAATGCTCACTTAATTATTCTCATCAACAAACGGGTCAATTTGATAGCCGAATAGAGAGACATGCATGAGGATCTTATATGATTGATCTATATGAAATAATCATAATTTTTTTATTTGACAAGTAAAATAATATTACCATATTTTAGTTACAACCTTTTATCTATTTAATTTTGACATATTAATTCATTATCATAAAAATAAAATACAGGACTCTGCCACTTCATGTGTGCACTTTTCATGAATTATGATATAATTGAGAATATTTTTTTACATTTTTTGACATGAAAATAGAAATTTACATGAGACATAGCAACCATAGGTATGGAAACCCCCAAACACTGAGACGTGGCCCTCATGAATTAGATAGGGTTTTAAAATGTGGAAAATTTACATAATAAATATATTTTAAATTTAAAAAATTTCATGAACATTAATGCACCCCCAAAAAGGTGAGGCCTTTGGGGAAAGGTGGCACGTGGCAGTGCGAGGATAAGAGTGGGGGCATATGGGGGAGAATAGGATCAAGACGGGTTGAAGTACTTATATACCCCTGAGAAGAGGGAGAAATCACAATAGTGCCATTGGGTGTTCCCTTTACCAACTACCGTTTGTGCATATCGGGGGTGGCAAACCCGTAGTTTTCGTCCCAACTTAGGACAGGACGGTCATTTGCTGCTCCAGGGGAGGCCCTTTATATATGTGACCTCCCCTTCCACGACCACCGTCCTCTCCTTTTCTTCTCCACCAGAGGAAACCAGATCAGTCTCGTCGTCACACCTTCCCAGGTTGCTGCGCGCACGAGGACGATCCGAGATGGGCAGGAAGTTCTTAGTCGGCGGCAACTGGAAATGCGTAATCCTCTTCCTCTTTCTCGGCCGATCTGTCCATCTCTTTTTTTTTTTTTCGTGTTTTGGTTTGTCCAACTCGACGTATTGGAGCGTTCGTGATCCGTGGACTTAAGGGCGTAGTGTTTGCTTTTTGGGTGTTTTTCTGAAGTTAGATGAGCTTACCTTTCTATAGATCCGTTAATGGTTGATCCGGGACTCGGTTCTCTGTTGGTTTTTCCTGTTTTGTTGCGTTTCTTCGCGAGTTTTGAATCATCGTCTGCTAGTAGTGGATATGTACCGAGAATCCATAGGTTCCTTGTTGTAATGGCTAATTGCCCGGGTTTGGTTTCCGAGGCCGTGGATGCAATTATCAGTGGTGTTGGTATCATGGTTATGCTAAGTTTTGCCTCCGATGGGGCCGGCGCTTTTAGTCTAATTGTGAGCCAAATTGGTTGCCTGTAGAACGGGACTGCCGAAGAAGTGAAGAAGATTGTGACCATCTTGAACGAAGCCGAAGTGCCTTCTGAGGATGTCGTCGGTATGAATATAACAAAACAACTGGAATTTGATTTATGGTGTCTGTCAAATGTCTTAGAAACGGCTACAATGCGTTAGCTTTACTGCTTGCTTTAGTAGTTGTAGCTTAAGGTTTCTAGTAGGTATCATCGTACCCTATCGATCTTGTAAAAACATCACCGGGTTGCATTTTTTCTTTTAAAAAAAATTCATGTCGCAACTTCTTGGTTGCTCTCAGGCTACTGGCTACTTAAAAACATAGATAGTAAGGATGATTTTCTTTTTCTCGTGCACATGAACGTCAGTCTGTTCACGCATCAGCAAATGTATACATATATACCCTATTATTTTCTATCAAATCAATTGCTTTTGGAGAATAACGGCACAGCGATATCACAGAATCCTGTATTTGATGAATTTGACATGAAAACAACTCTTTAGGTGAATTCTAATTGTGATGCATCACTAATAACTGCTAGTGTTTGTATATGGATCTTGCACATTTTTATTCTTGAAAAAGTAGCACTGCATGTATTCTCTTTTTGTATAGATATTTAGGCTATAGCAACAATGTTAATTTCCATGTTTGATATTTTTTCCTAGAGGTTGTGATCAGCCCTCCATTTGTATTTCTTACGTTGGTTAAAAGTCTGCTGCGTTCTGACTTTGCTGTTGCTGCACAAAATTGCTGGGTTAGGAGGGGTGGTGCCTTTACAGGCGAAATTAGGTAATATAAGATATACTCTCAACTTTCATTTACCCTGCATTCTTATTAGTTATTCTCTGTTTTTACTTTGTAATTTACAGTTGAAAAGATATCATGATCTCAAGTATAAATGGACTTTTAGTTATTTCTTATAAAAATAATTAGTGCATCATCATGTATGTGGCTGTACCTTGCCTTGAAGCTTGTTCAATTACACTGAAAGTCTATTTAGTAATATTTATATTCTTTTGGTTGTAAAACTGCAGTAGATGACTATTTCATCATGTGAAATGTTAAAGTATGCCATTGACAAAATGAGGTGGTTATGTTCGTATAACCATCTGGGATCAGCCAAATTGCCCTGGAATCCATTAGGTATTGAAATCCATTTCTGCACTGTTGTTGATTATAAGGAGGCAAATACCCTGGATCCAGATCTATCTCCGAGTTTTTTGATTCAGAATCGAACTTGATGTAGGAAGCTCCAAATTCTCTGAATAGATGTCTAAGACGGAGAACATCAGATATGCAACAATGATACTCTCTAAAAAGCCAAACAGAGTGAGGGAAACCCAAGAGTGAATTTGACTCTGATACCCTGTCACTGAACTGATCTGCCAACCCAAAATTTAGCTGTTAGGTTGAGATGCCCATAACTGATATAGGCACGTCTGTGGTACTATCCACTTTTCAAAAAAAAAAAAAAAAACTGATATAGGCCCGAAGTGGCTTATGAATGCCTGATGTGGGAGTAGCCAGCTTTCTCCACCAAAAGCAATAAGAGTTTTTAGTGCATGAAATAAATTGCACTATATTAGTCTCATAATCACTTGCCTCAAACTGAATTAATGACTCCATTTTATGTTTTTGCCTTTTGCAGTGCAGAGATGCTTGTGAATCTGGGTATTCCTTGGGTCATTCTTGGCCACTCTGAGCGTAGGTCTTTGCTTGGTGAAACAAACGAAGTAAACTTTAAAGCTAGCATCTTTCTTACAAATCTAACTATTTTGGTTTCTATCTGCAAGCTTCTATGACTCATAAGCCAGTATTTGCCATGTTATCCCTAGGGAAGTGGTGTACAATTGCTGATAGCTTTTCGCTATAATTTGTTTTTTCATTATAATGTTGACATGAAGACCCTCGAGTCTTGGACATCACCTTGTGTTTCTCTAAGCATATTTTGTTAATAAGATTCGGGCCAACAAAAAATGGGGATCAATAGGCTGAATGCTTATGATGTCTGATGAGAATTCTGAAAAGTTTGTAGAGAAATTTTAATAATCAGAAGTTCATTTGTTCAAATGTTTTGTGTCAATCGAACTACACTATTCTGTCTTCTATTTATGTACGACAACCTTACTCTTGTTATTTCATGTTCCAACATTTTTAGTTATTGTAAGCATTAATACCATGTTTCCAATTGTTATATCCCTTCTACTTAGACTAGAATTTTGATTCTCTTTCTTTTGCCAAATTCCCCACTTTATCATAAGCTTTGTTATGGATTGACAATAGATAGGTTTCTTGGAAGGTGAATTTAAGAATGTCAGATAAACATCATGAAAGTATGATACTCACTGGACATCCTAGATCCTCTGTGTTTAGCCATTTAAGATGTTTAATTAACAGAGAAATATTTAAGACGTTACATAAAATTTACGTACACATATGTCAAGCAGAAAAAAAAGCATGCATCCAAAATTTATAACAAAAACATTCTAAATAAGCATGTTATAGGAAAGAGGAAAAGTGAAAAAGGAAACATTTTCTGCTGAATATGTGAATTCTTGTGAGATATCCCAATTTTTCTTGAAAGAAGATGCAGTGAACAACATACTTTGACTTTGTTTAGGTTCTATGGAAGCAATTATGTTATGCATTAGATCATGGTTTCCTTCTCTGTGTCCATAATATTGTTATTCTTTCAGTTGTTGGGGACAAAGTTGCATATGCTCTTTCTAAAGGTCTTAAGGTGATTGCTTGTGTTGGAGAGACTTTGGAGCAAAGAGAGTCGGGATCTACCACGGAAGTTGTTGCTGCACAAACAAAGGCTATTGCAGGTGTGATCCTCAAATTCAATAGTTTAATTTACGTTATTTCAGGTTATTATACTAGATCGCATGGACTTCAATTGTTTCCATAATTTTCTGAAGCTTTTTTTGTGATAATTATGCTCCTCGTGTAGACACATCATGAGTTTTTCTGACTTGCATATTGATAATTGTAATACCCTGATTGTGATCTCCTTTTTTACTCTGTTCTATTAGTTACGCTTGTGGAATTTGGAAATTGAGAAAGAAAAAAAGAACTTTAACATGGAATTTGGAGTACCCACCATGTCATCTAATCAGATGTTTGTTTAATAGTACTATGTTATTTCATTTGTGTCCTTGTTATAATTAGTCCATATTGAATATTTGTGTTATTGTTGAAGTGAATATATGTCAGACTTGGTGTCTGATTCCTCATGTTTATGCTATCCAAGTTCTTTAAACCTGAAATGATCTGTTCTAGTGATTCAAGTCATCCTTTTTGCCTTTGTAGAACGGGTGACAAATTGGGCTGACGTTGTTATTGCATATGAACCCGTT
Organism: Colocasia esculenta; assembly: GCA_014218235.1. Classification (NCBI taxonomy): domain Eukaryota; kingdom Viridiplantae; phylum Streptophyta; class Magnoliopsida; order Alismatales; family Araceae; genus Colocasia; species Colocasia esculenta. Next base: position 209,467,312 of record CM024753.1, read on the forward strand.
TGGGCCATTGGAACGGGCAAAGTTGCTACACCAGCACAGGCTCAGGAGGTAAATTCCAGTACTCATTCAATTGGGAATGACTCATTTCCTGGGGTCCAACTGTAGATTGGATTGCACTGAGATACTACTGGAGAAGTGCACATGTACTACAAACCCCGATTCCTAAACTCTTGAAATCCTTAAACCTTAGCCTTTGAAGTTCTTTTTGGCCGTGTGTCACTCTTCAGACTTCACTCTTTGATCATTTCAGCAATTTTCTATTGTATTTGCCAACTGTATCATTTTGGATTCCAAAGGACAGAATTTTATGCAAATGATTCTTTTTAGCAGAATGGCAGGTTTTCCAAACAAAATTGTATGTTGTCAATGTATTGCTGTAAAAAGGGGGGAAAATCTGTCTTCTTTGCACCTTTTTTTTCCTGGGGTCTTTTAGGGTTTATATGTAAACCTAAAACCCTAAACCCAATGTATTGCTATAACCGTAAACCCTAGAGTACAGGGGGTTATATGGCGAAAACCCTTTTTTGAAAACAATCATACATTGTTTGAATTGCCACATGGCATTTAGCTTTTCATTGCCCAAGATCTCTGACCTCCATTTGATCACGACAAAAAAACATGGGATTTACTTTGATTTAACTAGGTCTGATCTTCTAATCTTTTTAACTACAGAACCATAATTGGAATTGTCCTCGCTTGGTGTTATGTTCTTTCACCAAGATCTTATTGTCACAGATGCACATATTTCATCTTTCCTACTCGTAGCTGGTGATCTAGATTTTATTTTTGGTTTCCATTCATCAGATTGATTTTCGTACACGAAAATTGACTTGTTCTTTTCCGTGCTTACATAAGAATTCGATCAATCTCTTGTTCCTATCTTTCTTTTTTATTGTCAGGTACACTTCCCTCATCATCAGAGCCTTGTCCCATTATTTGTCAGGTACACTTTGATCTAAGAAAATGGCTTGAAGCAAACGTGAGCACGGAGGTTGCTAGTTCAACCAGAATCATTTACGGAGGTAATTCCACGATTCAAAACCAACTCCACTTCCCCACTTACTGAAGTATGGGATTAAAGTGGCATGCTCCAATAATTTATCAGGAACTCTTTTTCCTTGTAACTTCTTACCCGTTGTGTAATTTTGGACTGCCTTGATGATCACACAGGTTCCGTTAATGCTGCAAATTCCAAGGAATTGGCAGGGCAGCCTGATGTGGACGGATTCCTCGTTGGTGGGGCGTCATTGAAGGTTCGTACGCTTCTACTTTTATAAAACACAACAGCATATACAGTTGAGTAGCATGCTAGTTGGCCTAGCACCTGAATGTCCTGGTCGTTTGATTGTCTTCAGCCGGAGTTTGTGGACATCATCAAGTCTGCCACAGTTAAACAAAGTGCTTAGAAGGGAGACCAGCCCTGCATCTCTCTGGTGGTGCTTCCATCAGTATACTCTTTGTTTTAAATCACATGAAACTTCGAAACAGTGGACCCTTTTTTGTACTAATGGGCACCTGGACCTTGAGGTGAAACATATTACTTCAGTTTTCTATGTAGAATAAAAAACTGAAGCTCTTTCCTGTCAACTTGGACTTGCCTCCCGTCGGGGAAGTTGAATCTGAGTGGTTAATGTTAACCCTTACTCTAATTTGTAGAGTACTGTTCAGTATTTGGTTCAAACTGAAAAATCGAACCGGATCGATCCGGTTCGGTCCAGTTCGGTTTGGGCCCCTATAGAATTCAGTTCGATTTTACATTTTAAAACAGAGTAAACTGATATATATATATTATGAATATTTGTAACTCAAAAAAATGTAGCGTAGTTGGCTAAGTATGGGCCCAATGGATTTGTGGCAACGTGGGTTCAAAATTGTGTTTGCCAACAATGTTTTGGGTAAAAACGTGCCAAAACTAACCATTTTTTGTCAAAAAAAAATGGGTCAACCGAGATTCAACCCTACACGTGCGGGAGTGGCTAGCGTCTTAGTCATTGAACCAAGCATGCGTTTGCAATGCAAGGACATAGATTTCGGTTTTAACTGAATCGGTTCAATTTGATTCGGGTTGACTTTGAGATTCAATTCAATTTGAGTTGACCAAAAAATGAATTAATCCGGATCGAATCGACCCGTATTCACTTCTACTCATGATCTACCGAGTTGCACTATGTTACATCCATTAAGTATCTTTTAAAGTTCTAAAGAGTGGTTGCTAGGAATAGATTTGTTCACAATAGTACATGACATCTCTTGATTAGGGGGTGCAAAATATGGTCAAAATCAAAAATCGAATCGAACCGGTTCAATTTCATAGACCTCGTTGTTCAATTTGGTTCTTGGTTGGAAAATTGAAATGAACCGAATATATATATATATATATATATATATATATATATAATATATAAAGAATACAATTATATAAAAAATCGACGATAGCGCAGTGGAAGGAGATGTCTCGCGCCCTCCGCGCGCGTGAAACTCGCGACCACCGGAAAAGCTTCTTTTGCCATTTTTTCTCAGAATTTCCAGAAAAACGCCAGACAAATGTCAGTTTATTCTAGAAATTTTTGATTTCGATTTGAACCGAACCGAACCGTTCGGTTCACTGGTTCGGTTCGGTTTCTCTCAAAAATAGAGAAACCGAACCGAATCGAACCGTTGTACACCCCTACTCTTGATGGTGACTGCGGCTGAGTCCAGTAGAGATGGTCACTTTCTTTCTGCTCATTTTGGGGAGGCCCTTCCCTAGTCACATTTCTATAATCGAGTAATACTTTGCACACTCCTTGGGACAGGTGGTAATGCCGCAGATACTATTCATCTCAGCACGTATATTTTGATGTGGCGTCCAAGCACATGTATCTGTGGCAGATAATATCCACTTATTTTAGAGCATTTGCAAATAATTTTCTGAAACAGGTATTGCCGTAGGTGCTTTGATGTGGTATGTAATGGGTCTCAAAGAGAGAGCGGACGGTATTTGTTCGTCTCAGAACATCGCAGTGATTTGTCTGGAAAGGGTCTACAAAATGCAATAATCCAAAGGTTTTACCATATTTTTCCAGTGCAAAAGAGGCCCAAAACACAGCGAATGTTAGTGATCGTGTGAATTCGTAGAAGATGTTAAACATGTAGATCTCACATCCGTTTGCACGAACGCGAACTGAGCTTATGTAGATCGATTTCAGCATTTCGACGCTCCAAATATTAAAGTGATCCAAATTGTGTAACCTAATTCTTTAACACTCTTGTATTATTCTAAAGAAGATTGTAGCCAAAGACCCAAAGCAAACAACACGATCCAATCCAATTTCCTAGTTAAGTTGCTAGATCATAGTATTCAGGACTATTTTTGATAAGATCTCACAGCTGAGGACAATACACGTTGCATGTGAATCCGAACTTTTCCACAATAGTGTTGAGAAGACTTACTTTAACAAAATATTTTAGGGCAAATTAATTAGAAATCTCTGTCAAATATTTGATTTATTTTCTAGTCCCTGACAGAGTTGTAACTCATTACAGTAAGTGTTATCTCCTGTTACAGTATATGTTAAATCATGTTACAACAATGAGATCCCAATTACAGTCAGAAACTCTTAATTAATTTGCCCAATACTTTATGATACTTCGCGATATTTAGACACATATTTGCAGTATATCTAGAAATATGTTTTCCAATTAACTAATTTTTTTTAGGTAATAGGGAGTCTGACGGATGGAGTGGTGCGGAAGTTAAGTGATCACGGAGTTATCCTAGTTCGTTTTTTATTACGAGAATCTGAACGGAGTGGTGTAGGAGTTGAGAGTGGTCACTTGGGTTTGCGTCGGCCCTATGTTTTTTTTTTCATCTTGCTGGAATAACCTAAGACCTACACGGCTTGATGCAAAAATTATTAGAAGCCCATTCAAACCTTTGCTAGGATAAGCACTTAAACTGCACACGATAAATAAGATACTTTCATATAAATATTAGTATTTATTTTTATTATTTAAAATCATAATAATATGCCTGCCCCCAAAAGAAGACCCTAAAAAATTAGAACAATGAAACCCATATTTTTTTTAATAAGACTTTCTTATTTTTATAATATTATTATTCAATGTGGGAGTGTCATAAACTTTATAATATGACAAGGCACAAATTTCATACTATAATATGCAATAACTATTATGCAAAACTAGATCTTGCATAGTCTAATGGGCCATGCTTGGGTGGGCCGTTCGAGGCCCATTAGCGCAAATTAAACTGGAAAAATCTCACGGGATCGTCCTCCTTGCCCCTCCCAACCTCTGCCGCCTGCGCGGGGTTTGGGAGAGCAAAGCTGTGAGGACAGGAAAGTAGGCGTCTCGATCTCTGGCGCCGCTCTCCCATGGCGACTCTTCAGCATGTATGCTCCGCCCCGCTCGTGCGCGCAGTGCGTTCCCGTGCGGCGCTGTCCTTGTCGTCGTCCGCCGCCACTTCCACTTCGGCGCCGGTTAAGCGGGCGCCCGCAGTCGACTCCCGGGTGCTCCTGGGCATGTCGGAGCAGGAACTCCGGAAGCTCGCGACTGACTTCGGACAAGTAAAAATCGGATTTTGGGATTCCTCGACCCTCTTTATCCGTACCTTGTTGTGTAATTATTTACTGCTTTTGATGTCAGCAAAGCTACAGAGGGAAGCAGCTCCACCATCTTCTGTACAAGACGAAGGCCAAGGAAATCCAAGATTTTAGCCACTGTATGCTCTCTCTCTCTCTCTCTCTCTCTGCCGTTTTCCCTCGTGATATTTCTTACTGCAGCTGTATCGTTCTCTGTATTATTTTACCAATTTTGATAATTTGTCACCTGGTGTTGTAATGTGATCGAACAGTGCCTCAGACATTCAGGGATGGGCTGCGGGAAACGGGATGGAGTGTTGGGCGGTCGCCTGTTCACCGGGTCGTCGCTGCAGCTGATGGCACTATGAAGGTAATCCTCATGCCCTGCGGGACTCACTGTTTTGTGCTTAATCACTGCCCTTTAGAGTTTTGGGAGGGGGGTGGTTCTCATCTTCCATGGTCATTGCGGCACCATACACTTATACCCCTCATCTCCATTAGATTGTGGGGGTGGGGGGTGCTTTCTAATCTGCTATTACATACACAATACACGGTACACCCCTTCTTATAATTAGTTTATGCATTTTATACTTTATGCTTGTTTGAGATATCAATACATAGCAACCCATGATACTGCCAGATACTTATAATGCTCGAGGACAGCAGATTGATTGAAACTGTGGGGATACCTGTTGATGATGAGAAGGGACCCTATCGCCTAACTGCATGCGTATCATCACAGGTAAAAGAAGTTTTCGACTGCAGAATATGAACAGCATGAACTCCTGAAGTGAGCCCTTAATCTATTTGTTTGCAAAGTTTTACTTTCCTAATCTTTACTTGCTGGATGTAGGTAGGCTGTCCCCTGCGGTGTTCTTTTTGTGCTACTGGCAAGGGAGGATACTCGAGGAATCTTATGCCGCATGAAATTGTGGAGCAGGTTCTCTTGTATAATCTAGCATCTATTGGAAGATAACTAATATTGCCTCCCCCCCCCTCCTTTTTTTAGTTTCCTTTTGGTATTTCTTGTTACTTATCTCCTTTTATGGATGTAGGTTTTGGCAATAGAGGAGCTTTTCAATCACAGGGTAACAAATGTGGTGTTTATGGGAATGGGAGAACCAATGTTGAATCTTAAGTCAGTGTTAGAAGCACACAGATGCTTGAACAAGGTCGGCAGCTAACTGAATTTCTTATATGGGTAGTTGATGTCTCAGTTTCGACTTGCTCTAGTAGTGATGTTCAAGAATTCTTATGATGGAGACATACATGATCTATCCCTGCATGCACTACAGATACATGATAAGCCATTATCCTTTATCTGTGGATGACCTCCTAGCCAGATGGAAACAGATTTTGAAATAGTAAGGGAAATTGGTTGAAGTGGACACTGATATATCATTATATTTCCAAGTACTGTTCTTGAGCTTTTTTTTTTTTTCATTTTATGTAAAATGGAGTAGTCTCGAGTATTACCTATGGTTGTACTGCCTGTTTTTATTCAATAAAATTGATAGTGTAATCCACAACGTTTTGGGAAAAAAATGTGTCTATTAGTTTCTATACACCTCTAAATATGTACGCAGAATGTGGTCTCCCATGGAGAAAGTGGTTGTGGGGTGGCTATTCGTGTAAATAAATGTCCAGAGACCTGAAGAGAGACATTCGAGTTACAGTTTGCAGCTGGCATTTACAATTTTGTTTCCAAGAATTCACGTGTTTCATGTGTTGCTGCTGCTTGTATATCTGTGCATCCTGCAGTGATCCTTCTTCCATAACATATAATTGTGGGTCATAAGTACAATTGTTTAACACTTTTCTTTCCAGGATATACAAATTGGACAAAGAATGATCACAATTTCCACAGTTGGTGTCCCCAATACAATTCGAACATTAGCTTCTCACAAGCTCCAGTCGACTTTAGCTATCAGGTATTGTTATGTACTATCTGTATTTGTACTTTCTGCATAAAATTGTATTCAAGACGCTAGGTTCTGAAACATAAACATTTGAAATGTGTCCCGCAACCACAAATTTATGACCTCTATTACATTTTGTGATTGGGTTCTAATGTAGGTGCTGCGTAAGTGTCCATTGTCAATTTATTTGTTTATTATTGTCCTCTATGATTTCCAAGACCATAGGAGGATCTGTTATTTATCCTTTCACCCATCTTAACATTAATTTACCACTTTTATCTGGGGAGTTAATACTTCAACCATTGCATCACACCACTGCTTGCATAGCTTTACCCAGTTGTCCCTTCGTACTTACAAAACAGAATAGTAAAGGGCATTGAGAATGTGCTCCCTGATTTTCAAAATTTGATGACGATCTCCCAGGAATGTTTCTTTTAAATGCTCTGAATATTATCTTTTTATTCACTGTTCATGTTGTGTTTCTCTGGAAACTGTAGTCTGCATGCTCCGAATCAGAAACTCCGTGAAAGGCTTATTCCCAGTGCGAAGGCCTACCCCTTGGATGCCATAATGAAGGACTGCCAGGAGTATTTTCATGAAACTGGGCGAAGAGTGTCATTTGAGTACACCCTTCTAGGTCTGTAATATTTTCTACTTCAGCACCGACTGCTTCTACACATAAAACTAAGGTGGTACTGAACAATCGCTAACGATTCCTCTTTCTGTTGCAGCTGGTGTTAATGATGGCGTAGAGCATGCTGGGGAACTAGCAGAGATGCTCCACAGCTATGGCCGTGGTTATCATGTGAATTTAATTCCCTTCAATCCAATAGACGGTTCTGAGTACCGGCGTCCATATAAGAAAGCGGTATGCTGAACAGTTACAGCTCTGTGGTTTTCTTTCAGTAATGACCATTGTTTCGAATAGAGGGATCAATTTCTAACTGTACACTGGCTGTTCAGTAGTCTCTTTGCAAAGACTTTCACTCTAATAACTACAACTTCCAACAAACAATACATGGTTTTATTCATGCTTCTCTTGCTTTATTCATGTCTGGCAGGTTTTAGCCTTTGCTGCAGCCCTGGAGAGCAGGAAGATAACTGTTAGTGTGCGTCAGACACGAGGCCTCGACGCGAGCGCAGCCTGTGGACAGCTCAGGAATGAATTCCAAAAGAAACCTTTGCTCGAGCCGTCAATAACTGGACCTCAGCATTCCCCCGTGTGACATAACTAACAATGTCGTTGCTGCTTCTGCATCCGAATTGAGCAACTGCTGCTACCCAGTCATGAGAATTTTTACAAAGCATAGGTGCAGGATGTGGCTCTGGCAGCTCGGCAGTGTAGTTGCTGTGCACATGCTCAGCTACAGAGCTATTCCTGGTGGCTGAAGAGATGCTGCTTCACAGAACGGCCTTCCTTGCATACATGGCCAACTTTTAGTTGTACTGCCCATCTCTTTATATAATTTTGATGTAGCTGAACAGGCCATCTAGTGACAGGCTGGAAACTTGGATTTGTATGCCCAAATCAACCTGTCCTTTGGTGACTCATGGGAAGTGAACAGTCTCAGATGTGTGTTTCGATGTTCTCCCCCCCCCACAAGTTATGCAAATTTAGTGATGCCAGCTGACTAGCTAGTAGCTAGTACATGTTGAATGGACTGTGATTCTGTCGGTGGGTGTTCTTGTTAGGTGCATCTGGGCCAGAAATGGCCAACATAGGCCCACAAAGACGGCAAAAGAATACCACCGACATGAAACTAAAGCTAAGAGCTCGCCCTAGCCCGATTGGGAGAACAACTAACAATAGAGTAGTAATTGCAAACTAGGGTTTGCAGTAAGTACTGCGAGTCCATTCTTATTGGCTCACAAAAGGCTGGATTTGACATTGGGAAGAAAGAAAAAGACATGGGCTCCCATGCTTTTAAACGTGGCCATTGGCATCTGTCTGAAAACAAGAAGTTTATAAAGTTACCAACTGCAATAATTGGAACCAATGTTTTGTTTGGATAAGAAGACTGCTACCCAGAATCCTGGACCTTAATCCACCCAAGAAAAGGCTAAACAGATGCCAAGTGGTATTATGGTTGCCTAAAAATAGGGAAAAGGGCTTCTAAGTAAAAGTTGGCATGCCCATTATGTATACATGGTGGGAAGAATATGATACTATTTTTTGGGGGGCATAAATGATCTTAAAGATACATATTTTTTGAGATCCTTGCCCTATGTACATCATATACATATATCAGTTTCCCTAGTGTTGATGCTAAATATTCCTCACTGTAAAAAAAAAAGAAATTGCTGAAAATTCCTCGACAGCAACATGTTTACTTGGGAAACTTCTTTTTCGTGGATTTTTTTTTGCCTCACAAATTTAAATACGAAGGGTTCACCAAATAACATGACTGAGATGGTCATTCACAAGAGGTTAAACCCTAAACATAATAAGTTCTGGTGGATATATCTAAAAGTCCTTCGAAAATTCCTCGACAGCAACATGTTTACTTGGGAAACTTCTTTTTTCGTGGGTTTTTTGCCTCAAAATTTTAAATATGAAGGGTTCAACAAATAACATGACTGAGATGGTCATTTACAATAGGTTAAACCCTAAACATGATAGGTTCTGATGGATAATCTCTAAAAGTCCTTTGAAGATAGCACTAGAAACCAAGTAATATTTATATCCAACTTGGGTAACAAATGATGAAGATATCCAAAGATAAGCCATGAACGATGAGACATTGATAAGTTGAGAGAAACGACCTACGGACGGGTGGTTTTTTATCTATCTATTCGCACTCATAAAAATCTGTGTGTAGGACTCATCCATGTGGCTGGGCTCCTGTACTTTGTATATGTGGATGAATAGATACCGTATGATTAGATGACACTTCTAAATAAAATGTGACATGGGCGGGTTTTGGACTTTGTGTGTATGGATGGGTAAAAAAAAAAAAAAAATCTATCCGCACATATAAATAGTACTTCTCTAATAAGTTATTTTTACGGACTTGTAATCGTGACTGGATTTTGAATTTTGTGTGTATGGATAGTGATAGGGGGGTCCCTACGAGTTGATTAGAGCCTCGGTTAGGCCGACCTCTCAAAATATCAGAGTCGACATTCTGACGTGGTTGGAATCAGATCTCTTTGTCATCTAATCAGACGATGCAGGTCGGCTAGGACAACCTCCATATTTCCTTTGCCCGACAACATCAGTTCGGTCAAGGACGAGGATTACCTGGCTTGGACGTAGCCAACCTGGAGTCCAACGTGTCCGCGAAATTTCCGAAGCGTGGCTCGCGTAACGGTCGATGTAGTAGTAGACAATTAGGCAATGTTCGAGAATCGTGAGTCCGGTAATTAAGGCCATTAAGATCACGATCTGGATGATCTGGTATAGTAGTTACGACTATGATCCGACGACAATCATGGAGATCCCGTGTGAGATTTGCGGGGTCATCTAATTGTTCCACGAATATTCTAACTCTATAAAAAATGTAGACACTCTACATACGCAGGTACACTATTCTACTCTATAAACTAGGTCATTTTACTTGACTAGTGATTGACTAGAGCGTTGGAATATCTCTCTACCAAAATCTCTCGGTGAAATTTACAGGTCAAGTCGAGAATTTGAAACACGCGTCTCACGTTAGCTAAGTGGAACTCAGAATGTTTCATCGATTTAATCGTTTCGGCTCATACTTCGGTCAAGATCATTTTGACGGTCATCTCGATCTGAGCCGACCTCAATTACACATACTGTAACATATATATTAAAACAAAAAAAAACAACTATACATCAACACTGGTCGATAAATAACACTTCTTTCTACCCGACCAATTTAGATAACTTGTGAGGTGGGGGCGGGGTCGGCTATTGGAATTTATACGTTTGGTCAGATGTAAAAACGCTCCGTAATTAATAATCAGTCCATATATCCGACCTGTTTTGAATAACCAGTGTTTTGGGATATCCAAGAATGACGTCAATATGATGTCATCATACGTAAGCACCGCCCTGGAAAGGCTTTACCTATCGGTTCAAATAGCGGTTTCTGGTTGTATCCGTTTCCTATTCTCTTTCCAACCTACATGTCCGCATGAAATTCCCAACTCCCCATGAAGATTTTGTAGATCTCAAAGACAGGAACCCCACTCATGTGGTCCGACAAAGACACAGCAGCCGCAGGTCAGCTGAGCTTTCGGAGGACTACAATAGAATGGATTAATGCTAACACTCGTTAAGTATACTCATTAGGTAATCATTAGCTAGTGGCCGGTTAGTCCCCATGTCTATTTTATTTAAAGAGTATTAATATCGTCGTATTATCCATTTACATATACGATGAGTTCTGATGATCTTAAAAAAAATGAAGGAAAAAAAATGAGATTAGGCATATGAAAATCCTATTCATGACAAGTGAATAATGTGTCTTTTAGTGCCAGGGAGGATCTATTGTAGAACAAATTGAATTATCCCGGGTTTTGCCCCAAGTTTCATAGATGTCCATTAATTGGCCACTTTGATTTTTTTGATAATTTATATAGAGATAATAGTCATTTTGATAGGGTTACCTTAACCCCCTTAAATTTGGGTCTCACTGCTCATCCTCAAACTCATTTTTTCAAAAATATAAATTAAATAACTCTCAGTTAAAATAGTGGAGGTACCTAATCACCGGTGCAAATTCTCACGTGATAAAGAAAATATTATTAAATGTTTCATACACAAACTCTCATGTGTCTTGAATAGTAGAGAAAACACTAAAATACCTTTCACTATATCCCACTATACTCACTTTAATAAAGTGTATAACTTGCATTTCTATTGAGCAGCAACAAGGATAATATTTATCTCTGTTCAACATCTATTTCCTCTTATTACATCCCTTTATCTCTAGTGTAATTTATCTCAATTATCATAATATCTATTTAGTTACCAAAGATGATAAATGAGGATAACCCTATCCGGTTATTAAAGTGCACACAGCGAGCACGGGCTGTGCAGTGCCCCCATGTTAGAGGTTAATAATTTTATCAATTATACTTTAAACTTGAATCAGCAACAAGGATGATTGGGTTAAAAATTAGGTGGTCTCTTCTCATATCAGAAATAGAGAACATTAAGATTACCTTCATGCTAAAATTTATGCGCGCATCTTTCATGAGATTATGAGTTTTGACTCACCATTTTCACTCCCACTTTAGAAAAGAGAGAGATTTGTTGTTTGCTTGCGTGTACTCGACTAACACTGAGCCAAACACAAAGAGGTGGCACTTGCAGTGATATATGTAGGGCTGTTCAAAGTTTGATCAAATTCGAAGGAGTGAATCGAACCGACCAAATCAGGTCGGTTCGGTTCGATTTTAAGTATCCAACGGTTCAGTTCGATTTAACATTGTGGAATCGAAATGAACTGAATATATATATATATCATCATCATCATCAGAACCTTATCCCATTATTTGGGGTCGGCTATATGAATTTTTTTTTCCGACAAAATTTCTATCAAGTGCTATAGTCGTGTTTAAACTCAAAAAGTCTAATTCCTTCTTCATAACATCGCATCATCTCATTTTAAGCCTTCCCTTAGCTTTTTTACTAGCATCTACTAAAATTTAGTCACATCTTTTAACCAGCGCCGAATTAGGGTGACGGTATACGTGTCTAAACCCTTAAGTCTATTTTCTCTCATTTTTCTATCAATTAGAGCTATCCCCAGATCTTCACGAAAGTGTTCATTCCTAATCTATCTTTCTTAATTTAACCACATATCCATCTCAGCATCCTCATCTCTACTACACATATTTTATTTACATTATTTCACAAAAGTACTTGAATATATATATATATATAATATATATATAAAATTAATAATATATTATTTCACAAAAGTGCCTGAAACATAATTGGTTGGAGCCCATTGTGCTGCAACCTCTGAAGGACTTGGAGGTCGCGAGTTCGACTTTGGCAAACCTCCCTTAAAATTTTATTTTTATCTATTTTCGATTTGAACCGAATCGATTCAGTTCGTTGGGAGGGTTCGATTCATTTCGATTTACATAAAAAATAGAGTGAATCGAACCGAACATCTCTAAATATAAGTGATGTCTGCAGATTTCACATCACATATACCTAACACGGGGCGTTTACTGTGTGCTCGAGAGCAGCTAACTTTTCTACTAAGAAAAAAAACAAAAACGAAAACAAAGAGAGGCGCGTGACCCGTGGTGCCAGCATCAGGCGGATCGATAGTACAGATATGTGACATAAAACTTGCTTGCACTGGAGAGAGGCCCGGAAGCAGGTCATCACCCAAACCCACATGGGTTGTCCAGTGATGGGAGGATGGCCAGATGCTTCTGCTGCTGGGAAGATTGCAAAATCTTCCTGGGGAACCATGGCTGGCCGTGTTTCTTCTATCTGCCATCAGCACTTGTTTGAGTTGGAGACTTCGTCAAAGCACAGCACAGCACTCGCGGCAGTATCCAAGCCTTTGGGATGGCCAGTTAATTAGCCTCTCTCCCAAGTGGGCTGACAACTTGCGACAACACTCTGCAAGGGGAGACTGGAATCCATGGCAGGCCACACGACCCCTCTGTGTTTCTTCTGTGGAAACATCGAGTGCAAGCATCGCGGTAGAAGTATGGTGGGGACAAGAAAAGGGGCATTGATGAGCTGTTTTGTTTTCGGGGTGAGGGGGGAGAGGGTTTTGAATCTTCAAGTAGAACCCTTGAGTTGTTTTTTTTTCCCTTTCTGGAGAGGGTTTTGAATCTTATTTGCTTCTTATGCCCAACAAAACAGAGAACTAGAAACTTTTTTTCTCTTTAATCAAAAGCATTTTGTTTAAGTTTTGTTGGGTGGTGAGTAGCAGCTACTAGCTGCCAGCAACCACAGTAGCCGAATCAGACCATTCCACTGTCGCATTCCAAACAAGAAAGCAAGCTTGTACAAGAGCAAACAGAACAGATGATGGGTCACATAAGCTAGCACACGTACACCAAAAACATACTAAATACTCTCCTTATACTTAGATATTATACGGGATAGAATGAGCAGCTGCGGGCTACATGTTCTTTCTTTCCTGCAGCCACTTCAGCTGCTGCTACTCCTTGACACTCGGAGACCAAAAACAACCCGCCCATGTCAAAAGGAAAGACCAAAAAACCAAACAAGAAAGGGGGGGAAAAACCCAAAAAAGATAGCGTCGTAGACAAAAAAAAACACAACCTCCCAAACACTCTCCCATCTCTCTCTCCACACCTTGCCCACCATCCCTCTCCCTGTTAAGATTCCCACTACCCTTACTACTTTCACAGTTACCCATATAAGCTACCAAGCACGCCGTTCAAAAAGCAGACGCATACGAAGAAAGAGCCGTCTTTGGGCGCTCGCCCTGCCGGGGACGCGGAGGGTACCCCTTTCTAGCTTTTGGGGAATCCCCCCCTCCCCGGGCGGGGGGGCCCGGAGGAGCTGAGCCAGCTCCGCCACGCTCAGACGCGGAAGTTCTTGCCGGCGAAGGTCTGGCCGAACTGCCAGTTGGCGGGGGCGACGTTCCAGGAGGTGGAGGTGCGGTGGTCGCTGCCGGTGACGCGGAAGGAGAGGGCCTGGCCGACGAGGACGGCGTTGGACTGCCAGTTCTGACCCCAGTTGCGGCTCAGCGGCAACCACCCCGTCCTGGAGCCCTTCACGCTGGCCCGGACGATGTCGCCGGCGCCGCCCACGTTGGTGATCAGCACCAGGTTGAAGTAGCTGAACCCGTTGATGGTGAACCGGACGCCCCCGGTCTTCCTGCAAGGCACCCTGCACCGAGGCCGAAAGCACAACCAAACAAAACGAGACACGCGGCTGCGTCAGTATGGACAGTCCCAGTCACCTCTCCGATAGGCGCGTCGCATCGAAACCTGCTGCTGACGCCGCTAGCGCAGTCCTATCAAAGCGTGGACCGGTGGACCCCACCCCGCCCCTAACCCCACCCATGTGCGTGACCTGGAGATTTTTAACGCGGTCGGGTCACGTGCCCCGCACAGTGCTGTATTGGCTTTTACATGTAACCCCCTGTACTTTCGATATCCTTCAAATAATACCTTAAACTCTTGATGATTCTTAATAAGGAGTCCAAATCTATTAATTTATGAAAAAACCCCTGCTGTCTGTGCGTCTTTAACTTTAAGGTTAAAAACTTCTAGGGTGGGTTTCCCCCCCCTAAACTCGAGCAGATTTCAAAGAGCTAACAGAAATTATCAAGATTTCATGGTACTATTTAAATTAAATGAGTAAATACAGTAATTTAGATATCTATGTATAAAATTTTCTATATTATATTTACCGAAATGTCCCTGGGTTCAGGTGGCAGCAGTAGCCAGGAGGACAGGACGCATGGGGGGGGGGGGGGGGGGCGTGGCCAGGAGGGCGCGGAAAAGAGAACGAAATGGCCGTGCCACCCCATATGGGAAGAAACGGAGCTAGCTACTGGCACTGCACTTGGGGGCAGCGTATACGATAAGGTGGGCGGGTCACGGGTTTGGGGGTGGTGGTCGCATTTGACGCGACCCATGGTGGGTCCCACAACAGACAGGTTGGGTCATACCCCCCGCCCCCCCGCCCCCCCGCCCCCAAAGCTGCTACAGCGTCTCTGTCCCCATACGCTGTTGACTGGTGCAAGGAAAGAGGAGACGGGGTGGAGATACCGAGACAGGTGGGGATTTCTCCCTTGCAGGCGTTGAAACGGGTCTTTAAGACGTATCACAATTCGGACAGGGCGTTGTTCTAGATGTTTCAGCATTTCTGTATCTGAGTAGCTCGTCTCTTGTTCTTGAGGAATATACGATACATCATAAAATAATCTTCTTATAACATGAGTATCCTCCTATAAAAAAAATAATATTCATGAAACTATAATTTGAACTCAAATTTATTCTCTGTAAAATTTATTTGAGGAAAAAAGATTTTTTAACTGATTTAGCCCACCTCAATGTTGTGAATAATAGATCTATGTCCAAAATTTGGGGGGGGGGAGCTAAACAAAAGCATGGTTCCACCTATCTTTATGACCTCCGGGGGAGGTGTAGTGGTTTAAACGAAATCTGACGGAACAGACGGCGGTAATTTTAAACATTCCCCCGCGCGCGAGCGCGAGCAAGAAAAGGGTGACGAGATGGGGCCCACGACGTTTTATTTCTAGTAAAATATTCCGGAGGGAATAAAAAGACAGAAAAGGAGCGGGGTAGATTCGGCAAATCGACGGAAGGGACGACACGTGGGCCCCCCACCTGCCCGACAGTTAAACCACTGCTGTCCACCATGCCCACTCGCCGAAGATGCCGGACGAGTGGCGTTGGATCGTTGGTCGTGACCAATGGGAAGCACCCACGTACCCAGAGATCTGTGCTCCGGCGCCGTGCGCACGGCGGCGGAACCCGCGGAGACCCCTCTTCAGCCATTGGAGGGGCGGGGTCGCGTACTAGGACGGCGTGAAGAAGAGCAGAGAGAGGGAGGGAGGGGGGGACGGACCTGCGGTAGGAGACGGGGACGATGCCGGCGCGGTACTCGGCGATCTTGAGGAACATGGGCATGGAGAGGTCGAAGTGGGGGCGGGGAGGGTTGCACCAGCCGCCGTTGTCGGAGGGGAGGGCGTAGTTGGGGGGACAGAAGTTGGTGGCGGTGATGAGGATGGAGGGGCTGCCGCTGTGGCACCACCGGGGGTCGTCCGCGCACTTGATCTCGAAGCAGGCCCCGCAGCTCAGGCCGTCGTTGAACAGCGCCGTGCTCAGGGCCGCCGTCTCCACGCCGTAGCCCTGGCTGTAGAGGTTCCCGTACCCACAGGCCCCTCCTGCACCACACGCAGCACCGCCATTACCATAAAGTTCCAACAAAGGTGAGAGAGTCCGAGACACACACACACAGAGGGAGACCTCAGATTCTAGATCTACTTCCTACCAGCAAGATCTGGAAGTGGGACCTCAGATTTCAGGTTGGGCGGTCCTCGGAAGCTACGGCGCGGAGAGCACATTGCGGAAGCAAAGATCGAGAGGGAAAACGGGAATGCAGGTGGACACGAGTCACAGAAAAGCGAAGCGGAGGAGAAAGGCGGTGGGAGACGCAGAACGGGGCGGCGCATGCAGATGGAGGACGTTACCCATGGTGCCGGAGGCGTCGCTGCCGCCGTAAAACGTGGCGTGGGCGCTCTGCCACGGGGTGCCGGTGTAGACCCCCGGGATGCGGGCCTCGACCAAGGCCAAGCAGGCAGAAAGCAGGACGGCGACGGCGACTCCGGACGCCATTCTCTCCGCACAGAGAGAGAGTGAGAGAGAGAGAGAGAGAGGAGAAGGGAAGCAGCGGCGGCGTGGGGAAGGAGGAGGTGGGGAATGTGTGTGTTGGTGTGGGGGGAAGAAGGCGCTACTTATGAAGGCGTGTGGGGGTGGGGGAGTGGAAGGACAAAGCGGAAGGGGGGCAAAACAAGAGGAGCGAGCCTTGGCACGGTCAGAACTCAGAAGCGTGGAGGTGGAAGGTGTGTGGGGCAGCGGAAGCGTAAAAAGTGGAGGAAACCGGGAAGGGGTCCGATGCCACCGTGCGATGTAATAAAACACTAAAATTGCGCTTCTCTCTTTAGTTGTCTGTGCCACGTCGGAAACCAATGCTGTCCGAAGGGAATTAATAATTGTGCATCTTACAACTAACCACACATTTGATTTCAAATGTACACATATACATATTTTGCTCGATCAGTCATTTTATTGGTCGGATGTTTGGATCTCACGACTCACATCTTATTAACGTTGTGCGGTCTTGGCATTCGACCAATAGATCAATTTGATCGGACAAAAAAAATTTCAGTTCAATAAAAAATAAGTGTTTCTTATACAAACACATGTATATATATGTTAAGGTTAGAACTCCTGTTTAAAAGTAAGAGGTCCCGAATTCGATTTCTGAGGGGGGCTTATCTGATCTACATGTAATCCTCGAGGTGTGTAGGTCCGAAATTTTTCCGGTCAAGTGGGGTAAGGACGATACGGATACACGGAAAGTAGGAGCTACCAAGTCCTGATCTTGAAATTTACGAACACCAATTCTTGAGCCCACAAAATCACACGGGGTGGGGTTTTCTCGTTATCAATATATATATATATATATATGTTAAATTTTCTTAACATATTTCTAATATATTTTGAGTCTCTCACATTGTCGATTGTGCTATCGACACGATATGTCCATCTAATGAGGAGAATGCTTGCACATTACTTTTTTGTAAAATCTTTTCCTATAACTAATTAATAAAAATATTGCTCTCACTTTGATTTTTCCCAGCATCTCTCATCTCATGCAATTAATTTTTTTCTCGGAATATTTTTTTTATTCCGAGAAGAGAAGTTTTCTTTTTTCCTAGGAATATTTTTTGAGTTGATGGGAAGAGTAAGGGCTAGGGATGTCAACTGGACCGGCCGACCCGGAGGCCCAAGGCCCGACCGGTATAACACGGGTCTGGGCTTGAATTTTTTAACTATTTTTAAATTTTAGCCCGGCCCGGCCCGGCCCGAATATTCTGGGCCGATTCCGGGCTTTGCACGGCCCGGCCCGCCCGGCCCGCTCGCCCCCGCGCCCCATTGCGCCCACCGCGTCCGGCCCCCTCGCCCCATCGCGCCCCCCCTCACGCCCCCCCGCCTCGCTTCCCGCGACCCCGCCTCGCGGCCCCCGCCTGACGCCCCCGCCTCGCTCCACGCGCCCCCCGCCTGACGCCCCCCGGCGCACGCGCCCCCCGCCTGACGCCCCCGCGCCTCGCGCCACGCGCCCCCCGCCTCGCTCCCCCCGCCTTGCCGCCTCACGCCCCCGCGCCTCGCCCCACGCGCCCCCCGCCTCGCTCCCCGCGACCCCGCCTCGCGCTCCCCAGGCCGGCCGGACTGGGCCTGGGCCGGCCTTAAAAGCTCACTCCGGGCTGGGCCTATTTCATGAAAATCGGGTTTTTTTCTGGGCCGGGCCTGGGCCTATCATCTAGAAACCGGGCTGGACCTGGGCCAGACCGGGCCCGGTCCAGGTCCGGCCCATTGACACCCCTAGTAAGGGCCTTGTAACTTTGGATACCCAACAAATCAATTCAAATTTTTCTTGGCAATATAGTGGGATTCAGGGTTGTTTAGTGAGTAAAACACAGTAGAACTTGCCTCATTATATGTAGAAAACTTTCACTTACTAGATTTTAAAATGTTATTCACAAAACACCATGTTGTTCCTGTTCACTTTTCATGTTTTTAGTACAAAATTATCAAATCCTACGGAATTTGGAGGTCAATTATATGAATCTGAGCATGGTAAATTTGTAGTTTTACTTTTACTAGCTAGTTCGAGTTCATAGCAAAACATATGCTGTGCGGTGCCTGCGGCCCTTCTTAGCTCATCTGTCTTCTTTTCCCACTTCTCACCTCGCACGTATGCACAGTTGCAGTAACCACATCTGTGATGACGCTGGACCGTCAGCCACACGCTTCTGCTACAAGTTTCCGACACAAAATTATGTCGATCTAACCGGCAACTGTCCTCCTCCAACTACCCACTTCTTCCTCTTCTTCTTCTCTCTCCACTACTGCATGCTATTTTAAGAGAGAGAAAGAAATGTTGGTTGTACGTCAAAGTTTCGGTTGGATGGGTGAACCAGATTCGGATTCTCCAAACATCATTTGATTCGTATTTAAATTTTAATAATATTTAAAAAAAAATCTTACCAAATCAATCATATCTTAAAATCTCAAGTACGGCCATATAGTTCAAACATATAGGATCAATTCGCCCAAACATAGTTATACGTATAGACGTAGTGGTTACTACACATTCTACTTTTTTGATCAAATTTAATTTAAGATAAGTTAATTAGGAGTCTCTATCAAATATTTAATTTAATGTTTAATATTTAATAAATTATAATTTATTATAATAAATATTATCACTTATTATAATATACACTGAGCTCTGTTATAATAAAGATCTCTCTATTAGAGATGGCTAATTAATTTATTCATTAATCTAAGTGAAATTCTTCTTTTCACCTCGCCTTCACTCCCTTAATCAAGTAGACTTAGCATGAAGCCCTCGGTCCATCCCTATAGTGATCTCCATGTAATCTTCACTCATGGGTGCTGAAATTTTCAGAATTTAGTCACTAAAAAAAGGGCCCAAAAATGGAGGAGCTTATAAAATTGCCTCGAATAGAGGTGTTCATAATTTAGTTTGGTTTGGTTTATAGAAGATTTTTAAGAAACTAAATCAAATCAAATTTGGATTCAACCCGAATCAAATCAAACCGAAGTCCCTTGAAATCAACCCAAATCAAATCGAATAAATTCGAGTTGGTTCGGTTTAACTTGAAAATAAATGAGTCTTTAGATTCTCTTAATTATTTTTATGTAAATATATTGAATAAATTTGATAGATATATATAAATTAAAATTTATTATTAATATTTGATTTAATCGATTTGATTTGATTTATAGAGTTTAGAAACTAAATCAAACCGAATTTTCTTTTTCAATTTAGTTTGGAACCAAACCAAATTTATTTCATATTCAAACCAAACCAAATCAAATTGAATCGTTCGATTTAATTTTTCGATTTAAATCGAATAATGAATAATCCTAGTCTCGAGAAAGATTTGTTTTTTTTAACAGAGGACCTGATATATATAGTAGTACTGTAGTAGTATTAAGATGCACACAAAATGTGAATGCAATGATTTCAAGCTTAACTTTATATTTTTTATATAAGACTAGCAAATCTCACACTTAAACTAAATCCCTCGTGAAGATCTCAATCCTCTTAAGAGGGGGGCATCTCAAAAAAGCGCCCCAAATAGAAAACCATCTTTGCTTCCATCACAAGCTGTGCCCCCACATTGGACGGCCCTGATTTGCCCACGATCTCCTTCCCCTTTTCCTCGACAAAAGGCGAACGAGCAAAAGAAAGCAGATCCAGATCAAGCGCGGGGGGAGGCAAATCAGACGGCTGCCGAGGCCAATCAGGTGATCGTGGGCAAACCAGGGCCGTCTGATTCGGAACTCTCTTTTTTTAAGGCACGCCCTCTTCTTTTCGCGCGGTCGGGTGTGGGGCCCGGGGTTAAACCGACCACCCCTATTAATGGGCCGCGGAATCGGGCCCATCCATCCCCGCCGGGGACTCCCGCTATTAACGATAAGAATCCGCCCTCTTCTCTTAATTACACGTTAATGATGGTAATTAACATCGGCAGACTGGAGTAATCTAGTCTAATAAGGATGTTGATTGTTTGATTAAGAAGGTGATCAAATATATTAATTAATTTCCAACAACAGTATTTAACCAGAAGCATAGTCTAACCTCGGGGAAGAAAGTCACCGGATCACGTGAAGGAGAAATAGATAGCACTAACGAGGATCAGAGGTAGTTTATTGAACATTTTCTACTTAAAAGTCAGTTAAGTAGGTGAAAAGGCATATCTCTAATACAGATTAGAAGTAGTTTATTATTAAGATACCTAGTGCAGGATTAGATCACCTTGGTTAATATTTTCATTAGGGAGTATACCTATTACAACAACCGAAAAATTATGGTCATTTCGACACGAGAGTTTCTCTCCAGATTGTAAATATAATTACATAATCATCGGTGATATATTTACTCTTTTTTTATTTATGCTCACTTCTTCAGTAAAAATGTATATAATTTTTTGCTTAGAGATCGAAATCGCTCATAAGATCACAATTCAGAATCGACACTCCGAGACGGTCGATGTGAGACAAATTTTACGAAATTCTATTATGATGTCCAAATTCTACCCAGGAGTGTGAATATAAGTACACAATTCCATCGATTATCACACTCATTCAATAAAATATGTATATGTCTTCTCCCAACGATTGGAACTGCTTCCGAGATCTCATTTCAGAGTTGACACTTCAAGTCGATCGTCACTAAATTGGATTCAGAGATTTCTACTAAGATATCAAAATACATCTCTGGGAGTGTGATTGCAGGCACACGATCTCATCAAATATGACACCCCTTTTGGTTAAATAGATATAAACTTTTCGTTCTGTTATCGAAATTACTTATGAGACCACAATTCGGAATTAGCACTTCGAGACACTTGACACATCTTATTGCCTCTGTTCGTAAGACATCATTTCTGACTCAAAAATCATTCAATTCTCACACTAAAATTACAATTCTAGTAGGCAATTTTCCATGTTTTTAATAGAAAAATATGTAAATTTTTCTTCGATCATATGAATCACTGGCGAAGCCACAATTCAAAGTCTATCAATCACAATGGCTGAAAAATTATTATCATCTCCACATGAGAATTACTCCCAAGGTCATAAATATAAGTACATGACCATTGGTGATATACTCTCCCTTCTGCCTTATTCTTACCCCTTCGGTAAAAATGGTCATAACTTTTCGCTTAGGGATCAAAATCACTCATAAGACCACAATTCTAAATTAGAACTCTAAGACGGTAGACATCAGGTCAGTTTCATGAAATTCTATTCTAAGGCCAAAATTCCACTCCAAAGCATGAATATGTACATGATTCCATCGATTTTCACACCCATTTAGTAAAACATGAATATTTCTTCGCCCTGCGATCGAAATCGCTTTTGAGACCCCAATTCGGAGTCAACATTTCGAGTTGGTCGTCTTTAGGTCGGTTTTGGGGTTTCTACTGCAGTGCCCATATTCCTCTCTAAGGGCGCGATTGCAGGCACACGATTTCATCGAGTATGACACCATTCGATTAAACATACATAACTTTCCACTCAATTATTAGAATTGCTTATAAAACTACAATTCACAATCGACACTCTGAGACGCTCGACACCTTTACTCTCTCCAGTCGTGATACGTCATTTGCAACTAAAAAAATTTGTCATTTCTCGCACTAAAATTGCTATTCTAATGGGTGTTCTCCATGTTTCTAATAGAAAAATATGCATAATTTTTTCGTTGATCATACGAATCCCGACGAAGCCATAATTTAGAGTCTACCCATCACAATGACTAAAAAATTATGGTCATCTTAGCACGGAAATCCCTCCCGAAGTCTTAAATAAAAGTACACGAACATCCGTGACATATTCACCCCTTTTGACATATTCTCACCCCTTCAGTAAAAAATGACTAGAACTTTTCGCTCAAGGATCGAAATCGCTCATAAGACTGCAATTCAGAATCGACACTCTGAGTCGGTTGATGTGAGACCATTATCAAGAAATTCTGTTCCGAGGCCAAAATTCTTCCCATGAGCTTGAATATAAGTACACAATTCCATCGATTATCACACTCCTTCAATAAAACATGAATATTTCTTCACCTGACAATCGTAACTACTTCTGAAACCAATTTGGAGTTGACACTTCAAGTCAGTCGTCACTCGATTAGATTCAGTGATGTATATTGTGCTCAAATTTCTCTCTAGGAGTGCGATTGTAGGCACATGATCACATCGAGTGTGACACCCCTTCGGTTAAATTAGCATAACTTTTCGTTTGGTTATTGAAATCACATATAAGACCATAATTCGAAATCGTCACTCTGAGACGCTCGACGTCTTTTACTGCCACTGGCCGTAAGATGTCATTTTGGACTCAAAAAGCTTTCATTTCTCAAATTAAAATTGCAATTCTAGTGGGCATCTCTATGTTTCTAGCATAAATATATGCGTAATTTTTTCTTCGATCTTGCGAATCCTTGGTGAAACCACAATTCGGAGTCTACCCATCATGATGGCAAAAAATTTATGGTCATCTCGGCATGAGAATTCCTCCCAAGGTCGTAAGTATAAGTATATGACCATTGACAATATATTCATCTCTTCTGGCTTATTATCACCCATTCATAAATGGCCAGAACTTTTCATTGGGGATCAAAATCACTCACCATACCGCAATTTGGAACTGACACTCTAAGACGGTCAACATGACGCCAGTTTCATGAAATTATGTTATGAGGTCCAAATTCCTCCGTAGAGCATGAATATAAGTACACAATTCCATCGATCATCACACCCCTTCAATAAAATGCATATATTCTTCGTCTGGCGACCGGAACCGCTTTCGAGACCCCAATTCATAGTCGACACTTCAAGTTAGCCATCACTAGGTCAAATTCAAAGATTTTTACATTGGTGCCCAAATTCCTCTCCGAGAGCGTTATTGCAAGCATACAATCTCATTGAGTATGGCACCCCTTCGGTTAAATGGGTAGAACTTTCCACTCATTTATCGGAATCATTTATAAGACCACAATTTGAAATCGACACTCTAAAACGCTTGACACCTCTTACTGACTTCAGCCATAAGATGTCATTTTCGACTAAAAAACCCTTCATTTATCGAATTAAAATGCAATTCTAATGCACGTTCTCCATGTTTCTAGTAGAAAAGTATGCGTAATTTTTTCTTCGATGATAGGAATCCTTGACGAAGCCACAATGAGTAGTCTAGCTATCACGTTAGTCGAAAATTATGGTCATCTAAGCATGAGAATTCCTCCCAAGGTCATAAATATAAGTACACAACAATCAGCGATATATTCACCCTTTTTAGCTTATTCTTACCCATTTGGTAAAAACGGTCCGCACTTTTTGCTTAGGGATCGGAATTGTTCATAAGACCACAATTCAAAATAGACACTTCGAGACGGTTGATGTGAGGCCAGTTTCACGAAATTCCATTTCGAAATCCAAATTCTTCACAAGAACATGAATATAAGTACTTGATTCTATCGATTATCACACCATTTCAGTAAAACGTGAATATTTATTCGTCCGACTTTCAGACCTACTTTCGAAACCCGAATTCGAAGTTGACACTTCGAGTAGGTCATCACTAGGTTATATTTGGAGATTTCTACAACGGTGCCCAAATTACTCTCCAGGAGTGTAATTGCAGGCATACGATCTCATCAAGTATGAAACATCTTTAGTTAAATGAGTATAACTTTTCGCTTGGTTATCAAAATCGTTTATAAGACTACAATTCTAAATTGGGACTCCGAGACGCTCAACGGCTCTTACTTCCTCTGGTGGTAAGATGTCATTTTCAACTCAAAAATCCTTCATTTCTCACATTAAAATTGCAAATGTAGTGGGCGTTCTCTATGTTTCTTGCAAAAAAATATGCATAATTTTTTCTTCAATCATACGAATCCCTAGTGAACCATCATTCGGAGTCTACCCATCATGACACCCAAAAAATTATGGTCTTGTCAGCAAGAAAATTCCTCAAGATATCGTAAATTCAAGTAAACGACGATCGGCGATATATTCTCCCCTTTCTACCTTATTCTCATTCCTTTGATATAAATAGTCAGAACTTTTCACTCGGAGATCAGAATTACTCATCAAACCACAATTCAGAATTGGTACACTAAGACGTGAGGCTAGTTTCACAAAATTTCGTTCTGAGGCCCACCCGGGGCGTGAATATATTTCTTCATTCAATGATCAGAATGACATCTGAGACACCAATTTAGATTCGGCAATTTGGATATTTCTACTATGGTTCCCAAATTTCTCTCCGAGAGTGCGATTGCAAGCACACGATTGCATCGAGCATGAAACCCCTTTAGTTAAATAGGCACACGATTTCATCGATTTGACTGATTGCAAGCACATGATTTCATCGATTTGACTGTAAGATGTCGTTCCCAACTAAAAAATCCTTCATTTCTCGTACTAAAATCACAATTCTAGTGGTCGTTCTCCGTGTTTCTGGCAGAAAAATGTGCGTAAATTTTTCTTCGATTATATGAATTCATGGCAAAGCCACAATTCAAAGTCTACCCATCATGACATTAGAAAAATTATGGTTATCTAGACACGAGAATTCCTCATGAGGTCGTAAATATAAGTACACGAGCATCGACGATATATTACCCCTTCTAGCTTATGATCACCCCTTCAGTAAAAACAACCAGAACATTTTGCTCGGGAATTAGAATTGGTTATAAGATCACAATTTAGAATCGACACTCTGATACGGTCAATATGAGGCCAGTTTTACGAAATTCCATTATGATGCCCAAATTCCTCCCTATAGTGTGACTATAAAGAACACGATTCCATCGATTATGACACCCCTTCAGTAAAACAGTATATTTCTTCGTCCAGCAATCAGAATCGCTTCTAAGACGCCAATTTCGGGTTGGTACTTCGAGTCGGTCATCACTAGGTCTAACTCGAAGATTTCTACTATAGTGCCTAAATTCCTCTTTGGGAGCGCGATTGCAAGCATACGATCTCATCGAGTATGACACCACTTCGGTTAAATAGGCATAACTTTTCGCTCGAGTATCATAATCGCTTATAAGACCACAAATCGGAATAGACACTCTGAGACGTACAATGTCTCTTGCTGCCTCCAACTGTAAGACATCATTTCTGATTAAAAAGTCATTCATTTATAGCATCAAAATCGTAATTCTAGTGGGCATTCTCCATGTTTCTAACGAAAAAATCAGCGTAAATTTTTCTTCAATCATACGAATCCCTAGCGAAGCCATATTCAGAGTCTACCCATCACGACAATCGAAAAAATTATGGTCATATCTGCACGATAATTCCTCCCCAGATCGTTAATATAAGTACATGACCATCGTCAATATATTCAACCATTTTGGCTTATTCTCACCTCTTCGGTACAAATGGCTAAAACATTTCACTCGGGGATCAAAATCACTCATAAGATTACAATTCAGAATCACCACTCAGAGATGGCCGACGTGAGACTAGTTTCACAAAATTCCCTTTTGATGCACAAATTCCTCCCCAAAGTGTGAATATAAGTATATGATTCCATTGATTATCACACCCCTTCTGTAAAATGTGTATATTTCTTCGCTTGGCAATCGAAACCGCTTCCCATTCAGAGTCGACACTTCGATTCGGTTGTCACTAGGTCAGACTCGAAGATTTCTGCTATAGTGCCCAAATTCTTCTCTTGGAGCGCGATTGCAAGCACACGAACTCATCGAGTATGACACCGAGATGCTTAACTTCCTTCTCCATTATCGGAATCGCTTATAAGACCACAATTCGAAAATTGCACTCCGAGATGCTCGACACTACTTACTGCCTCTGTCCGTAAGACATCATTCTCTTCTAAAAAATCTTTCATTTTTCATACTAAAATTATAATTCTATTTTTAGTAGAAAGATATGCGCAATTTTTTCTTCAATCATACGAATCCCAAGCGAAGTCACAATTTAGAGTCTATCCATCATGACGGCTGAAAAATTATAGTCATCTCGGCACAAGAATTCCTCCTAACATTATAAATATAAGTACACAAGTACTATCAGCGATATATTCATCCATTCTGACTTATTCTCACCCCTTCGGTAACTATAGCTAGAATTTTCCGCTTAAGGTTAAGAATCGCTCATAAGATCACAATTCTAAATTGGCACTCCAAGACGGTCGACATGAGGTCAATTTCATGAAATTTCATTCCAAGATCCAAATTTCTCCCCGAAGCGTGAATATAAGTTCACGATTCCATTGATCATTACACCCCTTTAGTAAAATACATATATTTCTGTCTGGAAATCAGAACCGCTTTTGAAACTCCAATTTAGAGTAAACACTTCGAGTCGATCGTCACTTGGTCGGATTCAAAGATTTCTACGACAATACCTAAATTTCTCTCCAAGAGCATAACACTCTTTCGGTGAAACAGACACATTTTTCGCTCGATTATCGGAATCGTTATAGAAGCATATGATTAACTTAGTTTTGAAAAAAAAAACTAATGACATATTCCATGTGGAACTAAATCGTACTTTCACCAACATAAAAGGATGGCAATAATTCAGTAGGGATTATAGGTTGAAGTTAATCGATTCCAAGTGGGAAGAACTAGACCTATACCCTTCTTATTGCAATACCAAACATATCTTAGAAACTTTTCACGAAAATTTCCAAGTTGGAGATGAGACAAGCATGCAGTTTATCTCGGCCACTAATCATATGAGGCCTCGCTATGTTCCATTTCAATTGCAAGGAGAGTGTGTGTGAGTAAGTATTGCTAGCAGAGTGTTAAGAAAGAAAATTTCCCCGAGGCAGTGATAAGATAATTTGTCGAAGATACCTTGCACCTTAAGAACACTGATCTAATCCACTTCAAAACTTCACATTGGAAACATACAGCTATGGTCACATAAATAAATATTTATCTGATTACAGTCCTCTAAAAAAATAGAGAAAATTGGACTTCCTTTCCCTGTTGCTGTATCTATCTAAGAAAATTGCATAATCATTAGAGAGAGATACCACCTTTGAATAGATGGTGTACTGAGGAATTGGAAGAGAAATCCTTTATAACGTTTTGATATTTTTGTGCATCATGTGATTAATCTGAGCAATATTTGTTGTGTATTTTGGGGCCTAGCAATTGTCTAGCTAGGTATCTTGTACACTCTCATATGAATAGAATAATCCATGTTAGGTATATATGGTATGAGAGAAAAAAACATTTTTTATTAAAAGATTCAAAAAATTTATTATGTCCATGTTACTCTAGTAAAACTTTCCGTCTCTTATACCATAGTATCCACATACATTGATCACATATATAAGGTATAATATGCTAGAAGGCAGCCTCTCTGTCAAACTTGTTCATAGTAATAGTTGATCAATAGGGAAAGCAAAGAAGCTGTCATGGTGGATACCAAGTACAAAGGAAGAGTTTGCAATGGGGATGGCCCAGGTTCACAACAAGTACTAATCAACATTTTAATTATGAAGTAGATTAGTACGTCTACAAGATCTTTGATGATCTGCTAATGGGCCCTCCCCTTGTGGCCCATTTGGGCCCATCACCTCTCGTTTAAGAGAAAAGCTTTTTGCTTGCACAGATAGACGATTACGGTCCATCTCAGACCGTATAAGTGAGGTCTATATGAATATGATGTCTACGGATCCAATCATCTTGACCGTTCGTACCAAGAGAACATTGCAACTTCGGAAATTTTGACAGGTTCAAAGAGGCAACGTCAATTACTTGTCTCTGGATCTAGGTCCTTCGTCCAAATCTCTTTGAAACAGAGAACTCCCCACATCTGATGTAATCCCACTGGATCCATTTGCTAGCCAGTTACTAACTCTTCTAATCTCTTACAGGCTGTTTGGTATGAGATTAAAATAAATGGGGATAGGGGTAAATTAATTTGAGGATACATTATACTCATTCTTAATTTGCCTCTTGTTTGTTATTTTTAAGATTAAAAAATGGGGATAAGCTATCCCACCAAAAAAGTGGGATGAGCTATCCCCAATTTACTCCCATTTTTTTAGGATATCCCCAAAATATTTAAACCAGGTTTATCCCCATTTTTTTTTGAAGCACCAAACATGAGATGTGGTTAACTTATCTCTTATCCCCTATTTAATCCCATACCCAACAACCACTTAGATATAAAGAGAAAAGCTTTGTGTCAGCCGTCTCTAATCTCCTATATATAAAGAGAAATGCTTTGCGTCGGTCGTCTAGATGTAAACACAAGTAGATGAGATTCACTGTGAACATTTTAGTGGGACCTACATCTACTTGTATCTATAAATACTTGCGGCTGGATACTTTTGCCGGGCACAAAATATTTCTCAAATGTAAAACACATTTAAAAGATTGCTCAGATCTGTATCTCACATAGATTTAGAAGAAAAATAACAACAAAGATTTG
Organism: Colocasia esculenta; assembly: GCA_014218235.1. NCBI lineage: Eukaryota > Viridiplantae > Streptophyta > Magnoliopsida > Alismatales > Araceae > Colocasia > Colocasia esculenta. The sequence continues at coordinate 209,496,526 of CM024753.1, forward strand.
GACTCTAGCGAGGGCAAGTGGGCCACTTTGTGATTAGGGGTGTCAATGGGTTGGGTTAATTTGAAGTCTAATAGACAGTCCACTCCAGACTCAATTTGGGTTAAAATATGATGGCCCAATGATCTCTTTTGAAGCCCATTTGTCAAACCCATCACTTGATGAGTTGGACTCGGGTTGGCCCATTAGACTAAGAGAAATCAATAACTACCACACCTATCAATAACCACCATACCTACATATGCATTAAAAACATGCTTAAATAAAAAAATCGGTCACCACCACACCAACAGTTCCCTCTAAATTAAAACATGCTTAAATTAAAATAATGAATCTATCTACATATTAGTTTGATGAGCTGAAACAGGCCCCAATGGACTAGCATGTGTTTTTTTTTACTTTGATCTATTAAATTTGGGTTGGACTTAAGTTGAGTTATTTTAGTGTTGGACTGAACTAGATTTAGATTGGGCCAGCCCAAGTCCATCTATTGACACCCCTACTTGTGATCCCTCCTCCGCTTGGCGCAGAGGAGAGGTGTTGGGAAAGGAGGGATCTCAGATTCGAATGGTGAGAGTATTTTCAATGACTTGGATCATTGGACTATTCCAACCAGAAAAAAAAAAAAAAAAAGATGGGTCACTTGTGGGAGTCGGATGAGCTGTAAACATCGGAGCTCATCTACGTACTTTGAGGTCAGATCGGCAAAGAGATATCCCTATATATTCTTGAATAGGATACATATATAAAAGTGCTCACGATTGCTTTAAGATCTTGTTAGGTTTTTAAAGAACATTTATATATAGATAGCAAGAAACATTGAGATGAGTAGATTGTCCGGATCTTATCCGAGATCATCCGAGTCGACCAGTCTTACATAGAGATGGTGGAATCAAACACTGATATGGGTAGAGTGACGTAGAACTCAATCTTAAAAAAAAAAAAAAAAAAATTCAACAATCTTGGTGCATATGAATGACATATGCCAAAGTGATTAAAAAATCATCTATTAATTAAAGTTAATCTTTCAGATATTGACAGGCTATATATCGACCAGGCATATTTTTTCACCATATATATATATATATAATCACAATCACATCCCTTTCATATATACTGTTCATGAAATAGAATCTCAACTAAAAATCTACCTACATAAATTGAGAAACACTGAACTTAATTTAATTACATGGCTCATCTTGAATAACAATGCTAGAGACTTTGAGAACCAAATCAACATCTTTTCTGAATAACATTGTGTGCGGTGAGGTATATATGGAAGGCCAAGCCCCAAGATCTAATTACAAACCTAATCTACAATAATCTATAGTCAAATTAAAAAGAAAAATGATCGATGTACATTGTAGCATACTTGCTAGCTAGCTACACAATACTTCAACCTTCTCTCTCTCTCTCTCTCTCTCTCTCTCTCTCTCTCTTAATCGACCCACTGTCGGTGCAAATGACCACCATAATTAAGGAGCTAGAGTGGAACTGCTTGGACTGTTGAAAGGGTGTGGAGGAACGTTATACGTCATATAGCACCCATTCTGTGGCGTTACGTACGTACATGCATGCCTTTACCATTAAGCTCACGACGAAACAAATGAACTCTTCCTTAGTTTATATATATTACGTCGGAGCAACATATATATGCCCTATGTTGTCACCCGGATCTTAAGACCAACTCTTGGCGATTGTCTTGGATTCAGTGACCCCCACCACGTGCATGCACACACGTACGTACGAGAGGGAGACAAATGCAAATCCCAACGACCCCAAGACCATGATCATGCATCATATCGTTTCGTCGACTGTTGCTTACACCTACATATATAGCTCAGTGTTGTCTTCTCTTCACTACATTAAGCCTCTGGCAGTTGTTTATTATGTATATATATATATTAATTATTCACATCACTGCAAGTCTCATTTATTTGTGTCCGAAACGAACCAAACGAGCTTATATTTACGTGCATGATCATGGCAATTGCTCCTTTTATATATATAGTTGGTCAGTGTGGTCTTTTCTTTATTGTATGGCTCGGGCAGTTGTGTAGTACTGTATTTGCGTGCTCCTGTTCCTTGACCTCATTGCTCATAAGTTGACAGGGGCCACTACTCGGATGGCAAATATAATAATTAAATAGAGTGACATCTAAGTATATGTAAACAATGGTTGAAGTGTTCGACCAAATGCTCACGACCCATTCTGGAATGTTTAAAGGAAGGAGATCTTTGGGGCCTCGAGTGGGATCAGATTATGCATACATTACACTTGAGGAGGTGTCAGTGGTGAATAAATTAACTTTTTGGATGTTGGTTGATGAAAAGTCACATCGCACGGTATTTATAAGTTCATTGCTTACTGGAGAGCTGACCACTGCCAACGTTAGGTAATTAAACGAGACCCCCCGTGATAGATGCCATTAATCCTTTCTCGCAGGTCAGATTTTGATTAGAAAATTAAAAGGAAAAAAAGTACATTAAACGACAAAAAAGTGATTGAAAATTTTAATTGTTTACGATCACATCACATTGGTAGTTATTCCTAGATCCGGAAGATGTAATTCGAAATTTGAATCGATGGGTTGAGCAAATTAAATTAAAGGGATATCCTATCGCTTGTGTGTTTCAATTTTTTCTTTTTTCTTTTTGATAAAAGACCAAAGGTACGTGGCCGATAAATTTTATTAATAAGCAAAGATTCTGACACTCAAGGACATACCCAAATACATGTCAAAGTAGAAAAACAAATTAAAACTCCATAGATGATCTATCCCATGAATGAATCGTCGAAGAACAGTTTGATGACGTAAGTTTGATCGTCGTGAACAACGTTTCATTTCTTCTTCATCCGATTCCATTTCTGACGTTGCTTCAATTCTTTCTTTAAATTTCAATTAAATTAAATTAAATCTATTAGGTTCGATCGGCTATTGGATTCTTAGTTAAAGAGATTTTAATCTCATACCAATTATCTCTAGATCTCTTCTTCCAGTCTTAATCAACTTCAAAAAAAAGCCAGCCAGCACAGGTAAAAGAGAACGTACACATGACGACCGTTGTCCAATAATTAAGAGCGGATTCTTCTTCCTCCAAGTACGAAGTATTTTATTATTCGAATTTAGAGTTCGGACCTCCTAGATTCAAGTCATCAAGATCATGAGGATCAGACCAGCCTCATCATACATAATTTCTTCTTTTTTCCCAACTGAGTGATAAGATTGGGGTATGTTTGAATCTAGTAGATGGTACATTAATCCTTCCGTTACTGAGAACAAAATGCAGAATGTGGGTTAATTCCGGGATCTCTTATAAGTCCTACCCATTCGTGAGAACGTAGTATACTTCCATTTTTCCTGGATGTGAAGGATACAGTTGTGTGTCCATATAATATATATATATATATGATTAATATATATATATATATTAATCATATAATTGTTTCATTTATTAGCTAAGGAAAAAGAGAACAAAGAAAAAAAAAAAGGTACTTTGACATATTTAGTACTTCGAACGGCAGGAGATTAAAGATTTGCTCTAAATTTTCTTTTCTTTTCCTATAAGTAACTAGTCATCTAACTTTCTTCGCCCGGCAATCGGAACCACTTTCGAGACCCTAATTCGGAATTGATATTTCGAGTTGGTCGCCAGCAGGTTGGATCCATAGATTTCTACATCAGTGCCCTAATGCTTCTCGGGGAGTGTGGTCGCAGACACACGATCTGATCGAGTACACGACACTCCTTAAATCAAACGGGTATAATTTTCCGCTCAATTATAGAAATCGCTAAATGACAAAATTTCAGAATAGGCACTCTAAGACACTCGATTCGGCTTACTGGCTCAGGCGATAAGACGTCGCCTACAACTCAAAAAAACCAACATTTCACCCTCCAAAATTGCGATCCCAGTGGGTCTTCTCACGTCCCTTGCGGAAAAATGCACGTAACGTCTTCCTCGATCACACGAATCGCTTACAGAGCCACAATCCAGAGTCGACATACATCGACGATCGGAAAATTGTGGTCATCAGGGCACGAGCAGAAAGTTATACCTAGTTCTTTTGCTGAACGAGTGAAAATAATCTGGAAGAGGTGACTATATCGACGATGTTAGTGCACTCATATTTACGACTTGGGGAGGAGTTCTCGCGTCGAGTTGAACACAACTTTTGATCGCCGTGACAGGCCGACTCCGTGTGGTTGTCCAACCAGGGATTCACGTAATCGAGGGAGATGCTGCTAGAAAACCTTGGAAACGTGGAGATCGTCGGCTAGAATCGTAATTTTGGAGTGCGAAACAAAGGTTTTTCGACTGCAAAACGACGTCTTATCGCCTTAGGCGATAAGGCGCGACGAGCGCCTCTGACTGCCGATTCCGAATTTGGATCTTATAATCGATTCTGATAACTGAGCGGAAAGTTATATCCGTTTGAGCGAAGGGGTGTCCGTATGCGATCGTATCGGCAGCCGGCGACCACGCTCCCGGAGAGGAATTTGGGCGTCGGACCAGAAATCCCCGAATCTAACTTTGTACTGACTAGGTCGAAGTGCCGATTCCGAATTGGGGCCTCGCAGGTAGTTCCGATCGCCGGGTGAACAAATATTCGCATCTTACCCAAAGGGTACGACAATCGGTGTACTAGTACACACGCTGCGCGGTGGAATTTCGACCCCAAAATGGAATTCCGCAAAACCAGCGTCCTGTCGAACAGCTCTGAGTGCCGATTCCAAATTGTGGTCACATACGTGATTCCAATACCCGAGCAGAAAGTTATGCCCAGTTCTTTTGCTGAACTGGCGAAACCAATCCAGATGGGGTGACTATATCGGCGATGTTTGTGCACCCATATCTACGACCTGGGGCAGAGTTCTCGCGTAGAGTTGAACACAACTTCTGATCGTCGTGATAGGTCGACTCTGTGTGGTTACCCCGCAAGGGTTTCACGTAATCGAGGGAGACGTTACTGCTAGAAAACTTTGGAAACGGGGAGATCGTCAGCTGGAATCGTAATTTTGGAGTGCGAAACAAAGGTTTTTCGGCTGCGAAATGATGTCTTATCGCCTTAGGCGATAAGGCGCGACGAGCGCCTCTGACTGCCGATTCCGAATTTGGATCTTATAATCGATTCCGATAACTGAGCGAAAAGGTATGTCCGTTTGAGCGAAGGGGTGTCCGTATGCGATCGTATCGGCAGCCGGCGACCACGCTCCCGGAGAGGAATTTGGGTGTCGGATCGGAAATCCCCGAATCTGACTTTGTGCCGACTAGGTCGAAGTGCCGATTCTGAATTGGGGCCTCGCGGGTAGTTCCGATCGCCGGGCGAATAAATATCCGCATCTTACCCAAAGGGTACGACAATCGGTGTACTAGTACACAAGCTGCACGGTGGAATTTCGACCCCGGAACGAAATTCCACGAAACCAGCGTCCTATCGAATGGCTCTGAGTGTCGATTCCGAATTATGGTCACATACGTGATTCCAATACCCGAGCAGAAAGTTATGCCCAGTTCTTTTGCTGAACTGGTGAAACTAATCCAGAAGGGGTGACTATATCGGCAATGTTTGTGCACCCATATCTATGACCTGGGGCGGAGTTCTCACGCCGAGTTGAACACAACTTTTGATCGTCGTGATAGGTCGACTCTGTGTGGTTACCCCGCAAGGGTTTCACATAATCGAGGGAGACGTTACTACTAGAAAACTTTGGAAACGGGGAGATCGTCAGCTGGAATCATAATTTTGGAGTGCGAAACAAAGGTTTTTCGACTGCAAAACGCCGTCTTATCGCCTTAGGCGATAAGGCGCGACGAGCGCCTCTGACTGCCGATTCTGAATTTGGATCTTATAATCGATTCCGATAACTGAGCGGAAAGTTATGTCCGTTTGAGCGAAGGGGTGTTCGTATGCGATCGTATCGGCAGCCGGCGACCACGCTCCCGGAGAGGAATTTGGGCATCGGACCGGAAATCCCCGAATCTAACTTTGTGCTGACTATGTCGAAGTGCTGATTCCGAATTGGGGCCTCGCAGGTAGTTCTGATCGCCGGGCGAACAAATATCCGCATCTTACCCAAAGGGTATGACAATCGGTGTACTAATACATAGGGCTGTAAACGGATCCAGATAATATCCGGATCCGATTCGGATTCGTATTCGATTAAGTATATCTGTATCCGTTTAAAAGATATCCGACGGAGCGAATTCGGATTCGGATATTATCCGAATAATAAACGGAGCGGACGCGGAAATAGAAGATCCGCTCCGTTTAAGATCTGATCCGAAATTAGATTAATTCTCACCGTTGGATCTTACATCTAATGGTTTATATGTAATATATATAAATAATTTTAAACTAAAAACCCTACCTTCCCTTCGCCAAATCCAAAACCCTCGGCGGCTCGTACCCTCACCTGTGCCTCGCCAATCGCCATAGCAGGCCTCCCCGGACCCCGCCCAGCCACCCGCCCACTGGCGTCGCCCCGCCCCGCCCTCCCACCACCACCGGCGCCGCCCCGCCCTCCCGCCTCGCCTTCGCCCTTCGCCCACGCCACCTCCTTCAACTGTTGCTTCTGCTGCTCCTCTTCGTCGGAGGAGGTCGTCCCGCCCTCCCACCGGCGTCGCCCCGCCCCGCCCTCCCACCGGCGCCGCCTCCCCCCCCCCCCCCCCGCTCCCGCCTCGCCTTCGCCCTTCGCCCACACCGCCTCCTTCAGCGGCTGCTTCTGCTGCTCCTCTTTGTCGGAGGAGGTCGCCCCGCCCCGCCCCGCCCTCCCACCGGCGCCGCCCCGCCCTCCCACCTCGCCTTCGCCCTTCGCCCATGCCGCCTCCTTCAGCTGCTGCTTCTGCTGCTTCTCTTCGTCGGACGAGGTAGAAGTCTCTGATTCGGACCCGAGGTGGAAGGGGACGGTGGGGGCATGGCCTTCGGCCGATCCATCCTTGCGAGCTACAAAAGGACGGTGACCGTGGCGGCGACGAGGCATACTAGGGTTTTAGAAGTAGAAGGGGAATCGACCGTGGCGGCGATGAAGGAGGGGGGGCCTCCCCAGTCCCCCAATACCCTCTGTGCTCTCCCTCTCAGTCTCTCTTTCTCTCTCTATCTCTGTGTGCAGTGTGCTCTCTCACTCTCTCTCTCTCCCTCGCCTGTGGGAGGGGGAGCCTCCCAACGATTCGGATAATATTCGAATCCGCTCCGGATCCGAAAAATATTCGATTAAAATATCCGGTTCGTATCCGATTCTTATTCGAATCGAATACGGATAATCCGATTAACTAATCGGATCGGAAACGGAAAGTTCATATCCGCTCCGTATCCGATCCGTTTACAGCCCTACTAGTACACACGCTGCGCAGTGGAATTTCGACCCCGGAACGGAATTCCGCGAAATTAGTGTCCTGTCGAACGGCTCTGAGTGTCGATTCCGAATTGTGGTCACATACGTGATTCCAATATCCGAGCAGAAAGTTATGCCCAGTTCTTTTGCTGAACTGGTGAAACTAATCCAGAAGGGGTGACTATATCGGCGATGTTTGTGCACCCATATCTACGACCTGGGGCGGAGTTCTCGCGCCGAGTTGAACACAACTTTTGATCGTCGTGATAGGTAGACTCTGTGTGGTTACCCCGCAAGGGTTTCACATAATCGAGGGAGACGTTACTACTAGAAAACTTTGGAAACAGGGAGATCATCAGCTGGAATCGTAATTTTGAAGTGCGAAACAAAGATTTTTCGACTGCGAAACGACGTCTTATCGCCTTAGGCGATAAGGCGCGACGAGCGCCTCTGACTGCCGATTCCGAATTTCGATCTTATAATCGATTCCGATAACTGAGCAGAAAGTTATGTCCGTTTGAGCGAAGGGGTGTCCGTATGCGATCGCATCGGCAGCCGGAGACCACGCTCCCAGAGAGGAATTTGGGCGTCGGACTGGAAATCCCTAAATCTGACTTTGTGTCGACCAGGTCGAAGTGCCAATTTTGAATTGGGGCCTCGCTGGCGGTTCCGATCGCCGGGCGAACTAATATCTATGTCTTACCCAAGGGGTACGATAATCGGTGTACTAGTACACACGATGTGCGATGGAATTTCGGCCCCAGAACGGAATTCTGTGAAACCAGCATCATGTCGACCATCTCAAAGTGCCAATTCCGAATTGTGGTCAGATAAGCGATTCCAATACCCGGGCGGAAAGTTATGCCCAGTTCTTTTGCTGAAGGAGTGAGAATAATCCAGAAGGGCTGACTATATCGGCGATGTTTGTGCGCCCATATTTACGACCTGGGGAGGAGTTCTCGCGCCGAGTTGAACACAACTTCTGATCGCCATGACAGGCCGACTGTAACGTCTTGGGTTTTTCCGGATCCTCGTTGGGTCGGGTAGGTGTTCTGGTCGGGTTGACGGCATGGGTGTTGTCGTTTACCTTTGGGTTGGCGTCCAGTGATGTGGTCGTTAGTTGTCGGTGCAGGTCGGGTCAAGGCATGAACTTGACGGCATTCGATATGGACGTCTATCTTTGGCGGTTCATGTTGACGGCAAGGGATGTTGACGTCAATTTTGTGCGCCTGTTGAAATAGGCAAGCCCGAGAGCAGACCTTTTCTTTCCCTTTTCCTTCTCTCTTTTCCCTTTGCTTCTTTGGTGGTTCCCCCTCCATCCGGCGGTTGGTGGAAGTGCGTGGGGTGATCCTGTCGCGCGTGGTGCGGCTAGATCGACGTGGTTTCGCGAGTTCGTGGCGTGATTCGCGCGGTGGCCTTCGGGGTTCCGGCGCGATTGCGACGCGTTTAGTGGTTGGATTAGCGTTTGGAGGTAGGGACTTAACCCTGGTAGCCATCCTTTACGAATTAGCATGTTAATTGGGCTTGGATTTGCATGTTAATCGTGTTTAGGGTTTGGGTTGTGCTCCATGCTTGGATTTGGGTGTTTAATGTGTTTTAGCCGTCGGAATTGTGTTTCCTGCCTTCCTAGCATGTGTGAGGGTTGTGAGGAAGTGTTTCCTCTGGATTTAGTGTGACTGTAGGGCGTTTGTGCCCGGATCGGATGATCTGGTGCCGGTTTAGGGTTGCTGGTTGATGATACTAACGTCAACATCGGTTGACGTTAAGATCATCGGCTTGGAGATAAACGACAAGGGCTATGGACGTTAACATAAGATTAACGGATGTAGTATGCCATTTACCTTGGGGTTGGCGGCGATCGATGTTGCCGTTAATCTCTCTCTGTGACCCCGGTGTGCCCTTAAGTCATGTGTTAAGTGTGTACCTGTTGGCACAGTTCGCCAGACATCTGAGTGTGGCTCTGTCTGTGCGTACTTCTTGTTGGCAGTGTCGTGACTCGACCCGAGGGTGTCAGTCAGTTGTACGGTGCTTCAGGCGTTGAGTGTGTTTCTGTCTGTTGTGCGCGTGTTGCGTTTCCGCGTACCTATTTCTGTTGTGTTACCTGGACGTAGAGCTACGCTCCGTCTAGATGACTGACGTGTGGGGGTCCTCCGTCGGTGAGCCAGGACTGGAGAGTGTCTCTGTTCTGTGCGTACTCCCTGTGGTGGTTTTGAGCCGGTCTCCGTGGAGCCCCTTCTCTACCGCTAGGTCGGGCGTAGGGGGAAAACCGGTCGTGGACCAGACGCGAGAGAGAGCGTCTGTAGTGTGCACACGTGGCTGGGGTTGTGAGACTCTGTAGTGTCGGGACGCCGAACTGCAGACCCTAGCTGAGTCCTACTTGCTGTGTGTGAGTGTGTGTGTTACTGGACCGCGAGGTTTACAGTTTTGGTTTTGTGCGAAGTGTACTTACTTTCTATCTTTACTTACCGCACTTTACTACTGTTGTCGGTAGGGTTGTGTTTCCCTACTGGGTCTCTTTTTGTGAGCCTCACTCCCTTCCCTTTCAGGAGCGTCGTCGACTCCCGCGGTGGGCGAGTCTTGTCACTCTGGTGCTCGTGCTTCCTAGCTGCTGTGAGTGGTACCTTTTGCTGTACTTTCTTCTGTACTCTGTACCCTTTTGAGGACTCTGAGTTGTACATTATATGTTGTTATATAATGGATTGTGGTTTGCCTTGGTGTGTATATTCTCCTCGGACGTTCTTTTCTTTACCCTTCCGAGCTTGTCTCGTGGGTTAGCGGGTCAGAATTCGGGTTACTGGTCGGTTACCGGTAATGCGGATTCTGGGTCGTTACACCGACTCTGTGTGGTTGCCCCGCCAGGGATTCACATAATCGAGGGAGACGTTACTGCTAGAAAACTTTGGAAACAGGGAGATCGTCGGTTGGAATCGCAATTTTGGAGTACGAAATGAAGGATTTTTGACTTCGAAATGACGTCTTATCGCTTATCGCGATGAGGCGCGACGAGTGTCTCTGAGTGACGATTCCGAATTGGGGTCTTATAAGCGATTCCGGTAACCGAGCGGAAATTTATGTCCGTTTGAGCGAAGGGGTGTCCGTATACGATCGCATCGGCCGCCCGCGACCACGCACCCGGAGAGGAATTTGGGCGCCAAATCGGAAATCCCTGAATTTGACTTTGTGCCGACCGGGTCGAAGTGCCAATTCCGAATTGGGGACTCTCGGGGGGTTCCGATCGCTGGGAAAACAAATATCTGCATCTTACCCAAGGGGTACGACAATCGGTGTACTAGTACACACGTTGCGCGGTGGAATTTTGGCCCCGAAACGGAATTCTGCGAAACCAGCATCATGTCGGCCGTTTTGGAGTGCCGATTCCGAATTGTGGTCACACGAGTGATTCCGATACTCGATCGGAAAGTTATGCCCAGTTCTTTTGCTGAAGGGGTGATAATAATCCAGAAGGGGTGACTATATCGGCGATGTTTGTTAACCCATATATACGACCTGGGTAAGAGTTCTCGCGCCGAGTTGAACACAACTTCTGATCGTCGTGACAGGCCGACTCCGTGTGGTTGTCCCGCCAGGGATTCACGTAATCGAGGGAAATGTTACTGCTAGAAAACTTTGGAAACGGGGAGATTGTTGGCTGGAATCGCAACTTTACAGTGCGAAACGAAGGTTTTTCGATGGTGAAATGATGTCTTATCGCCTAATGCGATAAGACGCGACGAGCGCCTCTGTGTGCCTATTCTGAATTGAGGTCTTATAAGCGATTCCGATAACCGAGCAGAATGTTATGCATGTTTGAGTGAAGGGATGTCCGTATGCGATCGCATCGGCAGCCCGTGACCACGTTTCTGGATAGGAATTTGGGCGCCGGACAGGAAATTCCTGAATCTGACATTGTGCCGACTGGGTCAAAGTGTAGATTCCAAATTGGGGCCTCGCGGGCGGTTCCGATCGCCGGGCGAACAAATATTTACGTCTTACCCAAGGGGTATGACAATCGGTGTACTAGTACACACACTCCGCGGTGGAATTTTGGCCCTGGAATAGAATTCCTCTATACCAATATCATGTCGTCCGTCTCAGAGTGACAATTCCGAATTGTGGTCACTTAAGCGATTCTGATACCCCGGGGGAAAGTTATGCCCAGTTCTTTTGCTGAAGTGGTGAGAATAATCCGGAAAGGGTGACTATGTCGGTGATGTTTATGCACCCATATTTATGACCTGGGGAGGAGCTCTCGCGCCGAGTTGAACACAACTTCTGATCGCCGTGACAGGCCGACTCCGTGTGGTTGCCTCGCCAGGGATTCACGTAATCGTGGGAGATGTTACTGCTAGAAAACTTTGGAAACGGGGAGATCGTCAGCTAGAATCATAATTTTGGAGTGTGAAACGAAGGTATTTTGATAGAAAAATGACATCTTATCGCCTGAGGCGATAAGGCGCGTCGAGTGCCTCTGAGTACCGATTCCGAATTGGGGTCTTATAAGCGATTCTAATAACCGAGCGGAAAGTTATGCCCGTTTGAGAGAAGGGGCGTCCGTATGCAATCGCATCGGCAGCCCGCGACCACGCTCCCGCAAAGGAATTTCGGCGCCAGGTCGAAAATCCCCGAATCTGACCTTGTGCCGACCGGGTCGAAGTGTCGATTCAAAATTGGGGCCTTGCGGGCCGTTTCGATCGCCGCGCGAAGAAGTATGCGCGTCTTACCCAAATCGGTGTACTAATACACACGTTGCACGATGGAACTTCGACCTTGAAATAGAATTTTGTGAAACCAGCGTCTTGTCGACCGTCTCGAAGTGCCAATTCCGAATTGTGGTCACATAAGCGATTTCGATACCCGGGCGGAAAGTTATGCCCAGTTATTTTGCTGAAGGGGTGAGAATAATTTAGAAGGGGTGACTATATCGACGATGTTTATACACATATATTTACGACCTGGGGAGGAGTTCTCGCGTCGAGTTGAAAACAACTTCTAATCTCCGTGACAGGCCGACTCCGTGTGGTTACCCCGCCAGGGATTCACGTAATCTAGGGAGACGTTACTTCTAGAAAACTTTGGAAACAGGGAGAACGTCGGTTGGAATCGCAATACCGCGAGACAACGTCTTATCGCCTGAGGCGATAAGGCGTGACCAGCGCCTCTGAGTGCCGATAATTGAGTGGAAAGTTATGCCTGCTTGAGCGAAGGGGCGATCGTATTGGCTGCCCGCGACCACGCTCCCGAAGGGGAATTTGGGCGCCGGACAGCAAATCTCTGAATCCGACTTTGTGCTGACCGGGTCGAAGTGTCGATTCCGAATTGGGGCCTCGCGGGCGGTTCCGATCGCCGGGCGGACAAAATATTTGCGTCTTACCCAAGGTGTATGACAATCAGTGTGCTTGTACACACGCTGCGTGGTGGAATTTCGGCCCCGAAATAGAATTTCACAAAACCAGCATCCTGTCGACCGTCTTGGAGTGCCGATTCCAAATTGTGGTGACACGAGCGATTCCGATACCCGGGCGGAAAGTTATGCCTAATTCTTTCGCAGAAGGGGTGAGAATAATTCGAAAAGGGTGACTATATCGGCGATATTTGTGCACCCGTATTTATGACCTGGTGAGGAATTCTCGCCCCGAGTTGAACACAACTTCCGATCTCCGTGATAGGTTGACTTCGTGTGTTTGCCCCGCCAGGGATTCACGTAATCGATGGAGACATTACTGCTAGAAAACTATAGAAATGGAGAGATCGTCGGCTAGAATTGGAATTTTAGAGCACGAAAAGAAGCTTTTTCAACCCGAAATGACATCTTCTCACCTGAGGCGATAAGGGCGCATCGAGCGCCTTTGAGTGCCGATTCCGAATTGAGGTCTTATAAGCGATTCCGATAACCAAGCGGAAAGTTATGCCCGTTTGAGCGAAGGGATGTTCGTATGCGATTGCATTGGCAGCCTGCGACCACGCTCCCGTAGAGGAATTTGGGCGTCGGACCAGAAATCCCCAAATCCGACCTTTGGCCGACTGAGTCGAAGTGTCGATTCCGAATTGGGGCCTCGCAGGCTGTTTTGATCGCCGGGCGAACAAATATTCATGTCTTACCCAAGGGGTACGACAATCGGTGTACTATTACACACACTGCGAGATAGAATTTCGGCCCCGGAATAGAATTCCGTGAAACCAGCGTCCTGTCGACCGTCTCGAAGTGCCGATTCTGAATTGTAGTCACATAAGTAATTTCGATACCCGGGCGGAAAGTTATACCCAGTTATTTTGCTGAAGGGGTGAGAATAATCCGCAAGGGGTGACTTTATCGGCGATGTTTGTGTACCCATATTTACGATTTGGGGAGGAGTTCTCGAGCCGAGTTAAACAATACTTCTTATCACTGTGACAGGCCAACTCCATATGGTTACCTCGCCAGGGATTCACGTAATCGAGGGAGACGTAACTACTAGAAAACTTTGGAAACAGGGAGATCGTGTGCTAGAATCACAATTTTGGAGTGCAAAATAAAGGTTTTTCGACTGCGAAACGACATCTTATCTCCTGAGACTATAAGGTGCGACGAGCGCCTCTGGGTGCCGATTTCGAATTGGGGTCTTATAAGCGACTCCAATAACTGAGCGAAAAGTTATGCTCGTTTGAGCGAAGGGGTGTCTGTATGCGATCGCATCGGCAGCCGGCGACCATGCACCCGCAGAGGAATTTTTGTGCCGGACCGGAATTCGCCAGGTGAACAAATATCTGCGTCTTACCCTAGGGCTACGACAATCGGTGTACTACTACACACGCTTTGCGATGGATTTTCTGGTCCGGAACGGAATTCCACGAAACTAGCATCCTGTCGACCGTCTCGGAGTGCCGATTCTAAATTGTTGTCACATAAGCGATTCTGAAACCTTGACGGAATGTTATGCCCAGTTCTTTTGCTGAAGGGGTGAGAATAATCTAGAAGGGGTGACTATATCGGCGATGTTTGTGCACCCATATTTACGCCTTGGGGAGTAGTTCTCGCACTGAGTTGAACACAACTTCTGATCGCCGTGACAGGCCAACTCCGTGTGGTTGTCCCGCCAGGGATTCACATAATCGAGAGAACGTTACTGGTAGAAAATATTGGAAATGGGGAGATCGTTGGCTGGAATTGCAATTTTGGAGTAGGAAATTAAGGTTTTTCGACCCGCGAAACGACAACTTATCGCGTGAGGTAATAAGATGCGACGAGTGCCTCTAAGTGTCGATTCTGAATTGGTGTCTTATAAGCGATTCCGATAATCGAGCGGAAAGTTATGCACGTTTGAGCGAGGGGGTGTCTGTATGAGATCGCATCGGCAGCCGGCGACCACGCTCCCAGAGAGAAATTTGGGCGCCGGACCAAAAATACCCAAATACGACTTTGTGCTGACCGGGTGGAAGTGCCGATTCTAAATTGAGGCCTCGCGGGCGGTTCCGATCACCGGGCGAATAAATATCCACGTCTTACCCAAGGGGTATGACAATCGGTGTCCTAGTACACGTTGTGCGGTCGATTTTTGGCCCCGAAATAGAATTCTGCGAAACCAGCGTCCTGTCAACCGTCTCAGAGGGCCGATTCCGAATTATGGTCACAAAAGCGATTTCGATGCCTGAGCGGAAAGTTATGATCAATTCTTTTCCTGAAGGGGTGAGAATAATCCAAAAGGGGTTACTATATCTACAATGTTTGTGCACCCATATTTACGACCTGAGGTGGAGTTCTCGTGTAGAGTTGAACACAACTTCTGATCGTTGTGACAGGACGACTCTGTGTGGTTGCCCCACTAGTGATTTAGAAATGTGGTTGCCCCACCAGTGCAGAGTTAAACACAACTTCTAATCGAGGGAGACGTTTCTGCTAGAAAAGTTTGGAAACGGGGAGATCGTCGGCTGAAAATGCAATTTTAGAGTTCGAAACGAAGGTTTTTTGACCCGTGAAATGACCTCTTATCGCCTGATGCAATAAGGTGCAACGAGCGCCTCTGAGTGCCAATTCTGAATTGGTGTCTTATAAGCGATTCCGATAACCGAGCGAAAAGTTATGACTGTTTGAGCGAAAGGGTGTCTATATACGATCACATCGGCAACCGGCGACCACGGTCCCATAGAGGAATTTGGGCGCCGGACCAAAAATCCCCAAATATGATTTTGTGCCGACTGGGTCGAAGTGCCGATTCTGAATTGGGTCCTCGCGGGAGGTTCCGATCACCGGGCGAACAAATATCCGCATCTTACCCAAGGGGTACGACAATCAGTGTACTAGTACACACACTGCGCGGTGGGTTTTCGGCCCCGGAATGAAATTCAGCGAAACTAGCATCTTGTCGACCGTCTTAGAGGGCCGATTCCGAATTATGGTCACAAAAGCGATTCCAATGCCTGGGCGGAAAGTTATGCTTTGTTCTTTTGCTGACTGGGTGAGAATAATCCGGAAGGGGTGACTATATCGGTGATGTTTGTGCACCCATATTTACGACCTGGGGAGGAGTTCTCACATTAAGTTGAACACAACTTCTGATCGCCGTGATAGGCCAACTATGTGTGGTTGCCCCGCCAGTGATTCATGTAATCAAGGGAGACGTTACTACTAGAAAACTTTGAAAACGGGGAGATCATCGGCTGGAATCACAATTTAGGAGTGCGAAATGAAATTTTTTCGACCCGCGAAACGACGTCTTATCGCCTGAGGTAAAAGGCGCGACGAGCGCCTCTGAGTGCCGATTCCGAATTGGGATCTTATAAGTGATTCCGATAACCGAGCGGAAAGTTATGTCTGTTTAAGCGAAGGGGTGTCTGTATGCAATTATATCGGCAGCCCGCGACCACACTCCCAGAGAGGAATTTGGGCGTCGGACCGGAAATCCCTGAATCTGACTTTTTTCCGACCAAGTCGAAGTGTCGTTTCGGGATTGGGTCCTCACAGGCGGTTCTGATCGTCAGGCAAACAAATATCTGCATCTTACCCAAGGGGTACGACCATCAGTATACTAGAACACACGTTGCACGGTGGAATTTCGGCCCCGGAATGGAATTCCACGAAACCAGCGTCCTGTCGACCGTCTCGGAGTGCCAATTCCGAATTGTGATCATATAAGCGATGCCGATACATTGGTGGTAAGTTATGCCCAGTTCTTTTGCTGAAGGGGTGAGAATAATCCGGAAGGGGTGACTATATCGGCGATGTTTGTGCACCCATATTTACGACCTGGGGAGGAGTTCTCGCGCTGAGTTGAACACAACTTCTAATCTCCGTGACAGGCCGACTCCGTGTGGTTGCCTCGCCAAGGATTCACGTAATCAAGGGAGACGTTAGTGCTAGAAAATTTTGGAAACGGGGAGATGGACAGCTGGAATAGCAGTTTTGGAGTGTGAAACGAAGGGTTTTCGACACATGAAACGACGTCTTATCGTCTGAGTCAAAAAGGTAGGACGAGTGCCTCTGAGTGTCGATTCTGAATTCGGGTCTTATAAGCGATTCTGATAACCGAGCGAAAAGTTATTCCCGTTTGAGCGAAGGGGTGTCTGTATGCAATCGCATCGACAGCCCGCGACCATGCTCCCGGAGAGGAATTTGGTCGCCGGACCGGAAATCCCTGAATCTGACTTTGTGCCAACCGGGTCGAAGTGCTGATTCCGAATTGCGGTCTCACAGGCGGTTCTGATCACTGAGCAAATAAATATTCGTGTTTTACCCAAAGGGTACGACAATCGATGTACTAGTACACAAGTTGAGCAGTGGAATTTCGGCTCTGTAATAGAATTCCGTGAAACCAACGTCCTCTCGACCGTCTCAGAGTGCCAATTCTGAATTGCGGTCACATAAGCGATTCCGATACCCGAGCGGTAAGTTATGCCCAGTTCTTTTGCTGATGGGGTGAGAATAATCTAGAAGGGGTGACTATATCGGCGATATTTGTGCACCCATATTTACGACCTGGGGAGGAGTTCTCGCGCCGAGTTGAACACAACTTCTGAATGCCGTGACAGGCCGACTCCGTGTGGCTGCCCCGCCAAGGATTCACGTAATCGAGGGAGACGTTATTGCTAGAGAACTTTGGAAACGGGGAGTTCTTCGGCTGGAATCACAATTTTGGAGGGTGAAACGAAGGTTTTTCGACGCGCGAAACGACGGCTTATCACCTAAGGCAAAAAGGTGCGACGAGCGCCACTGAGTGCCAATTTCTAATTGGGGTCTTATAAGCTATTCCGATAATCGAGTGGAACGTTATGCCTGTTTCAGCTAAGGGGTGTCCATATGCGATCGCATCGACAGCCCGCAACCACACTTCCGGGCGCCGGATCGAAAATCCCTGAATCTGACTTTGTGCCGACCGGGTCGTAGTGTCGATTCTGAATTGGGGCCTCGCGGATAGTTTTGATCGCCGGGCAAACAAATATTTGTGTCTTACCCAAAGGGTACGACAATCGTTGTACTAGTACACATGCTGCACGGTGGAATTTCAGCCCCAAAAAGGAATTCTGCGAAACTAGCATCTTGTCGACCGTCTCGGAGTGCCGATTCCGAATTGTGGTCACAAAAGCGATTCTAGTGCCCGAGCGGAAAGTTATGCCCAGTTCTTTTACTGAAGGGGTGAGATTAATCTGGAAGGGGTGACTATATCGACGATGTTTGTGCACCCATATTTACGACCTGGGGAGGAGTTCTCGCGCCGATTTGAACACAACTTCTGAATGCCGTGATAGGCCGACTCCATGTGGTTGCCCCGCCAGGGATTCACGTAATCAAGGGAGAGGTTACTGCTAGAAAACTTTGGAAACGAGGAGATCGTCGGCTGGAATCACAATTTTAAAGTGCGAAACGAAGGTTTTTCGATCGCGAATAGACGTCTTATCGTCTGAGGCTAAAAGGTAGGATAACCAAACAGAAAATTATACCCACTTGAGCGAAGAGGTGTCCGTATGCGATTGCATCGGCACCCCGTGACCCCGCACCCAGAGAGGAATTTGGGCGCCGGATCGGAAATCTCCAAATCCAACTTGATGCCGCCGGGTCGAAGTGTCGATTCCGAATTGGGGCCTCGCAGGCAGTTTCAATCGCCGGGCGAACAAATATCAGCGTCTTACCCAAGAGGTACGATAATCAGTGTACTAGTACACATGCTGCCCGGTGAAATTTCATCCCTGGAACGAAATTCCGCTAAACCAGCGTCCTGTCAACCTTCTCGGAGTGTCAATTTAAAATTTTGGTCACATAAGCGATTCCGTTGCCCAGGAGGAAAGTTATGCCCAGTTCTTTTGCTAAAGGGGTGAGAATAATTCAAAAAGGGTGACTATATCGGTGATGTTTGTTCACCCATATTTACGACTTGGGGAGGAGTTCTCGCGCCGAGTTGAACACAACTTCTGAACGCCGTGACAGGCCAACTCCGTGTGGTTGCCCCACCAGGGATTCACATAATTGAGGGAGACGTTACTACTGGAAAATTTTGAAAATGGGGAGATCGTGTGCTGGAATCACAATTTTGTAGTGTAAAATGAAGGTTTTTCGACCGCGAAAGGACATCCTATCGCCTGAAGCAAAAAGGTGTGACGAGCGCCTCTGAGTGCCGATTTCGAATTGAGGTCTTATAAGCGATTCTGATAACCGAGCGGAAAGTTAGGCCTGTTTGAGCGAGGGGGTGTCCGTATGCGATCGCATCGGCTGCCCACGACCATGCTCCCGGAGAGGAATTTGGGCGCCGGACCAGAAATCCCCAAATCCGACTTTGTGCCGACAGGGTCAAAGTGCCGATTCTGAATTGGGACCTCGCGGGCGGTTCCAATCGCCGGGCAAACAAATATTTGCATCTTACCCAAGAGGTACGACAATCGGAGTACTAGTACATACGCTGCGCGGTGGAATTTCGGCCCCGAAACGGAATTCTTCAAAACCGGCGTCCTGTTGACCATTTCGGAGTGTCGATTCTGAATTTTGGTCACATAAGCAATTCCATTGCGCGGGCAGAAAGTTATGCCCAGTTCTTTTGCTGAAGGGGTGAGAATAATCCGGAAAAGGTGACTATATCGGCGATTATTGTGCACCCATATTTATGACCTCGGGAGGAGTTCTCGCGCCGAGTTAAACACAACTTATGAACGCCGTGACAGGTCGACTCTATGTGGTCTCCCCGCCAATGATTCACGTAATCGATGGAAATGTTACTGCAAGAAAACTTTGGAAACGGGGAGATCGTCAGCTGGAATCGTAATTTTGGAGTGCTCAAGACACATGTCAGGAAACCAGATGTTGTTCTCTCATCTCCAAGCTGAAGATGGAACAGTTACTTATGGAGATAATGGGAAAGGAACCGTGATAGGCAGTGGCTCTGTGAATAACAAAGGAAGGTCAGTTATAGAAGATGTACTATTAGTCAAAGGATTGAAGCACAATCTTATTAGCATTAGCCAGCTGTGCGACAGAGGCCATCAGATCAAGTTTCAAGAGTCAAAGTGCAGTATACTGAAGGATGGAGCAGTCATCTTTGAAGCTAATAGAGAAAAGAATCTGTATAAGCTCTATCTTGAAGAACTCAAGGTTCAAAATGTTTGCCTGGCAGTAAATAAAGATAAAATCCACAGAATTATGGCACAGACGACTTGGACATTGCAGCATAGATGGCATGTGAAAATTGCTAAAGAAGAATCTTGTGGAAGGTCTACCTAAGGTTAGTACAAAATTGGATGGTGTATGTAAACCTTGTGCTAAGGGAAAGCACACTAAGGCTCCTTCAAGTCAAAGACGGTGGTGACCACCTCAAAACCCTTGGAGCTCCTTCATATGGATCTATTTGGGCCAATGAGGACTACCAGTCTTGGAGGAAAGAATTTCGGATTTGTCATAGTTGATGACTACTCAAGATTCACATGGATATCATTCCTAGAACATAAAGATGACACTTTTGAAAGTTTCGTCAGCTTCAGTAAGAAAGTTCAGAAAGATCAGAAGTTCAGCATTGTCTCTATCAGATCAGATCATGGTGGTGAATTTCAAAATGAAAAGTTTGCTAGATTTTGTGATGATCAGGGAATTGAGCATAATTTCTTAGCACCAAGGACACCTCAACAAAATGGTATTGCTGAGAGGAAGAACAGAACCCTATTGGACATGGCAAGAACTATGCTTTCAGAATATGATCTGCCAAGATACTTTTGGGCTGAAGCAGTCAATACAGTAGGCTACATTATCAACCGAGTAATGATCAGGCCAATCCTGAAGAAAACTGCATATGAATTATTCAAAGGGAAGAAGCCAAAGATCAGCCACTTCAGGACTTTTGGATGTCCTTGCTTCATTCACAACAATGGAAAAAGGGATATTGGTAAGTTGGATGCCAAATCAGATGAAGGCATCTTTATGGGGTACACCTCTAAACCCAAAGGCTATAGAGTATTTAACAAACACACTTTATTGATTAAACAGTCTGTACATATTATTTTTGATGAAACTAACCCTTCCTTAAGAAAGGAAGTAGATAGCGATAATGATGATGCATATGAACTATCCAAGAAACTAAAAGATACATCAATTGAGGATAAGGACGATCCACCTCTGGAAGAATTGCAACAAGAAGAAGTTATTCATGAAAACCTTCCAAAGGAATGAAGATACAAGAAAGATCACCCACTTGAGAATATTATTGGTGATCCATCCATAGGGGTAAGAACAAGAGGTAATGTTATTCCTTGTGATTACCTAGCTTTTGTTTCTCAAATAGAGCCTAGGACAGTCAATGAAGCTCTCTCTGATGAATCTTGGATAGTAGCCATGCAAGATGAATTAAATCAATTCAAGAGAAACCAAGTATGGTCACTTGTTCCTAGACCATCAGACCATCCAGTCATTGGCACCAAATGGGTGTTCAGAAATAAACTGGATGAAACTGGTGCAATCTTAAGAAACATGGCCAGATTGGTAGCTCAAGGCTATTCTCAAGAGGAAGGCATAGATTTCGATGAAACCTATGCACATGTAGCTAGACTTGAGGCCATTAGAATATTACTTGCATATGCATCTGCTTTGAACTTAACATTATTTCAAATGGATGTTAAATCCGCCTTTTTAAATGGATTTATAAAAGAGGAAGTTTATGTGGAGCAACCTCCGGATTTTGATGACACAGAATTTCCTAATCATGTTTTCAAACTTCACAAGGCATTATATGGTTTAAAGCAAGCACCTAGAGCCTGGTATGAAAGGCTTAGTTCTTTTCTTTTAAATCATGGTTTCAGTAGAGGTCAAGTAGATAGTACACTTTTTATAAAGTCAAAAGTCAAACACATCCTATTAGTTCAAATCTATGTAGATGATATCATTTTTTGTTCTACTGATGAATCTCTTTGCAAGTATTTTGAAAAGTTAATGCAGGAGAATTTGAAATGAGTATGATGAGAGAACTCAACTATTTCCTTGGTCTACAAATCAAACAAGGAAAGGAAGGAACTCACATTTGTCAAGCAAAGTACACAAAAGAACTCTTAAAGAAATTTGGATTCGAAAACACCAAGCCACTGTCAACACCAATGAGTACATCAACAAGAATGGACAGTGACAATGATGGTAAGAAAGTAGATCAAAAGATCTACAGAGGTATGATAGGTTCACTCCTTTATTTAACAGCTAGTAGACCTGATATTTTATTTAGTGTATACATGTGTGCTAGATATCAGGCAGATCCTAAAGAATCACATTTAATTTCTGTGAAAAGAATATTTAGATATTTAGCAAGATCTCATGACTTAGGTCTATGGTATCCAAAACATTGTGAAATTAGCCTAGTAGGTTACTCTGATGCTGACTATGCTAGATGCAAATTAGATATAAAAAGCACCAGTGGTGGTTGTCAATTTCTTGCAGGATGTTTAATATCTTGGTCTTCAAAGAAACAAAATTCAGTAGCACTATCTACTGCTGAAGCTGAGTACGTAGCTGCTGGAAATTGATGTACACAACTTTTATGGATAAAGCAACAACTTGAAGACTCCAGTGCCATTAATCCCTTTGTTGTGTGACAACACCAGTGCCATTAATCTCACCAAGAATCCAGTCCAGCACTCAAGGACCAAACATATTGAGGTTAGATATCATTTTATTCGTGATCATGTTGCAAATGGAAATATTGAAATATCCTTTATTGATACAAATGACCAATTAGCAGATATTTTCACAAAAGCCTTACCTGAAGAGAGATTTACATCTCTTAGAAGGGAATTAGGCATGTGCAATTTGTGATAAAAGTTTGCTTACAAGTGGCACATTAAATTTCAGAATTAAAGTAATTTTCCCTCCATAGCCATAAGCAAAAGAAATTCAAATTATATTGTTGTAACCGCTCTCTCATTGAAGTCGGTTTGTATAGTCAAAGCCTTTTGTCGTTTTCCACCGCTTTTTGGCGCCTCACTTTCCACGTAGCATTAATTTATTCATAAAATCGATGACAGAACGATTCGTATCTCATCGTCTACCTTTTTCCCCTCTTTTATCCTGTCGTATGAGCCGATGCCCTAACAACTCACATCTCAATCCTCTGCAAATTTGAACCTTCCTCCTACTTCCCGCAAAATTTCTTGAGGGTTCCTTCTCCTCACCTTCCGTCTCCACCCTCCGTTGCCTTTCCCACCTGAATCTATGGCCGCACCAGTTATCGTCGGCAGTTTGGGTGGCTACAGCGCCGAGTTCCTCACTCCTGAGCAGCAGGAGAGGTTTGCCTTTGTGAAGACAAAGCTCTGCGGCAATAAAGCAGTAGATGTCGCTAATCTGAGGAAAAGTGGAATGAGCAACGTAGTAGATTTGATCAATCAGATGCAGTGGACAGAAATTACCACTTTTTCAGAGGTTAGTTATCCGGACTTGGTAAAAGCCTTCTTCGTGTGTATGAGAACAGAGGAAGATGGGTCTCTAGTTTCTTCAGTGAAGGGAACCATGATTAGGATAGACCCTGAGTTGCTGAAGATGTTGTTTAATGTAAAGACTTCCGGATTCAGTGGGGTTCACACCGTGGACGCCCAAGTGAAAGGTTTGGGAATTATCGGGCCAGGATTCAAGCTGAGGGATGGCAAGATCGATATAAATCAACTATCTGCTTTCAACTGCCTCCTTCATTTTATTATCTGTCAAATCTTAGTTCCCAGAAGTGCAACTTTTTCATCTTGCACAACGGCCGACTCAGACATGATGTACTGGGCCATTCAGAATAAGGAGATAAATATGGCCGCAGTGATAATGGAAAGAATGAAGTTTGCAAGAGATCAGATTTGGGACACCAAGAGTAAGTTCAATGTGTCTCTGCCTTATGCCCACCTACTTACCAAGATCTTCAATCACTTCAGTGTTGATCTCTCTGGGGCAGTTGTAGAGAAAATGGGCCAAGCAATCAGGTCCAGGAACCTAAAGAAGAGTGGTTTCTCTGTGGAAAGTGGTGTCTGGTTCAAGGCTTCAGTTGCTGAAGGCGAAGCCATCATTGACGACACCTCTGTTATTCATCAGGAGATGGGATCAGCGGATATGATTCCAGAACTGCCAGTGGAGTCAATTTCAGCTCCAGCAGTTGGAGCAGCAGAATCTTCAGGCCCCTCCTTTGCAGAAGTTCAGTCTGAGAGTGCAGTAGAAGAAGAAAGAGCGTATGTAGAAGCTTCAGGATTTCCAGAAGAATCAGTTCAAATTTTTGCAGAAAGAAGAATTGAGGATATTCTCCCAGAGGACATTATTCCAGTTGAGGACCCACTACCCTCAACTGTAGTTGCATCTATTCTGGCAGACATCATTGATTCGATTCCTTTCATCTCAAGTGCTTCAAAAACCAGTGGCAGAATGGCAGAAGAGACTGTGGCATCAGGCCACATTGATGTTCAAATGGAAGAGGTGTCAGTGGAATTAGAGCACCCAGCTGTATCAAATAAAGAAGTTGCTCCTATTGAGGGGGAGCCATCAAAAGAAGGTTCAGAAGAAGCAACTCCAGATGTTGATCAGGATGAAAAGCATGGAGATTCTCCAAATTTGGATGACAGAGAAGGGGAGACTGTAAGCTCTTCGAGCTCAGATGATGATCAACCTCCTCCAGCAAAGGAAGGCAAGAAGAAAGGAAAAGAAGTTGCCTCTGAAGTTCCTCTCCTGGCTGATTCTCCTTTTGAGAGGCAGGTCAAGCAGAAAATTGTCATAAACTTGAAGCCAGTGATTGAAAGGCTAAATGTTCAAGGTGAGCTGTTATGTTCTCTCCAGTCAGATGTAAACTCTATATTTCTGAGCCAAGCTTCAACCAACAAGAAGTTAGGTCAAATTCGAAATGCTATGAAATGGTTTAATAAGGAGATGAGCAGCATGAAAGGCATGCTCTCAGATATTATCAAGGCAGTTGGAGCTCAAGCTCCTCCTCCACCAGCAACAGCTGTTTGAACTCAATGAAGCTCAGGCCAGGGAAGGCAAACCAGCTATTTCTCCAGCCACTTTCCTAGATATGAACTCCATTCATCTTGTTGATGACCCCTTCAAGGTCTGGGAGGAAAGATACAAAGTGTATCTGGCTATGCACAAAGCTCTCAGAGATAACCACAACCACTACCCTGTCACCATGGACCAAGTCCTCACCTGTGCCAGCTTTGGCACTCGTCATTTTCTCAAAATGAACATGGACCAGAATGTATATGCTGATCTTCTCTATCAGCACCTTGATCTACACCTCAAACGGATGGCTTCCACCATGGGACCATCTTACTCTTTGTCTTTTGGAGTTTTTAAAACACATTTTGAAGAGCAGGAAGTTCAGGCATGGGAAACCATCTCCCATTTTGCCTCTCTGTTGTCTCCTGCCTTCTATTTACCTGTACCTTCACACAGTTAATGGCATGACCCTCTGTGTATTTTCTATTTCTCTTTCTCTCTTCTTTCTTTGTCGAAGATTATCTTTTTGCTTAATGACAAAAAGGGGGAGAAAATACTTAGCATGTCTGAAATTTTAAACTTTGCTTAGAAACTTAGCATATCATCTCTTTACAAATTTCAGATACTTTTATCCATGCTTATTGTTCAGTTTTGTCATCACCAAAAAGGGGGAGATTGATGATCAGTCTGTCCCCATGTAATTTTAATTAGTACATATATTTTGATGATTAACAAAACCAAACAGGAGCTTATCAATTATATTTAATGAATATTTCATAAGTCTTAAAGTACAGAAAAAACACCAAGCTCAAACAAGCTCATAAAAGGTATGCATTACTTCTCTGAAGCTTTGATCTTTTCATCATATTATTTCTCTAAGTCCAGAACGATTTCCTTATAAGCATATCGATTTCAAAAGAGCTATCATAATGATTTCCCTTCTAGCTGAAAAGTCATGTTGTTTTAATCAAGTCGATGCCGTAACGACTTCATAAGTCATCGTAACGATTCCTTTAGAACTCGTAACGACTTGCTTGTCGTAACGACTTCATAAGTCATTGTAACGATTCCTTTAGAACTCGTAACGACTTGCTTGTCATAACGACTTCATAAGTCATCATAACGATTCCTTTAGAACTCGTAACGACTTGCTTGTCATAACGACTTCATAAGTCATCGTAACGATTCCTTTAGAACTCGTAACGACTTGCTTGTCATAACGACTTCATAAGTCATCGTAACGATTCTTTTAGAACTCGTAACGACTTGCTTGTCCTAACGACTTCATAAGTCATCGTAACGATTCCTTTAGAACTTGTAACGACTTGCTTGTCATAACGACTTCATAAGTGATCGCAACGATTCCTTTAGAGCCCGCAACGACTTGCATTTCATAACGATTTGTTAAGTATTTCATATCGATTTCTTCAGAAACTCAACGACTAGCATCTCATAACGATTTGTTAAGTGATTCATATCGACTTCTTTAGAATCACATCGATTTGCATCTTAAAAGCGTTGAATAGTCAAAGTCCACGTAGACATCTCTCTGTCGATTTGCATTTATGAGATCTGATCATATCTCTGCATGCATGCAGACCATATCGTGCCTACTCTGATAACGTCCTTTAGACTTAAGCTATTTGGCATTACTATTTCCATGTCTATTACTAATAACATTGACTGACATCAGAGACAGCTTAGCTGTCTGCTATTTGAGTTTGACATTTGTGCAGACCTCTGAACCAGATTTATAGTACAACGTTAAACCAACGGATATTTCTGAAGATCTATCTCTTTGCGTGCTCAAGTTATCAAAAGACTATTGACTGGAAACTTCCAAGACTCCAGAGGTCATTCAGTCTAACGACTACTCAAAAGAGAGACAACGGACACTTCAACGTCTACATTTCAAATTGAAGATATAAATTCAAGTCAGATGAACAGAAGAAACGACATCGCGTATTCAAGCATTCAAATTCTTCAAAAAGAAAGTCCATAGCCAAGACCCGTGATTCCGCTTAGCTTTTGCTCTGTTGCTCTCCACTATTTTTTGAAAATCTTGAGAGAGCCTGTATAGTTCTGAGAGTGTGCCTTGTTCAAAATCTCTTTGCTCTCAGTTCTAGTTGCTTCAGATCCTTGCTTATCAAAAGCTTGATCTAGGGGCTTTAAGGTCATTCATTCTTCTCTGTGTTGTTCCCTTCGGGTGTGAAGGAAGACCTGGTGGTATCCAGGGTGTGAAGGAAGACCTGGTGGTATCCAGGGTGTTGTTCCCTTCGGGTGTGAAGGAAGACCTAGTGGTATCCAGGGTATTGTTCCCTTCGAGTGTGAAGGAAGACCAGCTGAGCTGAGTGTTGTAGCGTCCTTAGGGGGACTGTACCCTAGTTAGTGAATTCCTGAGTTGTTGCTCAGGGACTGGACGTAGGACTCCTAAGGAGAGGAGGTCCGAACCAGGATAATCCTTGTGTTGTGTGACTGTCTTCTTTGTGTGATTGTTATTTAAACTAACTGTTACTAACTTATTTCGAAGAACGTTTTTGTGATTGTTTTGAGTTACAGGTATCTTCTAGATTATTTTTTAAAGACCCATTCACCCCCCCTCTGGGCTCATCAACTGGGCAACAGGAAAAACTTTCAGACCCTGAAGCAACTCTTGACCACTGCACCTGTCCTCGCATTGCCAGTCGAGGGCGAAGGATTCTCAGTCTACACTGATGCATTTGGAATCGGTCTAGGCTGCGTGCTAATGCAAAATGAGAAAGTGATAGCATATTCTTCAAGACAGTTGAAACCACATGAGGTTAACTACCCTGTCCATGACTTAGAACTAGCTACAGTGGTATTTGCACTTAAGATATGGAGGCATTATCTGTATGGGGAGCAGTTCATTGTTTACTCCGATCACAAGAGTTTGAAGTACTTATTTTCCCAGAAGGAGCTTAATATGCGACAAAGGAGATGGCTGGAGTACTTGAAGGATTTTGATTTCAACATTCAATACCACCCAGGCAAAGGTAATGCAGCAGCTGATGCACTCAGTAGAAAGCCAATAGCGTCCTTATATTGTTTAGTCATGGGCAAGATGCAACTATTAGAACAATTTGTCAGTCTGGATTTGAACATTGAGAAGAGAAGTGATAAGATGTTAGTTGCCAACCTTAGAGCTCAACCCGACATCTTTGTCGAGATCAGGGAGCAGCAAGCAAATGATCCCTTTCTAATCCAAGTCAAGGAAACCATAGCTGACTGACCCGATTTCTCCATCACTGAGGATGGGAGACTGTTATTCCAAGCCAGGACATGCGTGCCTGACAATGAAGAGATGAAGAGGAAGTTGATGGATGAAGCCCAAAAGACTAAATACACCATACACCCAGGAGCAACCAAGATGTACCAGGACATGAAAAGGTCATTTTGGTGGCCCAACATAAAGCGTGAGGTGGCTGAGCATGCCGCGCACTGTCTCACATGTCAGCAGGTGAAAGCTGAACACCGTCGTCCTGCGGGTATACTCAGACCCCTAGACATACCTAAATGGAAATGGGAAAGTATCGGCATGGATTTCATCATGGGTTTACCCCGAACTCATGGTGGACTTGATGCTATTGTGGACCAATTGACTAAGTCCGCACACTTCCCTGCAATCAAAAGCACCTAGAGTGTGGATGTGTTAGCAGCCTTATATGTAAAGGATATAGTGAGACTACATGGAGTTCTTGTGTCCATAGTCTCATATCGTGACCCTCGATTCACATCCAGATTCTGGAAGGGACTCCAAACTGCTTAGGCACGAAACTCAATTTCAGCACAACATTCCACCCACAGACGGATGGACAGACCGAAAGAACTAATCAGATCGTGGAGGATATGCTGCGAGCCTGCACCATAGACTTTGAGGGTTATTGGAATGAACAGTTGTCAATGATAGAATTCACTTACAATAATAGTTATCAGGCCAGCATTAAGATGGCACCTTTTGAAGCACTGTACGGTAGAAGTTGCAGATCGCCAGTGTGTTGGAATGAGGTGGGTGAGCAGCAATGGTTGGAACCAGATATGGTGCAGAACACCAGCAGGGATATACAGATTATCAGAGACAAGATTAAGATAGCTCAGTCCAGGCAGAAGAGCTATGCTGATAAGAGAAGAAGAGATTTAGAATTTCAAATCAGAGATCATGTGATGCTTAAAGTATTCCCGACTCGAGGGTTTCAAAGGTTTGAGATGAAAGGTAAGTTGAGACCAAGATTCATAGGTCCATTTGAGGTATTGGAAAGAGTGGGCGAGGTGGCGTATCGTCTGGCACTACCTCCCAAGTTCTCAACTGTACACAACGTCTTCCATGTGTCAATGCTAAGGAAGTATGTGTACGATCCATCACATGTAATCAGCTGCGACGGCATCATTCTAAACAAAGATATGACCTATGAAGAAAAGCCGGTAAAAATCTTGGACAAGAAGATACAACAACTTCAAAACCGACCCATATCAGTGGTAAAGGTGCTATGGAGAAATCATGAAGTCGAAGAAGCCACGTGGGAACCCGAAGCGACCATGCGACGGAATCACCCATAATTATTCAGTAAGTCTCTCTTATCTTACGATCATATGAATTTGGGGAACAAATTCTTTTTAAGAGGGGGAGGATGTAGCAACCTTGATTTTTAAAATCCTAAATAAAATAAAATTTTAATTAAATAATGTGATAAATATAAATTTAATTAGAATAAGAGGGAATAAGTGAATTAAAGGAAAATAAATTAAAGCCCATTAAATTAAATTAGTAATGGGTCTTACAAATGGTCCTAACATGAATTGTTGGGCCCAAATGAGGAGAGCCCATCATGGGATGGGAGTTAATTAAGTTAATTTCGTACCTAATTAATTAATAAATAGAAAGGGGTTAAGATAAATGCTAAATAACTCATATATATCCTAAAAATGAGTCCTACACTTACCTTAACCCTCTACCCATGAAATTAGATCTTTTTCCAACCCTATTAGGTAGATAAATGAGAGAAATTGGGAGATAAATAAGGAAACTCGGAGTTTAAGGGAAAGGAAGAGTTTTAGAAGGAGAGGACTCTCTTAACCCATCAATACACCCCCAAATCGTGCCAACCCAATCCTAGAACGTTGTTGGAGCTCTGGAGGATGAAGAGGAGGAGATCTGGACAAAGGAGCTTGGAGGAGAAGGCTGGAACAAGTGGAGATTTCATCTTCTTTTCGTCATCAACCCTAGGATATATTACTCATGAGAAAAGGTAGGCAATCTCTCAAGCACAAATCGTGAAATTTAAACCCTAGGTAGCCCTTGCATCCCTCTTCAAAAGCCCTCTGGTTTCCCTATTTTTTGTTCATCCATGAGGGCAAATTAAATGTTTCAATCTCTGTCATATCCAAGCACCCGAACCCCCTTATTTACCTTAAATCCATGCATGTACTTGATCTTATGCTCTAAATTTATTCTCATAAATACTAGTTGCTGCTAGCTTTCAAACGCCCCTATTTGCCCTAATTTTTATCTTGTATTCATTGCCAATTAAATCATTGTTCTTTAACTGTGCATGTTTAAGTACCGAGAAATAACTAG
Source organism: Colocasia esculenta (assembly GCA_014218235.1). Taxonomy (NCBI): domain Eukaryota; kingdom Viridiplantae; phylum Streptophyta; class Magnoliopsida; order Alismatales; family Araceae; genus Colocasia; species Colocasia esculenta. The sequence goes on from CM024753.1 coordinate 209,526,842, forward strand.
TCAAAGCATGCCTTATATGTATCTGTTTTCTAATTAATCATACTCAGTAGTAGATCAACATGTCTATTTTTGTTTAAAATTAGTTTCATGATTTTTGGATCATCATACGATTTTATACCGATTTTTGAAGAGCACTGTGTCATGTTTGGAGGGAGGGAACCCACCTGGAAAAAGGGCAAATCCCCTTTTCTGGGCTCGGGCCACCTTCTGAAGTCACGACGGCCCGACCCGTCGAGATCTCAGAGGGGGCCGCGGCAGGAAGACCCGTCGCGTTCTGAACGCGACGGGTCGACATGTCGCGACTTTCCCCGGTTCAACCCTGGAGGCCGGTTCAGCAGAACGCGACCGGACCGTGCGTCGCGATCTGAATCGCGACAGGTACCCCTGTCGCGACTTCAGCAGAGCGGCCAGAACATGCAATTACATATGTAACCCTGCTATTCATGTCATTTAAACCATGTTTAACCCTAATTAAGTGCTGTCATGAATTGTAACGATTTGTTAGTTTAATAACGAGTGATATCTACATGAAATCAATTAATTTAAAAGCCATGTGCACAACCATTTATACTCTCTTGATTTCTTACACTTGCACACACTTAACATTCATGTTTTGTCATTAAACACTATTAAATTACTCAATAATGTATCTGGTAATTAAGTGTAATTAATTACTAAATTTCCCAAATTTAATATTGACATTGTTTTCGTTTAAACCGCATGATTTGTATACCGTAATCGCTTCCCTCGGCCTTCGAGCACTCGAGGCACGATAGACACTTGTTTCATTACACATTTTCTCTTAGCATGGACCACCTCTCCATTGGGAATACTCCTGACTGGACCAGGGACTCCTTGTCAAGGCCTCCATAAGTCTCCTTGCCTTTGGCGCACGTCCTTTACCGACGAGCAGGTTGTACCCTTAAAACCCGTTACACCTTTAGGGATCAGTACATTCCAACGGCCTTAGTGTTTCCTTCTTACCTTGGGATCATGCCGGACCATCTAGCCTATGTTCATAGCACGGCTAATGGGCGGACATGACTTCTACCTGACTGCCGGCACCCGACCTAGTGTCGTGCAACTGTGACTATCGTGTTTAACGTTGTTTTACGAATATACCCATGTCTCATCTACTATCTCTTTTCTCTCACATGTTCACGTTCTTTCTACTCTCTCTTCTACTCGTCTATTACTCTCATCTATTCTTGGTACACTCTTGGCCATGGGAGTTAAAATGATCAAGGGTGTGTACGGCATGCACTCAGTACTATTATACTATCAAGATTTAATCTATGACAATCAAAGTGCAATCTACACAAAGTGTTATCTATACAAGTGCTATCGTTACTAGTGCACCGTTGTGCAACTGTACGTGCTATATCGTTACATGGCCAATCCTTTATCGTACTTGATGTGCTATTTTCCATGTACTTGTGCTATCGTTCTCTTTCTATCGTTACCTTGCTCTATATGACTATGCTATCTAGCTACCCTGCCATTTAAGATATTAATCATTTAAACCATGCTTGTCCTCATGAGATATTAAGTCCTACTGGGTGTTATTTGCTCATCCTACGTTGTTATTTCGTGTGTTCAAGTGAGTCGGATGGCGATTACCACACTCACGAGGATGGGAACGAGGATGATGTTCAGGAGTGACCAGTTCAGCAACCAAAAGCTTAGTAGTATAGTTATGAGTTAGTCATTTTGTAATAGTTTAGATTTGAATAAAGTACTCTGGGCCCTAGTTTTGGCTCTGATTAGTTGATGTAATAGTCAGTTGATGAAATATTAATGAAGTTGGATTTTAATCGGCATTATTCCATTATGTGCAATGGTTTGATGGTTATTTATCACTTTGTACTATTAAATAACTGTAATCCCACTCCAATATTCCGCGTCGGGGCGTTACAGTTTTGTGGTATCAGAGCATAGGTTATTCTTAAGTATAGGATGATCTATGTTTAACCTGCCTTGACTTAGAGTCTAATTCCATACCTATGTGAGAGATGGGTAGAACAATGGGTAATGAGATAAAAAATAAACTCACACACGCACAAACTTATTGCAAACTCAATATCTTACATTAAAATTCTCTTTTGAAGGAACTTAAACCATAACAATGGCAGCGGAGCGTGCACAACTCTATGATATGCAGCAGACCATTCAGCAGCTTACTCAGGCATTACTTCAGGCTGCTGGAGCTAATAATAATAATAACCGAGGAGCCGGAGAACTACACCGAAATTTCTGCAATCTAAATCCGCCTCGATTCAGTGGAACCATTGATCCTGATGAGGCAGAGAACTGGCTTAAGGAGATTGAGCGTATCTTCCACGTTATGCAATGCGCGGATGGAGACAAGTTACTGTTAGCAACATTCCAGCTCGAAAGGGACGCCCGTGCGTGGTGGGAGTCCGTTGAAGCCACCAGGGCCGATGCACAATTCACATGGGAGGAGTTCAAGGAGCACTTTAACTCCAAGTACTTCTCTGAAAAAGTTCAAGAAAGAAAGGCCTCGGAGTTTGCTGCATTGAAACAAAGGAACCTTACTATTGCGGAGTATGAGGATCAGTTCTCTCGGTTGGCACGATATGCTAATCATTTGGTCAGCACTAAACGAATGAAGCAAAGCACTTTCTTAATGGGCTCAGGCCTGCCTACATCACTCAACTTGCACCTCTGGACATTCAGACCTATCCAGAGATGGTCAAGAAAGCCCATTGCAGGAGGATGCGACCGACCTCACCGATCGCATCAAGAGAAGAATGGTAAAGAAGGAACAGACATCAGGAGCAACGAACAAGCCCACTAACGGCAAAAAAAGGCCGTTGAGTATCACTGATGGGCCAAGCCAAGAGCGGAAGCCCAAATTCTTCGTACCTACTGCACCCAACAAACCAAGATGCAAGCAATGTGACAAGCTAGGTCACACGGCAGAAGAATGCTGGAGGAAGGTAGGCGCATGCCTATGCTGTGGTAGTCGAGACCACCGTATTCCCGACTGCCCTCTATTGAAGGAAAATGAGAAGCGTCCTGCAGGACAGAAGAAGCCTGGACGACTGCAGGCCCTGCAAGAAGTTGAAACCACCGAGGAGGGTGGAGTCGTTGAAGGTACTCTACCAGTTTTTTCTCAATCAGCATTTGTTTTGTTTGACACTGGCGCAACACATTCATTTATATCACAAGCATTTGCTGATACTTTAAATGAAAAACTTGCATCCATGGAATTCGAATTACCTGTCACTACACCCTTGGGGGAGAAAGCTCAATTAAACAAATACTTTCCATTAGCTGATGTTAAGATCGGCGAACTCAACCAAGGGGTACGACAATCGGTGTACTAGTACACACACCGCGTGGTGGAATTTCAGCCCCAAAATGGAATTCTGCGAAACCAGCGTTCTGTCGACCATCTCAGAGTGTCGATTCTGAATTGTGGTCACTTAAGCAATTTCGATATCCCGGCGAAAAGTTATGTCCAGTTCTTTTGCGGAAGGGGTGAAAATAATCTGGAAGGGATGACTATATCGGCGATGTTTGTGCACCCATATTTAAGACCTAGGGAAAAGTTCTCGCGCTGAGTTGAACACAACTTCCAAACGTAGTGACAGGCCGACTCCGTGTGGATGCCTCGCAAAGGATTTACGTAATCGCGAGAGACGTTACTGCTAGAAAACTTTGGAAATGGGGAGATCGTCAGCTGGAATCGTAATTTTAGAGTGTGAAACGAAGGTTTTTCGATGCATGAAATGACATCTCATCACCTGAGGCAAAAAGGTGCGACGAGCGCCTCTGAGTGCCGATTCCGAATTGGGGTCTTATAAGCGATTTCGATAACCGAGCGGAAAGTTATGCTTATTTAAGCAAAGGGTGTCCGTATGCGATCGCATCGGCAGCCCGCGACCACGCTCCCAGAGAGGAATTTGGGTGCCAGACCGGAAATCCCCGAATCTGACTTTGTGTCGATTCTGAATTGGGGCCTCGCGGGCGGTTTCAATCACCGGGCAAACAAATATTCACGTCTTACCTAAGCGGTACGACAATTGTGTACTAGTACACATGCTGCGCAGTGGAATTTCAGCCCTGGAACAGAATTCTGCGAAACCAGCATCCTGTCGACCATCTCGGAGTGTCGATTTTGAATTTTGGTCACATAAGCGATTTCGGTGCCAGGGCGGAAAGTTATGCCCAATTCTTTTGCTAAAGGGGTGAGAATAATCTGGAAGGGGTGACTATATCGGTGATGTTTGTGCACCGATATTTACGACCTGGGGAGGAGTTCTCATGCCGAGTTGAACACAACTTCTGATCGCCGTTATAGGCCGACTATGTGTGGTTGTCCTGCCAGGGATTCACGTAATCGAGGGAGACGTTACTGCTAGAAAACTTTTGAAACGGGGAGATCATCGACTGGAATAGCAATTTTGGAGTGCGAAACAAAGGTTTTTCGACCGTGAAATGACTTCTTATCTTATAAGGCAAAAACGTACGATGAGAGCCTCTGAGTGCTGATTCTGAATTGGGGACTTATAAGCGATTCCGATAACTAAGCGAAAAGTTATGCCTGTTTGAGCGAAGGGGTGTCCGTATGTGATCGCATCGGCAGCCCGCGACCACGCTCCCGGAGAGGAATTTGGGCGCCAGACCGGAAATCCCTAAATCCGACTTTGTGCCGACTAGGTCGAAGTGCCGATTCTAAATTGGGGCCTCGCGGGCTGTTCCGATCGCCGGGCAAACAAATATCCACGTATTACCCAAGGGGTAGGACAATCGGTGTACTAGTACACACATTGCGCGGTGGAATTTCGGCTCTGAAACGGAATTTCGCGAAACAAGCGTCCTAACGACCGTCTCGGAGTGCCGATTCCGAATTGTGGTCACATAAGCGATTTCGATGTTCGGGCAGAAAGTTATGCCCAGTTCTTTTGCTGAAGGGGTAAGAATAATACGGAAGGGGTGACTATATCGGCGATGTTTGTGCACCCATATTTACGACCTGGGGAGGAGTTCTCGCGCCGATTTGAACACAACTTCTGAACGCCGTGACAGGCCGACTCCGTGTTGTTGCCCCACCAGGGATTCACGTAATCGAGGGAGACGTTACTGCTAGAAAACTTTGGAAATTGGGAGATCGTCGGTTAGAATCGCAATTTTAAAGTGCAAAATGAAGGTTTTTCGACACGTGAAACGACGTCTTATCGCCTGAGATAAAAACAGGCAACGAGCGCCTCTGAGTGGCGATTCCGAATTGGGGTCTTATAAACGATTCTGATAACCGAGCGGAATGTTATGCCCGTTTGAGGGAAGGGGGTGTCTGTATGCAATCGCATCGGCAGCCCGCGACCACGCTCCCGAAGAGGAATTTGGGCGTCGGGCCGGGAATCCTCAATTCCAACTTTTTGCCTGTTGGATCAAGCCCCTACTGTTGCACCAAAAGCTCGAGCTGGTAGTGAAGGCGGACCGTATTTCCTTAAGGTGGCCCAAAGCCCCACATCAACATTGTGGTCAGCCTGAGGGGCTTCGCATAAGGCAGTTAGTCCCTGCGGCGGGATGGGTTGTCAGACCCGATGCCACTACACACACCCGATCCTAGGCCAGTATGTAGTAACAATGATTCCCTAAGGGAGTCGATGGCAATTAACCAACAAACTCCCCCCCAGCGACACCGGGGGAATCGAACCCGCAACCTCGCTTTGATACCACTTGTTGGATCAAGCCCCTACCGTTGCACCAAAAGCTCGAGCTAGTAGTGAAGGTGGACCGTATTTCCATAAGATAGCCCAAAGCCCGACATCAACGCTGTGGTCGGCCTGAGGGGCTTCACACAGGGTGGTTAGTCCCTGCGGCGGGATGGGTTGTCAGACCCGATGCCACTACACACACCCGATCCCGGGCAGCATATAGTAATAGCGATTCCCTAAGGGAGTCGATGGCAATTAACCAATAGTGTTGACAGGGTCGAATAGCTGATTCCTAATTGGGGCCTCGTGGGCGGTTCCGATCGCCGGGCAAACAAGTATTCGCGTATTACCCAAGGGGTACGATAATCGGTGTACTAGTACACAAGTTGTGCGGTGGAATTTCGGCTCTGAAATAGAATTTCACGAAACCAACGTCCTGTCGACTGTCTCGGAGTGCCAATTCCGAATTGTGGTCACATAAGCGATTCCGATACCTGGGCCGTAAGTTATGCCCAATTCTTTTGCTGAAGGGGTGAGAATAATTCGAAAGGGGTGACTATATCGGCCATGTTTGTGCACCCATATTTACGACCTGGGGAGGAGTTCTCGCGCCGAGTTGAACACAACTTCTGAACGCCGTGATAGGCCGACTCCGTGTGGTTGCCCCGCCAATGATTCACGTAATCGAGGGAGACGTTAATGCTAGAAAACTTTGGAAACGGAGAGATCATCGGTTGGAATCGCAATTTTGGAGTGTGAAATGAAGGTTTTTCAATGTGCGAAATGATGTCTTATCGCCTGCGGCAAAAAGATGCGACGAGCTCCTCTGAGTGCCGATTTCGAATTGGGGTCTTATAAGCGATTCCGATAACCGTGTGGAAAGTTATGCCCTTTTGAGCGAAGGGGTGTCCGTATACGATCGCATCAGCAGCCCACGACCACGCTTCCAGAGAGGAGTTTGGGCGCCGGACCAGAAATCCCCGAATTTGACTTTGTGTCGACCGGGTCGATGTACCGATTCCGAATTGGGGCCTCGCGGGCATTTTCGATCGCCGGGCAAACAAATATCTACGTCTTACCCAAGGGGTACGACAATTGTGTACTAGTACACATGCTGCGCGGTGGAATTTCGGCCCCGAAACGAAATTCTGTGAAACCTGCGTCCTGTCGACTGTCTCAGAGTGCCGATTCAGAATTTGGTCACATAAGCGATTTCGGTGCCTGGGCGGAAAGTTATGCCCAGTTCTTTAGTTGAAGGGGTGAGAATAATCCAGAAGGGTGACTATATCGGCAATGTATATGCACCCATATTTACAACCTGGGGAGTAGTTCTCGTGCCGAGTTGAACACAACTTCTGATCGCCGTTACAGGCCGACTCCGTGTGGTTGCCCCGCCAGGGATTCACATAATCGAGGGAGACGTTACTGCTAGAAAACTTTGGAAACTGGAGATCGTCGGCTGAAATCGTAATTTTGGCGTGCGAAACGAAGATTTTTTGACCAAGAAACGACGTCTTATCTATTGGCCCTTTTGGTACGGCAGCAAGCTAACCTAGAGGGGGGTGAATAGGTTTTTCTGAAATCTGAAATATAAACTTAAACACAGAAATTAACACTCGAAGGTTTGGTTAGTTTAGTGTGATAAAGAGTAGTAGTGCGGAAGCAAATAAACAATCAGACAAAAGACACAAGAAATTTATCCTGGTTCGGCCCTTCCCACATGGAAGTCCTACATCCAGTCCCCAAACAACCTCTTGGGATTTCACTAACCAAGGGTACAGTCCCCCTTAAGGACACTACAACACCCAGCACCCCAGCTGGTATTCTTCTCTTTCCCGGGCAAGAAGGCAGCCCACTTCTCTTACAGATAAAGAAGCCAACCTCCTGGTACAAACCCCAGTGCGGTTCTGCTAGACACAAACCCCTAGCTGGGTTACACACTGTATACAGTCCTACAGCTGGACAAAAGTCTTTCTTAGAAAAGAAAGAACAAAGCTGAGAGTTGGAACAAATAAAAACCAACTACAAGAACTCTCAGCAAAAGACTCTCTCCCCCAGATTTACAAGATGCACAGAGAGAGAGAGAGAAGAGAGGAGAAGGAGCTTGAATGCTTCAGTGCTTCAGATGCTTGAACACTTCTTCTTGGGCTCAGGCTCTTTTTCTCTTTTTCTTTGAGTGTATTTGGAGTTCAGGTTCCTCACTGGTTGTACACTCATTCAAAAGATCTTCAGGAAAAGCTCTATCATATTCTTCAGCCATGCTTCATCTTTTATATGAGCAGCTTTGAATAAATCCGTTGGAGTTCTAGCCGTTGCTCATCTTCTCTTTCTTCTGATAATTTGTGGTCTACGAGGTCTGCAAGCATAGAAAAAAGTGTTTAGATAAAATAGTGTTTCTGTCAAAAAGGCTCATACCTTTATGTTTCCTGATGCCACCCAGAAGTGGTAAGTAATCTCTCTTTTGTTGGCAGGAGAGAAGAGATCTAGAAAGATAAGCAAAAAGATCTCCTGTCAGAAAGATAGAGGATTACGCAAATCAAGAATATTGACTTTTTCACTAGATGCCAAAAGGCACTTTGAAATATAAAGGAAATCTATGTTTTTACAAAGAAGTCCATGTTTTACAAAGGAATCCATGTTTTACAAAGGAATCCATGTTTCACTTATCAAATCCTTATGAGAGTTACAAAGGAATCCATGTTTTACAAAGGAATCCATGTTTTAACAAAGGAATCCATGTTTTACAAAGGATCCATGTTTCACTTATCAAATCCTTATGAGAGTTACAAAGGAATCCATGTGAGAGCAAATCCTTATGAGAGCGAATCCTTATGAGAGCGAATCCTTATGAGAGCGAATCGTTATGAGAGGAATCCTTATGAGAGCGAATCGTTATGAGAGTCACTTATCAAATCCTTATGAGAGCGAATCGTTATGAGAGGGAATCCTTATGAGAGCGAATCCTTATGGCAGTGAATCCTTATGAGAGCAAATCCTTATGGCACTTTGAACTGAAATCGATGTATATTGAATGTACATCGATTTATCGTTTTAGTGCAAACCACATGGCAATAATGTCATAAATTTATATTTATTAGAAAATCCTGATATTTAATTTATTATTAGAAAAATCATGGTATTAAATATATTTAATATTCAATTAATCACATAAATTTATATTTATTAAGAAAAACATGATATTAAATATTTTTAATAATAATTAATTAAACATATATTTTGTTATCACCAAAATAAAAGGGTAAAATATAGGAGTGGTTCAACATTATCTCCTAAGGAAAAAAAAGTACGATGAGCGCCTCTGAGTGTCGATTCCAAATTGGGGTCTTATAAGCGATTCCGATAACCGAGCGAAAAGTTATGCCTGTTTGAGCGAAGGGGTGTCCGTAGGCGATCGCATCAGCAGTCCGTGACAACGCACCCAGAGAGGAATTTAGGCGCCAGACCGGAAATCCCCGAATCTAATGTTGTGTTGACCGGGTCAAAGTGTCGATTCCGATTTGTGGCCTCGCGGGCAGTTCCCATCGTCGGATGAATAAATATTCGCGTCTTACCCAATGGGTACGACAATCGATGTACTATTACGCACGCTGCGTGGTGGAATTTTCGCCCCATAACGGAATTCCACAAAACCAGTGTTCTGTCGACCGTCTCGGAGTGCCGATTCTGAATTGTGATCACATAAGCAATTCCGCTCCCCGTGCGGAAAGTTATGCCCAGTTCTCTTGCTGAAGGGGTGAGAATAATCCAGAAGTGGTGACTATATCGGTGATGTTTGTGCACCCATATTTACGACCTGCGGAGGAGTTCTCGCGTTGAGTTGAACACAACTTTTGAACGTCGTGACAGGCCGACTCCGTGTGGTTGCCTCGCCAGGGATTCCCGTAATCGAGGGAGACGTTACTGCTAGAAAACTTTGGAAACGGGGAGAACGTCGGCTGGAATCGTAATTTTGGAGTGCGAAACGAAAATTTTTCGACGCGCGAAATGACATCTTATCGCCTAAGGAAAAAGGTGCGACAAGCGCCTTGAGTGCCAATTTCGAATTGGGGTCTTATAAGCGATTTCGATAACCGAGTGGAAAGTTATGCTCGTTTGAGCGAAGGGGTGTCAGTATGCGATTGCATCGGCAGCCCGTGACCACGCTCGCAGAGCGGAATTTGGGCGCCGGACCAGAAACCCCTGAATCCAACTTTATGTCAACCGGGTCGAAATGCCGATTCCAAATTGGGGCCTCGTAGGCGGTTTCGATCGCCGGGCAAACAAATATCTGCATCTTACCTAAGGGGTACGACAATCGGAGTACTAGTACACACTCTGCGCGGTGGAATTTCGACCCCAGAACGGAATTATGCGAAACCAGCGTCCTATTGACCGTGTCGGAGTGCCGATTCTGAATTGTTGTCACATAAGCGATTCCGATGCCCCGACGGAAAGTTATGCCCAGTTCTTTTGCTGAAGAGGTGAGAATAATCCGAAAGGGGTCACTATATAGTCAATGTTTGTGCACCCATATTTACAACCTAGGGAGGGGTTCTCTCACCGAGTTGAACACAACTTCTGATTGTCCTAACAGGCCGACTCTGTGTGGTTTCCCCGCAAGGGATTCACGTAATCGATGGAGACGTTACTGCTAGAAAACTTTGGAAACAGGGTGATCGTCGGCTAGAATCACAATTTTGGAGTGCGAAACGAAGGTTTTTTGACTGCGAAATGACATCTTATCGCCAGAGGCAAAAAGGTAGGACGAGCGCCTCTGAGTGTCAATTCTGAATTGAAGTCTTATAAACGATTCTGATAACCGAGCAGAAAATTAAGCCTATTTGAGCGAAAGGGTGTCCGTATGCGATCGCATCGGCAGCCCGCGACCACGCTCCCAGAGTGGAATTTGGGCGCCGAACTGGAAATCCCTGAATCTGACATTGTGCCGCCAAGTCGAAGTGCCGATTCCGAATTGGGGCCTCGCGGGTGGTTTAGATTGCCGGGTGAACAAATATCTGCATCTTACTCAAGGGGTACGACAATCGGTGTACTAGTACACACGCAGCGCGGTGAAATTTCATCCCCGGAATGAAATTCCTCTAAACTAGCATCCTGTCGACCATCTCGGAGTGCCCATTTCAAATTTTGGTCACATAAGCGATTCCGTTGCGCGGGCGGAAAGTTATGCCCAGTTCTTTTGCTGAAGGGGTGAGAATAATCCGGAAAGGGTGACTATATTGGCGATGTTTGTGCACCCATATTTACGACCTGGGGAGAAATTTTCATGCCGAGTTGAACACAACTTTTGAACGTCGTGACATGCCGACTCCGTGTGGTTGCCCCGCCAGGGATTCACGTAATCGAAGGAGACGTTACTACTGGAAAACTTTGGAAACGAGGAGATCGTGGGCTGGAATCGAAATTTTGGAGTGCAAAATGAAGATTTTTCGACCCCGAAAGGACATCCTATCGCCTGAGGCATAAAGGTGCGACGAGCGCCTCTGAGTGTCGATTTCGAATTCGGCTCTTATAAGCGATTCTGATAACCGAGCGGAAAGTTAAGCCCATTTGAGCGAAGGGGTGTTTGTATGCGATCGCATCGGCAGCCCGCGACTACGCTCTCAGAGAGGAATTTGGATGCCAGACCGGAAATATCTGAATCTTACTTTGTGCCGACCGGGTCGAAGTGTCGATTCCGAATTGGGGCCTCGCGGGCAGTTTCGATCGCCGGGCTAACAAATATCTTCGTCTTACCCAAGGGATACGACTATCGGTGTACTAGTACACACGCTGTGCGGTGGAATTTTGGCCCCGGAACGAAATTTCGCGAAACCACTGTCTTGTCGACCATCTCGGAGTGTCGATTCTGAATTGTGGTCATATAAGTGATTTCGGTGCCAAGGCGGAAAGTTATGCCCAGTTCTTTTGCTGAAGGGGTGAGAATAATCCGGAAGGGGTGACTATATCGGCGATGTTTGTGCACCCATATTTATGACCTGGGGAGCAGTTCTCGTGCCGAGTTGAACACAACTTCTGATCTCCGTTACAGGCCGACTCCATGTGGTTGCTCCGCCTAGGATTCACGTAATCGAGGGAGTCATTACTGCTAGAAAACTTTGGAAATAGGGAGATCGTCGGCTGGAATCACAATTTTGTAGTGCGAAATGAAAGTTTTTAGACCATGAAATGACGTATTATCTCCTGAGGCAAAAAATTACGACGAGCGCCTCTGAGTGCCGATTCCGAATTGGGGTCTTATAAGCGATTCTGATAGTCGAGTAGAAAGTTATGCATGTTTGAGCGAAGGGGTGTCCGTAGACGATCGTATCGGCAGCCCGTGACCACGCTCCCGGAGAGGAATTTAGGCACCGGACCGGAAATCTCCGAATCCGACTTTGTGCTGACCGGGTCGAAGTGCCGATTCTAAATTGGGGCGTCGCAGGCGGTTCCGATCGCCGAGCGAACAAATATTCACGCCTTACCTAAAGGGTACGACAATCGATGTACTAGTACACACACTGCGCGGTGGAATTTCGGCCCCATAACGGAATTCCATGAAACCAACGTCTTGTCGACCGTCTCGGAGTGCCGATTCCGAATTGTGGTCACATAAGTGATTACGATCCCTCGGTGGAAAGTTATGCCCAGTTCTTTTGCTGAAGGGGTGAGAATAATCCGAAAGTGGTGACTATATCGGCGATGTTTGTGCACCAATATTTACGACTTGGGGAGGAGTTCTCGTGCCGAGTTGAACACAACTTCTGAACATCGTGACAGGCCGACTCCGTGTAGTTGCCACGCCAGGGATTCACGTAATCGAGGGAGATGTTACTGCTAGAAAACTTTGGAAATGGGGAGTTTGTCGGTTGGAATCGCAATTTTGGAGTGCGAAACGAAGGTTTTTTGACGCACGAAACGACATCTTATCACCTAAGGCAAAAAGGTGTGATGAGCGCCTCTAAGTGTCGATTTCGAATTGGGGTCTTATAAGCGATTCTGATAATCGAGCGGAAAGTTATGACTGTTTGAGCGAAGGGGTGTCAGTATGCGATCGCATCGGCAGCCCGCGACCACGCTCCCAGAGAGGAATTTGGGCGCCGGACCGGAAACCCCTGAATCCGACTTTGTGCCGACCAGGTCGAAGTGCCGATTCCGAATTGGAGCCTCGCTGGCGGTTCCGATTGTTGAGCAAACAAATATCCACGTCTTCCCCAAGGGGTACGATAATCGGTGTTCTAGTACACATACTGCGGGGTGGAATTTTTCCCCCAGAACAGAATTCCACAATACCAGCGTCCTGTCGACCGTCTCGGAGTGCCGATTCCGAATTGTGGTCACATAAACAATTCTGATTCCCGGGCAGAAAGTTATGCCCAGTTCTTTTGCTGAAAGGGTGAGAATAATCCGAAAGGAGTGACTATATCGGCGATCCTTTTGCTCCCATATTTACGACCTGGGGAGAAGTTCTCGTGCCGAGTTGAGCACAACTTATGATCGTCTTGATAGGCCGACTTCGTGTGGTTGCCCCACCAGTGATTTAGAAGTGAGTATATATCTTTCCTACCCGAAAAGGAAGTGGACCAGCGGGGAGCTGGGGGTTTGTATATCCTTGGGGGGATTGTACCTTGGTTAGTGAAATCCCAAGATTTGCTTAGAGACTGGATGTAGGTCTTCCTTTTGAGAAGTATCGAACCAAGATAAAATTACTTGTATTCTTTTGTGTGATTGTTTATTTGCTTTTGCAATGCTACTCTCTATCACACTATCTAACCAAAGTTTTAAGTGGTAATTTCTATGTTTAAGTTTCTTTTTCTGCAGCGAATCTATTCACCCCCCCCCCTTTAGATAGCGTGCTACCAACTGTACCAAGTGGGCCAACAATCACAACGCTTCAATAAAGTGCACATATTTTTCATCTGACGTTCGGAACTGCGTCCGAAACTCCAAGTCGGAATCGAAACTTCGTGTCGGTCGCCACTAGGTCAGATCTGTAGATTTCTACACTGGTGCCCCAATGCCTCTCCAAGAGTGTGGCCGCAGGCACACGATCTGATCAAGTACCCGACAGCCCTTCGGTCGGACGGGTATAACTTGTCACGTCCCGACATTTAATATAACTATAAATGTTGGAACGTGAACGAATAGAAAATCAAGAGTAAATTTGAACTAATTGAGCAGAAATTTACTCGGAGGCTTCACTAAATAAAATGACTAACTGTCGGTCTATAGGTATTACATAACTCTCAGTTTACAAATTCAAAAGCAAACGCCACCAAGGGTAGTCTCTCCACACACAATCCCGATGTCCCACCTTCTAGAACTGTAGATAACCTGGAAAAAAATAGGATTTGGTGTAACTAGCCCAGTAGGATTCAATCTATTAATCAGAAGAATTAAGATAATCAAGGACAGTAAAAAGAGTTTAACCGTTAACAAGGCTAGATAACAAAGGTGACTGGACGACCAAGTCAACAGATAACTGGACGACCAAGTCAACAGATAACAAACAGGAGTACAGAAATAAGATTGCATGATCAAGAATTTAGGATAACACCTAGGTTCTGGTTCAAATCATATCTAACTGATGATAAATAACATGATGACTAATCTAGATGATAGTGATGCAATGCCAAACATCCCGGCGTCCTTTATCATTCCGCACGGCCCATAAATGAATTCGTGTGCTCCTCCCAGGACTGGACTAGCCCTATTTGCACAGGCATATTAATCAAGTGGGGTCTAAGGACCCAATAATTGTCATCATCAGTTATTCATAACCAATTGTGGTACTCAAGTATTCCAAAATTTCATGTAATCAAAGAATATGAATCCAGGTTATTGAACACAGGGAATTGTAACCAACTTGACGCTACTTGTATTTGAAGACTTCAAGGGAAATCCAAAGAAGAGTATAGGGGATAATGTGAATGATCTTTGGAGTGACATAATAGTAAATATCTAAGAGAATGAAGGAAATGGCTTACTGGCCCAATAGCCTGAAGTGTTAGCAGAAGACTAAACAAAGAAGGGTACTGGAACACTGGCCTAAACAGTGTGTCGACAGCCAGAAGGTGGCTGTCAACAGATGCTGGCATCCAGTAGCCAAATTCTGGTTTTGAGCTGTGCCTGTCGACAGGCCTGGTCTGGCTGTCGATAGGCAGGTGCATCTGTCAACAGACAGATGCTATCTGTCGACAGTCACTGGTGTTTCCAGTAGACAGGGGTTCTGGGAGCTTGGGGTTTGTCGACAAGTGCTTCCTGTCTGTCGACAGCCGCCTGGTGAACTTCCAGAAAGGGCTCTACAATCACTTTAAAGGCTTGAACAAGGAAATCTATGAATCAAAACATGATTATTAACAACTAAAACGACTTGTTCACTACTTTTTCATAAAAGACAGGGATTAATAGCATGTGGAAAAGCACAATCTATTCCTAGTTAGCTAGAAACTCTAAACAACAAAGTACTGGAGAACAATTCCTATAACAACAATCACTTGCACTCAACAAGATTTCTACATGATGAACACACACTTCCAAGAGTGTTTACAGAGTCAAAGCAACAGTTTGAGGATTAGAACAACTACACAGGGGGTTTTATAGCAAGCCAAATGGATAAGTATAAGAGAGAAAGGAAGAGAATCCTATACATGATCAGCCAAGAATTTAGAAAACGAAGTACTGGGTATACAATTCATCTAAACAACACTTGTTAAAACATGCTTACAGGATATTATCACACTTTTCTAAAGATGGCTTACAAGATAAAGGGCAGACATGTACGTGGTCAAGAACTTCTTAGCCTATGTAAAAGACAAATATGGAGGAAGAAGAAAGAATCCTACCTAACTGGAGAAAGGATGAAGCTCTCTCTTTGATGGACTCACAGCTGGAGAAAGAAAGATGATACTTTGAGTGCAATCGCAGCAGTCTCCAGTAGCTATAGCTCACAGCACCTCTGGTAAGAGAAGTGGAAGTAGCAGCTCCAGCAGCAAGTCACCCACGCAAGGGTGTAAGCACAGCCACAGCAAGCGCAGCTCGACACCTCCAGGAATACAGTAGCATCTTCAACGTACACAGCTCCAACAGCTCCAGCAGCACAGCAGACCCAGCAGAAGGAGAGTATAGAAGAGTACTGTTGGAAAGGTTCGTAAAATAGATGTTGGGGTGTTTTTATAACCCAGCCGGATTCCCATGCACGATGGCACGTCGGCCATCAAGGTGTCGAGGTATAAACCCCTTTAACCATCCAAGGCCACCTGGTTCATGCAACTCTCTAAGCCTTACACCTAAGGGACAAATGTGTAAGCTTCAATCCCATGAGAAGTGGCTCACTTAGCTCCTGCCACGTGAGCAACAGTTAATTCAAGAAATTGGTTACCGTAATTAGGTGATAATTTGGCTGGCCCCTTTTCCCTTGTTTAGGTGTCCAATCAAGTTGGAATTTTGACCATAGGCTAATGAAAAGGTTTTACAAATTATGGTGATTTTATTTTAATTTTTAGAATTTATTTTTCACCTAGTGAAAAATGCCCAGAAAATAGTTGTGTCGGCTTAATCTCGAAATCTGTACGTCAACAAATCTAGATATTTAAATTTTTTATATCACTATATTTTTTCTAGAAATTATGATATTCTCGAATTTAATTTTCGTTACAGAATTCCGGTGTCGTCCTATCGGAGCGCGCACCTCTGAGTACGACACTTGAAATATTATCTATTATCACTAATAAATATTAAGTTAAGATTAATTACATTCCATGAAAATAATTATGTTAATAATCAAATTTTCTCATTTTCCTAATAAATAAAATTTTCGGGATGTTACATAACTTTCCCCTCAGCTACCGGAATCGCTTATAAGATCACAATTCAGAATCGGCACTCCGAGACACTCGATGCGGCTTACTGCCTCAGGCGGTAAGACTGTGCCTATGACCCAAAAAAAACTCCTTCATTTTGCCCTCCAAAATTGCAATTTCAACGGGCCTTCTCCATGTCCCTTGTGGAAATTGCATGTAATGTCTTCCCCTCACACGAATCGCTTACAAAGCCACAATCCACATTCGACTTACGCTGACTTCGGAAAATTATGGTCATATGTAATACCCCATATAAGAATATGTTAAATGGACTAATTAGCAGACTACCAACAATCGGACTAGTCATTTTCAGAGCTCGAGATGGAAAAGAACTCTGAAGTTAAGCGTGCTCAGTTGGGAGTAGTCCCAGGATGGTGACCTTCCTGGAAGTCTACCAACTGGCACGGTTGTTGGGCCAGTTTGCTGGTTGGGTCGTCACAAATGGTATCAGAGCCTTACCCAGCCGGAAGTGCAAGAACTAAGTGCCACACAGGACAAAGTGCTACGCTATGGGAGCCACCTCTTGAAGCCATAATGGCGCAAAGTGCTACATAGTGGGAGCCACCTCTTGACCTGTGGGGCCACCTCTAGAATCCTGCCTGCCTGGGGTTTGATTGTGTGCTATGTGTGAGCAGCGACGAGGACGTCGCTTATATAAGAGGGGTAGATTGTAATACCCCATATAAGAATATGTTAAATGGACTAAATTAGCAGACTACCAACAATCGGACTAGTCATTTTCAGAGCTGAGATGGAAAAGAACTCTGAAGTTAAGCGTGCTCAGTTGGGAGTAGTCCCAGGATGGGTGACCTTCCTGGGAAGTCTACCAACTGCACGGTTGTTGGGCCAGTTTGCTGGTTGGGTCGTCACATCATATCAGCATGAGAATTCATCCTGAGGCAGTGAATGCTTGCACATGAACCCCCGCGATACATTCACCCAATCTGGCTTATTCTCACCTTTTAAGCCAAAACAATGAGAACATTCCGCTTGGTGATCGGAATTATTTGTAAGACTTAAGTTCAGAATCGGCACTCTGAGACGGTAGACATAACACTGTTTTCACAAAATTATGTTCTGAGGCCAAAATTCCAGCCGAGAGAGTGACTATAAGTACACGATTTCGATCGATTATCCCAACGCTTCAGTAAAGCACACATATTTCTTCGCCCGACAATCGAATCCACTTATGAGACCCCAATTCAGAATCAACACTTCGCGTCTATCTCCACTAGGCTGGATCCACATATTTCTACACCGGTGCCCCAATGCCTCTCCGGGAGCGTGGCCGCAGGCACACAATCTGATCGAGTATACAACACCCCTTCGGTCGAACGGGTATAACTTTGCGCTATGTTATCAGATTCGCTTATATGACCACAATTCGGAATCGACACTCGGAGACGCTCGACATCACTTACTGCTCGAGGCAGTAAGATGGTGCCTATGACCAAAAAAAAACCTTCATTTTGCCCTCCAAAATTGTGATTTCAGTGGGCCTTCTCTACGTCCCTTGCGGAAAAATATGTGTAACGTCTTCCTCGATCACAAGAATCGCTTGCAAAGTCACAATCTATAGTCGGCCTACCCCGACGGTCGAGACATTATGGTCATCTCGGCACAAGAATTCCTCCCCGAGGACGTGAATGCATCAACACGAACCGCGGCGATATATTCACCCCTTCTGGCTTATTCTCACACCTTCAGCGAAAACGGCTAGAACGTTCCGCTCGGAGATTGAAATCATTTGAAAGACCTTAGTTCAGAATCGACATTAAGAGACGCTCGACATGACACTGGTTTCATGAAATTCTGTTCTGAGGCTGAAATTCCACTATGGAGCGTGACTATAAGTACACGATTTCGACCGATTATCGCAACGCTTTAAGAAAGCGCACATATTTCTTCGCCCGGCAATCGGAACAGCTTCTGACACCCTAATTTGGAATCGACACTTCGAGTCAGTCGCCACTAAGCTGGATCCGTTGATTTCTACATCGGCGCCCCAATGCCTCTCCAGAAGCGTGGCCGGAGGCACACAATCTGATAGAGTACATGACATCCCTTCTATCAGATGGGCATAACTTTCCCCTCAATAATCGGAATCACTTTTAAGACCCGAATTCGGAATCGACACTCCGAGACGCTCGATGCTGCTTACTGCCTCACATGCTAAGACGGCTCTTATGACCCAAAAAAAAACCTTCATTTCCCCCTCCAAAATTACTATTCTAGTGGATCTTCTCCACATCCCGTGCAAAAAAAATGCTCGTAACATCTTCATTTATCACATGAATCGCTTGCAGAGCCACAATCTAGAGTCGACCTACCCCGATGGTCGGAAAATTGTGGTCATCTCGACAAGAGAATTCCTCTCGAGGCTATGATGCATGCACATGAATCCCCATGATGTATTCACCCCTTCTGGCTTATTCTCACTCCTTTAGCTAAAAAGACCAAAACGTTCCGCTCGGTTATCGAAATCATTTGTAAGACCTCAGTTCAGAATTGACACTCTGAGACGGTCGACATGACACTGGTTTCACGAAATTTCGTTCAGAGGCCAAAATTCCACACCAAAGTGTGGCTATAAGTACACGATTTCAATCTATTATCACAACGCTTCAATAAAGCGCACATATTTCTTCGTCTAGCGTTTGGAATCGCTTCCGTGACCCCAATTCGGAATCGACACTTCGAGTCGGTCGCCACTAGGCTAGATCCGCAGATTTCTACACCGGTGCCCCAATGCCTCTCCGGGACCGAGGCCGCAGGCACATGATCTGATCGAGTACACGACACCCCTTCGATCGAACGGGCATAACTTTCTACTCGGTTATCGGAATCGCTTATAAGACCACAGATCGGAATTGGAACTCCGAGATGCTCGATGCCGCTTACTGCATTAGGCAGTAAGACGGCACTTACGACCAAAAAAAAACTTCATTTCGCCCTCCAGAATTGTGATTATAGTGGGCCTTCTCCACGTCTGTAGTCTGTAGAGGACAATGCACGTAACGTCTTCCTCTATCACACGAATCAGTTGTAGAGCCACAATCTACAGTCAGCCTACCCCTACGGTCGGGAAATTGTGGTCATCTCAGAATGAGAATTCCTCTTGAGGCCGTGAATGCATGCACACGAACCCCCGTGACATATTCACGACTTCTGGCTTATTCTCTCCCCTTCAACAAAAATGGCGAAAACATTCCACTCGGTGATCGAAATCAATTGTAGGACCTCAGTTCGGAATTGTCACTCTGAGACGGCCAACATGACACTGTTTTCACGAAATTCTATTTCGAGACCAAAATTCCACCACAAAGCGCGACTATAAGTACACAATTTCGATTGATTATCGCAACGCTTCAGCAAAGCGCACATATTTCTTTGCCTGACGATCGGAACCGCTTCCAAGACCCCAATTCGAAATCGACACTTCAAGTAGGTCACCACTAGGCCGAATTCGTAGATTTCTACACCGGTTCCCCAATGCCATGCTGGGAGCGTGGCCGCAGGCACACGATCAGATCGAGTACATGACACCCCTTCGGTCAGACGAGCATAACTTTCTGCTCGGTTATCGAAATCGCTTATAAGACAACAATTCAGAAACTGCACACCGAGATGCTAGACATCGCTTAATGCATTAGACAATAAGACAACGCCTATGACCCAAAATAAAACTTCATTTTGCCATCCAAAATTGTGATTCCAGTGGGCCTTCTTCATGCCTCTTGCGAAAAAAATGTGTGTAACGTCTTCCTCGATCACATGAATCGCTAGTAGAGCCACAATCCATAGTCGGCCTACCCCGACGGTCAGGAAATTGTGGTCATCTTGGCATGAGAATTCCTCCCGAGGTCGTGAATGCATGCACACGACCCCAATATATTAACCACTTCTGGCATTTTCTCTCCCCTTCAGCGAAAATGGCGACAACGTTCCGCTCGGTGATTGGAATCATTTGTAAGATCTTAATTTGGAATCAGCACTCTAAGACAGTCGACATGACATTGGTTTCACAAATTTTTGTTTCGAGAACGAAATTCCACCACGAAGCGTGACTATAAGTACACGATTTTGATCGATTATCGCAATGCTTCAGCAAAGCGCACATATTTCTTCGCCCGACGATCGGAACCGCTTCCGAGACCCTAATTCGGAATTGACACTTCGAGTCGGTCACCACTAGGTCGAATCCGCATATTTCTACACAGGTGCCCCAATGCCATGCCGGGAGCGTGGCTGCAAGCACACGATCTGATCGAGTACACGACACCCCTTCGGTCAGACGGGCATAATTTTTCGCTCGGTTATCGGAATCGCTTATAAGACAACAATTCAAAATTGGCAAACTGAGATGCTCGGCGTCGCTTACTGCATTAGGCAGTAAGACGATGCCTACGACCCCAAAAAAAAAGCTTCATTTCGTTCTCCAAAATTACAATTCCAGTGGGCCTTCTCCACGTCCCTTGCGGAAAAATGTGTGTAACGTCTTCCTCGAACACACAAATCATTTGCAGATCCACTATCCACAGTCAGCCTACCCCGAAGATCAGGAAATTGTGGTCATGTCAGCACGGCAATTCCTCCTGAGGCCGTGAATGCATGCATATGAACCCCCACGATATATTCACCACTTCTGGCTTATTCTCTGCCCTTCAGCGAAAACGGCCAGAACGTTCCACTCGGTCATCGGAATCATTTGTAACTCCTCAGTTCGGAATCAACACTCTGAGATGGTCAACATGAAACTGGTTTCACAAAATTCATTTTCGAGGCCGAAATTCCAACCTGGAGCGTGGCTATAACTACATGATTTTGATCAATTATTGTAACGTTTCAGTAAAGTGCACATATTTCTTGGCCCGGCATTCGGAACTGCTTTTGTGACCCCAATTCGGATTCGACACTTCGAGTCAATCTCCACTAAGCCAGATCTGTAGATTTCTACACCGGTGCCCCAATGCCTCTCCGGGAGCGTGGCCGCAGGGACATGATCTAATCGAGTACACGACACCCCTTCAGTCGAATGGGCATAACTTTCAACTCGATTATCAGAATCGCTTATAAGACCACAGATCGGAATCAGAACTCTGAGACGCTTGACGCCACTTACTGTATTAGGCTGTAATACGGCACCTATGACCCAAAAAAAAACTTCATTTCGCCCTCCAGAATTGCGATTCCAATGGGCCTTCTCCACGTCTCTTGCGAACAAATGCGTGTAACGTCTTCCTCAATCACATGAATCAGTTGTAGAGCCACAATCCACAGTCGACCTACCTCGACGGTCGGAAAATTGTGGTCATCTCGGCACAAGAATTCCTCCCGAGACCATGAATGCATGCACACGAACCCCCACGATATATTCACCAATACTTCTAGCTTATTCTCTCCCCTTCTGTAAAAACGACGAGAACGTTCCGCTCGATGATCGAAATCATTTGTAAGACCTCAGTTTGAAATAGGCACTCTAAGACAGTCGACATGACACTGGTTTCACGTAATTCTATTTTGAGACCAAAATTCCACCACGGAGCGTGACTATAAGTACATGATTTCGATCGATTTTCACAATGCTTCAGCAAAGCGCACATATTATTTCTCCCAACAATTGGAACCGCTTTCAAGACCCCAATTCGGAATCGACACTTCGAGACGGTCACCACTAGTCCCAATCCGTAGATTTCTACACCGATGCCCCAATGACACGCCGGGAGCGTGGCCGCAGGCACATGATCTGATCGAATACACGACACCCCTTCAGTCAGACAGGCATAACTTTCTGCTCGGTTATCGAAATCGCTTATAAGACAACAATTCGGACTCGGCACACCAAGATGCTCGACGTCGCTTACTGCATTAGACAGTAAGACAGCACCTACGACCCCAAAAAAAACTTCATTTCACTCTCCAAAATTGCGATTACAAAAATTGCGATTACAGTGGGCCTTCTCCATGTCCCTTGCGTAAAAATGTGTGTAACATCTTCGTCAATCACACGAATCGCTTGTAGAGCCACAATCCACAGTCAGTCTACCCCGACGGTCGGAAAATTGTGGTCATGTCAGCACGACAATTCCTCCCAAGGCCGTGAATGCATGCACACGAACCCCCGCGATATATTCATCACTTCTAGCTTATTCTCTCCCATTTAACAAAAACAGCCAGAATGTTCCACTCGGTGATCAGAATCATTTGTAAGTCCTCAGTTCAGAATCAACACTCCGAGATGGTCGACATGACACTGGTTTCACGAAATTCTATTTTGAGGCCAAAATTCTACCCCGAAGCGTAACTATAAGTACACGATTTCGTTCGATTATCGCAACGCTTCAGTAAAGCGCACATATTTCTTCGCCCGGCGATTAGAACTGCTTCCGACACCCCAATTCGAAATCGACACTTCGAGTCAGTCACCACTAGGTCAGATCCACAGATTTCTTCACCAGTGCCCCAATGTCTCTCTGGGAGTACACGACACCCCTTGGTTTGGACGGGCATAACTTTCTGCTTGGTTATCGGAATCGCTTATAAGACCACAGATCAAAATCGGCACTCCAAGGCGCTCGATGCCGCTCACTGCCTCAGGTGTAAGATGGCACCTACGACCTAAAAAAAACTTTCATTTTGCCCTCCAAAATTGTGATTCCAGTGGGCCTTCTCCATGTCCCTTGCGGAAAAATGCTCGTAATGTCTTCCTCGATCTCACGAATTAGTTGCAAAGCCACAATCCAGTGTTGGCCTACCCCAATGGTCAAGAAATTGTGGTCATCTCGACACAAGAATTCCTCTCGAGGCCGTGAATGCATGCACACGAACCCCTGCAATATATTCACCCCTTCTATCGTATTCTCACCCCTTTAGCTAAAATGGCCAGAACGTTCCGCTTGGTGATCAAAATCATTGTTTGACCTTTGTTCAGAATCGGCACTCCGATACGCTCGACATGACACTGGTTTCACGAAATTTCGTTCCGAGGCAAAAATTCCACCCCGAAGTGTGGCTATAAGTACACGATTTCGATCCATTATTGCAATGCTTCAGTAAAGCGCACATATTTCTTCGCCCGGCATTTGGAACTGCTTCTGATCCCCCAATTCGGAATTGACACTTCTAGTTGGTCGCCACTAGGTCAGATCCACAGATTTCTACACTGGTGCTCCAATGCCTCTCTGGGAGCGTGGCCGCAAGCACACAATTTGATCGAGGACACGTCACCCCTTCATTCGGACGGGCCTAACTTTCCGCTCGGTTATCGGAACCGCTTATAAGACCACATTTCGGAATCGGCACTACGAGAAGCTCGACGTCACTTACTGCCTCAGGTGGTAAGCTGACACCTACGACTCAAAAGAATCCTTCATATCTCCCTTCAAAATTATGATTCCAGTGGGCCTTCTCCACGTCCCTTGCGAAAAAATGCGCGTAACGTCTTCCTC
This sequence comes from Colocasia esculenta, assembly GCA_014218235.1. Taxonomy (NCBI): domain Eukaryota; kingdom Viridiplantae; phylum Streptophyta; class Magnoliopsida; order Alismatales; family Araceae; genus Colocasia; species Colocasia esculenta. Next base: position 209,550,836 of record CM024753.1, read on the forward strand.
GATCACACGAGTCGCTAGCAGAGCCACAATCCAGAGTCGGGCTACCCCGATGATCGAGAAATTGTGGTAATCTCATCACGAGAATTCCACTCGAGGCCGTGAGTGCATGCACACGAACTCCCATAATATGTTCACCCCTTTTGGCTTATTCTCACCTCTTCAGCTAAAATGGCCAGAACGTTCTGCTCACTGATCGAAATCATTTGTAAGACCTTAGTTCGGAATCGGCACTCCGAGATGGTCGACATGACACTAGTTTCACAAAATTATGTTTCGAGTTCAAAATTCCACCCCAGAGCGTGACTATAAGTACACAATTTCGATCGATTATCGCAACGCTTCAGTAAAGCGCACATATTTCTTCGCCCAACGATCGAAACCGCTTCCAAGACCCCAATTCGGAATCGACCCTTCGAGTCAGTCACCACTAGGCCAGATCCGCAGATTTCTACACCGGTGTCGCAATGCCTCTCCGGGAGCGTGGCCGTAGGCACACGATCTGATCGAGGACACGACACCCCTTCAGTCGAATGGGCATAACTTTCTGCTCGGTTATCGGAATCGCTTATAAGACCACAGATCGGAATTGCTTACGCTCAACGTCGCTTACTGCCTCAAGCGGTAAGGCAACACCTACAACCCAAAAAAATCCTTCATTTCACCCTCCAAATTGTGATTCCAGTGGGCCTTCTCAACGGCCCTTGCGAAAAAATGCACGTAACGTCTTCCTCAATCTCACGAATCACTTGCAGAGCCACAATTTAGAGTCTGCCTACCCAATGGTCAAGAAATTGTGGTCATCTCATCACAAGAATTCCACTCGAGGCCGTGATTGCATGCACATGAACTCCCATGATATATTCACTCCTTCTGAGTCTCTGACTTATTCTCACCTCTTCAGCTAAAATGGAGAGAACGTTCCGCTCGGTGATCGGAATCATTTATAAGACCTCAATTCGGAATCGACACTCCGAGACGGTCAACATGACACTGGTTTCACAAAATTATGTTCCGAGGCCAAAATTCCACCCCAGAGAGTGACTATAAGTACATAATTTCGATCGATTATCGCAACGCTTCAGTAAAGCGCATATATTTCTTCGCTCGATGATCGAAACCACTTCCGAGACCCCAATTCGGAATCAACACTTCGAGTCGGTCACCACTAGTCCGGATCCGCATATTTCTACACCGGTGCCCCAATGCCTCTCCGGAAGCGTGGCCGCAGGCACACGATCTGATTGAGTACACGACACCCCTTTGACCGGAGGGGCATAACTTTTCTCTCGATTATCGTAATCGCTTATAACACCACAGATCAGAATCGGTACTCTAAGACGCTTGACGCCGCTTTCTGCATTAGACAGTAAGATGGCGCCTACGACCTAAAAAAAACCTTCATTTCTCCTTCCAGAATTGCAATTCCAGTGGGCCTTATCCACGTCCCTTGCGAAAAAATGTGTGTAATGTTTTCCTCAATCACACGAATCGCTTGTAGAACCACAATCCACAGTCGGCCTACTCCGACGGTTGGGAAATTGTGGTCATCTTGGCACGACAATTCCTTCCGAGGCCGTGAATGCATGCACACGAACCCCCGCGATATATTCACCACTTTTGGCTTATTCTCTCCTCTTCAGCAAAAACGGCCAGAACGTTCCACTCGATGATCGGGATCATTTGTAAGCCCTCAGTTCGGTATCAACATTCTGTCATGGTCGACATGACACTGGTTTCACAAAATTCCGTTCATTGGCCGAAATTCCACCCTGAAGCGTGACTATAAGCACATGATTTTGATCAATTATCGCAATGCTTCAGTAAAGCACACATATTTCTTCATTCGGCGATTGGAATCGCTTCCGAGACCCCAATTCGGAATTAACACTTCGAGTCGGTCGCCACTAAGTCGGATCCGCATATTTCTACATCGAAGTCCCAATGCCTTTCCGGGAGGCACACGATCTGATCGAGTACAGGACAGTACCCCTTCGGTCGGACGAGCATAACTTTCTGCTCGAGTATCGGAATCACTTATAAGACCACAATTCGGAATCAACACTTTGAGACACTCGACACCTCTGACTGCCTCAGATAGTAAGACGGCGCCTACGACAAAAAAAAAAACATTAATTTCGCCCTCCAAAATTGTGATTTCAGTGGGCCTTCTCCACGTCCCTTGCGGAAAAATACGCGTAACGTCTTCCTCGATCACACGAATAGCTTGTAGAGTCACAATTCACAGTCGGCCTACCCCGACAGTCGGGAAATTGCTTTGACTTTGTCCCCCGGGATCTACCACAGGTTGGGTTTGAGAGCCGTGTGATAGGTTGTGGTCATCTCGGCACGAGAATTCCTCCCGAGGCCGTGAATGCATGCACACGAACCCCCGCGATATATTCACCTATTTTGGCTTATTCTCACCCCTTAAGCGAAATTGGCCAGAACGTTCCGCTCGGTGATCGGAATCATTTGTAAGACCTTAGTTTGGAATCGGCACTTCAAGATGGTTGACATGACACTGGTTTCACGAAATTTCATTTCGAGGCCAAAATTCCACCATGAAGCGTGACTATAAGTACACGAGTTCGATCGATTATCGCAACACTTCATTAAAGTGCACATATTTCTTCGCCCGGCAATCGGAACCGCTTCCGAGACCTCAATTCAGAATCGACACTTCAAGTCGGTCGCCACTAGGCCGAATCAGCATATTTCTACACATGTGCCCCAATGCCTCTCCGAGAGGCACACGATCTAATCGAGTACACAATAGTACCCCTTCGGTCTGACGGACATAACTTTCTGCTCGGTTATCGGAATTGTTTATAAGACCACAATTCGGAATCAGCACTCCGAGACGCTCGACATCTCTGACTACCTCAGATAGTAAGATGGCGCTTACGATCCCAAAAAAAAAATTTCATTTCACCCTCCAAAATTATGATTTCAGTGGGCCTTCTCCACGTCCCTTGCGGAAAAATACGCGCAACGTCTTCCTCGATCACACGAATCGCTTGCAAAGTCACAATCCATAGTCGGTCTACCCCGACGGTCGAAAAATTTTGGTCGTCTCAGCATGACAATTCCTCCCGAGGCTGTGAATGCATGCACACGAACCGCAACGATATATTCACCCCTTCTGGCTTATTCTCACCCCTTCAGTGCAAATGGCCAGAATGTTTCGCTTGGTGATCAAAATCATTTTTAAGACCTCAGTATGGAATCAGCACTTCGAGACGGTCAACATGACAATGGTTTAACGAAATTCTGTTTCGAGGCCGAAATTCCACCTTAGAGCGTGACTATAAGTACACGATTTCGATCGATTATCACAACGCTTCAGTAAAACGATTCGAATGTTGTACATAAACGTAAGGGAGTTTATGCTAAATTCTGTATAGAAGAAGAGTCTTTGCCATAGATGAACTCATTACGAATCTATGAAAAAATATGTTTTATGGAGTGTGGGCAACCCAAAAAAATTCTACTAGGGTTTGCCACAGCTAGGCCAGCCCACTAAAAGACCCATTAACAAGACCCAAATGACCTCTCACCTAGGGGGCCCAATATGTCCATGCTAGGGGTGACTTTACAAAACTTATCACCATCCCTTCCCCACCTTAAAAAAGGTGGCTGCTGCAGAAAGGCTGGGGCTGGACGGGTTGGGCAGAGCAACAAAAAAAATCAGAAAAGAGAGAGCAAAAGGCTTGCGTAGGAAGAAAGCTTCTTGGCTGGGCCTGGAGTTTTGCCGAAGAGAAGTGAAGCAGCAAAAGAGAAGAGAAGGAAGGGTGAGCAGGAGAGCAAAGGGGGGAAAAGGGACTATTGCGGTAGTCTCGTCCTCACTTTTTTTTATCTTTCTTTCCTCTCTCTTGTAATCTTCTATCCCCTCAATAGTAAAAGCTTCCTTTCTTTCATTCCCCCTTGAGTTGCATCTGTTTTGGTGAATCTTTTTTTGGTGTACAGAACTGAAGTGATTCTTTTCTTTATGCATGAGTTGTGTTCTGTCGTCTTTGTCTCTTCCCCTTTCATTTTTTTTATCATCTTTCCCTCTCTTCATGAGACCCTGACGTCCCATCCTCTCTGGGCAATAAGGAATGTAATTTGATGCCCAACCTTATTTCCAAGGGAGCAAATGAGAACAGTGCTATTGGGTACCCCTTTGCCCATCAAAGGGCGCCCAGTGAGGGTTTTGCCCACAGCCATACCTATATTTTTGAATAGATGAAGCTGGGTGAGGGGTGTGGGGAGCCTATTGCTGTGCACAGCCCTCTTTCCCTTCCATCATTTCAGCTTTAAGATATAGTTTCCCTTTCCTTTTTTTTTTCTGGGCATCGTTTCCCAGTCATGAGTATTGATTTTTGATATTTTCCTTTGGGTTTTGCTCATCCACCATGGCGGCTGGGGACCCAATCCTGAGAGGTTAGGTAAAACAATATCTATGCCTCATATATTGGGTTTGAGAACAGCCGAGTTGCTACCTAATACCCCTCATCACTGTCCTTCCCTTTGGAAATGCATGCTGCAGATTCGCTGGGATGGTGAGTTTGAAAGAGAAAGGTTTGGACAACTCAATGTCCAGGCCTTGTCTCAGACTCCAACACAATCCATGAATGACTAAGACTTGTAAGAGGCATTTCCCTAATTCCCTATGACCGAGTTTCACCAGATCTAGTTCTGTTTGAGACTGACCATATGTTGCAAAATCGCAGTTTTATAAAGCTTTAAACACCAAGGGTTGGATAATTCATATCTAAGCCCTGTTTAAGCTTAAAATGGTTTCATCACATGCTGGATATCATATCATCCCAACCGGAGGCTCAGATCCATCATGTGTTTTGAGAACTGTGTATAACAGTGCTGCAGAATCGCAGTGACTTGACGCCCCAGACACAAAAGGTTCGATAATCTGATATTTGTGACTCGTCTGGGCCCAAATATGACCCTTCTAGGGTTTGGATGTCACCCTCCCAGTGTTCGGATCCTCCGTATATCTCATGTTTCATGCATAACAAGTGCTGCAGAATCGCACAGACCTGAGAACAGTGATGCCGAATCGGCAGGGTGCTCTGTAGAATCAGTGACCAAGAGCCTTGTGAGTCTGCAAGGCTTATTGCCAAATTACGTGAACAGACCCCCTGCCGAATCACTCAGGCAGAAACATTAGTCTTGCAGATTCAACCATAAATGAGAAATCCATGAGACTCTGGGTTAGATAATGCGATATCTATGCCCAGTTAAATGGACTCAAACACCGTTTGGTCACTAATCGGGTTCATTTTTGGTCTCGGTGACAACTGGTCTCCTATTAGGCATGCCTTGGAAACCAGCACCGTGTACCATTTGGGTGATGTCATCTTTAGGCATACACCTTGTCTTCTGTACCATCTCCATCGCAGTGGACGAGTATCATGTTTTTTCCCCCATCATCCAGCATGAGGGGAAATGCTGCCGGATTTTCGTTCGAACATTCGAATCGGTGAGCCCTTCCTTATTCCACTATTTGAGTGAATCTGCATCCTCTCAACAATGCATTGTCGACTCAACAGCTCTGCCGATTCGATCGGCAGCCCTGCCGATTCAATAGTCTTGTTGATTCAGCATGTCTTGCCGATTCAACAGTCCTGCCGATTCGGCACTCCTGTCAATTCTGCACATGTCTTGCCGATTCGGCAGGGTACTCTGTCGAATCAGTCTACTCTGTCGAATCAGTCTACCCTGCCGAATTAGTCTGCCTTGTCGAATCAGGGCCTGTTTTGCCGATTCTATCCACTTGTCGAATGAGTCTGGATGCCGAATTAGTTTGCTTGATGATTGAATGATTTGTCTGCCTTGCAGAATAGGCTTAATGGTGTTGAATCACGAAAAGAACCATGACGATTAAGAGCATGTCAAATCTATTGCATGACTAAAAAAATAGAAAAATGTAATAAATAAAAGAACAAATGAGCAAATTGACCCCAAGTAATGAGCACACACACTTAACTCTCTTGCAATTTTAACTGCAAATTTGGAGTTTATTTCTGCACCTTTATCAAATGTCCTATTTTAGGTCACAAGACTTTCTAATCTGATGATTAATCAAAGGTTTTCTCTTTTAAAGAGATGTAATTAACGTTGTTGCGCTTAGGCAACGACGGGATCTTGGTCCCGACCCGATACTCACTTTCGTTTGACAAAGTAAAACGGTGCGTAAATAGACCTAAAATCCTTCGACTCTCGGAGGTAGAACATGTTGTCACTTCGGTAACTGGCACGTCTGCGCTATGCAATTGCCGATTCATCTCTCGTCACTACCGCTCAAGTAGCACTCGACGGGACTTGAATTCGCAATATGCATTCATACACACGAGAACATGATAAAAGAACCTCAAAATTTTTAAAAAATAATAATTTGTGATGGATCCTAAATCCATTTCCACATGGAGAGATTTCAAATTTACCACAAACATATCTTAAATATATCTCTAACTACTTTTTTTCAAAAAATTAACTTTATTAAGTGAAGAAAAAAAAACGGATAGTTAAGAGCCGCATACAGAAACAATGGGGCTTAGGCCAGATGCTGGGTATTATATATACCCTTCTGATAATGTGAAAGTCAACCCAAAGAAAAAAAAAATCTAAATTAATAGACTATGTAACAAATACAAATAATATATCCTAAATTGGGGGAGAATTTACTAAGGTTTATAGAGACGAACGATCTCAAAAAAAGATAGGACGAAGAAAGGATTGAGGATGAAGACTCAGACGTCAGGAACATCGATCTATTTCATCATCTTCTTCTTATATATATTTTAACTATTCAAACTAAAACTATAACAATAAAAAAAACGAGTTTAGTATCCTGCAATGCGCTTCGTATCCACATATATATAAAGGTGGCCAAAGTTTCTAAGCTAAGCAGTATCGACAAAATTAATAGTGTTTCAAAAGTGAGAGCGATATCGTTACCAGAGCCGATCGACACTGTACCGTGGAAGGTGAAAGTTTAGATTATATAGATGAAAAGAATCAAAGTTCTTACTTTTTTTTTCTTTTATATTACTGATCGCATCAACTCGTAAACAGTGCAAATTACATCTTGGTTTCTTACGCGAGTGTACGCACTTTAAATTATATATATATATATATATGAAAGAAATTAAGAAATGTCATGAAAACTCTCTTCTTCGATCCTTGCTCATCCCAACAGTGCTAGATCGATCAACACCTAACCTTGGTGTACATATGTCTTAATTGCTAATCCATATCCTCATTGGCAACTATTTTTTTTTCCTAAAGAGTCCATTTATTTGAACGGAAAACCCGAGCCAAAAAATCGTTTTCAAGAAAATATTTTTTTTACTATTTAGTACTTTTGAAAATCAAAATCTAGAAAATTGTATCGCCGAAATCTCAGATTTTGGCATCCGCCATTTTCACGCGGATGCCATTTTTCTGGACATGTACAGTGATATTTGTTGAGACACTATTTATCTAAATTGTATTTTTATTTTTTTCACTTATTTAAATAGTATTTGTCAAATTTAATTATTTCTCAATAGTTAATTTATTTTTTACTTTTTTTATAAAATATATTTAGAATATTATTCATTCAAATTATATTTTTATTTTATTTCTCCACTTTTAAATTATCTTTGTCAAAGTTACTTATTTTTTATTAGTTATTTTATTTTATTTTATTTTTAATAATATTAAAAATAAAAATAAAATAAAAAATTGATGAATAGTGTTAGTACACAATGAGTATATGACTCTCTCTCATTTACGTAGATCATAAGATCTTATACCCCTCCATACAATTTTATATTTTTCTAACAACTAAATAGATAATTACATTTTCATTTTCACGTAAAACTTATTTCGTTGAAAATTATTTCTCTCTTAAACTGTTTTACATGCAATTAAGTAGACGCTCAGGTCCATTTTGATTGTATGTAAAACAGTTTCAAATCAACTTTTGGGCCAGATGTTTTAAGTACTTTTATCAGCTGGAGGCAGAAACATTAAGAAGTGACTTGTCGCCCTGGAACAGTAGGAGAACAATATATATATGAACTGGCTGCAGCTAGCACGAGGTGACGATCGAGTAGTACTGATGACCCACATACACAAGAGGCTATGCATGATGCACGCTGGCCTCGTAATGTGACGGGGGAATTGGCCGAGTAGGCAGGGATTCTCTCCCTTCCCCTTAGACCCCAGCTGTGGTGTCTTGGAAGATAGCTACTAATTCCTTCTGGTCCTGTGGAAGCAGGTGTGTGCTGTGCATGGGAGAGAGAGAGATGTACGTACGTGTTTGCATGTGAGAGAGTGAGACCATGTGAATCCATCGAAATCCGAACGCCGTGTGGAGGGCGCCATCTATCTCATCTGGCGTTGCAGCTGTCGGCCGCTGTTCTCGGTTGGAGGGCATCTCACCAGAGAATATAAATGGCAGGGGCCGGCAACCGCGTCAAACTCTGCCTCCGAAAGGAAGCCAACCCACCACACACACACCTCTGTTCGTGTCAGCTCTTCTGCATGTGATCCGGGTTTTGGGTTCGATCGCCATCTTCGCTGCGTCAAAGCATGGGCGCTGTCAAAAATACGATGGCAAGTGTCCTTCAGCTGGCATGGATATTGAGGTCGCTCTCCCGCCCCCACACAAAGTCACATCCTGAGCTGCACTCCTTTCAAAAGCCAAGGTCTCTCTCTCTCTCTATCTATATATAGAGAGAGAGGAGTGCTACAGTACTTAAGATCCGACGCTGCTTTAAAAAAAAAAAAAAACACCGTCGAACATGTCTGGGGCGCACGTGATACACAGTTGGGTGACCGTCTGATTTCAATCCGACGGCCACGCTATACTACGGCCGTAGCATAACATTTGCGTGTGTGTATGTATATCTCACACACACACACCAACTAGGTTCTGTGTCCAGAGAGAGAGAGAGAGAGAGAGAGAGAGAGAGAGAGAGAGTTTACTGCTGGATGGTGACGACACAGAAGGAGCTGGCAACACAGTGTCATCTGTGGCGTTTTGGGTGGGAAGTTCCATGACACTTGAGTACGTAGAAATCTCCTTTCCATAGATAGCTGGATTATTGCTGGACGGATCCTCATATGTAGGGCATGCCATGCCACGCGAAGATTGGTATCTGAGAACGGATAAGGGGGGCAGTTCATGTCATAGACGCGTGGGCTCCATTATCTTTCTGTAGGAGTTTACATCAATTAACAGCGAGAAAGATTTTGTGCACTTTCAAAAATACACAAAGTGTAATCTAAATAGACAATTAACTCATGTGGCATCATTTACATGGGTTGGTAACTCATGTGACACCCAAAAAAATGGTACCACATAGGTTAGTTGTCCATGTAGATTGCACTTTGTGCATTTTTGAAAGTACACAAAATCTCTCATTAACAGCAACTTGAGAAATTAAAAGAGTCAGTGTGGAGAAAGACTTTGTGCACTTGAGAAAATGCACAAAGTGTATTCCACATGGGCAAATTACCCATGTGGCGCCACTTTTTGAGTGTCACATGGGTAAATTACCCATGTGCATTGTGCCACATGAGTAATTTACCCATGTAGAATACATTTTATGCACTTTCTCAAGTGCACAGTCTTTCTCGTCAGTGTGATCTTGGTTTATAGAGCAGCAGCATGCCAGACGAGGGCCGTCACTTTCTTTGAAACCCGTTTTGTTGGTGTCTTAGGCTAGCACACCTATAGAGTCACAGAAGGCATATATATATATCATTCTTAATTTTTTTATAAGATTAGAAGAATAAGATTAATAACCAGAGATAAAGAAGCAAAACCGAATAAAAAGAATGATCGATATCTGTTTCTTCCTTACCCTAGCTAGGTTTTAGGTTGTGAAGTCTAATTTATTAAACATGGAATGAAAATTATGGTTATGTATCTTTATGATATGCTTCTCATACCTCTGGTAAGTAGAAATGGAAGAAAATGCCAAGTGGGTGTGTTGAAAGAGAAATACTTGTTATAAATCTGATCTAGTAATAAATCTTATGTAAATTGTTTGTCAAGTAATTTTATTGACTCAAGATCTTGTCAAATCTTTCTCTTATCTCTCTCTTCTCTAACTAATGAAATTATTTGACAAATAATTCATATGAGATTAGTCATCGAACATGGATTGGTAACAAACATATCTCGTGCTTCTGTAAAACTCCTATGATCACCCGCCCTCTTCATATGTTTGGATTTGGATACTACCTACTTTCTGACAATTTCACTTTAACGACGTGGCCCCCAACATGCATGCTCGTTCATTAGCCAATTGCCATGGCGATAATGCTCGCTTCATGGAGAAGCATCTCGTCGTTAATTTTTCTCACCCTGGTGAAGGCGGAGTTTCGATTATTTCGCAGTGGACAGACTGGGGATTCGATTAGAAATTGGATTGCACAGCAGAGCATTCATATTTCGCATCTGACATCGTGACATGCACTGACGGATTAATATATTATCTTTTTATCTAGTACTTCAGAATTCATCTTTTTTTTTAGGAAAAATTAATTAGACATCTCTGACTGTAATAGGGAGGTCTTTACTGTAACATAATTTAACGTATATTGTAACTAGAGATAATATTTATTGTAATGAGTTACAACTTTGTCGGAGACAAAAAAAATAAATCAAATATCTATTAAAGACTCTTAATTAATTTATCCTTTTTTTTATACAGAACAATATTTTGACCCACAGGGCTGTGACCCGTATTTGGCCCAATAAGGCTAGCTCTAAACACAGGGCTGTGACCCGTATCTGGCCCAATAAGGCTAGCTCTAAACACGAGCAATAGTAGCTATAAAGAACGAGGACAATAGTGTTGGCCTACGAGTACAAGCCCACCTTTATTTTCTCAAGGAACATGTGAGCTTGATGTATATAAGGCTTCTATACAAGTATCTTGAGCATACATTTCATTCCTGTTTGTGAGCATTAGAATAGATGAAGCTTCTTATGTCCCTGACTTAGGATCTGGGAGGACTGAGGTAAGTTTTTAATGTATATGTTCATGTGTTTTAATTCTATCGACCTTTCTCTTGTCAGTCCTTGTATGATAAGTGATGGCCCTCGTATTCGAGGTTTGGTTTAATTGGCAAGATACACCATATAATATTAGTAGGATCAAGATTCAGCTGCAACTGGGGCCAGGTTTAGGAAGAGGTATTCCAGAAGAAAACTAAACAAGTTACCAGTTCCAACGAGAAGAAGATCCCATGGTTAAAGGAGTGACCCAGTTGAGCCCACGAACATTTTAGAGGCGTTTGCAACACCCAAGGAGATGTTTCTAAAGCCAGAAGGACCTGTTTGTAGGGAATTGGGTCCAAGGCTAAATACCCAGGTTTCGAGGAGTAAGAGCTAATTGTAAAATATCAAAAGGACTAAACATCAGAGACCCCAATAAAAGGCAGCAAGAATGCTGGAACAGCTGAAGAGTACCACAAATAACATGGTGCAAACTTTGTTTTTTCTTCAAAACAAAGAAAGAGTCTCAGGTTTTTCTTTTCTCTATTTTGTCACAATACACCAGTTACAGATTAATTGCACAATTTTGGAACTGCATTCACATGCCTATCTTTTATTCTCTGAAATTTTACACAATGAATAAATAAAGGCAGGCATGATGCTACTTTCAAACTAGGGAGAGATTGAAAACAGCTTTATGACACCTCGCCAGGAAAGAGCTCCAACTTACACATAATATAATATGCAAGAAACAGGGTTTACAAGAATGGGGAAAAAATATACTAACTTAGTCTACAAGCCTAGTAACTTACATAAAAATGGATGGCCGTCCTACAAGCTGCTAATGTATACAACTAATTTTCTTATTTGTTCTGAGGCATCCTCAAAAGAACTTTGAAAACAAAAAGGTAAAAGCTGATGATGCTGCAAAAACGGGCTGCTTTCTACAAATTCCTAATGGGATGTTGCATCTTGCCGATACACGTCAAACGACAACTATAACTCAGAAGTCCTCTCCAGTCTGGAACTCAAGAAAAGGATGCTGCTTGTAGGAAAGAAGAAAAGTTGTGGAAATTCATTCAGCACGGGGTAGCAAGAAAGCGAAGCCCGAGTTCTCACGGATAAGAGTCGGCGGTTCAATATCAGAAATATCAATCTGTTCCATCGATTTTGAAAAGTCATCAACTGAAAATGGTATGCTGCATGAACATAATAGAATGAGCATCACTGAATTTCAAAAGAGAACAGCAAGACCCTTCATCATCCTGAATTTTGTATTTACCTGGAATCATCATCCAATAAGAATGAATTGCTGACAGCATTGTTTGAGTCCTCAGTCATCAGTATTCTCATGTTAGATATAACCTGAGAAGTAAATGTCATAAACACAAAGTGAAAAAGATAATTGAAAATTACCCATGTTAGATATAACCTAAAGAAGTAAATGTCATGAAGAGTAACATAAAAAGATAATTCTGAAAAATATCCACTAAAATCAACATTAACAATGTGCACGACTTTCTTACATCTGAGGATACACTATGAGTACCATACTTGTCATCCCAGTACATTGTGCTTATCCTGTATAATTGCTGTATGCTGAGGACCTGCACAGGAAGCCAGTTAAACCACTAGGCGTCCGGGAGACATGAGCAAGAAAGTATGGAGTCATAAGGTGTCACTCACGGGACAAAGATCGTGACTTATTTCATCCAGTGTCTTCTTTGGCTTTTGATGAATTACCTAAACACAGAAAGGAGCCTTAAGAAAGAACTAAAATGATTTATCAGAAATATGAATATTTACAGACACTAAGCTACCTGCCTCTTAAATTGTGATCTTCCAATCACAGCATATTCACTCAGACATGATTTGTGAATCCTATTTTTTTTTATATTCAGATAACCCAGTTAAAATTTCTTGGTTTCACAACTTCCATTTTAGACAAAAAGATTCTGCAAGTATTTAGAACCTTGTACTAAAAACAGGGTATGCAGTGCTAATTTAATATCTATGTAGTTCTTCCTTCTGTGTTATGTCATTTTAGATAGCCAGAATTCTAATCATTAAATGACTTTAAGACAGCAGATCTGTTCTAAAACCACAGTTAAGAGCCACCATAATTCACTTCTGACAAATGTCCAAAGAATACATGTGCACCACAAGGATGAAAGGAAGAAATGTATACCAGGAAACCAATGGCTTGTCTGATATGCTTTAGTTCATCCCAAGCCGAACCTGCATACTGAAAATTCCACTTTCTTCAGGGAAAAAAAACAATTTTGTCATCGTAAAATCACAGAAAGGTAGATATTCATAATAAAGGAGAAAAAAATTAAACACAGAAAGGTAAAATATCTGAAAGCTAAGTAGCACATGAGGCTGGAAGAGATCACTCTGACTGGAAAAACAGCTTTTTCATTGCATGAGCCAGTTCTGAATTAAAAAAGCATATTCAAATGCTTGCTTCTCATCCCATAGTTCATCAGAATCAGAAAATGGATTTTCCAGTGTTGCAATGCAGCCAGACCAGAGAGAAAAGGAAGGAGAAAAGGACAGCACCATGTGAAATCCTTGCTGCAGTTTCGAGAGACCATCTATGATTAAATATTTATATTGAAAAGGATGTGGACTAACCCTGAAATCGGCCTACAGGTTAGAGCCAATCTCCTGGAACAAGGCAAAATTAGAGCCCTCAACAGTGGTCAGGAAGAAATTGGTAGACAAACCACCAGCAATCATGGCTCCTTTTATATAGGAGCTGCGTACTTTAATAGTTCAATGAGCTGAATCTCTGGTGGATCCACCGGCTATTAGACCACGCATTACACATGGGCCAGCCATTTAGGGTTGGTTTTCCAAATTCAACAACCCCCTCCCCAACAAAAAGTAGTTTCACAGGTTTTGAAATGTCAGTTTAGGAATTTGGTCGTGAACAGGTTCAAGAGTGAAGTCATAGACAAATGCTTCCAACTTCATTTCCAGTATATGATACCTCTTACAGTAAGAGAAGTCAGAAAAGCTTGTTGCCAATTCTATCTCCAACATGTTTACACTTTACACCCTACTTTCCCCAGTCCACAATTAAACTTTTCCTCAACAGTTAAAGGTTAACCTCCAACTCTATTTGAACTCTGATTAGCTCCAGATTTTGACCATACATAGACATAGTTGATGTTTGCATAGCTATTTTCTTGGAATAATTGCGCAAACAACTATGCCCTCAAAAGTTGGAACTTCCAGACTACCCTGGTTGTCAGGTTCCTCAAAGGATTCCAACTACTCGAAACAAAACCATGGGCCCGAACCAGGAAAATCATATCAGGACCAGTTGGAAATAGTCTGTTTTTTCTAGTTTCTGGATCAGCACTGATAAGTGAAAAATGAAGCTTCATAAAGGCATACATGCAAACTCCTGGATTTCGATTCAAGGTTCAGAACAGATGCTGGAAAAAGGTTTTATAAAACATGTTGAGGATGTGCCCACGCTTTTATTATTGACACTGTTTTGTTAAAATAATGGCCAATTCAACAATAAGAAAATTTTCCTCCTCCCTTAAGCTCATCTGTCTTCCTCCCTCCAGCTCCATTTTTCTTCTTCTTCATACAGGTCATGAAATACTGGATCTAACTGTCTCCCACCAGAATCAGCCAGTCTCCTGTTGCAGAGAATCAAAGCAGCTTGTTCTGGAATCAAGTTTCTCAAACTTGCTTCAGACAATGAAGAAGATGAAACACGGGCAAAAAAGGATTCTTTTTTATCAATAAACAAGTTCATTCAGATGAATATAGGGAATCCTGAAAAGATTCAACAGATACTAGCATGTTGGCATGAATGATGAAAAGAAGCATTCTGTAAGATCAATTTATCAGCTTCTGCATGTATTCTGCATGGAACCATGTATTCCACTTGTTAAATTTTATTGGGTTGGGCCTTCCAACTCAAAACCTTAAGGTGATAACTGGAGACAGCTCCACTATTATAAGCGCATTAGTATTTTCGTCCCTTTACAATGTGGGACTCTTCTTACCTGCCTCCTCACATGCAGGCCAATTTTTAGACTCTATCATATGGACCATAAACTCGGGGTGTGCAGCCTAAATCATACCATGGGCCCTAGTACCTTGAAATTTTATTGGATTGGAATTTGGACCTTCCAACCCAAAACCTAAGATGATAAGTGGAGAGGGCTCCACTCTTATAAGTGTGTTATTACAACATGGGGCTATTCTTATGCCACTCTCAGCAATTAGATGTGTCAGAATCATTCAAAATAACATACCTCATCAGTGGCTTTATAGCACCAATGTTCTAATTCAGCCAACCCAGCTTTGACATATTCACCATTGCTGAATGAGCAACATTCTCGCCTTAGCAAGAGGCTATATTCAGACAAAGAAAATCAGTAACATAGCTTCAAAGTTGTACTTACCAAAGTACAAACATTTATCCAAAGTAGTACCTGTTGAATAGTTGAACATTAATGAAAGAAAATATCTGTGTGAACACCTTCCGGACTAAAAATGGAGGAACCTGTATTTACAGAGAAACAACCAAATAAAAATACTAAAGCAAAAAAATCCCCCAATTATCTTAAACGGTTCAAGATTTCACTTTTAAATATAAAAGATCATGATTCGATAAAAGAATCCTAAAACAAATAATATACCTCTGTTTCAATTTTAAACTGAAGGTAATATATTCTTAGTTTCAATCACACTATATTTAAGATATGCACTGAAGGGAGATAGTGGGAATAATTGCCAGAGTGCACTAACATAGTTGGATTTTAGTGTATTCAAGAAACTCCCAAGGCTCCTTACAATCCCTTGCCAATGAGCAATCAAAGTTTGCTGAGCTACAACACTTGCAAGCGTACGGGCAGACCCTTTCACTAAACTTGCTCGTGATGTTCTTGGTGCCTATTCCATGAAGCATAAGATGCAATTCCTTGGTCAGTTAGAGTAGAATACTCAAGATACCAGCATCAAGGGAAATACCAGTTTGCTAGACAAAGGTTAGAAAAAAAAGTAGAAAATACAAGTGAATAGAAGTCCACTCTGATTACCTGGATACACAAGCCAAGCAAAGGAGATATTTCTTTCTTCAAATTGTCCCGGATCATTCCATATATCTTTTCCACATATGCAGTAAGTTGTTGCTTAAACAACAAAGCAGGATATTTGGCTTCAACTTGATGTATATCTACTCCACCAGCTAGGGAGCCATTTGCAAAAGAAAGGTTCACACCTGGGGGAGCTCCCCTGAAACTCTAAACAGAAAAGTAATGTAAGATGACCACTGCCAAGAAGAATAAAACAAGATTGATCCGAATACCATCATAGACACTCACTTGAGTCATTCTCCCAAATAAGGTTGCTGATGAAGATCGACGGCGTTGTGGAGCCATGCCTGCAGCACCACTCGCTTTGAGTGTACGCTGGAGCAGCAACAGCAAAGTGGAGGCATTTGACAACCAGTAGGCTAAGATATCATTGTTGTCCTGAGTCTTCATTGTATGAAGTTTACATTAAGCAATATCACACATCCATAAATAAAAGAACAAGGAAAATGTAGGGTCTAAAGTCCAGACCTCGATAGCATGGCCTATTGCCTGGATAATACGATCAAAAACACTGGTTCTCTCAACTTCAAAGGATCTCCATTGAAGAAGGCATTTGTATATAATACATGCAGCAACGGGTCTGCCCCGTGAGAAGCCCAGATGTTGTGCAATACACCTAATTAACAGATCCTGATTCTCCTGTATATCAACAGAGTTGGAAACGCAATACTTTCAGTTCTCCTAATCAAATATAGTTCTGACATTCAATTTTAAGAAATTCAGAAGAATGAACAGTGGCATCAGTAATGAATCTATGAAATGCACCTGTTGTTTCTCGTTGAGTGATCTCTGTGGTTTGTCATCTACTTCGGAAGCCTCTCTTGGGGTCGACACCGTGCCATGTGAATCCTAAGCCATACACATTGAGATTTTTCTCTAATAAGAAATGAAAAAAAGGACCTACATCTTGATTTCATGGAGTCAAATGTTGACTTACTGAAGTTGACTTTGGATCATTGTTCATAATGTGACCACTGTCGGTGTTTCTCTATCAAACCAAAAGAAGAACAGTAAGGTAACTGGAAGTTAGAAAACATGCATTAAAGTTCATGGCCAGAGTATAAGCACCTGTAGTGTTGATTTAGAGCGTCCAGAAAGAAATTTATTGGGTGCCATAGAGACAGCTTGTTGACGGAGCACCTGATTCTCTGATTCTAAGTTTGTACTCTTCTCTTGAAGTCTAATTGAAGAAAGACACAAGAAGCCATTCAATTAAACTAAAAGAAACAGCGACATCACATAGACTCTTTATACAGTTTGAGTAATGTCCGTGTAAATCATCCAAGGACAATCCTTCAAGATCAGTGAACTTGGATATTCGAACGTAAACTATGATATCAGACGCAGAGGAGAAAAACACCCTCAATGATGGATATCGAAGATCAGCATTTGCAGAAATCAAAGAACATGAAACCTGACAGAATGACAACACATTGAGCAACTAGAAATGATACATAGACCATTTTAACCATAAAAACATTCCTTGGGAAATCAGAGACTTACCAAGCATGTTAGAATCATTCACAATGAAGCAATTCATTTATGTGGTCACTCTAACTCAAACTGGTGGATTCAGATGTCTTCAAGAAGAAATTCAGTAAGAAAACAGTTGAAAACAATAAGAACCAGACATCGCATTCATCAAAAGCCAAGTAGAATGAGGGCACAAAATTTTCCTATGGTCCAAAAGCTTCTAAACCAACAATTTTCTTTCATTTCAAAGGGGAAACATCAAACACAACTAACTTTTTTGTGCCACACCTCTTTGTTCAACTTCATACGAGAGCCATTACTAACATGCTATATCTGTTGGGATCTGACAGCGAAGATACCCGAGATGATAAGCTAAACCAAAGGCATTCAGTGAGAAAAGATTACCAAAACCATCATTTCAGGTGGTCGATGTATCCCAATTAAGACCAGAAAACTTGAAGACTATTCATCTTGACTTTAAAGTTCATCAAATTTTTTAACGATGATTCCTACATAAATAATGGAGAAGATACCACTTACAACAGGATTGAAAAAAAAAGATCATTTATTTTTTAGTCCCTACAAATATGTGTATTTCCCTTTTAGTCCCTCAAATTAGACTACTATCATATTAGTCCCTCAAAACTTCTAAAACTTTGCAAAAAAGTCCCTCCGGTAGGGACTAATATGCAATATTCAGATGTTTTGAGGGGCTAATATGATAACGATGAACCAAAATGGAAATACGCTTATTTGTGAGGACTAAAAAGTAAAAAACCCTCGAAAAAATTACCCTTATGATTCCAAGATAATGAAGCAGCTGGTGTATACCTAACACCACTAGAAACAGTGTAGTTATCTGAATAGATGAAAGTTCAAATGATAAAGTTTTAGATGTAGCGAGGGAGGGGTATAGGCATGTAAACTGGGACGTCATAATTCATGCTTACACACCAAAAGGGAACTAGCCAACTAGGAGAAAATTGAAGAACAATGGTCCGATAATACTGAGAAACTAATCCACAATATTATTAATCACAAGACGATTTCTGTTGACGGAAACTCAAATGCCATGAAGGTGAGGACAATAGAGGCTACAAGAAGTTCACAGAGCATTGTCATTGGTGCAAAAAGTGGTATAAATGGCATTATTTTTTACTTAGCTATAACCTATGATTTAATAACCATGAACACTTCCATTGATAAGAAAGAAGCATTACTGATAACTTGTAATAAACCAAATAGATTATCTTCTTGTCAGGAATGTTGATTGATAATTATGCAGTAATTTAGAGGTATTCCTAAGGAGAATCTAGCCCTAAAAGTCGGATTTTTAATATTGAAGTTTACATCCAACAGAAAGTGTAGTAAATAATTGTCCAAAGATTTGATGTTGGGCTTCTAGATGCACATCAAGACATCTGAAAGTCAAAAGAGGAAATGAACACAAAGTCAATAAAATTGCAAATTGTACAAGAAGAGTGACCAAAAAGTTTTTCACTTGAAACTAAAGACCGAGATTCCCCACCCCCACAAAAAAAAAACAACACCTTGAAGTAAAGTAAGGAAATTTAGACACGTAGTTAGAAAAAAAGGATCACCTTGAGGGTGGTAAAATAATACTATTATACTAAGAAAATATTTAGTGAAGTTGAAGAACATTAAAGGAATACTTCACAAACAAGGAGCTTGTAGAGACAGGACACATTTAAACCAGCCAAACTATGGAGACAAGAAGGAATGTCGTTTTGGATCTCTGTTTTGTCTCAGGAGGGTATAAGAGAAGAGATCTCGAGATAATCTTGGGAGACTGGGAATTGTAAGTAGGTGCTTTGATCCTCTCTTCTAGCTTGCATGTAATTAGTGGGTAGGTGCACCTGGTGAACAATAGGAGATTGGCATTGATAGGTGGATCGATATTATCATACACCAGCTCCAAGTGTTGATAGTACTGTGCTGGATGGGTATGATTGGAAGGAATGTGGTTCTAAAGCCTTGGGCTTGGATGAGACAAGAAAACTATCCAATCCAATCAGGGGATAGAATGCGACTTTACTTGAACTTTATGTGTCTTAGGCTTGGTGTTTCAGGCATTTTGGATGAGTTTCCAGACCAATTTTTAGAAGATATCAATGAGTCAATTAAGCTAAAAAGGAAAGAGGAAACATATAAATACATCTGATGGATCAGCAACGAAAGTAATTAAGGTGCTGGAATCTAGTAACTCCCTGATTAAATTATGGAAAAGTGTAACTGATATTAGTAATTTAGTATAAGGTGACCATGGAAGGAAGAATCGCCGGGATCGAGTCAGAATCGCTCGATCCCGGTCGGATCGACCCCCAAGGGTCGATTCCCCCTTGAAGAACCCCAACCCCACATTTCCGCTGGATCGACCCAACTCAGTAGGATCTGAGTTGGATCGCTCGAGTCGAACCGGGATCGATCGATCCCGGCTCGATTCAGTCGATCCGGCCCGGTTCAGTTCAAATTTGAACTTAAGGCGCCGGATCGACCCTTATCGGGTCGAATCGATCGATCCGGCGTCGATCCGACCCGATAAGGGTCGATCCCGATCGATCCCGGTCGATCCCCCTTATTTCGGCCCCTTCCCACCCGAGGACACCAAAGATGCAGGTTTTGGTGTCCTAGGAAGGAAGGAAGGTGCTCCCCCTCCCCCCCCCAGCTCGGGCTGCCTCCTCCACCGCCGCCGCCGCCTCCTCCACCGCCGCCGCCTCCTCCTCTTCTTCTTCTTGTTCTTCTTCTTCTTCTTCTTCTTCTCTTCTTTCTCCTTCCTCTTCTACTTTTCTTCTAAACCCCATCTCTCTTTCAAGTTTGAAAGAGGTTAGAAGGAGCACATCCAAGGGAGATCTTCTTGAGTAGATCTCAAGATCTTACTCGAGCAAGGAAGAAGTTGTTCTTCTTAAGGTATTTTCATTTTTTAATTTCGAAATTCAGTTATAATTCAGAAAAAAATGAAAACACATGTACACATGTTTAATCTTCTTATATCTTCTTATTCTTCCCTTACATTTTGTCAATTAGACAAACTCCAATTTCACCCTATATTGGCTAATTAGGGTTTGATATTTGGGGCTTATGTTGTATTAGCACAATTAGAGATCAATTAAGTGTTCCAATCACTTAATTGACTTAATCATGCCTTCTATGATAATGGAACTATTTCATTTTGGAAATTAGAGAAAATCTCTAAATTTCACCCTAATTAGGGTTAATATTAGATGTAATTATGTTTATAATTGTATACTTACACATGAATGTGTTTGTATTCTTAATTTGTTATAGGATTAGCAAGTATGGCTGGTGAGGGACATGAGGAAGAGCAACCCACAGTAGACATTAGATGGAAACACGGTGTCCTTATTGATGCTGCCTCTAAGAGAGTGCGGTGTAACCACTGTGGTAAGAATGAATGGAGGTGTATACCGCCTAAAACAACACATTGCAGACATTGGAACAAATGTAGTAAAATGCAAGCATTGTCCACGGGAGTTAGTGAATGAGATGAAAGAGTACATGGCTGGAAGACAACAACAAAGAGGCATACGTATTCAACATCACAAGAACTGCATGAAGAGATTTCTGGGAAGGGAAAAAGTAAGGCAACTACAAGACTGTTGATTGTTGAGGACTCAGATGATACAGATTATGAGGATCTCTCACCTAATGAGAGAGAATGGCGAGAAGGACTACGGCAGAGTCGGCGTGCTGCCATGTTAGAAAGTGACATGCGGAGGTTCCATAGTACAAGAGAAGGATCATCATCAGGGGCTAGTGTCACACGACCACCGGCACCACCTATCAGGAGAGGTGGTTCAATGAGGGGAATGGGACCAACTAGTGGGGTTGACACATTTTTGGGAAGGAATCTTCATCAAAACAGCCTGGCATAAAGCATGCAATGAAAGGGGTAAAGGCCACAGCTGCTTCCGCTAAACATGCAGTTAAAAACATTGTAAAATAGTTTTTGCATGCAGGGGTCCCAGCCCATACAGCATCTAGTCCTTATTTCCAACGATGATAGATTCAGTTGGTGAGGCAGGCCCAGGTTTAAAGCTCCTACACCAAAGGAGATTTATGGCAAATATCTTGAAGAGGAATTGACTGAGATAAAGGATGGGTGGCGTCATTCAAAGATATATGGATGGCAAGAGGTTGTACTCTTATGTGTGATGGATGGACGGGAACAACAAGAAGGTCCATGATTACTTTCTTGTATATTGCAGTGAGGGTACAGTGTTCATGAAATCTGTAGATGCAAGTGGGCAAATAAAAATGCAGATTACTTGTTTAGGCTCATGGATGAGATGATTGATGAATTGGCGAGGAACATGTAGTCCAAGTTGTCACTGATAATGAACCAAGTTACAAGGCAGCTGGAAGAAAATTGATGGCAAAACGACATCATCTTTATTGGGTCCCTTATGCAGCCCACTCCTTAGACTTGATGATGGAGGATATTGGCAAAGACAACATGTGCATGACTTGGTATCCAAGTCGCAAATGATTACTACTTTTATTTATGGACCAATAGAATCTTACATATGATGAGAGAGTGCACAGATGCATGACATAATTCGTCCTGGCCCAACAAGATTTGCTTCACAATTTATTGCATTGGAGAGTCTGCATCAGTAGCATCAGTTTAGACATGAGTTGGGCACTCTCATACACAGTTCCGAGTACTTGGCACATGTGGCTACATGAGAGAGGAATCCAGAGATGTGCACATGAGATTTCTTGCTTGGTCAGTGACCATCGTTTTTGGGAGAGAATCCACTATTATTGAAGCTAATAGAGCCTCTAGTACAGGTGTTGAGGATGGTTGATGAAGAGGACAAGAATGACATAGGTTACTTATATGAGGCTATGGATAAAGCCAAGGAAAGGTTGAGAGAGAAGCATCCGCAGGCATATCAAAATGGTGGAGATTATTGATGCAAGATGGGAGTCCACACTCCACCACGATTTACATGCAGCAGGTAAATGTATATATCTTATTGTGCATATTTCTTATTAGCATGAGTTGAATTTCTAACTTACTACACATGTTTTGTACATATAGGTATTTCTTTAACCCTAGGCATCAATATAGTGATTCCCCTCACAATGATGGTGAGGTGCTCCAGGGGACAATCAATGTCATCGGGAGATTATCTAGGAGCATGGACGAAAGAATAGATGCTATGATAGAGGTACGGCCAAGTTAAAAACTTCATTCCATTTTCATGTATTCATATACTTTTGGAGTTACACTTAGCAACTGTATTATACTGTAGATAGACAGATTTAAACTGAAGTTGGACATCTACAGAGATTATGATGTTAAAGAAGCAGTGACCAGAATGGGTCCGGGTAAGAACCTTCAGACTTAAGCTCATGCTTACTTCATAACAAAATGACAAATCACTTGTATTATGTGCTAATTCATTGTATTTTTTTTTTTTGTAAGTGAGTGGTGGTTTATGTTAAACTACAAGACTGGTCAAGAAGTCCACTTGCAAGGATTGCTATTAGAGTACTCAGTCAGACCACTTCATCTAGCCAGTGTGAGAGAAATTGGAGCACTTTCTCACTTATTCACACAAAAGTGAGGAACAGGTTGAGTGCAACTAGGCTAGAGAAGTTGGTCTATTGCCACTACAATATGAGGTTGAAGCTGAAATGCATTAAAGATAGACAAAAGAAGAGCGAGGCAAGGCTAATGACTTTTGCAGGTAGTCATTGGGAGCAACGTTTGCAGAGAGGGAAGCATTATCATCTCAAATTGATGTTGATCAGTTATTTGATGAGGAACACCCACTAATGCATGGGTGGAAACAAGACAGGAAAGGGATGTTCCAGAATTTTGACCCTCGCGATTACTCATGGGCGGAAGGACAATTGGATGGAGTAGAGGCTCGAGATCCAGAGCTTAGGGTAAGTGAGGACCAACCTCTCACCCTCGGTCCTCTCTTCTCTCTGCCACGACACTCAGCTATCTTGCCAGAGACATCTAGAGTGCCTCCCACTCAGCCTCATTAAGAAGAGCTGCAACACAAAAAGAGAAGAGTTCAAAAGCCTTAGAGTTAGAAAAAATAACATATGCCAAGCAAAAAAGAGAAAGTGCAGCAACCAATTCGTAGTGATGACACCACACAAGATCCAAAATGATGATGATGATGGGGCTGCCACTGGGGCCACAGGAGTTGGCCAGGGATATGCAGGAGCAGGATATACTGGGGCCACAGGTGTAGGGCTTACTGAAAGTTATGTACCAGAAACAGAACATCAGGGAGGCGGAGGAGAAGGACAAGGGCATGGACAGGAGGATATGAAGGACACAACATCATGCAGCCTATGAGTGCCACCTTGGGAGCCAAACTATAGTTCAGGTCTACTCATATACCTGCATTTCAGCCTCCCATTTTACCGTACTCAGATATTAGTAGCTCACCTTATGGAGTACAAGGAGGATGGGGACCTTGGCCTTCACAAGAACAAGAGCCTAGTGGCCCTAGTGAAGCAACAAGTACATACAAACCGCTTGGTATATGGTGTCCAGCTCCATCACAATCTGGAGAAAGCTCAAGTCAACAATTTACACCAAGAGGGATTCAAATGGGTATGAATGATTTAGCAAATTCCCTCTTTGGTATAGCTACCAAAACCCAAATGATGATGGCTCATCTATGTCTGGAAGTGGATGGAAAGATTATTAGTCTTCTATCAAATGTAAGTTACATGTACAATGTCTTAAATTTCATGTTTTATGTACTATGAATGCATGTATAATTGATTTTTGATGCAAATCTTAGTTCTTTCATATATCAGATTTTTTCTGAATTTTCCTGATTTTTTCTGAATTTTCCTGCATTTTTTCCAAAAAAAAAATAAACATTTTATAGTCTGGCCGATCCAGGATCGGCCAACTTCCCTGGGATCCAGCGGATCCTTCGATCCGATCCGATCCAGGATCGGATCGACCAGGGTCAATCCCGATCCCGATCCCGATCCTGCCTTCCTTGAAGGTGACCAACAAGAATTTAGTCGTAGAAACAGGTCACTTTTACGGAACCCAAAAAAGCATTCCCAGGCATCACCGAGGTGGCCAAGGTACGTGGCTAGGACCCACTGGAGCTCCTTGGAGCATCTAGACCCATTAAGGGTCTAACACCCACCCCATTCAAATCAGATCCTGTTTTGAAACACCTAGCCCCTTCACCCGATCGACTCACCACATGACCCATTCGTGATTTCCCCTATTTGAATGCTCAATCTAGGGTCTTCCCTGGTGCTGCTGCCGCCGCCTCCAGCCACCACTGCAATGGTCTCCAGCTGCTGCCGATGCCACCTTCGGCCACCACGAGACCTCTCTCTCTCTCTCTCTCTCCTCTCTCTCTCTCTCTTCTCTCTCTCTCTCTCTCTCTCCTCTCTCTCATAGTCCTCCGTCCCTCGGACTCCCCCCCCAACCCCCGCCGGCCAGGGGGGAAGTCCCCTTCCCCCTCCCCTCCCCCACTCCCAAGCCGGGCCCCACCCCAAGAACCTGTACAGCAGACGGTCATTAGACTGTGTCCACACTTCACGCAGTCATTAAACTGTGTGAACATCAATACAGTCATTAGGCCCATTAAACTGTGTACACGTGTATTTGTTACTTGATGAATTGATGTGTTGATGTGTTGTTTTAGAGTTTAATATTTTTAACATTTCGCATTGCTCCATAGTAGTTAGTACCTACTACCTAGTACTATTACTATTTGCAGATTTTAGAAGTTTACATTTGATATTTCATTTATATGATTACAACGTTTCCCTCTTCAATTTTTGTGATATCTTATTGCTATAATGTCTGTCACATTATGATGTTTTTTTAAAAAATAATATTATATAGGGGGATATACTCTTGAAATACCCAGATTAGGCGTCATCCTTGGCACCGAAGTGCCGCTTAGGCGGGTGCCTAAGCGTTTAGGTGCTAAAGGAGCCCAAGTACGCCTTGGTCACCATGATGCCTTGACAACTATGCTTCTAGTGAATCTTGTTTCAAACAATATGAAGTCAAAATCTAATGAACTGACTTCAGAAGGGCATCAAGATCACAAATATTCATTTACTACGACCTCTACTTAAAATACTTATCAAGACCTAATTTTCATAGGGCTAAAAGCGATCCTAAATAGGTTTCCCAGATCACTAGATGGGATCCAACATCTTGTGCAGACCCTAAAATCTGGCAAGTTGGAATCTTAAAAGGGCCCAACAAGCCTTTTCGGGAGCTCAGGTTGTGAAACGTCCGAGCTGTTATGGTGGTAGGCCAGGTTGTCTTCAAGGGCCAACCTATAAAATAACAATACCATCAATGCCTGCCCCCTAGAGAAGGGGGGAAGTGGGCCCATCAATACTTAAGTCAGCCTTGATTATTTACAGCAAGATTAGCAAGTAATTAAACTGGACTCGAAGAAAGAACATACCTTAACAAGTGGGGTGCTATGATTTATATAGAGGATGCCTGACAGCATTGTTTTAGGAACTTCTGGCATGACACTAGTCTACCTTTTTAAGGTACTACGTGGCACCATCCTACTGGCCCAGATCAACCTGGTGGTCACAATCCGTAGGATCCCAGATTCCCAGCTATGTAGGTAATAACCTTAAATTATGATAGAAATTAAGCCTTATGTTGATTAAAAGGGAGATTGTCCTGAGAATAGTCATAGGATCAAGCTCCTACTTGGTGCTTTGACATTATTGGAATTACTCAAATCCATGCCGTGCCTAGGTTCGCACGGCCAGCCCGGCAAGGCTTTATTTTCTTCCTTTTTATTATTAAAAGTTAAATGTGAATCGGACCAGAATGGTATGCTACAGTTTGTAGAGTGCCTAGAGAATCCGGTCTGAAGAACCTTGCTCAGATCATCCAATGCTTTGATTTAGAAGAGTGAAGCAAAAGCTCAGTTGGATAATGCAATTTGACAGAAAGAACGTTAGCGTCTGGAGGAGACACGACATTTCGAGTCCCGATTTAACTTGGCCCACAATATAGGCTTTTGTATGGTGCATCAAGGAGTTATTAGGCTTCTGATTTGTTAGGTATTGGGCCTCTAATCTTGTAAGTCATTGTCTGGCCCATTAGAGTCCATTTAGAGTCTTTTATATTTTAGGCACTATTTTAGTGCGAATTTGCACTTTTAGATTCCAATTACAGTTGAGTTATGTGATGTTTATCTTAGTTAGGGAGTTTTTGAGTCTATCTAAATTTGAAAGTCATGTTAGGGTTGGATTAGCCTAAATGTAGTGACCCAGTCACAAGCCGTGCACAAGGAAAGAGCTACTCATTCTTTCGGAAAGGGTTACCTAGAGAGGTAGTGAGTGTGGGACCGGTGTGGAGCTACCACACTGCGTATGGGTGCTGGGGCAGAAATGAATTAAATTATCCCATATAGAAAATCGGGAGAATGTTATTGGGGTATATATGTAGGGTTGCAGTTCATAACTTGTGAGGCGCCTTTTGGGTACAAAACCGTGCAAGTTTGACCCATAGCAGACAATATCTCACAAGGGCTAGATCGGGCTGTGACATTATGGTATCAGAGCAGGACCCATCCAGTATCATATGGGCTAGCTCAGAGACAAATCGGGCGAAAGTTAGTGGGCCTATAATGACCCAATCATGAGTTGTGCAGGAGGACAAAGCCAGCCGTTCTTCATGGTTTGCCAAGGCGGAGCGAATCGGCCTGATTCGGGCGAATCAAAGCGAATCACGGCAAACCCGCTCCATGATTCACCTGGGTCGTATGCAGACCGGCCAAATCATGCGCATCAGGCTCGATTCAATATCAATTCGCTCAATTGGGATCTGATGCGGATTTGATGCAATCCACTTCGGCATGTCGACTGAGACCCTGCAAAATGGGACTGTGCAGTCCCAATTCGCAGGGTTTCACGCCGGAAACCCATTTTCCACCCCTCTTTCCCCCATTCCCCTCAAAAAAACCCCATATCTACACTCCAAGAGACCTAAGGAGGCTTCCTCCGTGAATTTGAAGGTGCTTGGAGGCCTTGAAGGCCCTGTTTTCATCCTTCTCTTCACATATTTCACTGTTTTGAAGGTAACCCACCATGTTCCATTCTTTTTGTTGATGTATGGGAAATATATTGATGGAAAATGATGTTGCAAGTGATTAGTGTTCAGTTGCAAGCATTTTCCCCTTAGATCTATATTGTTTTCATATGGATTGGGGATTTTCCCTAAACTTTAAATTTCTAAAATTATTTTTTAAAAAAAATAAAAAATAGCAACCTATGAACATTTCATAGCAATGCAACTTACAACTTCTAACGTGTTGTCAGAAATTGATTGTACGTGAATCCAAAGTTAAAAAAAAATCGTCCGAAAAGTAACGCCTATTTGTTTTTCGTAGATGGCACCGAAGAAAGGTAATAGTGAAGACATTGGGTGGCAGCATTGGACCATGTTAGACAGTAGGCACAATTACAAGTGCAACTATTGTGGCCATACGGGACAAGAAGGTGGTGTCTCTCGCCTGAAGAAACACCTTGCAGGGGGGCAGCAGCAAAGTACCATGATGTGCAGGACTGCAAGGTTGCAAGCCTTGTGAAGTGAAGTGGCTCCTGGTTGATCACCTTAAGGGTGTTCGGGCCGAGACTACAAGGAAGAAGGCGGACAGGGAGATGCAGGAGAGGATCATCTCAGGAAGGCAGCGAAATGAAGACGACGATGATGAGCCAGAAATTTATGCAGAGCATCTGCTTGATGAACATCAAAGCCATACCAGAGTACAAAGCAGGGTTGAGTCATGGAAAGCTGAGCAGAGATGGAGTTTTGAGGCTGGCAGTGGTAGTGGTAGTGGCTCAAAGGTTGGGGGCAAGACCTAGTCTCGTCGATTTTCCAATGTGGGGGATTACTTCACCCAAATTCCAGTTCAATCCTAGTCCCAGAGCAGCAAGGGCCACAGAGGAAGAGACACACAGGTGTGACCTTAGAAGAGGTGGATCCTAACATATATTCTCGGGAGCATGGCAAGCAAACCAGAATTGAGGATGCATACAACCAGCAAGGGCCTAAATACAAAGTGGGTCATGCAGTAGCAAAATGGTGGCATCGTTCAGGCATTTCATTCAATGTAGCTAATAACCCATACCTCCCACATCAAAAGACTTGGCAGGGAGATTTCTAGATAAAGAAGTAGATGAGATCAAGTCATATATCCAAAGCTTCAAGGAAAAGAGGGAGAAATATGGTGTCGCATTGATGTGTGATGGTTGGTCAAATACCACCAAGAGTAGTCTCATCAACTTCCTTGTGTATTATGATAGATAGGTATTCTACCACAAATCTATTAATGCATCAGATAGAGTGCACAATGCTGAATACATTTTGAGTTTGATGCAAGAGGTTGTTCATGAGATGGGAGAGCATTACATTGTGCATGTGGTGACCGATAATAGCTTTGCTTACAAGAAGGCAGGGGAGGAGTTGATGAACATCTACCCCCATCTTTACTGGACTCCCTGTGGGGCCCACTGTGTAGATTTAATGTTGAAAGGGATTGGCACACTGCAACCCGTGAGGTTGGTGGTGGAGGCTGGGTAGAGGATTACAAAGTACATCTACAACCACCATGTTGTTCTGGCATGGATGAGGGAGTCCACCGGTAGAGACTTGTTGAGACCGGTCATCACACGCTTTGCAACTAATTTTATTACCTTACAAAGTTTCTTGAAGCACAATGATGGTTTAAAACGCATGTTTAGGACCAACAGACGGTTGCATAACACTTTGGCAGGGACTTTATTGCGGCAGATGAAGAGCTTTCGAGAAGGGGTTGGGAGTTTTGCGAAGCCATCTACCATTGCTGGTCGGGACCGCATTGACGGTGGTAATGTGCTTTCCCTTTCATTTATGGTTATTAGTAGACCCAACCAAGGTATCAAAAATCGTTCGGATCAGGATCGAATGGGCCGATTCGGATCGATTTTGGGCCGACCGATTCGATCCGAGATAATATTTGTAGTTTCATTTACTTAAGATATTACATGTAAATAAAGAAGTACCCCCCATTTGAATCTAATAAAAATATCAAAAAATCATATCTCTTACCAATAAAAAGTCAACTCTCCCATCCAACAAGAAAATCGTGATTTTGTTCATCATCATCATCAGAGCCTTATCCCATTATTTGGGGTCGGCTACATGAAAATCGTGATTTTGTTGATTCTATCAAAATAGCGTCTTTCTAATCCCTCGTAATTTGGTTTGTCTAAAAATTTCATAATTATGAGGAATTAAAAAAATGCTATTATGAAGGATTAGAAAGACACTATTTGGATGGAATCATCAAAATCACGATTTTCTTCTTTGATGGGAGAGTTGACTTTATATTAGTAAGAGAGATGATTTTTTTTTTATATTTTTATTGAATTCAAATGGGGGGATACTTCCTATTTACATGTAATATTAAATAAATGAAACTACAAATACTAAGTAAATGAAACTACAAATACTAATACTAACATTTACTTAAATGATGTTCAGGTAAATAAGATAGTGTACATTAGTATACACTTGCATGATTGATATACATATTGATTATGTTTATACATTAATATGATTTTATCATACACTTTATATTGATGTGTTTTAGTTAATAAATGCAATCCTTATATTTTTATTTTTTCTTATTTTTCTAACTTTTTACAATTTTTATAGGGGGGTCGATCCACCACCCCTGGCTTAGTCAGGATCAGCCCTGATCGGCCAATCCAATCGATTTATGGCTGGCCGATCCGGCTCCGACCGCCTGTTCTTGAACCTTGGACCCAACGAAGGCTAATTCAGTACGGCTAACTTATTTGCAGCTGATTGGTGGTTTAACTTTGGGCATTCGGCACCAATATTGAGGAAAATTGCAGTGAAGATCTTATCACAAACATCCTCCTCTACTGGGGGTGAGAGAAACTGGAGCACCTTTGCATCAATATAAACCAAAGTGCAGAACAAATTGTCATATAGACATTTGAATAATTTGATTTATGTGCACTACAATATGAGGTTGAGGGTGAAGCATCTCACAGAAGATCCAAAGCGTGGGGAGGTGGAGTATGATCCTGTTGACATTGGATTCCTACGAGATGATGAAGACACAATGGTTGCATAGGTTGCACGAGCAATCACAGAGCGGGGAGAGTATGAGTTAGATGAAGAGGCAGATGATCCTGAAGATCCACCTCGTCCCAAGACTTTCTTAGCAAATGCTATAAAAGCTGAAGAAGAAGAACAGGGAGAACATGGAGATGTGAGACAACCACATTCTTCTCAATTCTAGGCCGAACCGGAGGATGAGGTGGATCTTCTTGGCGACATACGAATGGAAAGTGCTCCACCTTATAGAGGTGAGACAATAGTTGACATTTTGTTGTACATAATAATTCAATATTCTGTGTTTGACCTTACCTTAATTTGTCATGTTGGGACTATTATATTTATAGGTCGAGAGCATGTTGATGATGATATTGACTTTGAAAGATTGATGCTAGGCCCCCCACCCCGCACACAGTCTATGAGAGAAGCACTTACAGTTGCTTCCCCACAGTCAAGACAGAAGGGGTTATCCACCAAGCAGCTACTCCATCCCAAACTGCGAAGGGAAAGGCGGTGGCATCGTCCCAACCTGCAAAGGGAAAAGACAAAGGTCAAGCATGTGGCCCAGCCAAAGGCATTGTCATACGAGAGCCACCTCCCTCAGTACAAAAGAAGAAGAGTTGGTTTTCTTGGGGATCCAAGAAAGGGAAAAAATGGCTGCCCCTGTTGAAGATCCACTTGATATTGCAGATTTAGAAACATTGGATCTCAATGCAGAAGACACCTTCTTCCGAGGATTCACCTCGATTACCCAACAGTCGCTCCCATGACTCCATGACTACTGGCTCATCGGTGGGTCTGCAGGTGGAGATGATGGAGATAGGGGAGGGGGCGGCAGTGAGAGTAGACAGGGAGGGGGAGGCGGTGGTGGCATGGTATTCACACAGGAGCAGTATTATCAATATGCAACCCAAGATATTAATCATAGTGCCCCAGTGCAGTATAATAGAAGGCGGAAGTTTGTCAAAGGTGGTCGTACAGAAGGTTCAGCAGTGGATAGTGATAGCTATAACCCTATGATATCTGATTTCGAGAGAATGAGCACACATGAGTCTGTGGGATCATATGGGGGCCATAGTTGTCAGACAGAGTCATCTGGCACAGGCTACTCCAATGGCCATAGTGGGTACGCCACCACAGGCTACCCTGCACCATATTATTATCCAGCTCCACATGTTTATGCTCATGTTCCTGTTGCGATTTATGCTCCTTTGAAGGATGAACAAATGGCGGTACTGAAGGTAGTTCGTCCCGACTGTCAAACATGGGACCACTATGTAAGGCAGTTTCGGACCAGATACAACACCATGATGACTTGGGATGAGTTTCGTACCTGTGTCTCAAAGCAAAGGTCACCATATTATTGGAGAGCTGCCCTCAGAGTCAAATGAGTCAGTACCTGTCCAATCTCAGTAGGGTACATATGATCCATATCGGTAGGGATATCGGGGGTATTAAGCTCATTGTATTTTGTATTTTGATTTGAGTTTGATGCTTGTACTACACTCATTGTATTTTGTATTTAGATTTGAGTTTGATGTTTGTACTATACTCATTGTATTTTGTATTTGGAATTGAGTTTGATGTTTCATGTTTGTACTCAATTTCTAAAAGATAATCATCATCAACGTCATCCTATTAGTGAGTTTCAATTGTTATGAATCTTCCAATGATTTTTTTGATTGAAAATGGATGTTTGTGTAGCATTACATGGCATAAATATTATCAGTTATACATGAAATTCTTCATAGGAGGCTTAATCGACCAAAAAAACATCAAATCCATGTGAATCAGGCCAGATCCATAGGTTTCTGGCCGGATCCACCCGAATCGAACCAAATCGGGCCGATTCGCTCAAATCGGATCGAATCAGGGGAAACCTGATTCGGTCCGAATCGGTGATGAGGCAAACCATGCTTTTGAAAAGGGCTACTTTACAGGGTGGCGAGTGTGGGGCCAACATAGAGCCACCAACAGCGTGGAGCTAGCACTGCGTATGGGGGCTGGGGTAGAAATGAACTGAATTATCTCATATTGAAAATCAAGAGAATATTACTGGGCTATATATGTAGAGTTGTGGTCCATAACTTGCGAGGCATCTTTTGGGGACAAAGTCGTGCAAGCTTGGTCCAAAGCGGATAATATTTCACAAGAGTTGGATCAAGCTATAACATTGGCTCTCCTCCATAAATATGATGTAATAGTTATATTTTTAGTCAGTAAACTATGATGATTTTGTTTGAAAGCTTGTGAGTTAGGGTTTCTTTGTGACTAAGCGCCAAATTTCCTATGACAAGGAGGGGTGGGACACCCTAATTATTGTGAATCCTTGTAATGGGGAGAGGTGGGACGCCATGTTACCTTCTTCCTCCTCCTTATGACAAAGAGCCAAATTTCCTATGACAGGGAGGGTGGGAGGCCCTGATTATTGTGAATCCCTATGATGGGGAAGGGTGGGACGCCCCCTTACCTTCTTCCTCCTCCCTTTGCTTCTTCCTTCCTCCTTTCTTGCTTCCTACTTTGTCTTCTTCCTCCACAAGCTTGTCTTCTTCTTCTATTGTGAATCCCTATGATGGGGAAGGATGGGACGCCCCCTTACCTTCTTCCTCCTCCCTCTGCTTCTTCCTTCCTCCTTTCTTGCTCCCTACTTTGTCTTCTTCCTCCACAAACTTGTCTTCTTCTTCTATTACACTTCCACTTGGTTTTTCCACTTTTTTCTTCCTACAATCATACCAATACTCACGTCAAGCTCTAGTTCTTCCGCACCCTTGCTCCCCTCCCCCCCCCCCCCTCGCCAATCTAGTCCTATCATCACAACAGCCAGTGCCCAACGCCAGCCTATAGCCCTTTAGCGTGTGGACCCTCGCAAACCTCAGCCGCTCTATAGCCACCTCAGACGCGCTCAAGTCTAAGCCGTCTAAGTCCCTTCCCAACATCCCCTTCAGTGTCGCTTGATCGCCAGCAATCCAACTGTCTGTTGTGTGCTAGCTTACATCAGCCAACACCTACACATGCACCCTCAGTACCATCCAATTTGTAGTTATGCCCTAAAAAATTGCTCTTTTGTATATCTATTTTGTTGTAGGTTGCACTACTCCTTATAGATTTATTTTGTGTGATTGACAAAACACCAAAAATTCATCAATATTGACAAACATCAATCAATGTAACTCAAGAATTATTCGTGTGAATCAAGGTTTCAATCAAACAAGTTTCTCGAATATGCTTCAATTTATCCAATACGTCATATTGTGCTTCTAACTAGAATACCTCCAGTAACTTAATCAGTGGCTTGCTTAAAAAGAGAAATCTTATGAACGCCACTGTCGAGAAAAAATTCTAAGTCCTAAGTACTTCAGTATTGACTTAATCAACTACATCCTCATGAGTTTTCACTCAATTGATTAGGTACCCATGTTGCCTACTAAAGTAATTGCTTGGTTTTCTTCAAAAATTGATTGTCTTAGTAGGGCGCCGTAACAAGCCCTCCTAAATAAATCGATTAGTTTTCCTTAAGAATCGATTACATCTATAGGAGAAGCTCATCTATACAAGTAATCGATTCATTTTCCCCATGAATCAATTCTATCAAAATGGATTCTATGCAAGAAAGTGACCCTACTAAATAAATCAATTAGTTTTTCTTCTCGAATCGATTACATAAATGGAGCACCTGTCCAAAGAAAGCGATTTGTTTTCAAACAATGAACCTATGCATGCATGATCGAACAAAATGTCGAAACTCAGATTGTTTCAAGCAATATATGTGTGGCTCCATTTGAAAGAATATATGAACAGCTCGTGAATGATTTACAACAACATCTACAGATCTTTATCTGTCATCCTACAATGCAATAATAACTTGTGCATTCATGGTTCATCACCTTTCTAAAGAACTTTCTCTTCGTGTATATATATATATATATATATATATATATATATATATATATATATATTGGACCCTAAGAGGAAGTTCAAGACAGCTTGTTCAAAATATAAAAAGCAATGCATGTAAAGAACAAGCCCTTTGCATATCATATATTTTCAAACGAGTAAATATTCTAAAAAATATCTTGGAATTAACCATTGCTTGAGTGTGCAATCAAGTTGGAACTTTTTGAATGGCAGAAATAGAGACAATCTCCGAACAAGCTAAGGATCTCATGTTTAAGGAGGTCATGTGAACCATTTCACCAGACTAGAATACAATGAGATCTTTTCATATTTGCTTTACATGTCAATTGTGCTGCAACGGGAACATAAATCTATTGTCAGAAAATCTATTGTAGGAAAAGAAGAAGAGACCAGTCAAGCTTGTCCGAAATTCAAAGCCAAAAGATATCGAGTGCTTCAACGCAACACTATCAGATCTTAAACGGTCAAGAAAAGCCACCAAAGGACAAGCCCTATAAGGGACTGGAAGAAGGAACTAATCTCACCTCAAAATGGTCAAGATTTTCGAAGCATCTATAAATATATGACCAAGACAAAAATTGAAGATTATAAGGAGAGCTAAGCAAAAAAAGGAAAGAGTTGCATCCTTTGAGAGCCTTAAAAAAAAGCGGATTGAGCCAACACGTCTTCAATAGAAAGTTCCCACTCTGAGCATCTCTGAGAGCAGTTCTTGCGAGCTTCATTTGGAAAAAGTATCCAATTGCTTCAACGCCAAATTCTCTAAGCCATTCATTGACGACAAAGCTTCAACTCACGTATTCTTCTCTCTGTCAATCTATCGGCTATTCAAGCTTTCATTGTAGTCATTTTAGTCTTTCGAAAAGGACATTTGTGGCAAACTTTTTCGGAAGTGGTGGGTCATATGCCCTTATGCCTTTTGTTGATAAGAAGGACCAACGTAGCCGGGGGTGGTGCCCCCTGTTGGGAGGAAAGTCTGTATGTGTGGCACCAGACAGTTGTTCCCTTTATTGAGAAGAGGACCAAATAGACATTGGGCGATTGTTCCTTACGCGAGAGGAAGACTTGGATGCTAGTTGTATAGCAAGTAAGTTGCCCAATTGGAGTTATTAATAAAAGTCAGGGACGAAATTCCCCTGAGGACTAGACATAGGAGTTTGACATGCTCAGATCCAAACCAGAATAAAATCCCTTGCATATTTTGTGAGATTATTTCTGTGCTTTTCTCCTTCAGTTATATTCCATTGTGTCCACTATGTGTTTTATTACGTCATTTTTACATCTAGAGGAATAGAGACCCATTCTCCTCCCCCTTCGCATAGCCAACATATTCCACATAAAGAGCATGTTAGTGACCCATACCGTTAGTCGACTTGGTGGATCAAACTTTCCTAGGCCAATCTACTACTTACATGTCCAAAAGGTTTCCATAATTCTTCTAATGAAGTTAGTTATATACAGGGTTTGCTGGAGCGGCGATTCGCACCGAATCGGGTTTGCCTTGATTCGGTCTGATTCACATGGAATCGGTCCAATTCGCTTAGGATTATTATTATTATTATTATTATTATTATATATAATATAACACATATAATATATGTATATATATAGATATGTATATATCACCCATGGGAAACACGTTTTGTCCTTCATACTTATTTACCTGAATATCATTTAAGTATACTTAAGATATTACATGTAATAAGGAAGTACCCCCTATTGAATCTAATAAAAATATCAAAAAATCATATTCCTTACTAATAAAAAGTCAACTCTCCATCGAAGAAGAAAATCACGATTTCGATGATTTTATCGAAATACTAACTTTCTAATCTCTCATAATTTGACCTATTAAAAATTTGATAATTCAAACAAATCACATGGAACCATGGTTTGCCGATCGGATCAGGAGGCGAATCGGATTTTCTTGATCCAATTCGATTCCCCCCGAATCGACCCGAATCGATCCGAATCGGATCGATTCTCATGGGTATAATATATTATATATATAATATATGATATTTATAATGTATGATATTTATAATGTATAATATATATTACTAATATGATATAATATATTATATATATGAGGCGATCGGATCGAATCGATGGAATCGAGAATCGGATTTTCCATGATTCGCCCCGATTCGGGAGAATCGGGCCGATCCGATTCGATACGCCAACCATGCATGGAACACTAAAAATCCAAAGTTCGGTAAAAAAAGTCAAACGTGCATGTGACTTCTCCAAGGGACCCACTCTCCTACTAACATTTACTTAAATGATATTCAGGTAAATAAGTATCAACATAATAGGATGTGTTGTATGTATGTATCCATGGGAATCGGAGCTAATCAGCCGAATCACGGATCGGATCTCCCCTGATCCGATCCAATTCGGGTAGAATTGGGCCGATCTGATTCGCCTTGCAAAACCATGGTTATATATGCTTACAGAATTACATCATATTAGGGGCAGAGGAGGGGGGGAATCGGGGGATGACAAAATGTCTCTAGCAAAAATGCCATTTTTTATCCACCTTTACAAAGTTTGATTTCCTATCTTGATTTCTTTATAAGTTAATCTCCTTATGTAAACACTTGCTATGAACATATGATAGAGAGAGAGGGAGGTTTTGTTCACATTGGACACAGACGTGATGGTAATCCATGCAACATTTGCAATTTACATCGCATATATCATATATTAGCACAATGACAACACAATTCTCCATCCAATATGACAAGAAGGGCTGCCAATGGATATCCATTTTTCGACTTTCCGACCCATTCCCGACCTTTCTGTATCCATTTTTCCATTTCGATTACTTTCGTTTTTCCGTTTTCGTTTCTTATAATATATAATTTTTATTTTATTTACAAAATATATATTATTAAAATCTTATTTCTTAATATTAAAAAAACATTAGACTAAGTTTTTAACTTCTCCTTAATTTGTAAATAGAATCTAATTAACTTGTCTCTCTCGTAGCATTTATTATGCCTATTATTATCAAAGACATGCTTTTACCACTACTCTTAATGCTACATACATCTACCATTTGATCGTATCAAATATTTCCGATTACTTTCCGTTTTCGATTTTCTTATAGAAAATCGATGCAGAAAGTCTCATTTCCGTTTCCGACTCCGACCCATTAGCAACCCTAATGACAAGTCAATCTAGAAAGCAAGGAAACAACACTCTTATCATGCATCTTTCAATATTAATATGAAATAGATTGAAAATTTACATGCATGAATTGAAATAAGCATAATTCTTGAGCATCAATTACATGTACTCAGAGATAAGGACTAAAACCATAATTACATAGAATTATTAACACGGTCCTCTATACAAAGTTTAAGGAAAATGTCTGGAAGATCTTCAAGATTATGTTTCCAATGCTCACTAATCCTTTTCGTTCTAGCCTCCCTTGCAAGCCACCTACTTGCATGGTTTTGTGACTCAACAATAGGACTTACTACAAATTTTTCTTTTCCTTCTCGATTTAAGAGTTGGCGAACATCAATCAAGACACGCATTGCCTCTTCACATGCTCCACATGTATTGTTTAGGATCAATGATATTTCAGCATTGCCTTCTACTTCCAATGAGATCTTTGATGTTTGGTAGTTCAATGCTTGCGAAAGTCCAATGAACGCTGCACGAGCAACACCATATTGATATGTGCGATGTACATAGTGTGTAGCAATCACCTCCAGAAGCTTACCCTCCATCTCATGGAGTACAATACAAATACCTCCAATACCAGAATCATAATCGGCATCAACACTAAAATTTATCTTCAACCAGTCTTGTTGAGGGCATTTCTCGTTGGGAGACTTTAAAAGACTCGTGATCTTGGATGTAGTTCCCTTTTTGAAACTATTACTGGTACTCGAGGAAACAGATGAGCATAAGAAGCTTCCCCCTCCCATCAATTCAATGTCGAACCTACATGATATAAATACGTGTAAGGATGTAATCTACAAACACACGGAAGATTCAATGTTTAAATGTTATCTCATTATAAAAAAAAAAGATAGTTAACTAATTATAAAGTATCTTTTATCATTAACATCATTATCTAACCTTTATGATTCACACCACACGCAACCTCATAAAGTTTAGATCAAGTGGTATTTCACTTGGAAATTGTTATCAATAAGAGATGCATTTCACTCTCAAATATGCATGTATCAATATAGTGTGACAAAGGTGCTATCAAACTAATAAGTAAAAATAAAGTAGTGGACCTATGGATGCTTTATAAGATATGTAGTGTGGTTTGGGGGTATTACATCGTTAAGAAGGAGAAGATATTAGGACAACGGGAAAGGATTAAATCACTAAAGATAAACATTGTAGCATGGGCAATACTAGAGATCTACCATGGCTCAACCCAACCTTTGAAAGGTAGCATCTCCTTTAAGAAAAACTCACAGTTCTATCCCCAAAAGGCCCCTCGTAAGTTATGAATGTGAGCCTCACATATACACAAGGATGGCAATGTTGGTTTCGGTTTCAGTTTCGGCCAGGTCCGAAACCAAAATGGATCAATTTCAATCATGGAAGGCAGAATCGGCCGGATTGGATCGGGATCGGCTGATTCTGGATCGGATCGGCCATGGCCGATCCAAGCCGATTCTTCCGATTCTGGCCGATTCTGCTTGGGAATCGGCCGGATCGGATCGGGGCTGGGCGATCCCGATCCGATTTCGATCCTGCCTTCCATGGTTTCAATTTCGAGCGGACTTGAACTTCCCTTAAGAGGGGAGTTCGTCTAGTTTCGGCTGATTTTGAACCATGGTTTCGATATCGGCTAAGTCTGAAACTAATACATCTCAACCGAAACATATCGATTTCTGCCGATACGGCCAACCATGCATATACAACCCATCACTTTCTCTAGTTTTTCAATATGGGACTAATTCAATTCATTCCTACCCCAACCCACATATAGAATAGTAGCTCAACTCGATGGTGGTTCCATGCTAGCACTCTCAACCAATAGCCATCTGCTAAATAGTTAGCCCTCTCCTTCTTCACAGCTTATAATTTGGTCATTACGAGTCCACTAGCATCCATGTAGTTCATCAATAAAGTACCTTATGACATACTACAATGGTCCTGCTCTAACACCATAATGTCACAATCCAGTCCAACTCTTTCGAGGATTCTCTGCTTTGGATCAAGCCCATACCATTTTGCTCCTAAAGGCGCATTTTATGGATGTGAACCTCGCATATGTAACCAGGTATTCTATGTTATGTAACCGCATAACATAATGGTAGCTCCACTACATGGTGACTCCATATTGTCACTGTCATCTAGGTAGCTAATAGAGTTTATTAGATTGGAGTACCATCCACCTCAAAACCCTCAACTAATAAGCATGGTTTGCAATCTCCCGAGAATCTCTCGAGATCTCTCGAGATTCTCTGTCTCTCCAGCTTGCCGATATCCGAGATGTACGAGACACCTGATGCCAAGATCTCTGAGATCCTTTGTCTCATTCAAGCATGTTGAAATCCATCACTTCCTTCCCCAACCATCACACCATGTGGCTGCTATTTAAATGCCTTCCTAATAGAGGAAGGCTCCTAGCCATGACTAATTTGTCCACTGCAAGTCTTATAGGCAACTTTTTTCTTGAGTCTTTTTCTCATGTTGAGTGGTTAACTGGATGAGATTACAAATGGTCCCTCGGAAATATATACTTAATATAGTTTTTGTTTGTGCTTCTGGTCTCTTGAGACTTATATGAGATTTCCCCAATGTCTCTTCTCTACAATCCTCTCGAGATAAAATCAAGATCCGAATGACATCTTTCATTTCTGAATTTTTAATTCTTGTTAATGTTTTAGGTTTTTTTTACATAATCTACTTAATTCTTGCTTTCTTTTTTGAATATTTCTCATGCATGTTAATTCTTGCTTATTTGTTGTTACTTATTGTTTAAAATTATGATATGAACTTATTAAAACTCAAGATTCTTACTAGATTGTTGTTCTTGATTCTTGTGACATATAATTGTAATATGTATAGATGTACTAATGATGGCTATCAATGTATCCATTATTTATTTTGCTTAAAAATAATCTTTTTGTTCTCACATGGGATACATATATGTGTATATATCATTTTTGTATCTCAATATCTTGAGATTTGATCTCCCGAGATTTTACCGAGATCTCTCCGAGATCTCTTCTCTCCAAACCCTCCGAGACGAAGCCGAGATCCGATATGGCAAACCTTGCTAATAAGTGAAGAAGTCACTATTATTATAAACATATTAATAGCTTCGTCTCTTTGCAATGAGGGACTACACCCATATGCCCCTTTATGTGTAAGTTAATTTTAGGCTCTGATACCATGCTAAAGTCTATTGGAGTAGGTCTTCCAACTCAAAACCTTAAAATGATGAGTGGAGAGACCTCTACTATTATAAACGTATGAATATTTTTGTCTTTTCCGAAGTGTAATTATTCTTTCAATAGTTACTTCCTAAAATTTGAGACCTCATACAGCATTTCTTCATAGAGTGGATAGTAGAAAAGGGGAAAAAAGGTAAAGAGGAGGTGTGTTAAGCATGGATGGCAGAGTCGGGTCGGGTGGCTGGGTCGGCCCCAGCCGATCCCGACCCTGAGTCGGGCCGAGTCGGCTTGAGTCGAGACAGTGGACTTTGTAAACCAGTCCCGTGGGTGGGTCGGTGTCCCCCCCCCCCCCCCCCCCAGAGTCGGATCGCCAGGGGCCGACCCGACTCAGAGTCGGCCGACTCCGCTCCGAGTCGGCCGACTTTGCCATCCATGGTGCTAAGAGGATTTCCCCCTCGCAACAAAAATAGGGGAACTAGGTCTAGGTGCATTAGTGTGAGTGTGTGACTATGGGGGGGAAGAGAAGGGGGGTTGGTTAGTAGAGAGAGGAAGACAAGAGGTTGGTGCCAAGGGGTTGGATTGGGTGTATTGGAAGCACAATTTCGACGTACCCACATGAAAAAATCATTGTTTCTCACTCTCTATACCCTAGTTCTCTATGCCCATAAGAAAATTACGGCACCTCTCATGGAGCTTAATGGCCTTCCTTCCCTTGTTACCTATTCTAACTTCTAAGGCATCAGGTAAGAGCTCTACTATGAGGACAAGGTTGACTTCCTCTCCAACACAAGCTGCGTATTTCAAGAGATTGGCCTCTCTATGTCACAGATCTTTCTCGAACCCTAAGTCGATATGAGCTGCTATTAGGCCTACCATCCTACATGTGAAAGATGAGCTCTACTCCAAGTCCTCGCTGCAAGAAGGCAAGCGATTTTCTTCCTCTGGTTCCCTCTTCAAGACTCGCTCAGAGAAGTTCCTCTACATCTTGAGTGGACTAGGTTGGGGTTCTCCTCTCTAGCATAGGTGCATAGAGGGGAGAGAGGGAAGACAGTTACGGGTCTTCATTAACCAAATTGGGGGTATAGTTATTATTTTTTGGCATGGGATAACAATAACCACAGTTCAAGAGAAACTCTATGATGAAAATGAATGACAGGGATTCATTTGCGAATGGAGTGAGATTTAGGGGAGTTGTTCGAATTTTTCAAGATCATAGGGACTTTCTTTTTTAAAAAAAGTGGGTATTTTCAAGATCATAGGGACTTGCTCGGAATTATGTAAGATTAAAAGGACTAATAAGTAAAAGACCCAATTTCCACATGTTGAAACTTGGGCATTTAGTCCTACATCGGTTTCTGAGTTGAGGTTTTTGTTGCTTATGACCCTGGGACTATGAATCTCAACACTGTGGTTTTGGGATATCAACATGGTATCAAAAAATCGGCCTGGACCCAACCCCGCTCCTTCCCACCTCCACCCAATTAATCTCCACATCCCATCTTGGCCATGAAGGGGAATGTACAAACTTAGGCATTTAGTCCAACATTGGTTTCTAAGATGAGGTTCTTGTTGCTTATGACCTTGGGCCTATGAATGTCAATGTAATACCCCAGATGATGAATAAAGTATATATGTAAATAAAAATAGTTCAGAAAAAAGGTATATCTCCAATTATAGGAAAGTTCAAGGTTTAAAATATAAAGAAGGGCATATGCATAATTTTTGAAATTTCAAGGTCTAAATTGCAATTTTCAAAGCTCTCCAAAAGTGTCTTCTGAGTTCCCAAAAAATGTCATTATGCAAATACCAGTTTTATAAGAGTTGGAATGGATATTATACAATTTTCAAAACATGAGGGTTGAAAGTTAAAAGGTGAAAACCTAGAGTGGGTTTGATAACTGGATACGGAGATTTATCCCCCACTTAACATGGGTGATAAGTTTTATTCCACTTTGATAACCGTTTTAAGATAAACTCTGGTAATAACTTTTATACATGGATAAAGGGGTGTTAAGGGGGGAGATAGATATCCCACCCATGGAGGGGGGATAAAAGTTATCCCTAGGGATAACTCATTAAATGTTGTATTTTTCTCTTAAAAATTCATGTATCCCCTCTTTATACATGGATAAATGATGTCAAACTAAGGATAAAAAAGTGATAACTCTATACATCCTATCACATCACATCTCATTAAAAATTATCCCCATTCATAACTATCCCTCATTAAATCATCCCAAACCAAAAAGCCCTAGTAAATAGGAATAGCCTATACATGTTTAGCTTATTCTCACTCCCCTTATCTGGTTATCAAAGAGGCCCTAAAGACTAAAATGAAATTTTACTAGAAACTCTAGAAAGTCTCTGGAAACTCCAAGAATCTCTTGGAAGCTCCTAACCCTAGAGGCTACTTAGCCCTTAAGTAACCTAACCCTAGTTATCCTAACTATGGTTAGTTTAACCCTGGGTTAACCCATAGATGTGGGTGTCATCCGACACGTGTCGGTTTCGGGCATGGCCGATCCGAAACCAAACTAGAACACTATTCCGGTCCGATAACTTTAAAAAAATAGTTTTTTAATGGTTTCAGGCGACACCTAAAACCATTTCGCCTGGTGTCGCCCCAAAAAGGCCGAAATCGGTCGAAACTGACGGATTCATGTTCTAATGCCCTTCATATATATAATATGTTATGAAATCCCTTTAATCCCCTCGTATAGACATAGTGCCTTATTTACCTGAACATCATTAAAATAAATGTTAATATTTGTAGTTTCATTTACTTAAGATATTACATGTAAATAAAAAAAATACCCCCTATTTGAATCAAAAAATTCATATCTCTTTACCAATAAAAAGTCAAATTCTCTCATCCAAGAAGAAAAATGTGATTTTGGTGATTCCATCAAAATAATGTCTTTCTAATCCCTCATAATTTGACTTATCTAAAATTTCAAAATTCAAATAAACCCAATAGAATATTAAAATTCAAAAGTCCGGTGAAAAAAAGTCAAACGTGCATATGACTTCTCTAAGGGAGTCACTCTCCACTGCTGACTCCTGGGAACAATCAAAGGGAAATAATATATCCACCTTGGACATCCATGCATTGTATCATGTTCCTGAGATATCAAGAGAACTTAAAATGCAATGAGCATATGCAAAAAGAAGGATTCCCTTTGGATCAAGTATTATTACTGCTTTGAGATGATGATGGCCGGTAGGGCTGTTCATTATTCAGGTAACCCAAAAAACCAAACCGAACCGAACCGGCCAATTCTGTCCGGTTGGAGAGTGCCCTCGGTTCAATTCGGTTTTCTGTTGTGAAACCAACTGAACTGAATATATATTAAATATATTTGATAATATATAATTTCACAAAAAAAAACCGCAGCCCAATTGGCAAGCTCGTTGGACTCCCACCAGGAGGTCCTGAGTTCGAAACTCAGGACCGCCCTTAAAAACATTCTCTCTTTTTTTATTTTCGGTTCAAACAGAACCAAACCAGTTCGGTTCGGTTTGACCACGGGGTCGGGTCGGTTTCGGTTCACCCAAAAAATGGGGTGAACCAGACCGAACCGACCCGTGTTCACCCCT
The DNA here is from genome assembly GCA_014218235.1 of Colocasia esculenta. Classification (NCBI taxonomy): domain Eukaryota; kingdom Viridiplantae; phylum Streptophyta; class Magnoliopsida; order Alismatales; family Araceae; genus Colocasia; species Colocasia esculenta. Next base: position 209,595,485 of record CM024753.1, read on the forward strand.
AATGGCCAGATATGAAATGCAGGGAGTTTATAGGCTGTCAGAGAAGGAAGCATTGATCCATTCCTCATTTAGGAGAAGCACACAACATTTATGCATGGAAAAGATAATAACAGTAGCAGGTGGTATGTTGGAACTTGGAATGCAAATATTGGAATCTCCAGGAACATTACACAGTAGGAAAGAAAAGAGAAATTTGCTGGTGCAAAGTTTGAGGTATCCACTTACCATTGGGATATTTAGGGGTTTCATTTCAAGGCTATTTTTTCTTCTGATTTCAGAATTCTTTTGGAGGTGGACTGCAAGCGACTTTCTGGGATCTGCTGCAATTTGTTCATATTAGGGTTGATGCTAAAGTAGATTTGCAGATTCCAAATCATATTAAGTTTCAATGGGGAAACAAATGCTTCTGGGTTGCTCCTAAGGAGGAAAACCTGTTGCCAGGGGAACTCAGAAGGACCTTTCCTGAAGTAGTCAATTTTTACAAACAGTATTCCCCAGCCATGGATGAAAAGGCACAAGACTGATGAAGGGCAATTTGCATGAGTCAACCTGGCCAGGGTTCTCTGAACATCTGGACTCTATTTAATCAGATACAAGGTTCAAAAACCCGGGGATCGGGATCAGATCGATCGGCCCAAAACCGATCCGACCCGGCGATCCCGACCCCGGCTCGGCCGAGCCGGGATGAGCCGGCTGAGCAGGGGTGACTGGATCGGCCCATTATACAGGTGTATATCTATACAGGCTGAGTTCAGGCCGAGTCCACTGCGATTTCAGGCCTTATTTACCTGAATCATTTAGTTCATTTACTTAAGATATACATGTAAATAAGGAAGTACCCCCCATTTGAATCAATAAAAATATCAAAAAAATCATATCTCTTACCAATAAAAAGTCAACTCTCCCACCGAAGAGAAAATTGTGATTTCGTTGATTTTAGCGAAATGTTAACTTTCTAATCTCTCATAATTTAGTCTATAAAAATTTGATAATTCAAATAAACCATATGGAACACTAAAAATCCAAAGTCCGGTAAAAAAAGTCAAACGTGCATATGACTTCTCCAAGGGAGCCACTCTCCTACTGACAGCACTTAGTATGCTTAAGACCTCTCAGGATTTAGTCAAACTTAAACTATCATCACTCAAAGTCATGAGAATTGACACTTTCTAACTTCTTTTCAATTAAAAAGTGAAAAATCTCATGAGTTTAGATGATGATAGCTTAGGTTTGACCAAATCCTGAGAGGTCTCAAGCAGACTAAGTGCTGTCAGTAGGAGAGTGGCTCCCTTGGAGAAGTCATATGCACGTTTGACTTTTTTACCGGACTTTAGATTTTTAGTGTTCCATATGTCTTATTTGAATTATCAAATTTTTAGATAGACTAAATTATGAGAGATTAGAAAGTTAGCATTTCGCTAAAATCAACAAAATTGCGATTTTCTTCTTCGGTGGGGAGTTGCCTTTTTATTAGTAAGAGATATGATTTTTTTGATATTTTTATTAGATTCAAATAGGGGGTACTCCTTATTTAATGTAATCTTAAGTAAATGACTACAAATAATAACATTTACTTAAATGATATTTAGGTAAATAAGGACTGAAATCGCAGTGGACTCGGCCTAAACTCAGCCTGGGATTGGCCTGGACTCAGCCCATGACAAGGTGAACCGGATCGGCCCGGCTCGGGCCGATCCGAGGCGGATTGGGCTGGGCTCAGCGAGCCGGCCGAGCCGGTCCGATCCGCATGCAAGGACCGGCTAGGTTACCCCGGCTCGGATCGGGAGGCCCAAAACCGAGCCGACTCGGCCGATCCGATCCCGATCCGGCCGAGTTTTTGAACCATGATCAGATATGCTAATGGGTCCAGCATGTCTGGCTGTTACAAACTATTACCCGAATCTGCAGGCACAAACAATACCTAATAATCACAGTGAAAATATCCAAGATGACCCTAACACCAAAATTCCAGATGCAGAAGATAAAGGAGAATGAGCTTGGATAGAGGCTATTTCAACCCTTGCTTCTCAAAATAATTCATGAATTATGATGAGAGATAAAGAACCAACGTCGTCCTCTATGCTCTGGGTACATTGGCAGCAAGCAGATTAAGGGCCCATTGAAAGCATTCAAAAAAAAAAGGAGGTGTTGGTGATAATGTAGTTTCAGGTTCTTCTCCACAGATGTCTGCCATTGGAGGTGAACATTCAAATTATTCATCATCTCACCTTCCCGATTCACTGTTGCCTTCTTGCAGGGTTGTCACCGGCAACAAGGAAATGGCAGAGGTTGAGAGAGAAGGAAACATGAGAGTTTCTAAGAAGGCACTTTCTCCAATTTTGATGCTGGAAGTTTATTGCATCCAAGAAACCCAATTCCTCTGTTACTTAAGTGGGAGAATCATGAGATTTTTACATCAGGACTGGGAATTCAAATTGAAAATATCAGGTAGTATGTAGCTAATGAACAGATCAGTAAAACACAGAAAGGATCCAGGGAACTATCCAATTCATGCTGAGATGATAAATGGAGGATGTAGTTGCTGGCAACACCAAGTGAACGGGTCAGACCTAAAAGACTTCAGCGAGATTCTGATCTCCTGGAACATTAGGGGAATGAATTGTTATTGCAAGCAGATTGTTCAAAGAGAACATCTCAGATGTCAAGCAGCTAAAATCATCTACCTCCAAGAGACTAGGGTGGAATAGTGTACAGCAGACCTAGTGAGAGGAGTTAGTTGTTAGAGGGTAAGTGAATTTGATTTTGTATTTAGAAGAGGTTCAGGTCTTGTGAGAGGAATTTTAAATCGTTGATATCATGTGGATGGGAAGGAACATTGTCAGAAACAGGGAAGCACTCTGTTATATTGAATATTAAGAGCAAAGAGTCAAATGCATAATGGATGCTAAGACTAGTGTAAGCTTCAAGCAAAATGAGCACTTTAGAAGGAGCTGACTACTTACCAAGAAAAAATTGTGATAAGAGGGTGCGTACTAAGGGACTTAAATGAGATTTGAGATCCAGCTGAAAGGAATAGAGGCTAGGAAATTATCATTGGGATGAAGAGATCTAACGAATTGATAGATGGTCATGAATTAATGGATTTACATTCTTCTGATTTTAAACACATTCGGTCACATGGCAGGCGTAATTTGATTTCATCAAAATTAGACAGAGACCTGGCAGATGATAGCCTGCTAGGAAGCTATTTTCCCCTTGCAGAAATTTATGACCAGCCAAGCACCATTTTAGATCATTTTAAAATGTTCATGTTGATTGATCGTGAAGAAGGAAGAAAGGAGTCCTTCAGTCTTGAGAAACTTTGGCTTCAAAACAAGAAGTTTATTGAAATTGTTTATAACAATTGGCAACAGGACAGTTTACAAAGGCCTATACTGAAAGTTTTGGAATTCAAACTAAGACAACTGAAGAAAGCAATTGAGAAATGGACCAGCACTTGGAGGATTGAACAAGATGCACAAAAAATGTACTGTCTAAAAGAGACAGTACATTTGATTTGTTTGGATCAAGGAAATAAAGCTATTAGAAGAGCAAAGACCTGTGACAGCAAAAGTACAACAACAGAGAATTTTGGTTTCAACACGATACACTGAATGGTTGCAAGAAAAGGAAACGAGATGGAGTCTAAAAGCTAGAATCAGCTGGCTGCAAGAAGAATATTGCATTATTAGGAAATGGCTCTGGAAGCTGGGAGGACATGATAACACTTTATGGAGAAAGAAGTCATTTATAAACTTACAAGACACACCAGAGATTTTACTTGGAAAGAGACATTTGCACACATATATCACCTATCTGGAAAGGAATTATGAAACCAGAAGTTCACTGAAGGCATATGATTGAGTACCGAGAGATTTGATTTGATGGACATTAACAAAGAAGGGAGTTTCTCAAGGATATGTTGACTTGATCCAGGATATGTACGAAGTGCTACTACTAGTGAGAAAACTATTACTGGAGAGACTCGTGAATTTTCGGTTACAGTAGGCTTGCATCAAGGTTCTGCTCTAAGCCCGTATCTCTTTGCTCTGGTTATAAACGAGGTAACTAAGCAATTGCATGATGATATCCCTTGGTGTATACTATTTGCGGATGATATTGTCTTAATTGATGAGAGTATTGATGGGTTAAATGCTAAGCTAGAAAGTTGGAGGCATGTCTTGGAATCTAAAGGTTTTTAAATCAGTAGGAGTAAGTCAAAGTTTATGCATTGTAATTATAATAATAAGAGGGTGTTACAGGAAGATATGATTCAAATTGATGGACAAGATATTCCTAAGAGTAGTAACTTTCGATACTTAAGATCTATTATCCAAAAGAATGGAGAGATTATGACAATGTGGCACACAGGATTAAGGCAGGTTGGCAAAAATGGAGAAGTGCATCAGGAGTCATCTGCGATCGTCGTATACTAGTGAAACTTAAAGGACAATTTTATAGAATGCCAGTGAGACCTGCTTTATTATATGGTACCGAGTGTTGGGCAGTGCAAAAGGAGTACATTAACAAAATGTGTGTGGCGGAGATAAGGATGTTGAGATGGATGTGTGGTAAGACTAAGAAAGATAAGATTAGAAATGAGCGCTTTCGTGAGGATTTGGGCATAGCTCCAATTGATAGAAAAATGAGGAAAATAGACTTAGGTGGTTTGAACACGTGCACTGTCGCCCTAACTCGGCACCGTTAAAAGATGTGACAAAATCTTAGTGGATACCAGTAAAAGAGCTAGGGAAGGCCTAAAATGAGATGGTGCGATGTTATTAGGAAAGACTTGAATTTTGAGTATAAACACGACTATAGCACTTGATAGAAATTTGTGGCGGAAAAGAATTCATGTAGCCGACCCCAAATAATGGGATAAGGCTCTGATGATGATGATGATGATGATGAAGTTCACTGAAGAAAGGAAAATATATCAAAGCTGGAAATTGTAAGAACACTTTCTTTTGGAGGGAGTCAGGGACAAATGGTGTGGAGGCAGGTATCTTAAGAAAAGCATACCAAATTTTCAAATTAGCGCAAGAGGCCAAGATAAGTAGATACCATCAGAGATGCTATATACAGCAAGGAAATTCTATTTCATGGCAGTTGCATCTTGTGGAGGCCTGTTGACACGGGGGAGAAAGGGATCGGAGAATGAGATGCGTGGAAACTGTATCGTTATGGATCATCGCATTTTTATTCGTTTCATTCCATTGAGGGTATTCATTTGTTCGCATGCTTTGATTTTTATATCGCGGGGCGTGCCAGCTGTCTAACAGACAGAAGAAAGAATCCGCGCAATGCGGAAGAGAATTTGGGTGTCCGTGAGACGGACGGGTATGGTGTCGTGTGGAGCGGAGGTGTGGTGTCCGGGAGCGGACGGGTGTGGTGTCCGTGGAAAGGAAGGGTATGGTGTCCGTGGAAAGGACGGGTATGGTGTCCGTGGAAAGGACGGGTATGGTGTCCGTGGAAAGGACGGGTATGGTGTCCGTGGAAAGGACGGGTATGGTGTCCGTGGAAAGGACGGGTGTGTGTCCGCGAACGGACGGGTGTGTCCGCGAACGGAGGGGTGTGTCCGCGACGGCGGGTGCGCTTTTTTATCTGAACTTCTTGAGTCCCATGTCTATCTCATCAGGCAATTAGGGTAGCATGTGCTGGACCTCCATCTCCATCGACCGGAATCGATGTTACATTTACATCGAGTTAAAACTCTTGGTATTATTTGATACCAATTTCTAACCCGAATACCATTTCATAGTAAAAAGGACGAGAGAAACATACATGCTCTTCTTAGAAAATCCTGATTATGACATGTTTCCTTTCTTTTGATTGTTTTGAAATTTTTTTGCTTTGGATATTCATTTTTGAAACGACTGCCTTTGTGGGAGCCCAAATTGATTCTTTTAAAAAGGAGAGCGGGTATATACCCATGGACGATTTGAGGTCTTTTCCCTTTTTGCAAAAGGTTGATTATGGATTTTTATTGGGAAAACATGGGGATTATTATCATGAACGGGTGCATGCCCGTGGATTTATGATTCTGAACTTGGGGGTATTATGACCCGGAGCAACACTTCCGTATTAGAAGGGTGATTGTACGGATTTTTATTATGAGGTTCTTTGTAATGCCGTTTCTAGCAGAGTCCGAATTGAGGTAGAGTTTCTTTTCTCCTCATTTCATGCTTGTGCGGGTGCAATTTTCGGAGAATATGGATGTATCTCTACGGAAGTTTTGTCATATTTGTGTTCTCTGTCCGAAGTCCATTTCCACGGATGTAATTCTCGTGGAGGTGCATATGTGCTCCCATTTGAGTATCCGAGCACGGTTCTTGTCTTGTCCTCCTTTTTCTTTGGATGTGTGTATATTATCACAATCTTCTTTTTTTTTCTTATTTTTGAATATATGAGTATGTCTTGACAAGTCACTGCTTAGACAGGGTGTCCTTATATGGACGTGTGCTTATGTCCGTATGTTCTCGGGAGAAGCTTTGCCGGAGAGATTTTACCTCGACGAGATATGTGTATATAAACACAAATCTGCGCATTGTAGATATATTCTTAAACGGTATCTCCATTTAAACGGAGTGTCCGATAGGAAGGCCCTCGTATGAACGAAGTCCTTTTTAAGAAAAATATACACAATAAGGCATATTTGTGATTATATAGATATGTTCTCGGGCAGAGTCTCTATTTGGGCAGAGATTCCACTAAGAAACACATTTACATAAACATAAAGTTCGTGATTATACGAATATGAACTCGGAGGGGCTTTGTCCGGGCAAGATTCCAGCTAAGAGACATATGCGTATATTGGCAGATTCATGATTTTATGGATATGTTCTTAGGGAAATCTCCATTTGGGCAGAGTTTCCTCTAAGAAACATATACATAAGAACATAAATTTGTGAATATACGAATATGTTCTTGGACAGAACCTCCGCTTGGGCAGAGTTTCCTCTAAGAAACATATACATATAACACGAGTTTGTGTTTACATGGATACGTCCCCTGAAAGAGATTTTTGCCTGGGCGAGATTCTCCTTAGGAACATATTTGTATAGTTACAAATTCGTAATCTTATATATGTGTTCTCGGACGGAATCTCCACTTGGGCAGAGTTTCGTCTTAAGAAACATATATATAAGAACACAAATTTGCGAATATACGAATATGTCCTTGGCAGAACCTCCGCTTGGGCAGAGTCTCCTCAAGAAAACATACATATAAGCACAAAATCCACCATCCCAGAGTCTCGCTCGATGGGCGGGGAGAACATGGGTATTTAAATACCATGTGTCCATAGAGTCTTGCTCGATATGGACGGCATTTAAACCCCGGGAATATCACCCCACAGAGTCTTGCTCGATGTGGGGGATGGGGATTAAGAGGAATGGCGATGACGATTACGCCGACCGCTCCTCCTCTCCGCGCCTGGCCTATCGGGCTAAAGAAGGGGATTTGTACCTTGCCCGGACAGGGGGGATTGAGAATGGGAGAGGAATGAGCAGAGGCTCTTTTCTATTTTTCTGGGATTTTCCAACAGGGCTTCGCCAGAGCACCATTCAAGACCCCTTTCCTTATGGAATAGGGGGGGTATTTATAGGGGTTTCGGCCCCTTACATGCGTGGGAGAGAGGAGAGAGAGTGCCCTAACCGATGGTGACCTCATGATGAGGTCACCATCGGTTAGGGCCAACCGATGGTGACCTCATCATGAGGTCACCATCGGTTAGGGGCAACGATGGTGACCTCATGCTTAGGTCACCATCGGTTAGCCCCTTAAACGATGGTGACCTCATGTTGAGGTCACCATCGGGTAGGGGGAGACCCCCCCTTAACCGATGGTGACCTCATTGTGAGGTCACCATCGGTTAGGGGGTCTAACCGATGGAGAGAGAGAGGAGAGGGGGGGATTTGCCTATAAATACCCCCCTTACACACCCTCATTTACAAGGGTATATGCCCAGGTGCTGGAGTTTTTTCTTCTGTCCCGGAGTTCTTGCCCGACTTCTCGGAGTTCTGCCCGATCGGAGGGTGCTTTGCAAGCCTCGGAGTTCTTCCTCGAGCTTGTTCTTTGTGCTTGTTCTTCGTATTTGGTCTATAGACCTTGTGCTGCCGAGGTGCTGCTGGAATCCTGCTCGTTTCTTCGGCGCCTCGCCCTGACTTCTCGGAGTTCTGCCCGATCGGAGAGCGTTGCCGGAGCTTGTTCTTTGTACTTGTCCTTCGTACTCGGTCTATAGACCTTGTGCTGCCGGATTTTTCCGTGCTTCGTACTTTGGACGGAGACATGTTCTCCTTGTACTTTCATTTTAACCGGGACTCCGGGCACCATTTTAAGGGCCGGAATTCCCTGCTAAATTTTGAGGAAGGATCCCACTGAATAATTTTGTAACTTAAATAAACTTGGGGTCATTTTAAATCACAACTTTCTGGCCTCTGAGCAGGCTGCTGATAATGTATTGTAACCAGGCTGCTGATAACCAATATTTAATCTTCGTGGCCCAACGGCCCCCTTCATCATGTCCGCGACTCGAACCGTCGTCCGCCAAAAAAGCTTCAACTAGGCTAGTCGTCGGACCATCATCTGATAGATTTTTGTAATTTCCGCTGAAATAAACGTGTCACCTTTTGCCGTCAACAAGGCCTCATTCTCAAGGAGAAGTAAAAAGAATGAGTATATGAATTATTGAGAACTGTATCATCGGTATCAATCCAGGAAGCAGATAGACAAGGTAGCATGAGGGACTTCTTCCTGTCAAAGCTTTGTACAGTTTACTGAAGAGATAATACTATATTATTTACTTGTTTGCATTTGTTTTTTCTGTTCAACTTTTTGTTCAAAGTATGTTTAAGAAAAAGTGAACTGGATGGAAACTTAGGAGAAAGTGAACTGGGTGGAAACTTAGAGTTGCACCTTCTAGCATGTCATAGACAGGAGAAGGGTCTGAAAGATGGCCAAAAAGTTTCCAAGGGCTTATGCCTAGAGCTCTGGTTGGAGCCGCCAACAGCTCTGTCCAGAGAGTTCGGAGATTTGGACCAGAATTACAAGGTGTTGATTTGAACAATTAGTCAGGAGCTCAGATCAGACTTCAAATTGTCCAGATGGCCAAACCAACAAATCGCCTCACCAGCTTGCATCTGCGACAAGATGGGGGGGGGGGGGGGAGAGAGAGAGAGAGAGAGCAGACAGAGAGAGGTCAAAACACCCCCTCCCCAGCATGCATGCCGTGTGCATGTGTGAAAGGGAGAGTGGTTAAAACCACCCACTCAGAGTGTACATAAAGAGAGAGAGAAATATGGCAGAAGCACAATAGGGAGGTGAGAACCCATGTATATGTCCATATGACTATGAGAGAAACAGAGAGAACAGTGATTGTGGGCATTAAATGTGTTGGAGAGAGAGAGAGAAGACGCACCTTGCTGGAACACCAGATTCTGCAGTCACCGAGGAGATAAGAAGGTTCACACACTGAAAACCACAGGAGAAAATGACAGATAGAAAGTCACAGGAAGCCAGTCTGCCGGAGTCACCAGAGAAGTCCCTGTTGACAAAGTTGCTGAGAGTTGATGCACATGCATCAGGGTTAGGGATGAAGGGTGGAGGAAAATGGGATCAAGACAGGGGTAAGTTGATCAGGTTAGGGTCTTTCATAGAAGGCTAACAGGCAGATTACCAAATGAACCTAAGCTGTCCCCATGAACCTACGCTACGAGGCAGTCCAAGGTGCTCAACTTGGGAGCCAGGCAGTCCCAATGAACCTAAGCGACAAAGGCCAGAGGGAGATGACTTGTCATCACCTCACTGCCAATGCAATTATGCAAGCATCTTGCTTACCTTTGATAAGATAGGCCTTCAACATTTTTCAAATAAGTGAACTGCAAAGTGAAGGTTAATTTACCATCCTTTCCAAAGCATAAACTGTTTGAGGATTCAAATGTACATTCCGTGGATTTAAGGGTTTAAACACTAAACACTAAAGAAGGGACAAGGACATGAAATCTTTTATTCTGGATCTTATTTTTATAATTAATTCAACCATATCAACTTTGGGGTGCTAAATTTATAATTGGATCCTTAATGGGCCCATCAATAGTGAAGTCACATAGATAGAACATTAAGACAAGCACATAATTAGCACCAAAAATACTTTCAAGGAGCATTTATTTCAAGTAATAAGCCTTTGTGAACTTGAGCCAAGCCCCACATTTCAAATGTTCAGTTCATGGCACCCAACACAAAAAAATTAATGGTATGAAATTATTAATAAATTATAAAAATATGAGAATAATCTTCATAAAAAAAACTCTCCAAGTATCAGAAGTAGAGTATAAGTATTAGTCCAAAGGGCCCGAAGTTGTGCAATACTTGGGCACTTGCTCCAAGCTGCACAGGACTTGACCCTTGCTCTGGTTCTCCTACTTGGTTGCTTCCTCATTGCTCCACGCCTTCATATTTCTTACCTCTTGTTTTCCTTTTCTTCATGTGCAAATGCCAAAAAGAAGTTTCTATGGACTCCAAAAAGCCAGAAAGGAGGCCATGGGGTCCATCAACCAGTAGCCCCCACCAGCCGCCTCTTCCCCTGCTTCAGTTTCTATGTGAACCCCTCCTCCAAACCAACAGCATAATGAACCAATGTACTTGGGGGCACACAAACATCCCCAGCTGTGCAGCCAAAGGGGCATGCACAGACCTGAGAAATTCCCACTGGCCTATACAACTGATAGGAGGTGCAATAACCCCACTGCATCATATGGCTAATGCGGGTGTCATGTATGGCAATGCAGGTGTGCCAAATATGGTATGTCAATGCCTTGATGGGAATCGAAAAACTGCACCAAAGAATCCATGGGCCATTTGTTTACCTTGTTTGGCCCATTAGAGACCCACTTGATGTAATTTTCTCTTTTAAAAATTTATGTATTTAGAAAGGGGTCTTTTGGTCTTTTAGGCCCTTGGTAGGTGAGAAGGGCCATGTGGGTCTTTAAATACATGTAACCCCCCCCCAACACACACACACACACGTTTGAGCAATGAATGTTTGAAGAAAAAAAACAAAATGGCCTAGTCTCTGCTTGGAGGGGTGCGCGCCCCTGTTCCTCTTCTCCCTCCCCATCCTCCGGTGGATTCCGACCCTCCTCCCTTTCTCCGACGACCCTCTGTCCTTCTCCCCCTTCTCGGCCTCCTTCCCCCTTCCCGTTCCGCATCAAATTGGTATCAGAGCCTCACTTCGATCCCCGCTCTCTGCTGTCTTTCTTCCCCTCTCTATTCCCTCTCTCGTCTCCCTCTGCTCTCTGTCGGCTCTCTCTTCTCTCTCTTGCTTTGTCTCTCCGACTCCCCTGCTCCCCTTCGTCCTTCCCTCTCTCTGCTCTAGGAACCAGCCGCCCTCCCTCCCTTTTCCCGCCACGTCACCTTCCAGAGCCCCCCCCCCCCGAACTATGTTTGCTCCCTCCCTCACCACCTCCCCATCGCACGCGAGCCCCCTCCGCAGCCCAAGGAAGCCCCGCACCCATTCCACACTCTCCCTCCCGCCTCTGTTCTCTCTCCCTCGCGACCCCCCCCCCTCTTCAAGCCCCACCCCATCACCGGAAGAAGAAGAAGAAGAAAAAGTAGAGGAGGGAGGGACGGAGCCGCTCCGCCGGAGCCCTCGCCGGCGCCCCGTAGCCCGCTGCACCCCGCGGGCCGCCCCGCCCACCTCCGCGTGGGGCTTGTTCCCCCCCCCCCTCCCGCCGTCTTGTCTCCTCCCTCAGACGCCCGAAGAACAGAAAGAAGAGGACAGGGAGGGGAACGAGCCCCCCCCTCCGACTGGAGCCTCCTCCGTCGCCATCGCCATCAGCGGACCCGCCGTCGTCGCCGCCGTCGACCGCCTTCCCCGCCGTCGGAGCCGCGGCGCTGCCCTCTCTTCCTCTCTCTGACTCCTCCCTGCGCGAGGGTTAGAAGAGAAGACGAAGGAGGAAGCCCGACCCCTTTAAAGGGGTCGGGTCAACCGGTTTGGTTCCCTCCCCCCCATCGGGCCCGCTACAATGTCTCCGTTTTATGCGTCGTTTGCGCCGGTCTCTCCGCAGCGATGCCAACTCGATCAGTGCGCTGACATCGACGACAAGCATCATTTTACGTGCCATCTCTGCAAGTCTTTCATGAACGTTGTCGGAACTTCTAACGATGACTACCGACTACCCAAGTCCCTATTGAAGATTGTCTGAAGATCCTGATTGGGTAGCTTTCAAAAATGACTTTCGCCAATTACGCGACATCTTCGACATGTTTGCTGCTACTCTACAGAGGGTTGTTTACAAGGTCGACCCAGCACGTGAGGATGAGCATGAAGAACAACCTAAAGAAGTGCAATATGTGGTCGACCCGACGCTGATTGAGGAGTATGAAGAGCAAATGAAAGAAATACATTATGTAGCTGATCCCGCACTAGAAAATGAGTACTATAGATAGATTGAATCGGAGTTGTCTGAAGCAGATGAAGACGTCCCTGTAGAGAAGCATGAGCCAAGGATAAAGGAGATTGTGGTCGACCAGTTGAAGCCCATTGTGGATGCTACCAGTCTGTATGACTTCGATCACATTTGGAGCGATATTAAGGCGCACTACCCATTTAGTAGCACAATTCTTCTCTACACATTGGTCCAAGAGGTTTTCATGATATCAGTTGGATTCGCTTCTTCCCTCATCTCCCCGTGGATACTACTTCACTTCAAAACTCGAGGATGAGTTTTTTCGAACCGGGAGAGAATGATGGGAGTCGAAAAACTGTACCAAAGGATCCATGGGCCATTAGTTTACCTTGTTTGGCCCATTAGAGGTCCACTTGATGTAATTTTCTCTTTTAAAATTTTTTGTATTTAGAAAGGGGTCTTTTTGTATTTAGGGTTGTTTACAAGGTCGACCCAGCACGTGAGGATGAGCATGAAGAACAACCTAAAGAAGTGCATTATGTGGTCGACCCGACGCTGATTGAGGAGTATGAAGAGCAAATGAAAGAAATACATTATGTAGCTGATCCCGCACTAGAAAATGAGTACTATAGATAGATTGAATCGAGTTGTCTGAAGCAGATGAAGACGTCCCTGTAGAGAAGCATGAGCCAAGGATAAAGGAGATTGTGGTCGACCAGTTGAAGCCCATTGTGGATGCTACCAGTCTGTATGACTTCGATCACATTTGGAGCGATATTAAGGCGCACTACCCATTTAGTAGCACAATTCTTCTCTACACATTGGTCCAAGAGGTTTTCATGATATCAGTTGGATTCGCTTCTTCCCTCATCTCCCCGTGTACTACTTCACTTCAAAACTCGAGGATGAGTTTTTTCGAACCGGGAGAGAATGATGGGAGTCGAAAAACTGTACCAAAGGATCCATGGGCCATTAGTTTACCTTGTTTGGCCCATTAGAGGTCCACTTGATGTAATTTTCTCTTTTAAAATTTTTTGTATTTAGAAAGGGGTCTTTTGATCTTTTGGGCCCTTAGTAGGTGAGAAGGGCCATGTGGGTCTTTAACTATATGTAACCCCCCCCCCAAACCCCACGTTTGAGCAATGAATGTTTGAAGAAAAAAAACAAAATGGCCTAGTCTCTGCTTGGAGGGGTGCGCCCCTGTTCCTCTTCTCCCTCCCCCTCCTCCGGTGGATTCGACCCTCCCTCTCCCCCCTTTCTCCCCCCCTTTCTCCGACGACCCTTTGTCCTTCTCCCCCTCTCGGCTCCTTCCCCCTTCCCGTTCCGTATCAAATTGGTATCAAAGCCTCACTTTGATCCCCGCTCTTTGTTGTCTTTTCTTCCCTCTCTATTCCCTCTCTCGTCTCCCTCTGCTCTCTGTCGGCTCTCTCTTCTCTCTCTTACTTTGTCTCTCCAAGTCCCCTACTCCCCCTTCGTCCTTCCCTCCCTCTGCTCCAGGAACCAGTCGCCCTACCTCCCTTTTCCCGCCACGTCACCTTCCAGAGCCCCCCCCCCCCGAACTCTGTTTGTTCCCTCCTCGTCACCTCCCCATCATACGCGAGCCCCCTCCGCAGCCCAAGGAAGCCCCGCACCACTCCACACTCTCCCTCCCACCTCTGTTCTCTCTCCTCGCGACCCCCCCCCTTCAAGCCCCACCCCATCACCGGAAGAAGAAGAAGAAGAAGAAGAAGAAGAGGTAGAGGATGGAGGAGACGGAGCCGCCTCCGTCGGCGCCTGTTGACACGGGGGAAAATCTTCCTTTTTAAATGTCGCCGCGATTTGGCGTTCATTGGTTTTTTTCTTTATTTGTGGGTTTTTTTTGTATTCATTCATTTATTTCACATGCTTTGATTTTTATGTTGCGGGGCGTGCCAGCCTGTCTAGCAGACAGAAAAAGAGTTCGCGCAATGCGGAAGAAGAATTTTGGTGTCCGGGAACGGACGGTATGGTGTCCGTGAACGGACAGGTAGTGTCCGCGAACGGACGGGTGCGCCGTTTTTTATCTGAACTTCTTTGAGTCCCATGTCTATTCTCATCAGGCAATTGGCATAGCATGTGCTGGACCTCTGTCTCCATCGATCGGAATCGATGTTACATTTACATCGAGTTAAAAATCTTGGTATTATTTAATACCAATTTCTAACCCGAATACCATTTCATAGTAAAGGACGAGAAAATATACATGATTTTTTTAGAAAATCCTGGTTATGACATGTTTTTCCTTTCTTTTGATTATTTTGAAATACTTTTTGCTTTGGATATTCCATTTTTGAAACGACTGCGCTTTTTGGGAGTCCAAAGTTTAATTTATTTTGAAAAGGGGAGCGGTATATACCCGTGGACCGATTTGAGGTCTTTCTCCTTTTTGCAAAAAGGTTGATTATGGATTTTTATTTGGGAAAACATGGGGATTATCATTATGAACGGGCATATGCCTAGGATTTTGATTCTGAACTTGGGGGTATTATAACCCAGAGCAACACTTCCGTATTAGAAGGGTGATTGTGCAAATTTTTATATGAGGTTCTTTCAATGCCATTTCTGAGCAGAGTCCAGTTTGAGGTAGAGTTTCTTTTCTCCTCATTTCGTACTTGTGCGGGTATAATTTCCGGAGATCATATGGATGTATCTCCACGGAAGTCCTTGTCATATTTGTGATTTTTGTCCGAAGTCCATTTCCACGGATATAGTTTTCGTGGAGGTGCATATGTGCTCCCATTTGGGGTATCTGAGCACGGTTCCTGTCTTATCCTCCTTTTTCTTTGGATGTGTGTATATTATCACAATCCTTTTTTTTTCTTTGATATATGATATATCTGGCAAGTCCTTGTTTAGGCAGAGTATCCCTGTGATGGCATGTTTATATGGGCGTATACTTATGTCCATATGTTCTCGGGGAAGCTTTGCCCGGAGAGATTTTACCTCGAAGAGATATATGTGTATAACCACAAATTTGCACTTTGTGAATATATTCTCAAACGGTATCTCCATTTGAGCAGAGTATCCGATAAGAAGGAGCCCCCGTATGAACGGAGTCCTTTTTGAGAAACATATACACAAGGAGTATATTTGTGATTATATAGATATGTTCTCGGGAGGAGTCTCTATTGGGCAGAGATTCTACTAAGAACACATTTACATAAACATAAAGTTCGTGATTATACGAATATGAATTTAGAGGGAACTTTGTCCGGCAAGATTCCTCCTAAGAGACATATGCGTATAGGCACAAATTTGTGATTTTATGGATATGTTTTTAGGGGAGTCTCCATTTGGGCAGAGTTTCCCCTAAGGAACATATACATAAGAACATAAAATTGTGAATATACGAATATGTTCTTGGACTAACCTCCGCTTGGGCAGAGTTTCCTCTAAGAAACATATACATATAACACGGTTTGTATTTATATGGATATGTCCCCTGAGAAGATTTTTGCCTGGGCGAGATTCTCCTTAAGAACATATTTGTATAATACAGGAACATATTTGTATAATTACAAATTTGTGATCTTTATATATGTGTTCATGGACGGAATCTCCACTTGGGCAGAGTTTCGTCTTAAGAAACATATATATA
The DNA here is from genome assembly GCA_014218235.1 of Colocasia esculenta. NCBI lineage: Eukaryota > Viridiplantae > Streptophyta > Magnoliopsida > Alismatales > Araceae > Colocasia > Colocasia esculenta. Next base: position 209,611,508 of record CM024753.1, read on the forward strand.
AGAACACAAATTGCGAATATACGAATATGTCCTTGGACAGAACCTCCGCTTGGGCAGTCTCCTCAAGAAAACATATACATATAAGCACAAAATCCACCATCCCAGAGACTTGCTCGATGGGCGGGGAGAACATGGGTATTTAAATACCATGTGTCCATAGAGACTTGCTCGATATGGACGGCATTTAAACCCCGGAATATCACCCCACAGAGACTTGCTCGATGTGGGAGATGGAGATTAAGAAGGAATGCTGATGACGATTACGCCGACCGCTCTCCTCTCCGCGCCTGGCCTATCGGCTAAAGAAGGGATTTGTACCTTCACACACCGAACGGGAGGGATTTGAGAATGAGAGAGGGAATGAGCAAATGCTCTTTTCTATTTTTTAGGATTTTTCCAACAGGGCTTTGCCGGGGCAAATGGAAAACCCAACAGGCTTCGCCAGGGCAAGTAGAAGACTCCCTTTCCTTATGGAATAGGGGGGGTATTTATAGGGGTTTCGGCCCCTTTACAATGCGTGGGAGAGAAGAGAGAGGGAGCCTAACCGATGGTGACCTCATGATGAGGTCACCATCGGTTAGGGGGGATCCCCCTTAACCGATGGTGACCTCATTGTGAGGTCACCATCGGTTGGGCCTAACCGACCATCGGTTAGGGGGGTAACCGATGGTGACCTCATGCTTAGGTCACCATCGGTTAGCCCTTAACCGATGGTGACCTCATGTTGAGGTCACCATCGGTTAGGGGTCCTAACCGATGGAGGGAGAGAGGAGAGGGGGGGTTTTGTCTATAAACCCCCCCTACACCCTCATTTACAAGGCCTCTTGCCCAGGTGCTGGAGTTTTTCTTTCTGTCTCGGAGTTCTGTCCGACTTCTCGGAGTTCTGCCCGATCGGAGGGTGCCTTTGCAAGCCTCGGAGTTCTTCCTCGAGCTTGTTCTTTGTACTTGTTCTTTGTATTCGGTCTATAGACCTTGTGCTGCCGGAGGTGCTGCTGGAGTCCGGCTCTGTTTCCTTGGTGCTTCGCCCTGACTTCTCGGAGTTCTGCCCGATCGGAGGGTGCCTTGCAAGCCTCGGAGTTCTTCCTCGAGCTTGTTCTTTGTACTTGTCCTTCGTACTCGGTCTATAGACCTTGTGCTGCCGGATTTTTCCGTGCTTCGTACTTTGGACGGAGACATGTTCTCCTTGTACTTTCACTTTAACGGGACTCCGGGCGCCATTTTAAGGGCCGAAACTCCCCTGCTGAATTTTGGGAAGGATCCCACTGAATAAATTTGTAACTTAAATAACCTTGTGGGTCATTTTAAATCACAACTTATCTGGCCTCTGAGCAGGCTATTGATAATCATATGTAGAAGGTCCGTTGATAACCAGCATTTAATCTTCACGGCTCAACGACCCCTTTTTATCATGTCCATGACTTGAACGATTGTCCGCCAAGAATAGGCTTCAACTAGCCAGTCGTCGGACCATCATTTGATGAATTCTATAATTCCTGCTGAAGTAAACGTGTCCACATTTTTACCTTTCAACAGCGCCCAAACCCGCTGCAAGCCCCGCGGGCCGCCCCGCCCACCTCTACGGTGGCTTGCCCCCCCCCCCCCCCCCCACCATCTTGTCTCCTCCCTCGGACGCCCGAAGAACAGAAGAAGAAGAGGACAGGGAGGGAACGAGCCCCCCCCCAACTGGAGCCTCCTCCGTCGCATCGCTGTCGGCAGACCCGCCGTCTGCCATCGTCGCCGTTGTTGACCGCCTTCCTCGCCGTCGGAGCCGCGGCGGCTGTCCTTCTCTTCCTCTCTCTGACTCCTCCCTACACGAGGGTAGAAGAGAGGACGAAGGAGGAAGCCCGACCCCTTTAAAGGGGCCGGTCACCACCAGCACACCCGTATTATCTATGCTCCGTTTTCTTCGACGTTTGCGCCGGTGTCTTCCTCGCAGCGACGCCAACTCGATCAATGTGCCGACAGACGACGACAGACATCGCTCGGTTAGTCGGGTGTGACTAGCGCGTCGCACACGTGTGGGCTCGTCACCCGATCGAGTTCCTCCCCGAGTTCCCTTAGTGCCCCTTACCCCTCTGCGAAGGGTGGGCCATTCTATTGTACCTCCCTCTTCTTCTCGCCCCCCATAAGACTCGGTCATCGGGCGTTCTTCTCCTACGCAGCCGCGTGGTGGTACGTGCTCACCCCTATCCTCTGTTTGCTCTTTTTGTATATGGTTATATTTGCCGCCGGTGTGAGGTAGGACATCTAGCCCGTGACATTCGTCACTGCCGGGCAGTGTGAGTGCGAGGACCCAGATTCCGACGGCTCCTGCGAGCTTGTTGGTGGCCCCCCACCCTAGACGGCGGTAGTTCCACAACTACCCACGGTCCTTCATTCCCGCTGCGAAGGGACGGACCTTGGACGTAGCTTCTGTTTAGGACGTGTCACTTTCACTCTACTTGTACGTTGTGTGCGCTCACGTCGTCTAGTCATGTTCGTCGCTGATCTCTCTGTTAGGTCATGTTGTTTGCGTCACCCGTAGATCCGTCCCGCATCATGCCTGCAGTACATCTTGATGATCTTTCTCATTTTTCTCATGGAATACCAACTTAAACCAGATTGGATTGTCTAGGACATCTCTCCCCGGATCATGGCCTTCCCAAGTTACAAGATGGTCCAATCTGGTACGAGCTACTAGTGCTTAAAGGAATCCCTTCAATTGAGATGAATCAGATGACTTGACCTGAGATGGTTCGAGACTGTGCAAAATGGTACTGTATCATACTCTCCTAGGGCCAACCTGATACAATCCAATATAGCAAGATGGCCAATTTTGGTCCTACTCCAGCATACTTTTCCTGTCAAACTTAGATTTCACACTACAAATTACTGTTCTCTGGACTAACTTTTAGGTGCAACAAACATTTATTCTTCCTCATTTCTATCCTGAGCACCCAGTTAACCTCCTCAATAAATTTCAGACTTCTCTGCACTTCAAGGAATTGATTTGGCCAAACTTTAGCTTATGATTAACCTTGAGTTTGAAATGTTAGAGAAGTGTTGTGTATTATATGTCCACATGGATGCCTTCAGAGTCACCTCATCATACTTCGTATAATATGGTTATTTTCTCTACTTCAGCATCCTAACAGATGAAAATAACTAAATGTAAGATAATTTATCCTACCAAAGTAATCTAGGTTTCTTTACTTTGGAAAAACACAATGAGGTTCTTTTCCAGGGGTGTACCCTTCACACTGAAAACATTTTGTTTTAGATTGCCTTTTTACACGTGGAGTAGACTTCTCAGCAGTTTGTCTGCTGCAGATTGGAAAACGAAGGCAGTTTTGTCTGAGTTGATTTTATAAGGAATCCCCCCTCCTTTCTGATTGTATCACCTCTCCTTATTAATAAAATTGGTGGCGCAACCCACATTTATTTCAAAAAAAAAAGAGGAGATAAGAAAAAAACTTATCCTTCCAAAAGAACTGTTCAGTTTTAGAAGATTTGCCTACTTATTCTGCTTCTAGTTCCATATTTATACTTTGGACTTTCACTTTATCCTACCCTATCTTATCTACCCCGCAGGAACATGTTATCAAACTAGATCAAATTATCATGTTATAGTCTCTGTTTACTAGTGATTATAATTTATAGTAGGAAAAGAGTATTCTGCACATAATCCAAACAACCTGTATAGAACATCAGTTGTTTAGTTTGGTGTTGATGAAGAGTGAATCAGTGAATACCTCAATGCTTATTTCAAACAAAGAATTGACTTTTAAGTCATAAATGAGTTTGTTTACCTGCTCAATGACTCCTGAAGAAGAAGAACTTTTCTTTCTGCTTCTTCAAGTTTCTTGAGACTTTCTTCACTTGCTCTTTGTGCTTCAATCAATTTCCTTTCGGAATCATCAGTTCTTTGTTTCTCCAGCTGCAATGTCTCCTGCAAAATTTTCAAGCAGTTGATTATTTACTTTTTCAGAAAAGCATAAGAAATCCATTTTGTGTTTTACCTGCAATTTCCATTATATCAGAATAGTAGAGATTGGTGTAAGTATTCAAAAGATAAAATCACTGCATTAAAAAATGTAAGAATTCCACCCTCCTCACCCCCATGCTTCCCCAGGATGAGGATGCTGTGGGGTCATACTCACCCCGGGGTAAGAGGATGGGGCTAAATCCCATCTATTATTCCATGGAGAGCCCTTTGGATCTTTCTACATGTCATGTTTCTAGTTTCCCTTTTTCACCAACACTCTTTCTCACTTCTTACCATGGACATCAGGAAACTTGCATGGCTTACATGCATACTGGTAGATAGACTCTTGGTGAAACAATTGTGTTCAATTATTTTCTTTCGGTAGTTTTTTTATGTATTTTATTATGATGGACCACTGGAGAATCTATAGAAAATAACATACATTGTTAGAGTTTACTGGATTGTGCTGTCCAACCCAAAACCTTAGGGCAATGAGTGGACTCAGTGGAGAGGGCTACCACTATAATAAGCATATTTTACATTTGTCCCTTCCCAATAGGGACTATTCTTACATCTCTCCTCATGTAAACTCAAGTTGCACGGCCCGGATCATATCATGGTCTGAGACCAAGTTTGAATTTATAGGATTGGCTGTCCAACTCAAAACTTGAAGGCAATGAGTGGAGAGGGCTCCACTATTATAAGAACATTTATATTTTATTCCTTTCAATATGAGCTATTCTCATATGCATGTTTGCTACAAGCGCCAACTATTGTTTAGAGAAATCACCTTCAACTGCTCCACCTCTGTAATCAAAGAGTTGACCTTTTCTGTGTCCTCAACAAAGACTTGGGTTTCCTTGATAACAGGGGGTGCATCCTCAATAGCTTTACGTGCAGCTTCCTGTTCCTTGACAAGCATTGAATTTGCCTCATCAATTTTCGTTTGCATCACGTGTAAAGAGTCCTGCAATTTTATAATCTCCTGTCCTTTTGCTTCCTCCAGATCAGTCTACAACAAACATAGAGTCATACAAGAACAATCATTCAAAACTATTTTCATTTTTTTTCGGAAACACATGCAACTGCAAAGTTGAAGTATTAAGAAACTATCAAAATGCATATGTTACCCTCAGTCTTTTTTCTAATTGCAAACGCCATGTGAGTTCTTCAACTGTTTTTTCAAGTTTGTCCTTTGCTTCTTTAAGTGCACCTGTTTCTCTAGCAGCCTGAACCAAATAACAAAAACAATAAGAAAACCAACATTAAAAGTGGCATGTCAATAAAAGGAAAACAAAGATGGAAATTTATCTAATGAAAGCAGAGCAGAAACGAGGTATAGAAGATGATGCATGCCTTGAGACATAGCATAATTGAATTATTAAGATCAGTGCTGAGTGCTGTAAGCAGTAATATTTTTTCCCCAGGGTGATTCAGCAATTCGTTATATTGTGCCAATCTGTTACCAAACACCTACTACCACATTTATATAACTCATAAACTGAAGGCTACAGATTACTGACCATTTTGAGCTTCCTGAGCTCTCTCCTTGCAATTCTTCCCCGCCATAGAGTTTGGGAAACAATACATGCCCTTTTCAGCTTCTTATAGTATAGATATGCCCTGTGACCACGCCATCTAGCCTGCATACAATTTAACAGTATCTTAAACTCAAGGGTAGACATACCAGCATATATGCATTCTGCAACAAATATGGTGAAAATATACCTGCAGCAGGGTTGTTGCTTTTGTCTGCTTTCTAAATCTGAATTCATTGCGTGCAGCCATACCCCTCAAACTTGTCTGCAAGAGTAGTACTGATTCCCAAAGAGAGTTATATGACTTCTTAGCCTCATATCTTCGCAAATTCTTCTGAATTTTTACAGCAGCAGCCTGCCTTCTCTTGCGTTCATAAAGTTTGCAAGCCAATATTCCTGAAACAAGGTTGTTGAGGATTACGGAATCTGACAAACATTGGCAGGAAGTTTTAATATCTTGACAGGATGTTGAACTTTTACAATAGTAACTCTGTTTGGACAAGGTGGACAACCTCTGCATACTGATTGAAGAACAACGCAGGCCGTACGCAATGCAATAAACTGATTACGAGTAATATGTGTCCGAATTTTGCGCTGTATAGTTTTTGCTGCATTACTAAGAACCTCAGCCCTTCGAGCATCTAACTCAGCCATCTGACCAGCCCTCAGAAACACCTTTGTTTTGCCTACCTGGAAACCAGGCACAACCACTTCCAGTTTACTCAAGTAATACTTTCAATAATCAATTACAATCAAAGGCAGAATGGATTTCTAAAAAAGTCCATCACACTACCAGTACAAGCTTAACCATGTAACATTATTAGATGTCATGTGAACTTTGTATGCCAAATCACATTGTATCAGTCATCAAGTATCCAGATCATATCAACAATACCTGAAATCCATTCAAACCCTTCTTTTCTAAAATCTTTGCGCATGCAATTTTTTCATCATAGCTGCCATGGGGGATACAGTTAGAAGATAAAGTATCTCATATGTTCTCTTTCAAACAGATTAATAGACATTTACACACACAAAAACGGTGAAGTGACATAGAGCTCACTCTAGGCATAGTAGAAATACTACAACATACTTACTTCCCCTCCAGTACTTCTGAAGCTAGAAGGCCAAAACGGTTTAAGAATTCATAAAAGGTTCTACGAGTTGGGTACCCAGCACAACTGATTCTGATGGCCTCCAGAACACCCTGAATCATAGCATGAGCATTAGAGGGGATCAAGCCATAATGAAAAATGTTTTGCCTAAAAGGTCCATTAGGCAGTGAAAAAATAATAGATTAAAGAAACAGCAACAAATGAAGACCTTTCAGAAATGTAATAAAGAAAAGAGGTGGCCTTTAATGTGCTGATTTTCCTTTTTACAGATGAGAAAGGAACCAGCTTCCCATATAGTTTTTTTTTTCTGAAATTGGATAGTACCACATGTATATTAATGGAAAAGAAGAAATGAAAGTGCAAGTATAGGTGAGACACACCAAAAAAACAACCCCACCACCAATACAAGGAGATCCACACTAACTCCCCAAAAACCAAAAAGGGCGGACATAGATAAATCAACATTACAAAAAACAACAGCCCACTCCTTCACTCCAGTACAAACAGCAACAAAACAGTAACCTCCTGACGCAACATTCCCCTAAATTTCAACTATTCCGCCCTCTCCCCAACAAGCAGAGGGTGGCATGAAAGAATCGCCACCAGACCATCCTATCATAGGCACCATTGCCTGATCCACTGCCTAAAAGGTTGCTGGACATCCAAATGCTGCATGTGCCTGTAGTTACAGTGGGTCCTTCTCGCCTATAGCTTCTATGTAAGTTGTAGATTGTCTTCTTCTCCGCTGCTTTCAGAACCTTCTCATGTGTTGTAGCAGTACCCTGCCCACAGACCACTCCCCCATGAAATGTCTTGCTCCTCCGATCTCCCTTATGATGTCACTCCCATCCCTCTCCCAGTACATCTCTTGTACCCAAAGCACATCCACCTTACTTCTCCATACCAGCTCCTTCGCCGCTCTCCTCTTCTCCGCCGCACCTAACCCCTCCCATTCCATGAGTGGGTTCTCATTATGACACTCAAACCCCCCTCACTCCCCCATCTTCTACACTCACTCTCCACTCTCTCAGCAGTGACCTTTCTCCCTCCCTGATACTGGCACTACATCGTTTATTGATTTTTGAAAACACTCCCTTCAAGTCTTTTTCTGCCGCCGAGAAGGATATGTCAACCTTCTTGGCCACCTCCCTTGCCTGGTCTGTGCACAAGCTTTCCATTTCCTTGAATAAAGCCTTCACCTCCTCCGTACCTAACCTGGCCTTTTCTGAGCCATCAATATCCTCCTGTCTGGCGGCTTCATTGTCATTCCCCAATCAAGTGGCCCTGTCCCTCACTCCAGCGGCGTCGTCATCAAACAGGGCTAAGGCCCTGGCATTAGCATCTTCCTGGTCACCGCAAGGCAGCAGCAGTAGGGGCACAACACCTTGTTTCACCGCCGACATCGAATCAGACTCACCCAGAGCAGCTGGTCCAGCCATGGAAATGGGTCTCTCCGCCACAAACGACGAAGAAGAGAGTGCCTGATCCTGTCTCATGCCAGAAGCAAAGAGAGCTTGGGCACCTGGCCCACCAGTTTCCTCCGGAGAGAGCACCCCAATGCTCTGCTCACCCTAACCCGCTATCAGCCCCGGCACAGGGGGCCCAACCTTGCAGGCGCTTCCCATGAGGGGAAGCTCCAAACCAAACGGCAGCTTGCAGTTCCCAGTCGCCACCGATCCATCCGCCACCGTCATTGGGGTGGACGGGTTCTCCGGGAGGAGACTCCCCTGGATAAGGGCTCCAGAAGACCCCTCCCATGTCGGGCGAGGAAGAAGCCCACTAACAGGCCCTAGCGATCCGATATGTGAACATTTCCAGATATCAAGTAAGTCAAGGGTACCATATCCGGGCCCTAGGGGATCTGATCTTTTCGGTGAGGTACTGACAGGGTCGCATCCGGCCTGGATTAAAAAAAACTGGATCCAATACCGCATCACTGTCCGAGGGGATCCGATAGCCAGCACGATTTGAATTTGAATCGCCCGCCCTACCTTCCCCCCCCCCCATCGTCTTCAACCTTCCGACCCTCAGGTGGAAGCCCTAAGGTTGACGGCGGAGGCTTCTTCTCCTCCTCCATCACCGCATACCAAATGACGAATCAATCCCCATCTATCCCCGTGACGATGACTGCCGGCACATCCTCCTGGCTGCTCACCTGCAGGGTTGCAGCAAGCTTCAATCTCGTCCCCGCCCTTAACCAGGGAGTCAAAACGGCGAACCAGTAGGCCGACCCCTTCCTCATTGCAAAGGTAGATGGGGATCCCGTCGAAGAAGACCATTATGCTTCTCTCCGGAGTGTAGGGAAGGTGCCCAATGTCGCCAACGATCATCTCACAATGAGAATGGCCCCTTCCAATGTGACCACCCCTGCACCTAACACTTTCTCCACCCCCTCATCGTTGCCACCCACTGCCACGAACAACTGATTGGATACTCTAGCTACCTCCCATTCACCCCCTGTCAAAGCCATTAGACTCTGCTTGATCCCCCAAGTTTCAGCGGCACCCTCCAGTAGAGACATGCCAAAACCTGTGCATTTGACCCTTCCAGCATTTAAGAAAGTCTTCCAGCAGCTCCCCCACCTCAAGGACCTTCCTGCTCCCTTGGGCCACCACTGTGTGGCTTCCAGACCCCCGGACGACATCGTTGCCACCCACTGCCAAGAACAACCGATTGGATACTCTAGCTACCTCCCATTCACCCCCTGTCAAAGCCATTAGACTCTGCTTGATCCCCCAAGTTTCAGTGGCACCCTCCAGTAGAGACATGCCAAAACCTGTGCATTTGACCCTTCCAGCATTTAAGAAAGTCTTCTGGCAGCTCCCCCACCTCAAGGACCTTCCTGCTCCCTCGGGCCACCCTGGACGACATCGGTGAAGCTTCTGCCTTCCCGTGGACCTCCTCTTCCTGGAGCCATTGTTCTGGGCTCCCTGAGATCGTTACCACTCACATTCCTCCTCCCCGACTGGTTAACCCCCTGCATCTTCCCCACCTCCTCTGCAGCCGGATGGAATGAAGGGCACCACCGTCTGATATGGCCACGCCTCCCACACCCAAAGCACGTCCTGAACTTGGTGGCAACACCCCCATGGGCCCTCACACTTCGCCGGCAACCACTTGATGCCCCCACCCCAAGGCGATACTATTTGTTCATGATGGCCACCCATTTCCCCAGAGCATCTCTCACTAGGAAAGTCTAAGAAAGCCAACTGAATCTTCCTTCCATCTGATAGCATTATTGCAGACTTCTTAGGAAAGAAAGCATATCAGCTTCCCAGATAGTTAATTCCACAAATATTTACTTCTGAAAGAAGCTGGAACTCCTTTAAGTTTAACGTCACAGCATCAGCTTCCTCTTTATTCTTCCACAATGTTTATCACATTATAAATGAGTTTTCCGGTATAGGCAGCCCTCATATAAAAGAATTGAGAAAAAACAGCACAATGGTTCAAATATACTCACACCACATCGCAATTGTTGCATGATATTGACATTTTCAAATACAGAAGGCTTCAAAAGATTGTTGGGCTTGACACATCTAATGTAATGAGGCTCTGTTGAACTCAACGTCTCCATCAGAGATTGCAATTGTAGCTGCATTAATCAGTCAAACAATATCATGTGAGAAACTTCTTAATCACAAATCTAAAGTCAGAATCTAAACACAATATACCTTAAAACGAGAACCAATAGAAGAAAACTTGGAAGATTTAGTTGTTTCCTCTGCTGGAGGGAAAAGGCCGGCTACAAAACTGCAGTTTGAAGCACTCAAAAGGTCTTGATGTTCGGGCACAATGTAGTCTTTATTCTTGTCTAGAAACAGATGAGATTGATACAAAACCTGATAATTAAATTAAATATCAAATAAATGTGGAATCCTGTTTATCCTCACATAATAATAACTCTGTAACAAAAACTTACCTCTCCAGCATAATGAGCTATAGTAAAATCTGTGCGAGAAAGCTTTGGCTTGATAAAACGTTGTGTACTTTGAATGTCTGATAAAGCTTCTGAGCAAATGTTTCATGCGTTGACTTTGGAAACATGCTGAAAAAGGAAAAGAGAGTTTAAAAACTGGTAAGTAGACAGCATATGGAAGTCAAAATTAAACTATGCAGCATACAATCTACTAAATTCAAAACAAGCATTCGAGCACACCAATGTCCAAGACTCCAAATAACCAAAGTATTTATCAAGTGACTTAAAAAATATCAGAAATAAGAAAGACCAAAGAAACATAAGTTAAGAATCATATAACCTACCAAGCCTCATCAAGAAGAGCAATAATTCCTCCAGGTTTCTGTGAAAGAAACACAAGATATTAAGTTGTCTCAATTTTCATCCCATTGAGAAAACTACAGGATGTAGCAATTGGATATAAGATGATATGAATCTCCCACACAAGTGAAAAAAAAAAAAGAGAGAGAGAGAGAATAAAACACCTTCTCAATGAGATCCAAGACATCCTGATTGTCAACAATTCAATGTAGCTCCAGTCAATTGCTTCTTTTGTGTACTCCTCTTGTTCCATCTTGAACACATGCTGAAATCCAAAAAAGAAATTAATTTTTGGCTGAAAGTTAACAGTGGCAGACCAATTTGGTCATAGGAAGGTAAAGGTCACCTGATTGAAATGTTGTTGCAACTTCTCATTTGTATAGTTAATACAGAACTGCTCAAAACTACACAAGACAGAGGATATATGCTTAGCAATTACCAAGCATTGACAGTGAGGTGCACAATGCTAGATGTCAATAAGAGAAAAGAAATCCAGAAATGAAATGCTACCTGTTGGTCTTAAAACTTTCAAAACCATATATGTCAAGGACACCAATCAAAGACTTCGAGTTTGGATCTTGTCCAATTGATACATTAATTTTATCTACAAGCCTGAAGATTTGAACACCAAAACATCATTTTTTTTAGACTACAATACAATTCTCAAAATTAGCGTAGTCATAAGAGGCTGCTTCTATACTACTTACTATAACATCTTACCAATCAAATAAGCGGGAATATAATGTCTTTGCTAAACCATCCCTACTAACAGCTGCACCTAAAGGATCTAGAGTTCTCTGAATAACTTCTTCAGGAGTCACCATTACACGTTTGCATAGTGCATCTTCCAAGGCTTTAGAATCACACCTGATAGACAAATAAATCCAAAAATACATAAATGCTTGCTAATGTATGAAAGCTGTTCAATTAAAAAATAATAGGTAAACAAAAAGTACATGAGGAGGTCTGCTGTTGTTTGAAGATGGAACTTTGATTTGTCATCTTTTGGAACAGAGGAATCAATTTCCTTTCCTTTCTCAAAGTCAATATTTCCAAGATGAAGTATTGCTGCAATCACTCTGAAAATTGCATCCTGAAGGAAGGAGAACATAAATCAGAAATACCTTGGAGAAGTCTTGTCCTTTATCTGCCAGTCATGTGCGCCACTGATAGATATCTAGCTTACCTGTTCTTGTGCACTGATTCCAACAATATCCATGGCTCTCCTAGTGGCAAGGTATTCACGGGCATCATTAACACCAACCAGCTCATAGCATTTTGATTGATTCAGATAGTGAAATGAACTAGGATGTCCCAATTTATACTTCTCAATCTCCTACAGAAATAATGCATCAAAAAAAGAACAAAATTGGAATTCCAACTCATACTGAAATGATGTGCCACAGAAATTATAAAAAATTGAAGTTTCATGTTCAAGGAAAACAAAAGTAAAATTGTACCTCTGCCGGTGCAGCGCAAAGAAGGTAAAAACAATGGTAGTTACGCTCAGGATCAGAAATTTGGCAAACACGAGATCTCTCAAGAAGATATGTTCTGATAGCAGCTCCTGAAATCTTTCCATGTTTATTAAATTGAATCTCAACAAATTTCCCAAAGCGGCTGCATGAGGAATATGTACAGAACTCCATGAATAAGATACTTTCAGATTTTCTTGGACAAACATTCTTGAAGAGTAGAAGCACAAGAATGATCATGTGGTGCATGTTTATAATAACTCTGTGTTTGAACCATCCCTTTCCCTAAAAAAAGGGTAATTCAAACACAATATCAGATAAAATGTATTAAAGATAAATGTAAAGTCCAGGAAGCTATAACCTGGAATTGTTATTTCTGACAGTCTTTGCGTTGCCGAATGCTTCAAGAACGGGATTTGACTGGAAAAGGAAAGAAAGAAAGTTAGGCACAATTTTTGCAGGTGAAATCTCTCCTTCTGCAAAATTTGGTTTCTGGAAATTCATAGTGTAGAACAGAGTTATTTGAAGCAGATATTCACTAAAATAAGAAAAAATGTTGCAAGAGAAGACATGTTCAAACATATAATAGGCACAACTGAAAAGATCTGTTTCATTAGTGAAAACAACTAACTTACTTCTAGAACTTGTTGTTCAACTGTCCGTCCTTCTGTCACTGCTCGACCACCCAAGTAGGCAAGATAGCGCATGAGCATCTTTGTGGTTTCAGTCTTACCAGCACCACTTTCACCACTAACAAGGATTGAATTGCTTTTCCCCTCATTTATCATTGCCCTGAAACAGTGAATAATGCCTGAAGAATACATATATACCATAGAAAAAGAAAGGGATGATTGACAGATGCCATCTTAGGAAATTCAACTGAAAAGAACTTGCTTCTAAGAAACATAATTGCATTCATACCCTTCTGACATACTATAATGTACAGATTTACAAATTATGACCCTTCAGAACCGGCCGATCCCGAATCTGGATCGATCCTGGGGGGGAACCCCCTTAGTCAAAATCCCAGCAGAATAGGCCGGAATCGAGCAGAATCAGCCCAGATCGTTCCGGATCGGCCGATTCTGCCACACAATTTTTTAATTATATATTAATTAATACTTGTATTAAGTGTACAATAATTTACATATTTATATATACATACATGAATTAACTATATGCACATGTATATGCATTAACTATATACATGTGCTTGTTATTATATTTACATTAACATATGATTGTATGTACATTAACACACACATTAATATATGATTGTTATTATATTTACATTAATATACGATTGTATGTACATACATTAGCACACACATACATTAATATTTGATTGATATACATATTAATTATGTTTACACAATAATACATGAACATTAACTATATGATCATACGATTCATATACATATTAATTATGTTTATACATTAATATGATGTGTATATATATGTGCATATTGTTATTATATTTACACTAATGCATGATTCTATGTACATTAACATGCACAAACACATTAATATATGATTGATATACAAATGAATTATGTTTATACATTAATATGATATGTATATAGTATTGATTACATACATGTTGCATATGTATATATATTAATGGGTAAATTTATGAGTATGATTAAATATATCATATATATATATATGTGTGTGTGTGTGTGTGTAAATATTGAAGACATATTTTTCCATGTTTTTTCTGATTTTTTTGGATTTTCCCTATTTTTTTACAAATAAAATTATTTTTTGATCTGGCCGATCCAGACTCCCTGAGAATCAGCCAGATCGCCGATCCAATCCCGATCCCATTGTCCCCCGATTCCGATCCTGCCATTCTAAAAGCTGGACTCGGACAACTGGAAAGAACTGTTTCCATACCACTCTTCATGCTCAGAACGAACCAGTATAAGTTGTACAAAAATGCATAAAAGCATAGACTTCAGGGTGGGAAAATGACCGAAGAGAAAAGAAAAATAACCGGCTTCAACTTAGTAGAAGTCTCTGGATGTTTAAAAAAATTCAGACCGGTTCAGGCCTCTAGTTTGACCCCATAGCTGGTAGAAACAGATTGGTTCTAACCAGTTCTGACCCAGTTTGGCAGCTTCCAGTCCAGAACTGCCAGTTTTAAACCATAGACATTGCACAATTTGATCCCAACAGTAACGTGTGTAAGTGGTAAATTGCAATTTCCCGGCTATTAGTCGAAACACCCTCCTAGAAATGTGATGTTGTCAATTCTAGCATTCTGAATAATTATTAAACCTTAGGTCATGGACAAATCCACGTTCTAGTCTAGAAGGAGAAACATGTTGTGTGGGTATTTTGCAGTTGAATTCAAAAGGCCATATATAAAAATCATAATAGTCACCTGTAAGCAACATCCGCCACAGCAAAAACATGAGGACTTAGCTCTCCAAGGGATGCACCCTTATATTGTTCCATCATGTGGGCATCATACAGATGAGGTAACCTTTGAAATGGATTTACCGCAATAAGAATATTTCCTGTGTATGTCTGCCATAAATTCAGAAACAATCATCACAAGATGTTGCATGGACAGTACCAGTTTTTCCCTTGATGCAGTAACTAATATCTGCACAGAGAAAGTTTAAATGCAAAGAAGGATGAAATCACTTACATAAATTTCATTAAGTTCATATCTGGTTGCCAAATTCTGCAAAACACCAGGTTCATGTAAATATGAAAGCTTTGTCATGTCATCAACTCCACCAGCTGGAGCTTCTGTATCCTTTGGGAATATCTTTGACAAATGTACCATAACCTAAAGAAAGTACTTGTCACTAATATGGTGCAGACATGAACTTAGAAGGATGCATACAATAATAATAATAGACACATCTGAGGACAACTATGCACATTTGAAATTTTTATTTGATTAAATAACACTCTGCAAAGTTGTTTATTTCTCATAATGTTTTCTTTGACTACTTTTATCATAATCATTGATCCTTGTCTCGTGTTTCTTCCTCCACTTTGCATTTATTTATTTCACCTCCTGCAGTCAACACTTCTTGCAGATTTAAATCAGGCTTGGTCTATAAGCAAAGGGAGAAATCTACAGGATGCAGCTCAGGAACCTCAATTTCCACTGCATTTGCACCTGCTAGACATGTTGAACCTTCCCAACTGGCTGCTGAACCTGGACACACTCCTAACCTTGATTCCCAAGTTCTAAGAGATCTACCTAACCCACTCATCCACCTAATTGCTATGGCTTTCCCACCACTTCCTTTCTATCTACCTTAACCACAGTTTGCAATCCCACTTCTTACTCCCAGGCTATGAAACATGAGTATTGGCAGCAGGCTATGGATGAGGAGTTAGAGGCTTTTGCAAAAACCAATACATGGGATCTCATTTCTTCTCCTCCTGGCATTAAGCCCATTGAACGAAAATGGGTTTCTACTGTTAAGTTGAAGTCTGATGTGATGCGGGACAGCAGAGAGGGGGTGGAGAAGGAGAAAGAGAAGCCGGAATCCACGGGGAGGGAAGAGAGAAAACCGGAATCCACGGAGAAAGGAGGAGCTACATTGCTCTGGGGTTCACAATTCTGTGTTCAACCATTCCTCTGTTCAAAAGAGAGACTACAAGATTATTTATAGGAGTTAGACTAGCCCTAACCCTACTTTGATTCTTTTTTTTTACTAAAATAACCTTAGACCTAAAAATAGGGCAAAATTCGCACCCGAAAATGACCAGAAAATAAGAAATGCACTATTGGGCCTCATTTGGGCCTTATTCTTACAACCAAATGCTCAAATAATTAAAGTAAATACATCAATAATGTGAGAACTCTTCGCCAAGCCATAAAGATGTCGTTATCGCCAAATTTGCGTTGTCCATAGTCCCACTTCCGCATCAGAGGGTGTTGTGGTTTAGCCCCATATTAGAAATCCATGAGAGTTTCACTTATATATATGTAGAGGATTACCTCAAGTCAATGCCTAGGTTTTGGGTTAGAGTTCGGGCTTTTAACAATTAGGAGCCTGTAATCATTTATAGTCATTAGTTCACAGTCTAATGGTTGTAACTATGATAATGTTCACATTCTAATGTAATGGTTGTGAAGAGACATAATTATTAAATGTAAAAAAGTCATAATTTTCAAGAACTATTTAAATTCAGTATACTTTTAATAAGTTTTTGTAGAAAATACTCATGATCATCATCATTAGAGCCTTATCCCATTATTTGGGGTCGGCTACATGAATCTTGTTCAGTTAAATATTTCTATCAAGTGTTATGTTTGTGTTTAAACCACACGTCGCTTCTAAGGAACTCCTAACATTAGCACAAATATTTAGATCAAACTTCGTATAAACATTCAATATTATTTTATTGTTGTTGTCGACCTAATGCAAACCCTCATCCTTTCTAATCCAGGCTTGGGACCAGCCATGTCGGAGCTTTGTAGTGAATAATATGTTCTAATTTTAACTATAATGTCACATTAACATTTTATTGCATTTTTATAACCATGGATTCATTATATACCTTTAAATACATAGATTCCATATGGGGGGAGATACCACACTGAGTGCCTAGACATCCGAGAACCCCAAGAATGCCTTGGGGCACCTTGGCGCATTGACAACTGTGGTTCAATGATGATTTCCTTAGGTTTGTCTTTGCCAGAACTCACATCGGACTTGTTAGCCCTAAAGTAGTCATAAAAGCAAAAAACTTGCCGACCTCCTATGTGCCAATAGGAGTATGAACTCTAGCCATCATGGAAGGCAGGATCGGGATCGGGATCGGGATCGGGATCGACCCTGGTCGATCCGATCCTGGATCGGATCGGATCGAAGATCCTGTGGATCCCAGGGAAGTCTGGCCGATCCTGGATCGGCCAGACTATAAAATGTTTATTTTTTTGGAAAAATGCAGGAAAATTCAGGAAAATTCAGGAAAAAACAGAAAAAATCTGAACTCCTGAAAGAACTAAGATTTGCATCAAAAATCAATTATACATGCATTCATAGTACATAAAATATGAAATTTAAGACATTGTACATGTAACTTACATTTGATAGAAGACTAATAATCTTTCCATCCACTTCCAGACATAGATGAGCCACCATCATTTGGGTTTTGGTAGCTATGACCAAAGAGGGAATTTGCTAAATCATGCATACCCATTTGAATCCCTCTTGGTGTAAATTGTTGACTTGAGCTTTCTCCAGATTGTGATGGAGCTGGACACCATATACCAAGCGGTTTGTATGTACTTGTTGCTTCACTAGGGCCACTAGGCTCTTGTTCTTGTGAAGGCCAAGGTCCCCATCCTCCTGTACTCCATAAGGTGAGCTACTAATATCTGAGTACGGTAAAATGGGAGGCTGAAATGCAGGTATATGAGTAGACCCTGAACTATAGTTTGGCTCCCAAGGTGGCCACTCATAGGCTGCATGATGTTGTTGTCCTTCATATCCCCCTTGTCCATGCCTTGTCCTTCTCCTCCGCCTCCCTGATGTTCTGTTTCTGGTACATAACTTCAGTAAGCCCTACACCTGTGGCCCCAGTATATCCTGCTCCTGCATATCCCTGGCCAGCTCCTGTGGCCCCAGTGGCAGCCCCATCATCATCATCACATTTGGATCTTGTGTAGTGTCATCACTACGAATTGGTTGCTGCACTTTCCTCTTTTTTTGCCTGGCATATGTTATTTTTTCTAGCTCTAAGGCTTTTGAGCTCTTCTCTTTTTGTGTTGCAGCTCTTCTTAATGCAGGCTGAGTGGGAGGCACTCTAGATGTCTCTGGCAAGATAGCTGAGTGTCGTGGCTGAGAGAAGAGAGGACCGAGGGTGAGAGGTTGGTCCTCACTTACCCTAAGCTCTGGATCTCGAGCCTCTACTCCATCCAATTCTCCTTCCGCCCATGAGCAATCACGAGGGTCAAATTCTGGAACATCCCTTTCCTGTCTTGTTTCCACCCATGCATTTAGTGGGTGTTCCTCATCAAATAACTCATCAACATCAATTTGAAATGATAATGCTTCCCTCTCTGCAAAACGTTGCTCCCAATGACTACCTGCAAAAGTCATTAGCCTTGCCTCGCTCTTCTTTTGTCTATCTTTAATGCATTTCAGCTTCAACCTCATATTGTAGTGGCAATAGACCAACTTCTCTAGCCTAGTTGCACTCAACCTGTTCCTCACTTTTGTGTGAATAAGTGAGAAAGTGCTCCAATTTCTCTCACACTAGCTAGATGAAGTGGTCTGACTGAGTACTCTAATAGCAATCCTTGCAAGTGGACTTCTTGACCAGTCTTGTAGTCTAACATAACCCACCACTCACCTACAAAAAAAAAAACATACAATGAATTAGCACATAATACAAGTGATTTGTCATTTTGTTATGAAGTACCATGAGCTTAAGTCTAATGATGATCCTTCGCAAAATTGTGTCAACCCCACTAGTTGGTCCCGTTCCCTCATTGAACCACCTCTCCTGATAGGTGGTGCCGGTGGTCGTGTGACACTAGCCCCTGATGATGATCCTTCTCTTGTACTATGGAACCTCCGCATGTCACTTTCCAACATGGCAGCACGCCGACTCTGCCGTAGTCCTTCTCGCCATTCTCTCTCATTAGGTGAGAGATCCTCATAATCTGTATCATCTGAGTCCTCAACATCAACAGTTCTTGTAGTTGCCTTACTTTTTCCCTTCCCAAAAATATCTTCATGTAGTTCTTGTTGATGTTGAATACGTATGCCTCTTTGTTGTTGTCTTCCAGCCATGTAGTCTTTCATCTCATTCACTAACTCCCGTGGACAATGCTTGCATTTTACTACATTTGTTCCAATGCCTGCAATGTGTTGTTTTAGGCGGTATACACCTCCATCATTTCCTTACCACAGTGGTTACACCGCACTCTCTTAGAGGCAGCATCAATAAGGACACCGTGTTTCCATCCAATGTCTACTTGTGGTTGCTCTTCCTCGTGTCCCTCATCAGCCATACTTGCTAATCCTATAACAAATTAAGAATACAAACACATTCATGTGTAAGTATACAATTATAAACATAATTACATCTAATATTAACCCTAATTAGGGTAAAATTTAGAGATTTTCTCTAATTTCCCGAAATGAAATAGTTCCATTATCATAGAAAGGCATGATTAAGTCAATTAAGTGATTGGAACACTTAATTGATCTCTATTGTGCTAATACAACATAAGCCTCAAATATCAAACCTAATTAGCCAATTAGGGTGAAATTTGGAGATTTTGTCTAATTGACAAAATGTAAGGAAGAATAAGAAGATATAAGAAGATAAACATGTGTACATGTGTTTTCATTTTTTTCAGAATTTATAACTGAATTTCGAAATTAAAAAATGAAATATACCTTAAGAAGAACAACTTCTTCCTTGCTTGAGTAAGATCTCTTGAGATCTACTCAAGAAAATCTCCCTTGGATGTGCTCCTTCTAACCTCTTTCAAACTTGAAAGAGAAGATAGGGTTTAGAAGAAAAAGTAGAAGAGGAAGGAGAAGAGGAAGAAGAAGAAGAACAAGAAGAACAAGAAGAAGAAGAGGAGGAGGAGGAGGCCGGCTGGGGAGGACGCCGGCGGCGGTGGAGGAGGCCGGCGGCGGCAGTGGAGGAGGCAGCCCGAGCTGGGGGGGAGGGGGAGCACCTTCCTTCCTTCCTAGGACACCAAAACCTGCATCTTTTGGTGTCCTCGGGTGGGAAGGGGCAGAAATAAGGGGATCGACCTCGGATCGATCGGGATCGACCCTTATCGGGTCGGATCGACGCCGGATCGATCGATTCGACCCGATAAGGGTCGATCCGGCGCCTTAAGTTCAAATTTGAACTGAACAGGGCCGGATCGACTGAATCGAGCCGGGATCGATCGATCCCGGTTCGACTCGAGCGATCCAACTCAGATCCTACTGAGTTGGGTCGATCCAGCCGGAAATGTGGGGTTTTGGGGTTCTTCAAGGGGGAATCGACCCTTGGGGGGTCGATCCGATCCGGGATCGAGCGATTCTGGCTCGATCCCGGCGATTCTTCCTTCCATGCTAGCCATGGCCTGTTTGTGTCCCTCCTTTATAATCTTAAAATAATCCTTCTTAAGAGAAGGAAGTGGATCAACACAAAGAATCCGACCATGTCGCACATCAAACTCAGAATTGAGACCTGTAAGAAACTTGAATATCCGAGCCTAGTAGTCATTTTCAGACGTTGTAGCGCCATTTGTAAACAAACACTTGTTTTTTGTAAAACCAAAATAGGTAGTTTGTTCAAGATATTGTTCCAAATCTTCAATGTAGTGCCATTTGTAATCTAACTAGTAATCTTCTCCCCCTTGCTCTCATAAGACCAAAATAGACAGACACCCACTCCTTTGTTTGTGATCTTGAATGTCTATGGGAAGCATATAAATAAGAGAAGCATCTTGGTGTTGTCCATACATCTGCTCTAAAATGTACCGCATATCTTCCACAATCTTCTTCCACATAATCAATTGCTGAATTTCAGGGCTCACAGAATTAACTATCCAACTAATCAGAAGATCGTTACTGGGGCCTCTTCCATTATGCATAGGAGGAAGCATTGACATATGGCTCCTTCATGTGACCATCAATATAGGCAGACATTTTGCAATCACCAAGGAATATATGTGTAAGCAAATCAAACAGGAATTAGCCTATATCAGGGTGATAGATGTCATCTGGAGCAAGATATTGTCCATCACGGTAAGAGGCAACATCATCAACACGCAGTGGCGGATCCAGAATTTTATTTCAGTGGGGTCCTAATAGTGCACCCATATAAATTCAGTGAGGTCACCCATGGTAAAAAATTATCCTCCCAATACAAATTTTTTTATCCAGTGGGGTCATAGGATCCCACTGAACATATGCTAGATCCGCCCGTCAACACGGATGAAGCAACCTTCAGAGTAGATGCACTATGGTCCAGGATCATTGAAGGAGTCGTCTCACTGCTTCTAGAGGAGGACATTATTGCTACAAAATAATAGCAAGAAGAAAAGTCCAGTAGGAAACTCCCTATACTATGGTGAGGATGAGCACCTCATTGTGGCCAAGAATAGGGGAATTGCAGGAGGAAAAACTCGCCACCTGAGACCCTCAATGGAGGATGGAAACCACCAGAAGGGCAACTGCACCAAGGAGAGGACATCCCTAGACCCTGAGCACTAGAGAAAACCAGATTCCTCGGGCCAGAATCAGGTGCAAACCTTCTGTGACACAGAAAAAGCGGCTGAAACACTAAAACAAGGAACCAGCAGAAGAAACAAAGAAGAATGCAGGAGGAAGAAGCATGGCCAGACTCCCTTCACTGCACCCACACTCACCCTGCTCTAATTCCATGTAGATAATCCAAGCATTGGGAGTAAGTGAGGAGAAAGGGAGATATGCTCAAGGTCTGGGGAAGAAAGGAGCAGCCAAAAATAGAGCAGGCCGATCCTCAACATATCCACTTGTATAGAATTCATAATTGCAATGCAAGTATACCACCAGGCCATCATGTCCTAATTACACCTCAAACTAAAGGCAATGATGATGTAATGGATAAAATTGCCTATGTAATCACTCGATAAACTTTTACTCATAAGGAGATTGGAGGGTTGTGCCCTACAACAGTTGCTGTAATGTTAAAGGACATTATGGCTTTCTGCAATGTACAAGCAGTAGGTAAGACCTCGAGCAAATGGGCCATCTTCTAGGCCAAGATGTTACTGAGTGGTAACCTCTATTGCTTGAACTTCAGGATACAAAATAAGACATACACCGAGCGACAACCAACCATTTATCAAAAAATGCAGGACACAACTGAAAAACAGATGAAGCTTATATTTGACTCTAACTCATGACTGGGACTGCCAACGGGTCAGATTCAGAAACGAAAATGACACTTTCTGAATCCATTTCCTATCAAAAAAAAAAAAGGAAACGAAAATGGAAACTGAAAAAATTGGAAATATCAGCTGCAATCTGTTAGTGGTTGCAGGTGGCACTAGGAGTGGTAGCAAAGGGGATGGCTTTGGCAACAATAGGCACAATTGGTATGAGGAGAGAGGCAAGTGAGCTAGATTTTATTGACGGGATGAGGAGGAGTCAAGAAACTCGGTCTAGAGTTTCTCATTATTAAGAAATAAGAATTTAAGAGTACATATCTTATAAACAAATTGAATTTATATATTATTGGAAACAGAAACGGAAAAGTGGATGCAGAAATGATTGTTTCTGCATCCACAAAAAAAAGGTCAGAAATGGGTCAGAAAGTCGGAAAGCGGATATCCATTGGCAGCCCTATCCATCTTGTGCCTTACAAAGATTCTTGATTTATTAAGTGATCCCAGGCATATTTGACACATTATGACCAAAAGACAGAGAGGAAAAAGGAAAATCAAGAAGAAAAGAATATGTGAATAAAATGATGAAAGTTAATGCATAACATGTAAATAGTTATCTTACATCTATTGGGGGCTTTCTTTCCCAAATTATGCCTAGAATGAAAAAGTATAAGTGGTAACCTAATGAGCACAACAGTGAAACTCACGAACTTATTTAAACTTTTTTCAGAAGAAGGATCATATAACAGTAGTACCAGAGTTTACCAATCACCAGCCAAAGCCATCAACATTAGTGGTCAGTAAAGTATATTTGCTTCCATAAAGTGCACTTGCTTTTGGTTACGTATCCATACCCTTTTTGTTTCATTACCTTTTTTAGTTAAACCAGTGGGATTGTGTATAAGTACCATGTTGTATTAGTGCATCGATGCATCTGTGCAAGTGTGGACATGAATACTACTGCTGCAAGTTTGAACAAAGAAAAAACATGACGTGCTTTGATCCCTCATTCCCTGCAGCAGATGTGCCAAATACAGAATCCTCCATTATAGATCCTCTGTAGATGCAGTGCTGTTACATTTAATCACAAAGCAGTGAGCTGTTTAAAACTAAGATGGGTTGGGAAAGTGGCAGTAGGCATATAATTAAATCACCCCATGTACCAGTGACATAACTATTTAGAAGGATTTATTCACACAGCATTTCAGTAAACAGCTGGCTGTGCCCATCTTATAGAAGGGGCTAGGATAACATGTGGTTGATGAGATCATGTGGGCAAGACTTGAGACAAGCCATTGATCAGGGTTTCTTCTCCAAGCCTATATGGGACATGGACCATCAAAAGCTAACAGCAGAGTACCACAATTCGTAAAGTATGGAAACGCTAATTGCTTGATGGGACAGGGAGTGGTCAGTTAAAAGGAATCAAAGTGCATAATGGAATGGGGAGAAAGGAATCATCTCTTACCAAAGAAAGTAGGACTATGGATAAGGGAGACAGAATCACTTTTGGGATCAAGTTAGTGTGGTTTTGTTATGGGTCACAATATTTTATAATTTGAAAGGTCAGTATGCATAATACTTCCTAGATGTGGATTACATACTTAGTATAGCAGGAATTTGACCTACTACATCAGCATCCCACTTTGATCTAGTGAATGTGGTACTATCCACATCAAAAGAAATGAGGGAAAATCTCCGTGATTATGCTTCTCTCCCAAGAACAAGGTGTCAAGGTGGACTGTGATCTTCAAATAGACAGATGATGAATAGAAGCCAAATTGTCCATCCATAAAGATTAGACCAAGGTTCAAAAACCCGGGGATCGGGATCGGATCGGTCGGCCCAAAACCGATCCGACCCGGCGATCCCGACCCCGGCTCGGCCGAGCCCGACTGAGCCAGGGGTGGGTGGATCGGCCCATTATACAGGTGTATATCTTATACATGCTGAGTTCAGGCTGAGTCCACTACGATTCAGGTCTTATTTACCTGAATATCATTTAAGTAAATGATTTCATTTACTTAAGATATTACATGTAAATAAGGAAGTACCCCCCATTTGAATCCAATAAAAATATCAAAAAAATCATATCTCTTACCAATAAAAAGTCAACTCTCCCACAGAAGAAGAAAATGTGATTTCGTTGATTTTAGCGAAATGTTAACTTTTAATCTCTCATAATTTAGCACATCTAAAAATTTGATAATTCAAATAAACCATATGGAACACTAAAAATCCAAAGTCCGGTAAAAAAAGTCAAACATGCATATGACTTCTCCAAGGGAGCCACTCTCCTACTGACAACATTAGTCTACTTGAGACCTCTCAGGATTGGTCAAACTTAAACTATCATCACTCAAAGTCATGAGAATTGTCACTTTCTAATTCTTTTCAATTAAAAAGTGAAAAATCTCATGAGTTTAGATGATGATAGCTTAGGTTTGACCAAATTCTGAGAGGTCTCAAGCAGACTAAGTGCTGTCAGTAGGAGAGTGGCTCCCTTGGAGAAGTCATATGCACGTTTGATTTTTTTTACCGGACTTTAGATTTTTAGTGTTCCATATGGTTTATTTGAATTATCAAATTTTTAGATAAGCTAAATTATGAGATATTAGAAAGTTAGCATTTCGCTAAAATCAACGAAATCGCGATTTTCTTCTTCGGTGGGAGAGTTGACTTTTTATTGGTAAGAGATATGATTTTTTGATATTTTTATTGGATTCAAATGGGGGGTACTTCCTTATTTACATGTAATATCTTAAGTTTAACATTTACTTAAATGATATTCAGGTAAATAAGACCTGAAATCGTAGTGGACTCAGCCTGAACTCAACCTGGGATTGGCCTGGACTCAGCCCATGTCAAGGTTGAACAGGATCGGCCCGGATCGGGCCGGGCTCGGCGAGCCGGCCGAGCCCAACCGAGCCGGTCCGATCCGCGTGCAAGGACCGGCTAGGTTACCCCGGCTCGGATCGGGAGGCCCAAAACCGAGCCGACTCGGCCGATCCGATCCCGATCCGGCCGAGTTTTTGAACCATGGATTAGACTGCAAGCAATAAGAGATGATCCATAGAGAAGGGCACAGACAGATTTGGCATGTTACTAAAGATTTTTTGCATCTATAAGATGCAGCTGCAGATAAAAGTAAAGTTGAAAAGAAAGCTGAGCTTGGAATAACCAGTGGTGTAGAGAGATTACAATATATAGAGTTCCAAACTTAGCAATTAGCCTATGACGCTTAAGCAAGGACTTAGCGACTCCCATAAATGGGGAAAGGACCCTTACAGTGAAAATAGACGTGCCACTGGTTGATATTACACAGAACAAGCAAGATAGATAGCATGCGCATATCAGTAATGGCTGTAGCAAAACTTGCAGAAGTCTATAACCCTTTTGGTATGAATAGTTTATCGGTCTGGGCGTGGATGTTCTTATTTGGACATCTTGTTTGGGCTACTGGGTTTATGTTTTTAATTTCCTGGCGTGGGTATTGGCAGGAATTAATTGAAACTTTAGCATGGGCTCATGAGCGCACACCTTTGGCCAATTTGATTCGATGGAGAGATAAGCCAGTGGCCCTTTCCATTGTGCAAGCAAGATTGGTTGGATTGGCCCACTTTTCTGTAGGTTATATATTCACTTATGCCGCTTTCTTGATTGCCTCCACATCAGGAAAATTTGGTTAATTTAGTTATTTATTTTGTTTATGTGCTGTATCGGATAGAAAAGGAAAGGAATATTCAATTATCAAAGGTACTCGAAAGCACAAAAATGTGAAGCCTCTTAGGAGACAATGTATAGTGCACTAAGCGAGTAGACAGATGTGTTTCCAGAGTCACTATCCATGAAAGCAGGTTCCCAAGCATTTGCATGCTAACTATCGTCATGTCAAATGCCCACTACAATTTGCAAGATTCATGAGCAAATGGTGAAATTTTACCTTTTTTGCATTGTCCATCTGAACTTCAACTTGATCGCCATTGATCTGAGTAACTTGTCCATCAATCCAAGCTAGTGTTGGATCTTCGACCCAAACATGGGAACCCACAATAATATTAACTGAAGAAGCCTACAATTTTGAAAATAAAAATAAATAACATCAGGCTAGTTCTTGTACGAGATTAAGATAGAAGCACAGAATATTTTCATCACCAATGTTGAAAGAACACACCAAATAGAAAGAGGCTGCACACTTCAAAAGCATTACGAAATATAGTGAAGACTAGAAAAATTAAAAAGAGAGGAAGCAACTGGCCATAGCTAGCACAAAGTAGAGAAGATCTTCGTTGAGTACATGAGATGAAGCTAAGTTGCAGAACGGGAATGTCCCATAACAAGATGAAAGTCTTAAAGGCGAGCCTATTGCTTGGAAACACATTCTATCAAACCAAAGAAAGAGCTGTTTGTACTTTCAGTTATCTTATTGCAGTTCCAAGCTAGTACGAAGTTATAAACATATAGGGTTGTTCATTGGGCCAAGCCAGCCCAGAGGCCCATTGGCCTGGACCATCTCAAACAGGTATGGGCCACAAAAAACAGCCCTGGCCAAGATTGCAACCTGGCCCATCTTAGGACCTGGGCCGGACCCAGGCTAATGTTGTGCAAATCCACCAGGACTCTTGAAGCCCAATCAATTGTCAACCTTATAACATTGTTTCATTTTCTTTCAACAGTCCAAATTTTGACTATGGTTAGCCATCATCCAACCACGCAGAAACACCACTTCTAACAGATACCTTATTTCCAGATTCTAGGAATCCCACATTAAGGAATTTGCATGTGCAATTTTGCAAACGGTTCTGGAGCATTTCTCATAGCCAAATCTTCCCTTTTACATCTTCTAACTGCTGGAGTGGTTCTCTGATGGCATTCACCTTGTCATTCTTCACAACATAAATGTCCTTTATGATGAATTCCCCCACAGCCTCGTGAACTGTTCCAAGGATTCACAAGGTAAATGTCCTTTTCTGATGGCTTCCCCCTCTTAGCATTCCCAGCCATACTGGCTGCCATCTACTTTGGACCTATGGGAAAATCCCACTGGCATCCTTCTTTAAATACATTAACAGGAACTCCCACCTTCGCCACCCCCAAATTTTCTTACATGCCCCTTTGTCATCCTCTTGAACACTTTGATGGTTTTTTTTTAACCTCATCCTACACAATCCATTTGTCCCCTCCCATGCCTCCTCTATCAAATACTCAGAAATGCGATGTTCCTCATCAGGGTGTGAAGCAAAATTTTCGTTTAAATAAAACAAGCAAAAGTCATATTTTCTCCAGTCAAATTTTCCCATTTTAGATAAAATCAATGTCTTGTGTGTTGCTTTATTTGGTAATTGATCAGGCAGGCGTCTTCAAAACTTGTTCTAGAACTAAAAATAACTGGTGTCTAACCTCCAGTTTGTAGAGACATCTTTTCTCAAGCTACCTTATGTGTATTTTCATAATTTGAAAGCTATTCTCAGTCATAAAAGTACAATATATCCTAGTTATAAAATATGGCATTATATATATTTTAAACATTTATAATTACCTGATAATAATAAAAGATGAATTTTCACGTCAATGACATGAGTATTAGGCATTGCAGTTCTTTCCTTCACCAATACTAAACTTTACCGCATTAGCATTTGTTTTGTTAATTATTCAACAACAATATTATGTAGTACTAAGATCAGAAACATTGAGAAAGGCTATATATATCCTCCAGTAAAGATGGAGGGGAAATTTTATGTGCAGCCTACCATTATAAGGTCAGAGGTGAGACAAGTTCATGATACATGAAGATCAACCGACTTGGCCATCCTTTGATGAACCTGCACATCAATAAATGGCTTAAACGTCAACTAGGACAGTAGCATTTGAAAGAGAAAAAATTGAGCAGACAAATTCCGTTATTTTACTAAGGCCACAATTTTAAGGAAAAGATAGTAAGAGCATCGATAAAATAGGTTTCTGCAAACTCCCTTTAAGACATACACACACAGAGAGATAAATTTATATATTCATACAGCACGAATACATAATCAAGACTACACCATTAACCGCATAACAAATAAACTTCAGGTTTTTCTCCACTATCAACAAACATAAACAGATGATAACCAAAGCCCGACAGGAAAACGCAATACTGTGATCCACTGATCCTCAGCCATCGTGTTTCAGACTACCAAAATCGGGAACCGGTGTTATAACCTGGATGCAGCAAGTTGGCCGTGGGCAAGACGGTGACGGTAGATCGGAAGCAGCTCACGGCGACGGCGTGGGGGCAGCAGACTAACGCGTACAGTGGCGAGGCGGGAGGGGCGTGCGGCGGGAGGGAAGTCGAGGGGGCATGCCGCGGGCGTTCAGGCGGCGTGCGGCCACCGGCAAGGAGGTGGCTGCCTTCAGCAGGATCGAATCGGCATGCGGCAACTGGCGAAGTGCGGGTAGGCGAGCCGCTGGCGAGGCGGAGGGGGTGCAGCAGACGGCGAGGTGGGGGCGGCGGGTGGGTCTCCCAGGTCCTGAGAACCATAGACGGCGTGGCGTTTTCGCCGGAGGGGTGCAAGGGGGTGATGAGCGCGTCTCTCGTCTCCCTCCCCACAAATATTTTCTCCCGCATCTCTCTCTCCCTCACCCCCCTCTTCACCATCGCCCGCTATTCTCTCCACCTCCACGTCTCCTCCCCTCCCTGCGCCTCTCTGTTCCCTCCTGCACCTCTCCCTCCCGCATCTCTCTCTCTCTCTCCCCGCACTTCTCTCTCTGCCTCCCACATCTCGCTCTCTCTCTCTCTCTCTCTCGTCTCTTCGCCTCTTACCCTTTTCTTCTCTCCCCCTCCCCCCTCCCTCCCTCCCTGTGGCGCGCCCGCGACCGCGAGTCCGCGACACGCCAACGGACCGTTTGTTCAAAATTTAGGGCTTTTTTTAGTTTTCAGTCCCTTCAATCTTTGCAATTAGCTTTCAGACCCAGTGACTTGGATATTTAGTAACAAAATCTTACAATTTTAATTTCTCATATAATTGGGCCTGCGTTGGAAAATGTTGTTGAAAAATATAATTTTATATTTCAATTATTATAATCTCTCTTTTTCACTCTAATTTTAAACGTAATATATATATATATATGTATACTTTATATTTTTAAAAAATATCCTAAGAGAGATGATGGATAAAAGAGAGAAGATAACAACGATGTTTTTACTTTTGTGCTTCAAAAATTATGCCATGGCCACTTTTGGAGGATTTTGACTTTTTAATGATTGAAATATCTCATTATTATTTTCTTATTGTTTTCAAGCGCTGGCTCAATAGTGACTTTTATAATTAGTTTTTAATCCCTATTTCTAGCCAGAGAGAAGCTACTTTTAAGAGAAAAGTTGAACTTCTTAATCATAGTTAAGTAGTTCAGTTATAGAGACTGTATTTTGCACTTTTTATTGCACTATTGATGATTGGAAGTACTCATATTGACAAAGTTGCCTTGGTGGGACACAATGTGTCTAATAATTGGCATTACCATGTCTTAAGTAGTAGACACGGGCTTGGTCATTAGTGTGGCTATGTTATAGCGTCGTAGAGATGAGCCTCACCCTAGCCCAACAAACCTTCGAGTTGTGCGACTTTAGAGACTTAAACTTGACAACTAATGAGTCATCCAGAGACAATAGATCTAAATGGAAAGAACTCGCACTCGCTCAAAGCTAAATGTCGGAGGGCCTCGTGGGTCTAGTAAATCGGATTCTACTAAAATAGACTCACACACTTACTTCTTCATAACCCTGTTGTAAGAGAATAGAGCGTCGGCAAATTATAGTCACTAGTTTTCCTCCCTGTTGGACCTAAGTGAATAGGATCTATTAATCCAAGTTATCTCTTACTCCACAAATACCATTGTTGACATGAACATTGCGGCCAACTCAATGTAGACATGCTAAACCTACCAAATGTGTAGGCTAGTCCAAGAGGCATGTGTATTAGAGTATTTCGTCCAAAGTATAAACAAAATAATTTGGATCGCGTTGACCCATATATGTGAGACATGAAACTATGGAAGGCGCTGCAACACCTCTGAGATCTTCAGAAAATTTCACATTATATAATTATGTGAGAAGAGATATTTAAACCACTAATTTATGAAATTTACTTTTAGGTCATGGTAAAGATTTTAAAATTGAAAGACTGAGTAAATTGGACAAAGCTAATTTATAAGAAAAGGGTTCTCATATTTTAAAATATATATTATTAGAAGATTATAAATACCTTGGCAAAAGGTAAATTTGGTGGGGAAATGGTGTTAGGTACGCGGAGACAGATTGTTGTATATAAACAATTTTTTGTAGTGTAAACCATGATGATTCGAATATGAAAAATACTAGTGCATATCTTTTGGAGGCATCTAATAAGATTGTGTCACTTTAATTTTAGAGTATTTAATAATCTCTCTATCTTTAATTTTTTCAACTCCAAAAATGAGGTGACACACCTCTATTAAATATGCCATTTTATTGGCGGTAAATTCCATAGCAGAGAGGTTGGGTTTTTTTCTCAACAAATATATTTGAATCGTTTTTTTCAATAAAATAACAGCGCGAAGGATTTGATGTGCATGTGCATGGGAATCCACTAAGAGCTTGACCTTTTTTCACTAAAATATTTATTTGAAAAACTTTATCCATAAAAAAAATCATATCACCCAAGATTTGCAACCAACACCTTTTCATGGGTCAAAACTCAAATGCCATGTCTATGTGGCCACTGCAACACAAACAATCTCAAACACTACAACATCTTAGATATTTTTTTTGTCTTATTAAACATTACCCGATTCGACTAAAAAACCATAAAAATGTTATCTTTTTTTCCTCATATAAAATGCAACAAATTTTTTGTTTGCCAAACAAGCCCGAAGTCAGAATCATTGCTAATGACCTATCTTTTCCTCAAACCATGGTTAATGCCCAAGAACAGAGCCCATGTCAGGATTAAAGAAACCCTAAACTAAGCCAGCATATGTTCCCCTGTGTGTTCTGTTTTGCTCCTGTTGGAAGTGATGGATTAGAGCTTTGGACGGCCACCCACAAGAAGCCAAGAACATCTAGACATTAACATGTGAAAGATGAAGAATAGGATCGAAGGACATGATTTCCTTGGTCCACATGATAATTCCCTGGCCCTTTTGACCATGGTTTTATGATGGTACCTGATTTATATGTAATCATCGAGGTGTGTAGATTTGAGATTTTTTCGATCAAGTGAGGTAAAGACAATACGGATACACGGAAAGTAGGAGCTGCCAAGTCTTGATCTTGAAATTCATGAACACTAATTTCTGAGCCCACAAAATCACATGGAACGGAATTTTCTCATTACAAAAAAAAAAAAAAAAACTACCTCATCAATCACTAACACAAGCTAGTAAACCCACACTTTGGAGAAAGAAAAGTAGGAACTTTGGGCTCCAAACCTGGATGCCCATTTGATCTGCCCAAGGGGATTCCCTTTCCTTTTTGCCTTTACAAATTGGGTGACAAGAGAATATGATAAACTTGTACAATTTGGCAATTGGTGGTGTTGGGAGTTTTCAAGATAAATGAGAGGTCACCATCCTTGAGAGTATCTTTGTGATGGAAGAGTTTGGACCTTGTAAGCCTCTCAATTGCCTAGAGATAAAAGTTTTTGAAGTGCCCATGACAATAGCACAGTTGTGTGGATTTCACTACTTAAGCAGTTCACATTACAAAATGTATAATTTTAAAAGGGAAATGACATTCCAAATACTTATTTCCAGTGGGGAATATTTTCACTAGCTCTATCTAGGAGGAGAAATGTCAGTCTCATATGGTAACAAGTCTCTTAAGAATTGCTTGTCAAGTAATTTTATTGGTTAGAGAAGAGAGAGAAAGAAATGTCTAACAATATTTTTAACCAATCTAATTATTTGACAATCAATCCGTACGGAACTTGTTACTAGACTAGACTGGTAACAAATTTTTATCATTTAGGACGTATCTTGAATTTTAGTCATCGCTAGGCAAGTAATCTTATAGAGGTCAGAATTTGGATAAAAGATGTACACCAACTAAGGTTTGTTGTACCGATGCGTATCATAATGACACAATCGTATCATATCGTATTATGCCAGGGGGTTTGACGAGTCCTTGGCACGGTCAATTCGATTCGACTTGTTTTGTTCTTTATATATTAGTTTTATCATAATATCCTCATGATCTAAGCGTACTAATGTGGTATACTTCGATCCATACCATATTAGGACAAACTCGACATGGCTAAGTTGCCTAGCACAGCAAACATTGATGCCAACAGTTGTTGAGGTTTCTTTCGTATTTTAAAAATATGATATATTTATATATATACCCTTTTAAAATAAAAAGATGTGTGAAATACCGAATAAGTCCTACTTGTATTTGCTTGTGTACCTTCTACAAGTTAATTTAATATCACACATGCAAAATTACCTATATATTTATAAAAATTCTACAAATTATCAATATATTCCTACCTTTACAAAATCTATTTATATATCTCTAAAAATCCTTAACTAATGTTGTCATATCCCTAAGGTTAATTAACATGTCTGATGGAGCTAACGATAAAACTGTGGCCCCATTACTTCTACGTGCACTTTGCCGCCTCCCACGGCACCTCCAACAACATCCGTCACAATCTAATCCACAACTTCTTCTGGCACACCATCTTCGACTCCCTCGATGACCACAACCACTCCTTTGATGTCTATTAACATAAGGCACACTTTTGGAGTAAATTAGTCTATTCCACCATTTGATTAGCATTATAGTTAGTAATAGTGATAGATCGTTGACGGTAGATGTAAAATTGAAAATTGTTTGGGTTTTTAGGGATATATGGGTAGATTGTATAAAGGTAGAGATATAAAGATGATTCATAAATTTGATAGGGGTATACAAATAAATTTTTCCTTGTTGATCAAAATAACGTTAGAATATCCCAAACTTCTTTAGTTTCTCTTCCTAAAAGATATTGACGGTTTGTCAATGAAAAGTGATAAAAAGTGCAAACGTGATAATTAATTCGTATACAAAACATAAACACATATAAATACAAATGTGAATAACAAAATCACATCAAATTTGATTAAAATAAGGATACATATAAAAATACCCAAAGAGATATCATACTTCGACACCTATTCCGAAAGAAAGTTATAACTTGAGTGCAGATCCTCTAAGTGCAAAGGAGAATGAGACTCCAACAGTCATGAATGAGAGAGTGCCAAGTGTCTCAAGTCCTTTTTTTAAAAACACATTTTTACTTGTAAATCGGTTCTTCATGTTAAAATACACCCATAAATACTAGGATATAATCATACGCACCAAAATACAATTATAAAATATACAACCATAAGTACTATAATACAACCATAAACATAAGAATACAACTATAACACCAAAATACAACATAAGTTGTATTCAATTGTTTATGGTTGCGTTTTAGTGTTTATATTTCAAATATTTTATAGTTGTATTTTGGTGTGTATAGTTGTATCATATTATTTATGAGAATATTTCAAACTAACAGGTAAAAAGATTTGAAAAATAAGTTTGGGACACTTGGCGCCCTCTCATCGGTGACTACTAAAGTTCCATCTTCATTTGCACTTAGAGGATCTACACTCTTCTAACTTAGACTCTGAAACAGGGTTTGCCTTGGTAGGGGCATATCGCGCCATGTTAGGACTTTTAGGTCCACGCATACTTCAACACGATATATATGAATAGTATTTTTTATTTTATTTGTATTTTCATGCAAACTTCTTGAAAGGTTTTGAGGTGTATCAATGTGGTATGATACGATATGCTATTGTTTCTGTGTGTATATTATATATTTAAAATAGTGGAATTTGGCATAGAACATGGAAATTCATCATCACGTACATCAGTGCAAACCACATGGAATCCATAATAAGAAGTAACATGTTCATGGGCACACCCCGAAAGCAGAAATAAATCATGAGATTATGTATCATAAGCATGGCGATCACAGAATAATTAAGAACTGAAAGAAGACTGTGGAGGCGTTCCATAATGGAACTCGCCTTAGAGAAAGTATCGCCCCCACTATACGGTGCGATTGGGGTCCGACGACCTTCTCCTAGGGTACAACCACGAGACACGGAATCGGTCTCGCACAAGATCGACTCCATAAGACGAAAGCTATATAAGAAACCTAATTCTCTACAAAAAAGTTAGGGTAGAAAGCATGCACCGAACACCAGTGAGAGCGTCCCGCGACGACCACGGCGGCCCGAACACCAGAGAGCGACAGCGCACCAGAACGGGAGAGCAGCCTGCGGCGACCTCGTTGACGAGCAGCCCGGCGCGGGGAAGGGCGAGAGAGAGAGCAACGATGCGGCGAGCAGTTTCTCAGCGCAGAGAGTCAACATGTAACACCCCAGAATTTTTATTTGTAGAAAAATATGAATAATAAAGTTATTAGACTTAAACATTAGTCTTAAATTGTAATAATTGATATTTGGGAATGACTAGTATTAACTAATGTTACCCCAGTGTCGTTTTTGGACGTGCGCGCTCTCATAGGGCGACACTGAAAAACGGTAACAAAATAAAATCGAGAACACCATAATTTCATAAAAATATGGAGATCTCATAAATGTAAATATCTGAATTTTTCGATGTGCGGATTTCGAGATTAAGTCGATGCGACCATTTTTCCGAGTGATTTTTCACATACTGTAAAATAAATTCTAAAAATTGAATAAAAATCATCATAATTTGTAAAACCATCATATTAGGTTATGGTTAAAATTTCAATACAAACTGATTTTGTTTGGACATGTTTACATTAAGTCTAATGGACTAGTTGATTTATGGAGTAATTACGGTAACCAATTTTTGTGTTTATTTACGGGAACTTACGTGTGGAGCCTTGGAGAGGCCAGCACACTTAAGGGTAAGGTAATCATGGAGGATAACTACGTGTGAGCTTGGGAATCCTTGCATGTGCGACGTGTTGGGGTAAAAACCAAAGGGTTTTTACCATGACACCTCATGGCCGACGTGCCTCTGCATGAGGAAGTCTTGAGGCTTATAAAAGCCACTCCCTCTCTTGAGTTCGAACCTTTCTACACCTTGGCTCCTGTCTCTGTTCTTGTTTTTCCCTGCTCTTGGCTGCTAGAAGTGTGGTGGAGGAGCTCCTAGAACTACTACTGGGGAGTTGTTGGCATTGCACCTGCAACTGCTTCCACCTCTGCTCCTGTGTGCCACTGTAGCTGCTTAATTTGGCGTGGATATTGCTGGAACATCATCAACTGTGGGGAGAAGCTCTTCTCCTGTTGGCTTAGGTTCCCTCATTGGGAAGGTGTAAAGATTACATGTTCAACAAGGTATGATTCATCTCTCAATTGTTCAATTCGATTTTTCATATGTCACAAGGAATTCGTAATGAACGAATAAGTGACTATACTTGTGATCCTCTATTTTTTTTTCCCTTACCAGTCATGATAGAAGCACTCTTGTTGGGAGAGGAACAACCTTGTTCCATTTTAGAAATTAATTCTTATTCTCTTCTTCCACCTTTGATCTTTGTACATGCTATAAAGTTGTAGAAGTCTCAATTATCTTTGTAGGATAATATGAAGACTTCAATTTAGATGGTGATACTTCAAGTTTTGATTTAGATCCATAAAACATTTTGTGGTTTAGTGTCCATCATGTAGGAACCTTCCATCCACCATTGCTATCAAGGTTCTACTACTAGTACTAAACTATGTTTAGTTTCAAGCAAGTTAGTTTGAATTGCAAACCTCTTCTGACATCTTGTTTGTTCGGTTATAAACCACTATGAGAACTATAATTAGACTATTATATTTGATATAAACATATCTTGGTTCATAATTATATAGTTAGGGTGTTTAGGATAGATTTAAAGTCCTTTCTGGAAGTTCTGCAGCTACCTGTCGACAGCCAGCCCAAAGCTGTCGACAGGCGCATGCCTTCCAGAACTCCAGGTTTTCTGGACTGTGTGGATCTGTCGACAGGTCCTTTGTTGCTGTCGACAGGTACCCACAGAGCCAGAAGACCTGAGCTCTGTCTACTGCTTGCTATCGACAACCCCTTCCTGGCTGTCGACAGGTACTATGCTGATTCGAATTTCTGCACTCTTTCATGTCCGAATCCATGCTAAAACTTCATCCTAAAAGCCAAGGAAGTTACCCTCTCATTTACCTTGATATTACTGTCATACTACTACAAAGTTCACCCATTTTGTGTACCTTAACTTCCCTTGAATTAGTCTTAAAGTTGTCAATTACGAATAGCACTCTGATTGGTCTATTCTTCGGTACTCGGTAAATGAGTTTATGAAATCTGATCACCTGAGAGTTCATATGCTTGAACACCTTATGAGATGTGAATAATTGATGATGACATTATTGAGTCTTTGTACCCTCTGTGATTTATATGCCTGTGCAAATAGGGCTGGTCCAGTCTTGGGAGGAGCACCCGAATTCATTTTCGGACCACGTGGAATGATAAAGGGCATCTGGATGTCTGGCATTGCATCAAACATTTTCTGAATATGGTCATCATAATTTTTATATTGTGTAGCTGATATGTGAATCAATTCTTGAGCTATATATCTGAGTATGATTTGAGCTTTACTGTCATTGCATCAAGTTTACTGTTCTGAAATCTGGTGTGTCTCTTTGATATATGTCCTGACATTGTCTTGGTTATCATGTGTACATTCCTGAACTATGAATTGAACTATGGAATTTGAATTCTACTGGGCTAATTAGCTCATCATTTCCTACCATTTTCAGGTAATACAGATGGGGGTGACGCTTAAGGGATTGAGTGCTGAGTGGACTGATCGTGGCAAGCGAAGCCAACTAGTTCTATTTATGTTTAGTAGTGTGAAATGAGAAATGTAAAATAAGTTTGTTTTAATCTACTCCTCTCTTAGTTGTTTGAGGAGTGTCTATGTAATAAAACTTCAGCTTATGACGTTATGAATGGATAAATAATTATTACCTTTGTGCCTATTTTTCTGTCACTTTCGATAAATAGCCTTTTATTAGGACGTGACACAACAGACGTTTCAATTTCGGTAACGGCGATTGGGGAGACCCTAATCACTATATGAGACGCCTCACGCCTGCAAAGCCAAGACAATGGGTCAGTTCAATGAATCGGCCCAAACATGCCCAATCTCTCCTAGAAAAGGGGAAAACGCAAAAATAAGAAGTAAAAAGGTACCAAGACAAGCCGACAGGATCACGCCACCATCACGCGCCCGCCCAACCCGGCCCGACAATGCGCGTGTGTGATATGGTCTAACATACCCCCACCTTTGTCTATAAGACATAGTCTCGTGGACACTTGGGGTTATGAAGCCCTACATCTCCTTAGAGATTTCTCATGTGGGACTAAGACCCTCACATAAGAGACAAAGCTTGCACACCTTTTTATGCACCTTTTTACTTTATCAAATTTTTATGTTTCTTTCTCCCTTTCTTATATTGCCCCTCCTAAAACCACTCTTTTACCCAACATATAATATATATATATATATATATATATATATATATATATTAGAAGATTACTCATACAAATTTTTTCCTTAAATCTATATTTATATGTATATCCGTCTCATGAATGTAAAATATTTTTAACAAACTCATCGTAACTTACCGTGACTGATGTTGGGAAGATGTTTAAAATATTCTTTTAAATAATATATATATACACCTACTAAAAACATCGATAAAAGAATACTTCCAACATATTCATGACTTTTGTTACAGGAGGTTATGATCATAAGGTCATAAGCTCTCCGAGAGTATTTTTGTCTCCAATAAGAGAGGAGTACTGTGACGGAACGCCTCGTCCAAACCCGTTAAACTAGTAACGTGCTTGACCCGAGTCCGTCTCCCGTGAATGGGCTGAAGCCTCGCAAGGGATACCACACACTAGTCCGTGAAAACACAAAGGAACACACCATTGCATTTATAATATACAATATTTTACATAGCCAACTTCAAAAGAAATAAAGGAAAATACACAAGCCTGGGGCATACCCCGAAGTACAACAGGTACAACTGAAGAAAGAAAAGCTTCACTGCTGGAGGCGCTGGGCCAACACCGCTACGTCGCGGCTCCGAACTGGACGACGGTAGAGAAACCTCCTCCTCGCCCTCGCCTGTGGGGAGTAGGGGTGAGCCTCGCTAGTCACTGGCTCAGTAGGGAACTCCCCCAATACCGAGCAAACCAAACACAAGTACCGAAAGCAGTAAACTATGCTAACAATTTATAGCACAACTAAACAGGATATTAAAGCTATAAACAAACTCACCGCTAGCCGCCTGCGTAAAATAGCTGTAATAAATAAACGGCAAAACTCTAACACGTGTACGAGCTACGGTAGAGACCGCCACACTCGAGCCACGTAGACTGATTCGCGACACCAACAACAGACTCAGACGAACTAACACAGGTCTACCTCTCAGTCTCGCAACCACGGACGAAATGTCCAGCTTCCGCTCCACGTGAAAAAGACAAGCAACTGTGGAGACCAACTAAACACCACCACCTGCGGACCACACGGTCGCAAGCCCATGCCTGGCACCTCTAGAGACCCTGGCCTGGGCTCGCTAGAGTGAGGCACTGGAAAAGGACTAGTCAGGGACCAGTGTCGACAACTGGTGTCCGTACCCCCAACTAAGAGCGCGCTACAAGTGACTAAAAACAAACTCAAGAGTCACTGTCCCACTGTCGTCTTTTTCTCAGCCGGACGTACAACTCAAACTAAGGAGTGAGGGTGTCCAGGTCAGACAACACAGATCTCGACGGTACAACACAAGTACCGGGACAAAGCCCCGAGCTAACAGCCTGACTCACACAGAATCTGGGGCACCTAACTGGAGAGGTAACCACGGTGGGCGTCTACTACCTGACACGCACACAGAAACCACGTGCGCACCGCACAAACCATGTGAAACCTCACGTAAACCTCGTGTACTGACGGTCCACAACACGTGAACACCACTTGTCTCGTGTGAACACTATGTCCACAGGCAAACTACTAGCTAGCTATGTAACCTGTGAGCTAGTCTTGTAAACCACGCGCTTCCCAGAGCGCCACAAGTGCCAATGCACTGCTCACTAACACTGAGCATACCGATAACGATAATCGGATAGTCACATGCGTAAACCATGCACAAACAGGGCCTCTCGGGCCAAGTCGCGACAACCCATTGGGTCGCCTTCAGAAGG
Organism: Colocasia esculenta; assembly: GCA_014218235.1. Classification (NCBI taxonomy): domain Eukaryota; kingdom Viridiplantae; phylum Streptophyta; class Magnoliopsida; order Alismatales; family Araceae; genus Colocasia; species Colocasia esculenta. The sequence continues at coordinate 209,651,019 of CM024753.1, forward strand.
TGTCGCCACGACATGTCGCCTTCAGATCCAGAACGCGACCTACATACATGTCGCCTCCTGATCCTTAACGCGACACATCGCTGTGTCGCGTTCAGAACGCGACATAGGGACCCGTCGCCTTAGCAGGCGGGAACCCTAATCCGGGCTCTCTTCATGACAACCCATTCCACACCATACAACCACCCTTAATTATTCGTTTTTCATACTTTTGTGAATACCTAAGCAAGGTATCTAAGGTTAGAAACGCATTAAATTGATTAGAACCCTATCCCATGCGATTTACACCCCGAAAACGGGAAGAGTTCACCTACCTTTGTGAAGAACACGTTATACAGCGATCTCCCGGCGTTTCCCCTGCTTCTCCCGGACTCCCTGCAGCGAGGACACGCCGAAGACGCCAAAACCCAGCAAAAATCACCACAGCTCCTTCCCCTGGCCGAGCAGACCCCTGTGTGTTCTACTTGGCTGGGGTTATTTAAAAACCTATTGCGGTTCGGAACGCGACGTATCGTGGCGTCGCAACCAGGTCGCGACGGACCTGAGCGTCGCCTTCCTAACGCCCGCTGCCCTGAGCGCTACACGTGGCGCACATGTAGACGCTCAACGCACCGAGGCGGCCACATAAACGCGACGGCCACCCCTGTCGCATTAAGAACGCGACAGCCTTCCTGTCGCGATGACAGGCTGAGGAATCTAGGTATTGTAAGCCCAAACTGTCGTCCCAGTAAACCCCAGAAACACACACACACAAGCCACATTGGCCACCACAAGCGTTAAACACACGATCCACGAGAATCTGAAAAATACGCGACGTTACAAGTACTGTATGTAAATATAAAATTTAAAAAGATTATCGTACAATTAATATTCCAAGCGAGAGATATACCCTAATGCACAAAACATTTGATGGAGAATCCTAACATATTTGCTACTATTTTTCCTTTTAAAAATTTTGCATTGACGAACAAATGTTTACTTTATGTGTAGATTTATGAATTACATTAATTGACATTTTTTTTAGGAGAAGGTGATCATTGGGTGTATCATGCATGGTTCATGGAGGACATTATAAGAGTATGTAACCTGAGCAATATTTATTCCCAACGATGAATATTCCATTTCACTCCAAATGATAATATATATATATATATATAAGACCGATTGTTAGGAATTGAAAGCTATTTTAGGAAAAAAATAGATGTAGATTTTTTTACATAAAATATATTCAAATATAGGTTCAGCAAATATATATTAGAACCACCCAACTTTCATGAATTCCAAATAAGGTAACTAGTACTACCATGGAACATGAATTCATATGACAAGCTAAAATAAATTGGAGAGTTCATCAGGAGAGACAATGGGAGATGATATTGTACTTGGAGAGAGGTAAATAGTAAATTGGAGCCATTAAAATGTGAAAAATTTAGAACACATATGAAAATAATACATATCAACATTCGTTCTTATTAGGAATCGTTAAAAAATGAGTCCATCCTCTCTTCTTTGTTCTTCCCATATCCTTTGTCAGATGGACATCGTTTTGAAGTCATTAGAAAATAAAAAAATGATATACTACCATATCTTTGACTCCTGTTGGGTAATTTGTAATCAAATTATTATTGTTTTGGGTAATTTGTAAACAAATTATTATTGTTTTCCCATACATACTATAGAAGACCTATCTTTGTAGTGGACATTTCCACATTACAACTTTTCTCTTTCCCAATGTTAATTTACTTATCTAATTAGTATGATGAGTTTCAACCTCAAAATCATGTTAAATGATTATATGTTGGCAAAATTTTCACTTCACATGATTGGATAGGATCCTCTATCACAATTAGAACCTTCCAAAACCAAATTAGCAAACAAGAGATTGATACACAAAATTTTGTATGTAATAATGTGATAAGCTTCTCTATCTCATTTCTTAATCGTGTCAAACAAAGGATGTGATATTTGTCGGGACTCGATAAATTTCTCTATCTTATTTATTCGTTGTGTCAAGTAGAGGATATCGAAGACTCTGAATAAATCAACCAGTTAAAAAGATCTAATATAAGATCTCGCATCTAATGCAATAAGATTTTCTATCTCATTTCATCCTCCTGTTGTGTTAATAGCCAAATATATTTCATTCTAGAATATAGTGCTGATCATACAATCTAATGTGACTTAGTTATAGACTCATATTATTCACTCCACCTCATATTATAAATTTTGAAGTTGCATATTTAGATATGGAAAAACTATTTATATTTTCATATATTATCATCATTTTCTTCATTATTTAAAATAATTTTTTTATCAAAAATATACAAAAAATATAACCAACCAAAAACAACATTGAATGTGTATGCAATCCTTCCGTAATTATACACAATTATATACTTCAACAAAATTTTAAGTCAGGAAGGGGTGTCAAATAACATTGGAACAATTTTCCCATAATTGCCATTAATTTCCATGAAACTAGAGAAAAAAAGAGGAAAAAATAAAAAGTAAAATTGGAGATCCCTTTGAAGTAGATATCTCTTGTTTCCGGAGCGACGTGCTCGTATAAATACTTAGCCCCGCCGGCGGTGCCGCCTTCCATCCACAGAAGACAGATCGTTCTCTCCTTCCCGTTCTGCTCCCCCTTCCGGCTTTCCCCCTCCCACCCCCGCCCCCCTTCTTCTCTTCTCGCCGTCGCCTCCCCCGCCGGGCCGGGCCTCCCCACTGACCGCCGCCCGCGTTGCTGTTCTTTTTGTGTCTTCTCCGCGTCTGATGGCGGCGCAGACCCAAGCAAGCCTGCTCCTCCAAAAGCAACTAAAAGGTAGCCCTGGCTTCTAGGGTTTTTTTTCTTTTTTTTTCCTCCGGAAGGGGATGCAGTTGGCGGTGAGATTGGCGTGATTGTTTTGACACTGACTATCGGATTCTTGTTCTTGGATCAGATCTAACCAAGAATCCGGTGGATGGGTTCTCTGCCGGTCTGGTGGACGATAGCAATATCTTCGAGTGGAGTGTTACGATCATTGGGCCGCCCGATACGCTATAGTGAGTGTTGTTCAATGTTTGCCCTTCTTTCCTGTCTGGATTTTGGTTGTTCTGTCTCCGCCATCGTCTTCTTCACTAGGGTTTTTGTCAGATTGTTTGTATCGGTCGGTTTGAATTCTGGTTTGTTGCGGCAAATGTGATTCGGTGATTGAGCAATGACATGGGTGGGCACGCTTTGTGCAGCCCAGGACAAATTTCAATATTCATAGGGGGGCGTTCTTTCCTCTCCATTGTTTTTATAGCTTGCGACTTAATTCTCCATATGTAACTCGTCCAGGCGAGAAGTTACTTTTCTAATATGTTTTTCTTAGTGTTCGTCGATCTGAACATGAATGTAATGCGTGTGTTTCCACTTTGCTCCTTAGTTTCAACAGCGTTTTACCATCAAAAGTGTATAAACCTTTTACATTTTCTTCTTCTCCTATTGCTCACTCCTCAGAAGATGAAGTATAATTAAATATTCAGTCATACCCACTAAAAGATTTGTCCTAAACAAACGTACCTGATGATCAGGAGATGATTGTGTGTCTCAAGTCATTTTTCTTGGCTTCATTTTTTTAGCTTTATGCACTTTTTAAGTGTATGGGACCGTGGGTGCTTCTTGACAGAGTTATCTATGCAGCGTTAAGATCATAAATTTTCCTAACAAAAAATTTTCTTTTGAAAGAAAAGAAAGGATGTACAAGTATATGAGAGTCCCTTTACAACAAAGTGTCGGTGTGTCCCCCTTAACTCCCTAAAAGCAAAAAAAAGCGGGGAGGTAGTAACATCCACTGCGCCTAAATGTTTTGCCCAGAAATAGACTCTTTCTTTAACAAAAGAGAAGAGACTCTCATCTGACTTGGCTTCCCTTATAAATATTCTATCGTTCTTTTCCCTCCATATCGTCCACAGAGTGGCATGCAGGATAAGCCACTAGATTACTCCGTCTCCCTTCCGGTTATAAGGTCTCTACCACTTGGACCAAAGTTGCAGGACTGAGTTGCAGGGGGGCACTTGCTGAAGAAAACACTACCCAATCCTGTCCCATGTGCTCCTGACAAATGAGCAGCCCACAAAAAGGTGATCCAGGTCTTCCTCTTCCTCCCCCCATAGGCTACACCCCATCGCAATTTGCTGCATAAAGGATGCAATCCTGTCACTTGGCAGCCTTCGGTGGGATACCCTCCAAATGAGAACTTTGAGAAGACTATGGTACGGGCTTTCCAAATATAGCTAGCCGGGCCATGACATACACTCCATCTGAAATGACTTTGTATGCGGAGCTGACAGAAAACCTCCCTCCTCTCCCCCATCTCCAAGTTCATGAGTCCCTCTCATCCTGTACTGGTTGATAGTGTTGAAGGAGGGCTAGCAAGTGTACCACTTCCCCCGTCTTCTCAACCATAAGGTTCCTCCTAAAGGTGGGCAACCACGCAGCACTAGAAAGCTGAAAATCATAGCATGCTCCACCTTAGCAGAAGGAAGACTGGAGATCCCAGAGAGAGTTGGCAGCAACTCCTTTAGGGTGTGATCTCCACACCACCTGTCCAGCCAAAAAGAGCAATGATGACCATTCCCCGAACTCATTATCCAAACAATCGATCACATAAGATGTTGTTGTCTAGAGATTTGCCATGTCATCACATCTTTGTTTGATGCCAAGGACCCATCACATGAGGGATGAATAGGAGTCCCCTCACGGCCATAATCCCAAGAAGTGTGGAGGAAAATATACCACAAGGAGAGCAGACGGAATTTGAGCCATTTTATCTGTATTTTAGGGGCTACATTTTCCTATCACAAACCCAATAAATATATAAACTCAGAACAGGGTAGCTTTCCTTCCACAAGTTGTTAACTACATTGTATGGGCGGAGTTTTCCTCAAACTATCTCCCAATTCCAAAGACAGTGGCATTTTTGTCAAAGCAAACCCCTCTCTAGGTTAATTACACGGCCATACTGTTTGGGAAGTTTGATTACCTGCTTCCAGTCTCCCCCCCCCCCCTCCTCTCTTCCTATTCGGCCACTTTCTGCACTCCCCCCCCCCTTTCTGACTATCTGGTGTCCCTGCTTCCAAGTGGGTGGCTTAACTTAAAGACTTTTAATTCAGCAGTTGATATTCCTTGTTGGCAGATGGAACCTGTAAAGGGTATCCTCATGTATCTGCTTTATAGTGAAGATTAATTAATCATTGCTTTATATTGCTCTTATTACATTATTCTGTTCCTACAACTGTCAATGACATAGGCTCTGCCCAGGCCAACAGAAGGCCTCACCCAGTCCTTGTCATGAACTTTAGAAGCTCTAAGCCTGGACATGGCATCCTAATATAGGGAGTTGATATGTCCAGACCTTGCTGGGATGAAAAGACAAAGGACAAGGTTGGATCCAAAAAGAAAAGTTGGGGGAGGGGTACGAGGACAAGAGAATGAAGATGTTTGGACGAAAAAATGCAGGTGAAAGGAATTAAGTCTCTGTGAAGGTGGACTTTTTGACTTTTTGGAGGTTATGTGTAAGAGGTGGAAGAATGAAGGAATACCACCACCTGCTGGGCCAAGGAAGCATGCGGCAGAGCCAATCTATGTGCTAATGGAGGTCTGACGAGTGGGAATGGGGTGAGGATCTGCGGATGGTGCATCCATTTTGAGTGTAGATGAGAGCTTGAAGCATGTGGGGATTGGCAATTAGAGCACTTATTTCCCTAAGGGTGCAATGCACATCAGGCATCCCAGATCATTTTATCATTAATTGACATGATTAGGCCCCAGCCCAGACAAGAGACCAAGCCCGAGAACCCTATGACTGGGCTTTAACTGTTGAACTTGTGCCTGCCCTGTGTGCTGATCTGGCAAGTTTCAGGCTGAGGTCCATCTATCATATGGCCTGGTATTGACGCTATCTACTTCATCAGGAACATATTCTACTGGATTTTTTGCATTGCACTATGTGTTTGAAATTGCTGTCAACTGTATCTTATAATGCCGAATCAGATAGGACACCTGAATCTATAATTATTCATCTTCTGTAAAATGGTTTTCTTTGGAAGTTGACTACTGCCATATTTCTTATTGTATAATCTCTTTTGCTTCTTTTTCAAATTGTAAATGGTTCTTATTGTTTGCCTTATTTGTTGTTAACCCTGCTTTCTTATATTTGAGTGCAGTGAGGGAGGCTATTTTAATGCTATTATGAGTTTCCCAGCAAATTATCCAAACAGTCCACCTTCTGTTAGATTTACATCGGAGATGTGGCACCCAAATGGTATGCTTCTGTAGCTGGTTTGTTCTCTTCTTTTTGCAAGTCTGTAAACATCTTATGCTTCTAATTGGCAACTTATGTAAAACCATGTCAAATGCAGTTTATCCTGATGGACGTGTTTGCATATCAATCCTTCACGCACCCGGTGAAGACCCTAATGGCTATGAGCTTGCAAGCGAGCGTTGGACTCCTGTCCACACTGTATGTTTCACTCTTCAGGCTAAGTCATCAACTTCTTTCTCTTACATCTTAACCTATGCTTTCTGAAATGCTATAACCATATTATCTCTGGGATGGTTGAGTAAATAATTCTCCATAATGAAACAATTCAATTTCATTTGCCTAGTCTTAGTGTGCATGCCTACCATTAGCTCTTGACAATGAAGCTGCCAATGCAACTAATTGAAATGTGGTGGGTTCATAGTGTCCTGTTCAGTTTTTTTGAAATGGATAGTGTCCTGTTCATTAAGTTTGATAAGGCGGGGTTGGACCCAAAATTTCAAAGCTGTTGTTAGTAATTTATAATCTTCAATGTTGTAAGAATTCATTGGTACGTGCATTTTAGTTGTGATAAGGTTTTTTTGGCTTAGTTTGCTGTGCCCGGTAGAATTCCTCCCCCTCTCCCATCCCCTTCCAAGAGAATGGGAGAGGAAAATATGGTAAACTGTAAAAGCCATGAATTGGGTGCAAATAGTTCTGCAAGGGGGTGGGATGTGGTTGTCCAATAGAAAGCTTCCAACTCAAATCTCAAGAGATTCAAGACTCCTCTGTCTAACCTGGCCTAAAAGATCTTTCAATTTTTTCATCTCACTTACCACAAGTTCAATCACACAAAACCATGTGAGGACGATGATGACATATGCATTTCATTTTGGAGCACTTTTTCCCACTCGGTTTGCCACCATGATCCAATCATGTGATCATGCAACTGAGGTCAAGACAGTCCAGAACTTAAGTTTGGTGCTTTTAACCATGGGAGCAACAGAGTTCAACTTTTCTCACCACACCACCTGATTTGAAAGTTTAATGGCGAGAAAAGAGTGTTCAAACCTGGTGGCGGAAAATGTGGCACCATAGCATTTTGTATTCATGTTATCTTTTTTTTAGATATTTTTTATTGTCATTCTTATTGATATTTTTTGGCAGCCGATTCCATCCTTTGATTCCACCATCTTATTTCTGATAAAGAATATTTATCTCTCATCTCTTATGTGAACACATGTTTTTTACTTTTTTATGTGAAATTTTGCACTAAATAATTTCACATGTAGATTGAGATTTTGGACTTGATCTTGTATCAACATGTACAGCAGTGCTTTTCAATGTATCAAAAGCTACCCCTTCTGAACCACATCGGTTCTGGTGGCTTTATGGGGAAAGAAAAGTTTCTTCCATGATCTCCATACTGTAAACGCTATGCCAAACAAGAAAAAGTATGGTAAAATGATTTCTTCATAGTGTATGTGTATTCCATGTTAAAACTTTTGTCCGGATATCCCATGGTGCATGTCTATGTAGGGAACATATACATAGATGCAGTTATAAAGCTTTTAAAACCGGAGTTGGATTTTGGAGACTTTTCTATCTGAAATAAGTTTTCATATTTTACTATCATGTTGTTACTGACAGGGACCATTTAAACATGCAGGTGGAGAGCATAGTCTTGAGTATTATATCGATGCTTTCCAGTCCCAATGATGAATCTCCGGCGAATGTTGAAGCTGCTGTGAGTATATCCATTACATCATTTGATGATATTTATCTCTAATCCTGCTTTGTATATATACTTACTTTTGGTAGTTGCAAGGAAAACTTGATGATGTTGCCTCGTATACTTGTGAAAGTGAGTTTTCATGCATTTCAGATTGTGTTGGTTTCCCATGAATCCTTTGTTGGATCTCCATTTATAGTTTTGGGTTGATGTAAATTTGGCGGCTGTCATCTTCAAAATGTCCAGATACAGCACTGATCTTTCTTTAGCTGGCAAGAGGATCAATTCTTATGACCTTTATAATTTTGAACAAATTACTAATATGGATTAAGGTCTGCGTTATTGAAGGTATAATTCTACGCCACATGCCCACAACCCCAATTCAGCTAGTGGCGGTGAATATAATTTCAGATCACAGGCCTTGCTGTGTCAATCTTTAGATTACCATCCGATTCTTTGCAACACAAGTGACTTGTGCTTTCTGACATAGAAGCTAGGTATTCTTAAAGAACTTGTAAGATGGTTTGCATTCATATACGAGAATCAAAAGTATGTTCTATGACTTGCAATTTGCAAAAAGGTATAATCCATATAATATTCTTTTACACAGTTCGCCAATTCTCGTCTCCCATTTGAAATCAAAGTGATTCACAATTAATTAAATTTTGTCGTAATCCACTGGCCCTGGTGCATGCAGCAGCTTGAAAATCTTTACACTAACTGGATCTATGCTTCTTGCAGAAAGAGTGGAGAGAGCAGAGGGACGACTTCAGGAAGAAGGTCAGCCGCATCGTCAGACGTTCTCAGGAAATGCTCTGAGAGGCAGGCGTTGGGAGAGAGCCGAGTTTGAAGATATGGGGGGAGCTGGGAAGGATGGGCCTGTGATTCGGAGCAAGTTGCTGCTGTTTCATTTGAAACTATATTTCTATGGGCGAGGTCTGCGTCGGTGTGTCTCTTCACCGTGTCTTAGCTGGTGCAAGTTGTTCCATTAAATTTCTTCCGGTGTCTCCCTTTTTCTTTTCCCCCTCTCGATTAAAATGTAGTCAAACTTGGATTTTTTTTTAAGGTTGTTTGGTGATGGATGTCTTTGTCATCTTCTCCCGTTCACTCTTACGTGCAGGGCATGTGGTCGGAAATTTTTTTGCCAGCTAAACGCCTTTTAGATTCCAGCCCGAGTGCAATCCTAGTGGGTTTGAACTTTGAAGTGTCTTTTGGTCTGACACGGGACGCCATTAAATATGGAGCTTTACGTCTCCTGCGAGATACGGCATTCCATGACTCCTTCAGCGTTATATACCAAAACACGCAGAGAAGTTTTTGTTATAGTAGGTGCCGGCGGGTGCGGGTGAGCCTGGAAGTTTGGCGGTGGTGTGGTGAAATATTATCTCCAGTGTCCTGTATGTGTGCATGTGCATCCATGAATAGTAGTCTTTATCTTTCTTTGTTGTGTTCATCAGAATATGAGTAAAACTTTTTACACTTGGCGGGCAATACGGGTGGGTATCACAACTTTAAGGACATGTTTGGTATTCAGGATAGAATGGAGATAGGACGAGAATATCTTTAAAATTTTGAGAATATTTTTGTTCTATTTTTGATCTATTTTAATAGATCGGAGATAGAACGAGATCTATCTTAATATCAAACATGTCTTAAATGTTACGGGACCCACTTTTTAGTGAGAGGTGCGGACACTGAACGGACATTCCGTCCAAGTGTAGTAAATCTCTCTCTATATATATATATATATATATATATATATATATATGAAGCTTCCTTTGGAGCTACCAACAGTTCATGGCCCCCTATACCAGGTAGATGTGAAGTGCCCCATTAAAAGGATTATTCAGCTTTGAGGAGCTTAGACCTTTATAGCATTACACCTATTAAACATAATTGTATTAATATTGATAAGAGTACAGTTAGTGTTCTTCCATATAAAAAAAAATACAGTTAGTGTTAGATAAATTGTGTGAAAATTCTTCTTAGATGTGTTAAATTTGAAGAAATCCTCCTTGGGGTCTGGATAATGTTAAAGGATTAATTAAGTCAGACATTCATATTTGCATCTACATTTATTATGGATATACATGTAAATATAAATCTAAGAAGTATTCTTGCGTAATTAATCTTTTAACAGAGGTGTATATTTTAAAAAAAAAATCTAAAAGTAGAACTTGACGCTGATGCTTTTGGCCGGGCTTGTCTATTGACATCTTGGTTTGTCGCTTCTGGAACATAAGGGAGAAAAAAAACATGTTACGAGCATACAAGTGCTGAGAACTGTGAAGCATCGCAGATTGCATATGAAAATTAAACGATTAAAACTTCGTATACCAACTCACTGTGCTAGATCTTGTTTCTAATTTCTTGTCCACGAATGTTAGAGTTTTTGCGCTTAGATATCTACCTTTGATGGACACACAGATGTAGTACTGGAAGCAATCTCATCAATATATACTCACTTTTGAACTTACAACTCATTGAAAAACATAAGAAAGTACATCCACATGACTGGTTTGTCAATTTTTATGGGTCCCCACCTTCAAAAAGATGGTATACGTACGTAAAAACTATTCTGGATTCATAGTTCTTCCATGCCACTCTGTCTGGAATATCGTCTGATCTTGAGATTGATCAATAACTGAAATGAATAGATCATCTCTGTAGTACTCCTGAGATGGGAATTATTAAGCCTTATAACTCAAAATTCAAATACTTCTACTATCCTATTCTGAAATCAAACAACCAATAAATGGTATATTCTGTTCTAGGGCCTGCATCACATTAATTAGATATGGTGGTTGAAGAGGTTAATAGTATCTATTAATTGTGGCTTCAAACTTCAAAGGATCACAAACAAAATTATCTCAACTACACACTCACTACAAGGAAAGTATTTTTGGCACAAGAAGTGAGTGGTTGGCATTGAACTGATGCCTGCTGGAACATTTTATTAAATGCTTGGTCCTGTCTTCCAAAATTCTAAGTGAACATATAAGCCCTTTCATAATCTTCTTACTGCATTATGTTACACTTTCAGTAACAAACTACGAATGGGATGAAGCAGCATAAATTGCTCCTTATTGGCATCAGCAAAAACTAAGAATGGGATGAAGTTGTATGAATTAATCTTAAGCATTTTTGTATAAATAGAAAATTAGAAATTTTAAAAGAATTTATATAAAAAAATATACAAATATTTGTCAGCGGCTGAAGCCGCTGACAAAAAACAAACTTATTATTTGTCAGCGGCTAAAGACACCGCTGACATAAATAGTTTTTGTCAGCAGTTTGTTGGCCGCTGACATAAAAAATATGTGTCAGCGGTTTATCGGCGTTGGCATAAATTTTTTTTGTCAGCAGGCGTAAGCCGCTGACGTAATTTTTTTTTTTCAGCGACTTTAAGCCGCTGACGTAATTTTTTTTTGTCAGCGGCCCAGTCTTCTGCTGACATATGATAAGTCGACGACAAAAATGTCGACGGCTTAATTTGTCTACGGACTGTGGCCGTTGACATATATTTTTGTCAACCGATTTTTTACTTTTGTCAACGGCTCATAGCCGCTGACAAATGCTATCTGTCTTGTAGTGACTACAAGAAATAGTACATATGTCAGGTTACTAACTGTTGACAAAAGAAACAAAACTGTTAACATAGACGTATGTCAGCGGCTTGAGAGCCGTTGATAAATATATGTCAACGGCTACTGATATCCGTTGACATACTAACATATGTCAACGGCTATATGCAGCTGTTGACATACGTTACTTTTATGTCAACGGATATCTATAGCCGTTGACATATGTTAAACTTCTGTCAACGGTTCACCGTAGTCGTTGACATACGTTACACTTATATCAACTGATCTCAATAGCCATTGACATATGTTGATTATACGTCAACGGTCTCATGTAGCCGTTAACATATATCTTATATATCAACGGCTGTTTTTAGCCGTTGACAGAAAATCATTGACAAATTTCACTTCTCTTGTATAGTGACATGTATATATCTCTATCCAAGATAACTGATGCAATAACTTTAAACGAATTAACAGCTAGCTTCTGGGGGAATATATATGGACAAGTGCACACAAGATTTGGACATCTATCTTTCCAGAATCTTCCCTCCATAAATTCTGAAAACTAGCAATTTCCATTGGCAAACCAAGGAACGGTATTCACTGTATGACACAGTCCCTTCCAGAATAATTAACCACAAAATGGACGAGTCTTGTAGTGAAACATCATGGCATCTTTACTGATCAGAACACTAGCTACACTTGGAACAGAGAACACCAGAAGGTCTTTGTCTCTAATGGGAAAAGGCTATGCTGTTTAAATGCTTCATTATGATACACTTTTGAATATTCTTCTCATCCCCTAATTGTCTAGCTGTATTGAGTGCGATGCGATAGAGACCCCTCTTTGATGGTGGTCTTGGAATTAACATGATTAATTAGGAGAAATATTTATTGCAGGTCTTACGATAACATATAGAACATGGATTGCAAGAAAATAATATCTTATTGGCAAAAAATTAATATATGTGTTTATCTTTTTTTTCAATTAATAAAATTACTTTCTTATAACCCACTTCTTATCATTATTATAAAATTAATCTTACCATAAGTATTTCACTTCGTCAGATATATAGAGGAGCACCTAAAAGAGATCCAATTAAGTGTTCTAACAAAGAATAAGTAAGCTAGATTCATAGCACCACCCATATGGAAAAAACTGCAGCTTCGGTTCCCAATAATTTGGTTGAGTCGAGCATCGACTTATTATCTTTATATCATCTCCGAGGATCGAGATTAAGACTGGGAAATCTTCCTAGAACATGCAACGAAGCAATGTCGAAGCAACCAGACTTAATTCACGTAATCTGATCATTAGATTCTAATGAAGTACTGTAGTACTTGGCATGTGGAAGGTTCCTCGTCCGTCTCTCCTCTCCTGTTCTTGTGGGCATCAAGCGTCCTCGTGTAGTCCACTTCTCACATATCGATCGATCCCCACTCTCCAGCTACGTCACGCTCAAGGTGACGCCATCTGCAAATAACCAGGAGAAGTACGTATAAGTGCGCGCTCTCTCTCTCTCTCTCTCTCCGGCGAGGTGTGTGTGTTTCAGAAATAACCCAACTCCCCACTTCTTCCTCTCAAACCCTCTAATCCCCACCAATTAGCCAAATTATATAGCTTTATCCTTACACAGCTCTGAAGAGCCACAGCCCCCACCCTTGCGTGTCTCCAACTAGAGAACACCAATGTGCGCTCCCCACAAAAATCCCCCCCTCTCAGCAACTGGTGCGTGCGCTACCATGGCACTCCGAAGGCTCCTACTCCTACTGCAGGCCGTAGCAGCACTCCGCGCAGCTCGTCGTGTGCGAGCGAGCTGACCCCCCTTTAAACCCAGCTGTGGTGCGGCGCGGCGGTGCATGTTAGGTATGCACGTCATTGGGGTGACCGTATGGCTCTTCCCCATCCCCAAGGAACACAAGTACGACGACCTAAAAAGGGAAGAAGACTCCCACTAGCTCTGAATGCTTGACGGGGTTTGTGTTGCAGCACTGTATCAACTTGTCGCGTTGTGGGCCTTTAAAAAGAACCATGTGGCTGTGGACGTCCCCTCTGCAACAAGGCGTGCAGCTTCTTCAGTTGTGCTCGCGCGCGTTCCAGCTGGTCTGCTCTAGAGCCTGACTAGCTAGCTTAATTCGTCTGTGAGCATGGAGGCGCCAATGCCGCGACCACAGGCTGCGCTAGTGGCCTCTGATCACACCGCAGCCGCCGCCCCAAGAGCCGGTACTGTTCGACCTTCCCATGCGAGGACCCTCTGGAGCTCCCGCCTCGGCTCCGGCCTCCGCGCCGCCCTGGCCTGCGCCATTATCGGCTTCACGACGTCATACGGCCCGCCCGCTCTCCGCCGCCGGCTGGCTTTCTCGGCGTTCTCCTACGTCTCCGCCGTCCTCATCGCCGGGGAGGCCACCCTCGGGGAGGCCCTGCACGGGATGGCGTGCGCCGTCTACGGCTCCATCCCCGGGGTGCTCCTCGGCGCGGCCATCATGTCGCAAGTCGGGCCCGGCGGGTTGTCCGTCGGGGCCCGGACGCTGGCGGTGGTGTTCTGCTCCTTCGTGGTGGCGCTGCTGGACTTCCTCCCGTTGCTCGCCAAGCGGCTGGCGCTGGGGCAGATCATATTAATCTACGTCGCGCCTCTCACGCTACATGGCGAGCGCTCGGCGGTGTGGCAGCCCGTGCATGTGGCCGCCAGCGCCGCCCTCGGCGTGGTGGCGTCCCTCCTGGCCTTGCTGCTGCCTTATCCCCGGCTAGCACGCCGCGAGGCAAGTCGACATGAATGCGTTACACGTCCCTGTGCTGATACTTGTCTGCTGATCATGTGTAACCACCCTTGCCGGCGTGCTTGCTGCTGCATGGCAACTGACGGGTATCTGTATATATTAATTGGCGTGCTGGTGATTATTGCAGGTAAGCAGGAAGAGCAGGCTCTTCACAGACGCAGCCTCCGAGAGGCTGGGGCTCCTCGTGGACGCTTTCTGCGCCGACAACAGCGCCTTTGCGGTCGCCTCGATCTCCAGGGCGAAGTGGTTGTCAGAAACGGCCGGAGACAAGCTTCTCCGAAGTATCAAGACGAAGCAAGTAAGTTGTCTTCCCTCCATAACGATTAGTCGATGGTAAAAGCTACTTGTTTATATGATCTCCTCACCACGTACATATCTCTAACACAGGCATATTTGCTTCCAAAAAAGTAAAAAAAACACAGGAATGTACGTAGCACTTCTTCTGGTGTCTATGACGGCGACGACGATCGACCGACATGGAACGATCGAAAAGGCTACCTGAAAAAAGTGGAAATAGCATTATTACAAGAGAAGTTAATGTTTCTTGGATATGATCCTATTGTCTGACAAACATGGACTACGTAGTGATCAGATTAAGGAACCCTGAGAAAACTGGCGGGTATATATATATAACATGGGATTAGGACCTTGAGATTAATAAAAGTGCATGCATGGTAGTCGATAGTCTATGATAGTACTCATCATTTTGGATAAGCATATATATAGTGCCATATGGTCGTTAATACGTACAGTACCGATAAGATGAGTGAGATTTCTCATGGTGTTAGCACATGAAACTTTTGATCGTACCCAACATGACTACTGACAGAAATATATAGAAAGGACAACTCGACAAGTGCTGAAATATATGTAAACTTAGAGAAATGAACTTAATTCTTAATCTACTAACTCGAGTTCAACATATTAATATGCTTATAAGGTCAATAACTTATCCAAACCCCAAGGACTAAGATACAAGCAAATCTAAAGGCAGGAGTACTTACAAGCTAGCTGGACATCATCATATTCTAATATTGTGTTAGAAGAAACATGCAGATAAAGCTATCAGGTCACCTTTTCATCCCCTTCACTACCTCCTTAAAACGCCACCCAATTAAGTAAGCTCGATCGAGAAGAAATTAACTTTGAGGTACACATCATGCTGACGTTTCTATATCCCTCTAAATCTAGAGGTGACGCAGATTGCACTTAACCACGTTGGACAAAGTTGTGGCTGCTGTTTAATCGACCATCACAAAAAAATTTGTGACGTGGAGAGCAATATCCTACCGTAGATTTATGACCTCCAAGAGTGGACCTGCCACTGACGTCCGTAAACCATGAAGCTACTACGGTTTGTACGGGAAGTTTTCACAACACTGTTGGGGCATTTCTTATATAATGGACAGGCCATTGGAAGCTGAGATCACCACGTACGTTGGAGGTAGATGGTCCACTGAACTCACCAAAACCTAGCTAGTTATAAGTGACACGTGCCAAGAGTACTACTCCGAGGGAACAGAGTTGGGCCCGGCCCACTTACCAAACTATGATGCCATATGCGATATGTCCTCCTCGAGATGTAGACACTAGATGCCCACCAAACCTTCTTTGGAAGCACATCAGTACTGATGGAGTTATTCCATCAATTCGACTTTGTAGAGACTAAGATATGACCTAAGTTCCTAATGGAGACACCAACCAATTAGGCCACTCAATATAACGTGCATAGGGGGAATAATCACTCACCTTTTTCAAGTGACTAAAATTTAGGATTTGATTGAATAATAACTAAAAATATTAGAGAAATATTTATTGCACATTTTAATTGGACGATGCCCCCAATAAAGCCGCAGGATCCCTTGATACATACCAAAGTGTACTCAATGAACATGGAAAATTAGTTAGTAACACAATTGCTGGACACAACTAGTATTAGCACACCAATTAAAATTTGGAATAGTTTACTAACACCATTTGATAACACATTAAAATAACACACCAATCAAAATGCACCACAACCTCATCATTTATGAGGTGTTCTTAACTTTCTTATTTTAATTACTGATGTGACACAGATTTAATGGTAATGTTACTTTAACGAAATGGTGTTACAAAACTTTTTCTCTTACCATGCACGCAATCCCCTCTTTTGTGAGATATTGTTTTTGATGCCCTAACGACAAATGATGATGTGACATATGTTTATTAATTAGTTGTGTCATGTCTTAGTGTGTCTGAAAAACCAATCATGCATGCATATGCAATTAGAGAAAAACTTGCAACTTCTTCCTTTCTCTGTCCCACTTCTTGTGATCCAAGGGCCCAGTAGCATTTTTAGTTGCAACATGGACAAAACATCAGTAGTTGTGGCCAAGATCGTCGAACAGTATACGTTCTTCCTTGCTGACGCGAGCTCGTTCCCTGTGACTGCAGGCAGCCATGGAACGGGAGAACACTTGCCTGAAGTTCTCACCATCGGTACAGTACCTCAAAGCACCTGCGGCCGAGAGATTACAGGCAATCGAGACGCTGCTCAGGGGAATGGACTTAGCCCTGTCGTCCGTCCCTTCTTTCCCCGTTAAGATCTCCGACGGGGAGCTCAGAGAGGTCCTGCTGGAACAACAGAACAGCATAAAAAGCCGAACACTGAACTTGGACCAGCATGCCGCAGCAAAGGAGATCACAGTACTACTCCCGCCACAGAGAACCCTTGGAGACTTCCCCATCACCCCTCCCAGCGGCAGCGAGGACCTCCCACCTCTCTTCTTCCTGTTCTGCATGAAGCTCCTCTGCGAACAGCCCACACCTGCTCACCACCCGGAGCACCCGTCAGATTATAACAGAGTTGCACCCTCCAGCAGCCCGAGCCAGGAAGAGCCCCCCGCCGGCACCACGAACAAGATGCGGATCGGCATTAGTATCCGTATTCCCGTGAGATTAAGCAGCGGGACTGTAATGGCGGCGCTGAAGTGCTCCGTCTCCACGGGGCTCGCCGTCTACCTGGGGCTCCTCTTCAGCGAGGACAACGGCTACTGGTCGGGCCTCGCGGTGGCGGTCGTGATGACGCCGTGGAGGGAGGCCACGTTCAAGCTAGCGAACGCGAGGGCCCAGGGGACCGCCCTCGGAACCGTCTACGGCGTCCTGGGCGCCCTGGTCTCCCGGGACCTCATGTGGCTCAGGATCCTGGTCCTCCTCCCGTGGATCGTCGTCACCAGCTTCCTCAGGCGCAGCCGGATGTACGGCCATGCAGGCGGGATCTGCGCAGCTCTGTCGGCCATCATGATCCTGGGGCGGCGGTACGGCGCCGCCTCGGACGCCTTCGCCATCACCCGGCTCACCGAGACCTGCATCGGACTCTCGTGCTCCATCCTCGTAGAGCTCCTCCTGCAACCGACTCGGGCTTCGTCTCTGGCCAGAAGGCAGCTTTCTCGGAGCATTGGAGAGCTCCACGACTGCATCGAGTCGGTGGAGTCATCGGATCACCTGAGGGAGAAGGGGAAGGCGATGAGGGGACGCATCGACCAACTGAAGAAGACGATCGGCGAAGCCGACGGGGAGCCAAACTTTTGGTTCCTTCCTTTCCCCATTGTTCACTATAACAAGCTGCAGGGCTCCCTGTGCAAGATGGTGGAGCTCGTCCTGTTCATGGCTCACGGCCTGGAGTTGCTGAAGAAAGAATTATATCTACCGGGGTTCGATTGGAATGAGGTCCGGGAGCTCATCAAGGAGGACATGGAGTCCTTCAAGAAGGTGGTCTGTTCTTCGCTGCACTGCTTGGAGGATGTCCACCGAGACAAGATCACGAAGGAAGCAACACGGAAGGGCGCTGGAGCTGTGGAAGCGAGCTCTGATGATCTCGAGATGGGCCAAGCACCAAAGCCCCGTCCTTACTGTGTCATGTGCGCCGACGAAGAGGATCCAACTGATAAGATAATGGCTTCGTTCCTTCGTCATGCAAAGGATGTTCTGGAGAGAGTTCGGGGGGTTGAAGAAGATGGAAAGGGATCAGCGTGCAGAAGCCAGATAGTTCTATGCATGGCCGCCGTGGGATTTTGCATGAGAGGATTGTTAAGGGAAGCGCAGGAACTGCGGAAGGCCGCCATGGAACTTGCCCAAAGGGAGAACCCTCCGACACAAGCTGGTGGTCTGTATGAAATCTCTAACAAAGGAAAAGCTTGAACATCTAATTAATTATACTTGCAATAAGTACTCTATTTTTATTGTGTGATGATTGGTGATCATACTGTGTGGACTAGAGCATATCATCCAAATCGATTTATATATGTTCTCCCATGATATGAAGAGCAAGTTAATTAAAGAAATATCATTAAAAATATTTCAAATAATTGATGTAACACAGGAGTACTATACATGTAAATAACGATGTCTATAAAAATATATATACAAAAAACCCTAAAGTTAATGGGGAACGTTATTAATTGTTCTTTCTGTGTCTACCCAGTAATCTAAATTCCCGTAAAAAACAAATTTGTTAGATATATGGGATCTGTTTAAAAGAGTACAGTACTTCACTGCATGATCTATATATCAGATTAAGCTAGAAGACCATATTAATTAGCTTAAGGATATATATATATATATATATTAGTTCGTATCTAACTCGAAGTTTTCTTTACTAGAAAAGTTTTCTACACTTGTGAAACTGCAGAAATATCTAGTTATCTTACACTTTCCCCCTTCCATTGGTGAGAATGAAACTGTCTCATAGACTTCTCTTCTCTTTTCCATCAATGAGAGAAGAGAAGTGTAAGATGACTAGATATTTCTACACTTTCACAAGTACAAAATTTTTTCTCTTTCTTTACATTCTCCCTAGATCTAATTAATTACCCCGCACAAAAATTGCATATACATGGACGCGCGCGACTTAAGCTATCATAGATCATCTAGCTAGCTAGTTTGGGACCTTAAAACTTTGGCGGTGATATATAAGTTCCTGAAAATTCAAATGAGAATCCTACTCGGAGAGTCGTGCAGGATCATATGGATGAGCACTAATTAATTTCTTGTACAATGTATGAATAGGAGATTAGTGTTGTCACTAATTAAGCCATGCACTAATTTCTACTTCTCGAGTCGCAGACTTGCAGAGATGACACGAGCTAGCCGCACGTGAGAGAGACTAGTCTCGCGGAACTTGTCCAAAATAAAGAAACCCTCCGGAACACTTTGACCTGTATAACATTATTATGAAATCTGTATCGAAGGAAAAGCTTGAACGCGTTGTACGTGCGACATGGCTATTGTTATTGGGTAATGCCAAGTGAATTAATTAAGTGGGCTAGATCTGCCCATACACGTACGCAGAAACTGGACCTTATAATAGTACTGGACCCAAATAGATGTGAAAAGATATCATAGATCCAGTTTGAACCTAAGATCTTTGGTGGATCTAGGTAAAGTTTTATCAATCCTAATCTGACCTATATGATTATATATACCCCTCTGCATGCACCTTTGTGAAGGTGGTCAAGTCAGGTAGAAGGTGAAGTGAATAAAGGAAAGAGTTTTCTGTTCTTTCGGTAGACAGTATTTCTTTTTTTTAACTAATATGCATTAATAAAAAATTCTTATAAGGAATTAATAAGGAAGTTTTTGCCATGATCATATCTTATTATCATACAGTACTGTGTGTTATAATGTCCTTACATATATATATATATGTACGTGATCTAATTGCATGCATGCATGAGATTGATATGCTAAAGACCTCCAACATTTCCTCTTTGTGGACCTAGAATTCGAGCAATCATGCCCTTCTCTATGGAGGATGCAAGGTTAATTAATTAGGTGATCCAATAATTACCAGCTCAAAAGAGCTTTTGATTGCAACTCATTAAGGCGTACGTACGACTGAAGACTTGAATTAATTAGTCGTGGCTTAATTTTATGTAATCAGTATGATTTGCATATAAATTAACTAGCTATATATGATTTTGTAGTATTGCAGAGCATTAATAATACCGTGCTGTTCTTTTACTGGTAATTAATTAAGCACACGGTTTCGCATGTCTCTTCTGTGTCAAAAAAATAGAGAAAACTAATTAAGATAATAATTGTAATGCCTTTTGCAATGTTTCTTTGTTCATTGGTTGCATATCTTCAGATCATTTGAATCGCATGCAGTGATCTGTATAGTTTTTTGATGTCTTTGCTGCATATATAATTTTCCATTAATTTAAGTTAATTTGTGGAGTCTTAAGTGCAGGCTCGTCTAGCTGCCAGGGAAGGGATATATATGAGGCAATTTTGAGTGAGTCTTCAACTTGGTAGACTCATAAAGATGAAAATAATATAATAAGAAGATATTAAGTAATTCATATAAATATATTTGTCTTATATATTCCTGGTCACTTTTATGTGCATATATACTGATGAAGCACACTTAAAATACAATAAGTATTTTATATATGAGTCTCCATGGTCGGCCCGGTTCAAGGTTTCAAGCTTAGATATATAACAGGTCGATCCAAGACCGAATCAAGAGCGAAGTCCACCCTCGACCGAGAATCTTGATGGGTAATCAGCCAATTAGATTGATACCTCTTCTAGGATTGAGTGGTCAATCTTGCAATTTTCAGAGGGATCCAACATGTGGCTAAGGATAGATCAAGCAACTGCTCTTGCAAACCTCTAAGGTGGTCATTGGCTGAAAGGAAATCAAGAGATTAGTCCCTCATCAGAAATTTCAAACTCTTCTCCCCTTCTCTCAACTTATAAAATTAGGCAGAGCTACAAGGATATAGATCAAGGGCAAAAAGAACTAGTGTCACATATGTCGACATTAATTCTCAGGTCACTCACTTCTTTCTCTCAACTTCATTTGTTTCTCATCTCATGCCGATCTTTAATTATTTGATTATTAGAGAGTTGTCGCTAAGAACCTCTTCTTAATCTTGACTTCTTACAAATTGGATTGACATCGACTTGACCTCAACTTTGTTTTCCAATCTCTATCAACATCAGAGCACTCAACTTTGGACTTCGGAAGTCGACTTACCTTGGCCTTTGTAGATTTGGAATCGATTTCATCAGTATTACTCAATAATATATATATATATATATACTAGTTCTATACCATGCGATGCATGAAGAATTATTAGATTTGAATAAATAAAATTTGTAAGTCTTATACATGAGATTAATAGTATTTATTATTAATATAATAATTTCAATAAAAAGAATTATTCAAAAATGTGTAATGTCATTTTATTATTTTTAAAAAGAGAGAGAAGATATTTTGATGAAGAGAGTAAAATGAGAAAGAATTTTAAGTAAAGATGTGAATTTTTAGAAAATATGAGATGTTTAATAGAAATTTTTAATGGGAAAGAAAGATAGGAGAGAAGTTATATTAACAAATTCTTATATTAACATGTATGACGGAAAAAAATTCATCTTGATGCTGCCACGTGACAAGTCAAGATTATATTTTATTACAATAGTATAAATATGAACACAAAAAGTGAGAAGTACATAACACAATGGTCTTCGGTAGCCACTCCACTTGATGTCCGGGTCCAAGTAAATGATATATATAGATGCACTTATAATGGACAAAACATGGTATAGTATTAATCCCTATTCCTTTTTGTCTACTAATTAAATAAAGGCAAATCCATTTTATCGAGGAAGTCTGCAGATTTGTATGGTCTCGATCCTATCGTTATCCAAAATATTTGATGATTTGTATGGTCTCCATCCTATCGTTATCCAAAATATTTGATGATCCACGACGTCCTCTGTACGTACTCGGAGTCTGAAACGACCTGAAAACGAAACTTTTATATATATATATATATATATATTCCTGTCACAATCTCTGAGCATTCCCTAACGTGTCCTACTCCAAATCTAACAACTAATCTGGTGCTTAAACATGTCCTCTACGTCTCTAAGTGTTACTATAATCCCATCTCCGGCAGAACTTTAGTGGGGATTATATATATGGGCAAAGTGGGATGTTTTATGCAACATGTGCATGATTTGACCTTGGACCCAAATCTTACCCTTAGAAAAGAAGACGTGAACAAATCGATTAAACCTCTGCACACGGTTGATCGTTATCTGAGATTCTAACACGTGTTTAAACGAAGAGGGAAAAGAAGAGGACATTCTTATGATTGTCACTGTAAGAAAAATTACATATGTCAGCGATTACGAGTCGTCTCAACGATTTTATAACCTTTAACAAATATATCGTCGACTTATATTTATGAGATATATGTCGACGATTTATAACCACTTACACACATGAGATATCTCAACGAATAACAATCACTGACATATGAAATATATGTCAACAATTGTTGATTATTAACATATCAAGAATATGTCAACAAGTTTTTCTAGTCGCTTACAAAAGTATATTTTGAAAAAATATATATAACGGCTAAAATAATGTTTTCTTGGCGCTCTTCGTCCTCACCGCCACCATCTCCGCCCAGGCCCTGCTCCGAAGTCCGCCCCGGTCACCCCTCCCTCCACTGCTCCTCCCCCGCACCCATCAGCCCTCCTGCCAGCCCCACCCTGTCCACTCCTCCTGCTTTGACCCTGTCCACCCCCCTTGCTTCGACCCCGTCATATCTCCCTCCCCCACCACTCTTCATCTTGTACCAACCCCGAAAAATCTCCTTGAGAGAGAGAGAGAGGAGAGAGAGAGAGAGAGAGAGAGAGAGAGAGAGGAGAGAAGAGAGAGAGAGAGAGAGAGAGAGAGAGAGAGAGAGAGAGAGAGAGAGAGACTCGTCGGCGCCGCTTGCTGCTTACGACGCTTCCCTTAAGCAACAATGACGACGGCGACGCTCCTCCCTACTCCTCGATGCACTAAAAATAGGGAAGGAGGAAGGAGGCAATGGCGTGGCGGTGATGGCGAAAGCGGACTCCTCAGGCGGCAGCACAATGTATGACGGCGAGTGGTGAGGAGCAGCGGCGAAGGGGAAGAAAGGAGGAAGAAGAAGAAGGCGAAGGGGAAGAAGGGTGAGGCTACATGCAGAGAGGGTAAGGGGGTAAAGAAGGGGCGAGAGGAGGGGTCTTTAGATAACTTTTTTTTATGCAAAGTTTCTACTCAAATGACGGGAGGTCACCCACCAATTTTTTACCATTTTTTTAAGTATATGTCGATGGCTCAAGGGAGTCATTGACAATGTTAAGTATATGTCAGTGACCAATATTAAGTATATGTCAATGACTAAATTAATTGTTGATAAATAATAAACATATGTCAATGACTAAATTTTGTCGTTGACAAATATTAAGTATATGTCAACAGTTGATACTAATCATTGACAAATGTTTAATATATGTCAATCGTTAAACGTTGTTGTTGACAAATGTTAACCATTGACAAATATTAAACATATGTTAATGGCTCTATGTAATCGCTGACAAATGTCGAGATATGTCAACGACTAATATTCACTGTTGACAAATATTAAATATATGTCAATAATTTTCTTTAATTGTTAACATAAATTTTATATGACATCATTGATATATAATTGTTAACAATTTTATTTTTCTTATCAGAATTGGAGCGGAGAGTAATTGGTACATACTATGGATCAGATTGTTCCACATTAGTTTGATCCTATTCGAATTGAATTTTATAATAAAAAATAAAAAAATTTATCAAGCTGTAACTGAAATCGCAAGGTTTCAAATATGATATGATTCAAACATACCAAATCGGATCTAGTAGAGCCCAACCACCATAGATCGGATCCTATGAACTTGACCTCACAAAGGCCATATATGGGCCAAAATCCGACAAGATCCACTAACCAGCTATCCGTCGCCGTCGCCGTCCCCCATGCCGGTCGCCGCCACACCAACACGGTACGGCTGCAGCGGCAGGGACAAAGACCGCGGGGATGGGGTCCACCGCACCCGACATCTTGCGGTCGTAGTCCTGATCGGATCCAACGAGCTGAGGTCCCGGTTTTCCAACTTTAACCTTATCATCTTATATATTTAGGTATTAGTCCCTCTAGACTAGCTACTCCTCGAGGAACTCTCCAGTATTCCTTAAAATTGTAATAAAAAAAAACCTAGCCCCAGGAAAATAATGTGAAAGATTTTATGATGCGATAAATATACTTTCACTTGATTAATTTACAATCTGATATAAGAGTACTTATCTACTTAAAATATATTATTTTTATGTCTTTTTTATTACATATAAATATTTAAAAATTGCTAATACCAAAATAAACCACATCTCTCACTGTGTGTGTGTGTCATTTCTTAGCCAACAATAATTACGTACTTATCAGTTGATATCTCTGTTCTCTCTCCACCAACGCCTTATTTATTATAGCACATTTGTCTCTCTAGAACCACACTTGAGCTTTGAGTGAACAAGGGCAGGCATGTGTACCTGACTTTGGGTTGGACTTAACCATAGTTAGGTTAAGTGTCCTACTTAATTAACTTAAAGTAATGACAATATAGCTGGATCAGAAGGTCAAATATCTAAATACACAGCACTATAGGGGGGCCAAACTAAAAATCCCGAATTTTACAACAAAGTGCCTGCATGAGAAAGACATATGTTGACCGCAGAGAACAATCCCGATCCGATTCGGACGTCGCAGCGACACCGACTTCTATAAGAGGGATCACCGTATCGACGACCGTGATCTCCTGATAAGTAACCAACCCGAAACACCATCACAACCACGCGCGTTAAAACCGGACCAGAAGGGCGCGGGCACGCGGCGGAGGTCCGAAGGCGGGGAGGGTGGGGGGAGCAGCGGCGCGGCTCCGGCGGGCGGGTAGAGATGGGCGTGGGAAGCGACGACGCCGTGGTGATAAAGCCGGCAAAGAAGGCGGGGGAGTCGAGCGTGATCACGGTCAGCTGCCCCGACAAGACCGGGCTCGGCTGCGATCTCTGCTGGATCATCCTCGAGTTCGGGCTCTGCATCTTGAGAGAAGGTGAGGAGGAGGGGGCCTGGGGGGCTCTACTTGCTTCCCTGCGCCGTTTCTTGTTGAGTGCATGCTCGATAGCGGGTTTGATCCTTCTTGTTTTGGTTGGGCCTTCTGTTGCGAGCAAGTGTTTTTTTTTTTAGCGTGTTCTCCGCTTGATTCGGGGAATTCTTCATGAGTGGGGGAGCAAATTTGACCGTGTCACATCTAACTTCGGAGTAAAGGTTTTCACTTTTGTTGAACAGACGAGGCTTTCTTGTTTTTCCAATTTGTGTTTTTTTTTTCGGGTTAATTAGTGAATAATGTAAGCTCTCTAGGTCGTTTCGTCGAATTTTTGTTTTTGTTTTTGCTTTTTCCTTCCATTTGTGCCTGCACAATGCTTCTAGAGGGTGAAGAATGTTGTCTTTTCTGCTCCTTATGATATACCATTCAGGTTTTCTCATGTTCTGACATGTTTCGCGTTTTCTCTCTGTGATCGCCATTTCGATGAAAGATGTATCAACCGATGGAAGGTGGTGCTATTTTGTGTTCTGGGTTGTCCCCAGCTCGGACTCTATAATTGTTCAGTGGAATAGTCTGAAGAATCGCCTTATGTCAGTGTGCCCCTCGTGTTTAATCTCCTACTACTACGATTCTGCCAGTCGGTCCACTACTTCCCAAGTCTATCTCTTGAAGGTCCTCTGTGTTGATCGAAAGGGGTTATTACATGGTATACAATTTATCCCATTTTCATTTTTTTCTAGTTTAATTTGTTTCTGGCTTAATCTTTTTGTTTGTTCCAGATGTTACCCGTGTTCTTTGCGAGCTTGGGCTTCTAACTCAGAGGGTAAAGGTTTCGACGACACCAGATGGCAGAGTTGTGGATCTATTCTTCATCACAGATGGCATGTAAGGACATGAAGACCTTGAACAACCCTTGTCTATTTGCTTGAATTTGTCATGCCATAGGATCTGCGGCTGGTGTATTTTCTTAACGTTAACTTAGCAATAGCATTTCTTGGAATTTTTTGATAGTTCTTTATAAACTAATCTTCGATCTGGAACCCCTGAATATGATGTGGGTTTATTTGTTGCTGCTGGTAATCTATGGTTCTATCACTTATAAGCAGACGACCAGAATTATATATCTGAAGATCCCATTCAGGCTTCCTAATATTTGGTCCCAGAAGATTTATTGACCTCTTTCTCTCTCTCTCTCTCTCTATTGGATGCAATATGTTCATCTTTGTCGATACACTTGTCATATATCATATACATACACAGAAATGGGACCTAGTTGGCTTTTGAGAAGTCCGTCATTTAGGACAAGAACCTCAATGTATCCCTTCTGTAATAATATGTGAATTTGAACGTTGGTGCAATTGTACTCAGTATGCATCAAAATTTCTTTGCATTGGCAAGCTATAGTGGAATGTACTATACCTTGTTTGATTTTCTACAATGCTCCCAGAATTTCGGATACACCTGGCTTCTGCTTGATCAAATTTTCTTGGTTCATCTTTGACATACTTCAAGGAACAGTAAGAGAGTAACAAATTGGAACTTTCTGAAAGAAGATATGTAGTTTGCTAGGTTGATGCAACAAAAGTTAAAAGCTTTTCTTAACTGACTATAATGCTTTTTTTAATAGCTTTCACAGTGTTCTGCATCGAAATAATCAGAATGAATCATCCCTGCTTTAGTATTTTAATTTTCGTTTATAGACACTCAGGGGACATCATGCTGCTTAATGGCATGTTCTAGTAGATGACATTTTACTGTTTGACATAGGGAGCTCTTGCATACAAAGAAGAGACGGGAGGAAACATGTGAACGGTTGAATGCTGTACTGGGAGAATCATGCGACCCCTGTGAGATTCAATTGCCTGGGGTAGAATATGAAATCTTCCAGCAGGGATGTTCCTCCCTTCCTCCAGCAGTAGCCAACGAATTGTTTAGCCCTGAAAGATCAAATGATAATATTTCAAAGCTAAAGAAGTACAGTGTCACTGTGGACAATTCACTGAGTCCCTCCCATACATTGCTTCAAATACGCTGCATCAATCAGAAGGCCCTCCTCTATGACATATTGAGAATTCTAAAGGACTGTGATATTCAGGTAAAAAAGTTTCCTTCCATCCTATGTTTTTTTGAACTTGAATTCATAGAGTTTCCTGTCATATTGTGGGTCAGTTAGAGGACAACGGAGAACCGACTAAGTTTCATTGAGTCCATCAACAAATATGAGCTGATAATTTGGTCCTTGGAGTCCTGGACAGTGGACAGGCATGTGACTAAAGACAGAAATGGACAGAGTCCTGGTCCTGGTTGCTGTAAAAGACTACCATTACGTATGTGCCATTGATTACCATATTCAAATCAAATTCTGCGGTCAGAAATATATGCTACATTAATAATGTGCACATGTGCATGAAAGATACATCTGTCGGCACATCCCTACTTTCACTTGGTGGGGCAATTCCTTTAGAAATGTAGCACTCCACCTCGATAATTTAATCTAGAGATGCAGATGATATCTTATAGTCTAGAGCGTCCAGTCATCCTTTTTAGAAGCTTACTGTAGGTGATGGATGATGTCTGTCTCCACTCTTTATGCGGTCAGAAAAGCAGTACTCCTCAAATTGATTATCTGACCAGTTTACTTCATATATTTGAGGAAATAAAAAACGAGTTATATATTTTTTATATCCACCTTATGCTATGGATTAAATTTGTGCTTTATAACCTTCAGTTTGAACCAACCACCACCCCTTAGGAGAGGCCCTTGGATGGTGAATAATTCAATTCTTCATTAAGCCCTATTTTTTAATGAAAACTCAACATGGTGTCTTAGCAAAACATTTCAATAGGATGGTAACCAGATGGGTAATGGAGAAATTGATAATTAAAGTCTTTTTCTAAAGTATTCAGTAAAGAAAGATGATGAACCCTTTCCTTCTACCACAATTTTTTATCATATTCTTTCTTTTCCATTTTTATTTGTTAAATTCTTATTAGTCTTCTTAAAGTTAATTAGTTTGACACATTTGAGAGTTCAGTGAAAGCTTTGATGACTGTCCTTATGATTTTAAGAGCTAATTTTCTAAGATGCAAATTGCATTCTTTCTATTTACCTTTTTTTTTTTTTAATTTTCTGTGATTTTACCCTTTTCCCGAATTCTGTTAAAATGTGCAGTATGACCATTTAATGTTGGAGACCATGCTTGATTTTCTACAAACAAGTCAAGAGGAGACATGATTAATCAAGTTATATAGTTATTCTATATTTTCTTCTGATGATTTTTGTGGCCAAGGTGACAAACAGCTATGCTGCGTGGTTGGTGGAGTAATAACACAACTGTTGAGCGTTCCTTTGGTCTCATCTCCTGACGGCTATGCTTTTTTTGCATTTGCTCTTACTTCAAATGTTTGCAAGCTGCCCATATTGAATGATTATATTGTGGGGTCTGTACTTGATCTGATTCTTTGTCTCTGTCTCTTCTAATATAGATAGCCCACGACAGGTTCCCGTCAGACATGAAGGGATACCGTGATATAGACCTGCTTGTCCAGCAAAGCGATGGGAAGAAGATCCTGGATCCGGAGAAACAGGGCTCCTTGTGTTCTCGCCTGATAGCCGAGATGCTCCACCCTCTGCGTGTCACAATAGTTAGCCGTGGCCCTGATACTGAGCTCTTGGTTGCAAATCCAGTAGAATCATCAGGAAAGGGAAGGCCCCGGGTCTTCTACGATGTGACCCTTGCGCTGAAGATGCTCGGCATCTGCATATTCTCTGTAACTTTCTGCCATTCCATTTGCTTATTCTCATCCCACTTTCTCAAAATCACATTTTTTCTTCTTCTTTTATTTTGGGTTCTTGAAGAAAACCTGCTTGCTTATTCTCACTTGTAATGTGGCTTTGTAGGCGGAGATCGGCAGGCACTCGACGATGGGGCAGCAGTGGGAGGTGTACAGATTTCTGTTGGATGAAACCAGCGAGTTCCCACTGGCAAGTAGCCGAGCTAGAGAACGCATTGTGGATGGAGTGAGGAAGACGTTGATGGGTTGGAGTTAAAGTAATGCTTTGCTCTCGCAACACATGGAAGCAGCCTTTCTCTAGTGACCACCTGTGGAGTTTCTGAAGCATTGCCATGCCTACTGTCTGTGAAACAAACATCACAAGGAAGGTGAGCAGCCTTATTAACCAGTAAAGATGAGGATGGCCTGGGGAAAGGAAAACTTCTGATAGCGCCAAAGGCCCTTTTGGAAGCAAGAATCCAGCCAGCCCCACATGTCTCATCCCCTTGCTGTGATCTCTCTCTTTCCTAGTCACCCTTGGCTGTCGTGTTCTGGATCTGTTTATTTGTTTTTATGTGTCGTCCCATCATTGTTGGGTGGCATCATCTGCGGTAGGTACTCAGTTTGTGCTTGCATTCTTTAATGTAAATTATACTCCTAAGTGGGGTTCCTTGCTGTTTTGTTGTTGTTGTTGTACAAATGAGCCTGTGACTTGTCATGTCCTGCAGCTCAAGACTGCGCGTTGACCTGGGTTTCTCTTGGTATATGATGATAAAAGATGAGGGAGAGGAGTAGCTGTGATAAAAAAGGGGTTTATTAGCTCTAATAAATCGAGTGTTGTTTTAGTAATTTGGATAGTTTATGAAGATTTTATCATCGATATTTATACGGATAAGTTTAGATAATTATATCTCACCTTCTCAAATATGATAAAGTTATCAGTCAATGATAATTTTATTTATCAAAACAAAAATCTTATAATTGAGATATATTATCCATCAAAATAAATTATCAGGTTATCAGAAAGGATCCATCTTGTCAAAAAAAAAAAAAAAAGATCCACGATCAATAGAATTACTTTCTTAAGGTCCTTAGTCTTTTTGCAAGCATTTCTCTAGAGGCAAAATTCTTCCCTAGTGACACTTATGGGGGGGGGATAAGGATGTGGGTAATCTCCGATGGAACATGCAAGTTTGTGAAGAATGATCCTTAAAGAAGGAGTGCGGATCCTCTCGGCCTCCCGTAAAGGGGAGGAGGGGGGGGGGGGCAGTACTGATCCCCCTCCTCCCCTACGGGGGATGAAATGAAAAAATCCCCCCCCCCTCCTGCGGGGGGTCGAGAGGATCCGTGTTCTTAAAGAAGAGGCAAGGTAGTGACATTTGCTTAGATTAGATTTTATAGAGATTAGTATGCACGCTGATGGGACTTGGGCCAAAAAATTGATTTGGTAAGATGGATAGTTTATCCCCCTGTCAACCTTCCAGATCCGACCGATTAATGTCCCTATCTGCATAGTAGTTTGGTTGGCCTATCTAAGGGGATATCTTATCCTTCTTTGTTATCAAACTCCGGCCAGCAGCTGTTAAAAGTTGGGTTAAAGGGGAAAATGATGGTTAAATTACTTTTGCACTTTGTCAAGCGAGTTTTCTGGACGGCTTTGGGTAGAAACTTAGTTAACGGGGATAAAATGGGGTTAATCTATGTAAGTCAAAAGATTTGGATAACTTAACTTTATTTCTATCCATGGACACATTTTTTGGCCCCAAATCAAAATAGATACTTTTTTTTTAAGTTAAGTAATTTTCGGATAAAATAACTTGGGGTTGTTTAACCCTGTTGAAACCCGAGTTAAGCTATCCTTGGGTTATCTTAGTTGGCTATCTATTAACTCATTGTAAAAATGGCAGAATACATTAGTATTCCACTTACTAAGAAATTGGGATAAATCAAAGGAACCACTATGACATCACCACGCCCCCATTTTTCTCCTCAAACGTATCAAACAATATTAATAGGGTTGTGCACGGGTCGATTTGGTCCGACTTAACTTAATTTTTTTAGCAATCCAAGGCGAACTAATGCCCCTCCCCAACTCAAAAGGAAGCGAATTGAAAATTTTTGTGAATTTAAATATATATGATTGTATTAATAATTTATATATACAATGATGATAAAATTAAAAATATATATATTATATTTGTGTTTAAATTTATCTATATGATTTATTTTAATATTTTAAATATATCATATAATATTATTATATTTAAAATAAATTTGATTTGTTCAATCAATACGATTTCATATCTTATGAAACCGAACTGAATCAATTAAGAGCTTCAAATTGATCTGAAATGGTTGGTCTAGTTTATTTTTCGGATTGAGCCGAATCATGCACAACTCTATCGTGGTGGTCGGCACTTCCGCTACACTTGAATTGGGAACTCAACTGAGGAGTGAGCGCGGATCCTACAAGAGAGAGAGAGAGAATCTCAAAAGGTCCCAATTTTGGAACTAGAGGAAATTTCTCTGATGCTTAAGTCAGTAGGTGACTTGTGAAAGTTTCTGGGAGTTTGCAGGTAAGAGATTGCATACCTTGACATCGGAGGACTTGGTCCCTTTATATAGGTGAATCCTTGGACGTTTAACTCGCTCATAGGTTGTAACCGACCCGTGATGGATGGCAGTTAAAGCCCCAATAATGGGGGTCCCTTAATGGGATGAAGACGCCACAGGTAACCATTTGAAATGTGGGAAGACACTCCACTGACGTTCGCATTACTGTCGAGAGTAGTTACGCTTGTCACGCTCATTTCGATTGATAACAACAGCGGACCCATGTTGAGGGTGAGGGGGCCCATGCCCCCCCCCCCCCCCAAATAATTTTTAAAACTTATTGGGTTTCTTTAAAAACTTCCAAAGTGGCTCATTGTCAGTTTCTCATTTTAAAATACCAAACCACACTTGAGGATGAGGGTGAGATAAACCTAAATCTTTTCCCACCCATGCCTTTTGCCGCCCTCGCTTCTCAGTTTTACATTTCTTTCTTGGGACAGGTCACGAAAGATAGAGAGAGGGAGGAGAAATAGGCAAATGTGGGAAGTAGTGGCGAAGATGAAATAAAGGTGAGTCCATTGTTCACAGCATCCGTCTGTGCGAAGTGATTGCAAAAAAAATATTCTTTCCTTGCTCAAAGAATGTAGTGTTTTCAATATTTTCTTTATCGTTGTGAGGACTACAATTTCTGAAAAGATCATTTTTTTTGAACAAAAATCGGAATAAAATGATACTGAACTCCAATGTTTGCATTTAAGGGTAGACCTACATTGAGGACAGCAGCAAGAGAGGACCTCTACCTACCTACACAGACGTTTTTCCTAGGGACGGTATCCTCTGGCGGCTTCTTTAGCTGATAGAAAGGGATATATAAAGGTGAAGCAACACTTGCTACTTTTTGTTTGCTTGTTTGTTGTTGTTGATACACAATTTTTACTTTTTAAACTTGATGATCATCTTCTTTCATTTGATATGGATTGCTCTTATTTGCTAACTCAGAGAAAAACGTGTTCTTTTATAGTGGTCAACTACTCATTTAACAGGTCAGCAATCTACCAGTGGCATGTCAACACCCCTGCGAGTGGAAGATATTTTTTTTATCTAATTGTGTAGTTATATATATTGAGAAGAAAATTGCCAAAACTTTTAACATAGATTCAATTATTGATGGCTTTCGTAACTTGAAGGAACAATGAATTTTATTTTGATAGATCACAAGTGATAAAATTTAAAGTATTTTACTTTACTTTATACATCTTTTATTTCCCCCCGCCCCTCTTTTTTATATTTCATTCTACGTCGACCCCTAATTGGTAGAGTTTTATCAAGGACAGCTGGCAGCTCCGAGGACCCTAGCTTTTCGAAGAGGAGTTCTCGGAACATGGGTCAAGGTTCGGTTGCCTCTGAGTGTTGAAGGATATGTGGAAGGAGAGCAGCATGCCGGCGAGCCATAATGGGTTGGAATGGGCTGATGGGCCCATATATGAGATGTGCAGAAAACTACCCCCTCACCTATCAAACAGGATTTGCACATTGCTCCTATCTCTGTCATCGCCAATATCATACGTGGGCCAGGTTTGAGGCAACATGGGAGGATCATGGGCCGACTTGAACAAGATGGTAGCCCAGTCTAGAATACTGGGCTACTCGATTTGTGACTGGAGACTATCAGCCCAAGCCCACTAAGGGAAGGCCCACAAGAAAGCACATGCCGAACTTAATAAATAAATAGTTTTTTTTTTTTGGGTAACTTGCATCCATTCAAACAATTTGCTATTAATTTTTAGCTTCCGTTCAAAAGTTTTAATTGTAACTTTCAAGCTGACTAGAACATTTTTGACTTATCTAGCCACTCAAAATCAATTATAATGATAAATGATTGTTCAAGACGCGAGGAAGTTCGGATGGGGTGATATTATAATCTTTTTTTTTTAAATTCAAGAGCATAAATGTGCAAACCAAAAACCCATTAAGAAAAGAGAACATGTTTCTCATTAATGAACATTTTTGAGATGTTTTTGCTTGCACTAAATAAAAAAAACAGAAAAAATTTCACAATAAAACTAAACAATCTTTATGATATACATGTGACCAGGCTCTACCTGTTGAAACAAGTTCCTAACTTGTAACATGTGGAATATGATGAAGGGCATACCTTTGGCTTCAACGTTTCATTGCAATATAAGTCTTCAACAGTATAAGTTTCTCTTCCACCTCTTTAGACTTCAAATATATGACATTAGACCCAGATATTATTTCATTAAAAAAAAAGATGGTATGATTCGAATGATTGTTGTTGCCTCATGAAATATTGATCTCATGACCATGAATGGCCCTCGAATGAAAAGTTGGTCTAATCACGCCGTGTAACATCAAATGAGACGGACAGGGAAAAATGAAAGGAAGCTAATTAATACCCATCAATAATCACATTGTATATAAATGAGAACCGCACTCATCTTGTGTGTTTTGGTAAGGGATGATGTGTTTTTGATATGTTTCATTGTTTTTTATGTGTTTTTTGTGTGTATGACAACTGTGGTGGCCAAACCTGGCCACCCAGGCCCATGAGGCTCGTCACGGCCCGCTTGTGTCCTGTCAACGAGCGTGACCCTATGTCATTGTGCCACGTCCTCATCAGGGCGGTTCAGAGGCCTTCGAAGACCTTTCCCCCACGAGCGGCTTCGTCAAACCCCTCTGCATGCTTTCGAGCAGATCACCTGTCTTGTTGTTTCGAACAACCACAGGCAGCACCAAACAGCAGTTCCGATCGCCCCGTGATCGGACGTCGGCAAGCTCTGCAGCGGCATATCCCCGAGCAGGTCGTCTGCCCTTCCATACCGAACAACTGCGGATGGCTTCCGAACAGGGACTTTAATCCCGCTGCGCAGAACGACCCTGGATAGCACCGAACAGCACGTTCGATCCCCCATGTGGGTCCCCTGCTCGGAAGGTTGTCCAAGGGTGTCGAACAGGTCCTCTGGCTTGCGCGCGCGGTTATAACCGCCCCAGGCCACGCGCTCCGTCATCAAGAGCCATGAACTGCCTGGCATCCCAACGGGCACCTGAGCGCATAACTCATCCCGTTATGTGTCATATCAAGACGTCTTTTCAGGCACGATCTACTACGTTACGCATGTTCGCCTTGGCACCAACGCCTATAAAAACACAGGTACAGTACCATGCACTGGTATGTTCTCTTCCACGCGAACACGCTCTCACATTCCGAACCCCCTGCCTTGCAAGCCTTGTATTGACTTAGGCATCGGAGGGTTTCCCCGTCTTCACCGTCCCCCTAATCCAGTTCTGATTTTTGCAGGCTCTCGTCCACCCGGCGTTCGTCTTCCCATCTTCTCTAGTGAGGCCCGTTTGACTCCGGCCCAAACATGATTACACCACTGTGGTGGCTGTTTTCTGCCACCTAGGCCCATCATGTCAGGGCCATCAACGCCTTCCCCTTCGACGTGGCCTCCTCTTACTATCCCATGCCCTTAGTACGATCAGAGGAGAGAAGACCCCCGCGCCGGGTATCCCTGGCGGAGCGTAGCCGAGCTCGTCAGCGGGCGGCTTCCGAACAAAAGACCTCAGCCCTGCTGCGCGGAACGGTTCCAAATGTCACCGAACAGCACGTTGTGTCCCCCAAGTGGGTTACCTGCTCGGAAACTATCTCTGAAGGCTTCCGAGCCAACTCTCTGACTCGTGGCACGGTTGTAACCGTCCCAGGCCACGTTCTCCCCATCAAGGGGCGTGAACTGCCTGGCAACTTAACGGCGCCAGAAGTCGTAACTCCTCCTGTTACGCGCGTGCGTCCAGGCGCCTCCTCAGGCACGATCTGCCGAACGTTACGCACGTTGGCCTCGACACCGACGCCTATAAAAGCACAGGTACAGTACCATGCAACGGTACGTTCTCATCCTTGCGCGAACACAATTCTTGCATTCCGAAACCCCCTGCCTCTCAAGCTCCTCTGACTTAGGCATCGGAGGGTTTCCCCGGTCTTCACGGGTCCCCCTGATTCCCTTCTGTTTTGCAGGAGTTCGTCCTCACCAGCGATCGTCTTCCCTCTTTAGTGGAGGCCCGTTTGGCTCCGCCCAAACAGGATATACCACCACATTTGGCGCCGTCTGTGGAAACGACGCTGCCATGGCTCGAGGACGATCTTCATACCAGAACGTAGGAAGCAGGGCGACGAGGTCCCGCCAGTCACGAGGGGACTCTCGCCGTCGATCCCCCCCTGGCGACGCCGCCATTGACCCCGCTGGTGCTAACCACGACGTCCCAGCACCGCCGGCTGTTGCACCTGCAACTGCCCTCGAAGTAGCGGAGCTTCGGGGGCAAATGCAGCAGTTGACGGGCGTCTGCCTCGCCCTGCAGGCCCAGTTGGCGGGGCAGCGGCCCCGGCGGTTTCCCTGCCGCGTGAGCGGCAGGCGGAATCGTCACATCGACGCTCCCGCGTCCCCCTGGCGCCGCAGGAGCAGCAGGTGGAGTCGCCGCGCCGGTCTCACCGGGCCCCGGGAGGAGCGGGCACCAGAGCGCCGTGGCGCTCGCCCCGACGCTCTATCATCTCCCCCCGTCCGCCGCGATCGGTCGTGGGAGGCAACTCCCACGCCTCTGGGCGAGGGGGCCCCGCCAACTCCGAGCAGGAGCTCGCCAGGCGCCTGAGGCGTGTGGTCGACCTCGAACGCCGCATGGACGCGATGGTTCAGCGTGCGGAGGGCAAGGCTCCGGCGGAGGACGACTTGGACTTCCGCTCTCCTTTCAGCAGGGAGATCCTGGAGGCCCAGGTCTCCTCCAAACTCCCTCTGCCCACCATCGCGCCCTACGACGGCACAACCGACCCGGCCGACCACATCCACGGCTTCGAGTCGCACATGGTGTTCCACGGAGCATCGGACGCGGCCAAGTGCAGGGCTTTCCCTGCAACGCTCAAGGAACCGCTAGGGCTTGGTTTGAAACCCTCCCCGCGGGCTCCATCACTTCCTTCCGCCAACTGAAGAAGTCCTTCAGGGACAACTTTCTTGGCGGGAGATCGCAGCCGCGAACGGCGGCTTCTCTTCTGGCTGTGCGCCAAGAAGAGGCGAGGCACTCTGGGACTTCGTCAAGAGGTTCCGAACAGAGGCGCTTCGCATCTCGCGCCTGGACGTCCCTCTGGCCACCAGTGCCCTCATCCAGGGCACTCGCGACGGTTTTTTGCAGAGGACCCTCGGCGTCCAGCAGCCTGCCACCCTCGCCGAACTACTCTCCATCGCACAGCGCCATGCAGCTTGTGAGGAGAGCCTGGCGGCGAGTAGGGCCGAGCAGGGGAGCAGTCGGACAAGAAGCGGCCCCTTCTGACAACGGTTCCGACCGAGATCGGAAGAAAGACGGCGCAATGGCGATTCTCCGCGCCGTCCGCGCCCCTTCACCAACTACACCCCCCTCACCGCGGCACCCGAACAAATCCTGGCAGAGATCAGGAATGAAGCTTTTGTTCGGTGCCCCAGAGAATGCGCTCCGACCCCCGGAAGCGCGATCAAAATAAGTACTGTCGCTTTCATCGCGACCACGGCTACGACACCTCCGAGTGCCGCCAGCTTAAGGACGAAATCGAAGACCTTATCAAGCGCGGCTACCTTGGACGGTTCGTGCGCCGGAACGAGAGCGCCCCCGACGCCGAGACCGCACTCCCGAGCAGCCGATCAACAACGAGCCCAATGGGCAAGAGATCAACGTGATCGCGGGAGGTTTCGGCGCGGGCGGTGAAAGCACTCGAAGCCGACGCGATTACGCAAGGCGAGTGCATGTCGTAGACAGGCCTTCGCTGTTCGGTCGGCTCCGTATCCTGCCAGTCCTGCGCGCGCACAGTCCGAGGAGGCTATAACCTTCTCGGATGAAGATCTGTAGGGGTTACGACCCCCCACACTGATGCGTTGGTCGTGTCGGCCACCATCAACCACTGTACGTGCGCCGAATTCTGGTGGATAATGGAAGCGCCCCCGATGTCTTGGCTTACGATTGCTTTGTCCTCATGGGTCTGCGAACCGATCAACTCACCCCTGTGAACTCGCCACTTTTTGGCTTTTCGGGAGTTTCGGTCCAGCCCATGGGAAGGATTCGCCTTCCGATCACCTTGGGAACGGCTCCAAAGGCTGTGACCAAAATTGTTGACTTTCTAGTCGTCAACAGCATGCCTGGATACAATGCTATCCTAGGCAGAGGTCAGATCGGACGCATCAAAGCAGTACCTTCGTCGCTCCATCAGAAGATGAAGTTTCCTACTCCGAGCGGAGTGGGCGAAGTGCTCGGGTGTCAGCGCGAGTCTCGCCGTTGCTATGTCCTCTCTCTAAGAGACAAACAACCACTCGCTGATCCAGCTCCTCCGACCTCCGATCAGCCTTCAACCAGCCGAGGGACGCCTGCTGAAGACTTAATCCCTATTCAAGTAGACCGACCCCGAACACGTCTTGTACATTGGCGCCTTGTTGACAGAGGCCGAGCAGCAACGCTACACAGCTTTCCTGCTGGCCAATTTGGACGTGTTCGCCTGGTCTGATGACGAGCTTCCAGGCATCCCCCCAGAGGTCATGGTGCACTGCCTCCGATTGGATCCCCGGATCCCACCAGTACAGCAAAGGAGGCGACCTGTGAACCGAGAACGGCAGACCGCGATTCAAGATCACCTGGTCAAAAGCCGAACTATTGGGCTCCTCCGAGAAGCCCAATATCCAAGATGGATCTCCAACGTGGTCCTCGTGCGCAAGGCCAATGGCAAATGGCGCGTGTGCGTGGATTACAAAGATCTCAATAAGGCAACGCCCAAAGATAACTTCCCCCTGCCGCGCATTGATCAGCTGGTGGACGCAACTTCCGGGCACGAGCTCCTTAACTTTTTGGATGCCTACTCTGGTTACCACCAGATCAGCATGCATCCCCCGGATCAAGACGCCACGATGTTCGTTACAGACTTAGGCTTATACTGTTTCACCAGGATGCCTTTCGGTTTGAAGAATGCAGGCGCGACTTATCAGCGGCTGGTCAACAAGATGTTCGAGCAGCAGATCGGGCGCAACATGGAGGTTTACGTTGATGATATGTTGGTCAAGACTCTTCCGAGTACTGATCACATTTTCGACCTCCAGGAAACTTTCGCAACTCTGCGAAGGTATAATATGAAGCTTAATCCTGCCAAGTGCGCGTTTGGTGTTCGGTCGGGTAAGTTCCTCGGGTTCCTCGTATCAAATAGAGGAATAGAGGCGAACCCGGAAAAAATCCAAGCAGTGCTTGAAATGAGCAGTCCGAAGACAGTGCGTGACGTCCAACGCCTGACAGGACGTCTGGCGCACTGAATCGGTTCATGTCCCGAGCAGCAGAAAGAAGTTTTAACTTCTTCAAGTTGCTCCGAGGCCCTAAAAGCTCCTCGAAGCAAGGGGGGCAAGTACGGTGGACTAATGAATGCGAAGCCGCCTTCACCGAGCTGAAGGCATATTTGGCAGCCCCTCCTGTTCTCTCAAAGCCTGTGCTCGGAGAACCTCTGTTCGTGTACCTTTCGGTCACCGAACACTCTATCAGTGCGGTCTTGATCAGAGAAGTAGGAGCGGCGCAGCATCCCGTATACTACATCAGCAGGGTCCTCCAAGAAGCTGAAAGGAGGTACCCCAGGGCAGAGAAACTCGCCCTTGCTCTCGTCACAGCTGCTCGGAAGCTTAGGCCCTATTTTCAGGCCCATTCCGTTACAGTTCTAACCGATCAACCGCTGAAATCCATTCTTCAGCGGCCGGAGGCTTCCGGTAGGTTGGTTAAGTGGGCGATAGAGCTTGGTGAGTTTGACATCAGCTTCCGACCGAGGACGGCGATCAAAGCACAGGCGTTGGCAGACTTCGTGGCGGAATGTACCCTTCCGGCCGAGCAGGATCCGCCGTTGGCAGACGAGCCCCCATGGGAGCTCTATGTTGACGGATCCTCTTGTGTCACCGGAAGCGGGGCAGGTTTGGTCCTCACCTCCCCGGAGGGTTAGAGTAATACGCCCTTCGTTTCCGCTTTCCAGCCTCCAACAACGTCGCCGAATACGAAGCTTTACTATCCGGTATGCGCATGGCTAGGCACCTTGGGGCCGTTCGGCTTAGAGTCTTTAGTGACTCCCAGCTGGTCGCCAGCCAGGTGAGCGGACAGTTCGGAGCAAGGGAACCTCGCATGGCTCAATACCTCCAACAGGTCAAGAGCCAGACAGAGGACCTCGTATACTTCGAGGTTATACATGTTCCACGGGGGCAGAACGCGCGAGCTGATGCACTTGCCAAATTGGCATCTTCAGGTGACATCACCCCTTCTCGCTCTGTGTTCATTGAAGAGCTCGCCTTGCCAAGCACGGAGACTGATGTAGCGGCCATAGAAACGGGCCCACCAACCCCAAGTTGGGTGGACCCCCTCGTGGCATACCTCCTCCGAGGTGAGCTTCCGCCCGAACAGGACGAAGCTCGGAAAGTCAGGATGCGCTCGCAGCATTTCACCCTCGTAGAAGGCAAGCTGTACCGGCGGTCCCTTGCAAGACCTCTTCTGCGTTGCCTCAACCTGAGGAGGCCCTTGCGGCCACAGAGGAAGTTCACGAGGGGCTGTGCGGAAGCCATCTGGGGGGCAGAACGCTAGCGCGCACCCTCATCCGAGCAGGGTTCTGGTGGCCTTCTCTTCAGAAGGATTGCATGACCTTCGTCAGGAAATGTCCAGAATGCCAAAAGTTCGGAGTACTCATCAAGCAACCGGCCGAACAGCTTCACAGTCTGTTCAAGCCGCGCCCTTTCGCCAGATGGGGCATTGACATCTTGGGTCCCTTTCCAGAGGCCCAAGGTCGGAAGAAATTTCTGTTCGTAGCCATCGATTACTTCACTGGATCAGGCCGAACCCGTTACCACAATCACCGAACAAGCCGCATGGAAGTTCGTATGGAAGAACCTTCTCTGCAGGTTTGGCGTCCCAAGGGTGATCACTTCTGACAACGGGAAACAGTTTAACAGCACCTTCTTCAAGCAGAAGTGCGCCGAGCTCGGAATCTACAACCACTTCACCTCCGTGGCTCATCCCCAAGCTAACGGTCTGGTCGAAAACGCCAACCGAACATTGCTGCACGGGATCCGAACCAGAGTGGAGGCTGCAGGTGGATCGTGGATCGATGAGCTCCCAAACGTCCTTTGGTGTCACCGAACAACTGCTCGGGTAGCTACAGGGGAAACACCTTTCCCCTGGCCTACGGCTCGGAAGCAGTTGTACCTTTGGAAGTAGCCCTTCCAACTCTCCGAACTACCCACTTCGACGAAGCCGCCAATAACCGCGCTCTTCGGGAAAACTTGGACATGCTAGCGAACGACAGAGCGACGCCAGCATTCGCCTCGTTTCCTATCAGCAGCGACTCGCACAATATTATAATGCGCAGTTCGGGAAAGGCGGTTCAATGTGGGAGATTTGGTTCTGCGCCGCTGTTCGGCTTCGGACCCCCGAAGAGCAGTAGGCAAGCTTGCCATCAAATGGGAAGGACCTTATCAGGTCACCCTTGTCCTCGGAAAGGCTCATATAAGCCCACTACCCCTAGTGGCGAAGCCATACCCAGGACTTGGCATGTCTCTAATCTTAAGGCTTATTATTCATAAAAGCCTTCTTTCAGCATCCTACCTCTCTCCCCCCTATTCCTGTTGTTTCATAAGCATTTAGCATATACCCCTGATCGGGACCTCCTAAACATGCAACGCTTATGAGCTAACGGATTCCGAGCCGAGCAGGAACAAACAACAGAAAGGGAGAAGATAGAGAAAGGAAAGCTACAAGACAAGCTCATAAGCAGAAGAGTTCCTTCACAAAAAGTTTTCTTACATTGACCTCTCTTGGCCGTGGTTACAAAAAGAAGGTATAAGAAATACATAGAACAGGAGATAGCTAAGGAGCCTGTTCGGAGGGACCGGCACCTTCATCCGAAGAAGGCATTCGCCCAGATTGGAACTGCGCAAATCGCACATCATCCAAGCGGGCATCATTGGTCCGGCGCTTGCACTCCCGAACAGCCGCCTCGAAAGCTTCTTGGGCACCCCCAACCCAGGAAACGCTCGCCGAACTCCCTTCCGGCGTTCAGACCTATTCTGTAGCAGCGCGCCCCGTATTGCTCCAACTCCTCCCTATAGTCCAGTCCAGCCTTGTACTCCGCCACGGCACGGACCCCGGCATCTGTGACCACCTAGCCAGAGCATCCTTCTCGCCCGGGCCACCCTGACATTCATCTCCGAGACTTGAAGGGCAGTCTTGAGGTTCTTCACCTCCTCCTCCAAGTCCGCCTCGCGAGCCTTATGCCTTGCCGTGAGGTCCTGACAGTAAGCCGACTGCGCTTCATATAAATATTTCTGCTTCCGGGACCGAGCAGCCATAGCCTTCAGGACGCCCAGTGATGTAGATATACCCTCCACAAGAGCCTCAAGATCGACGTCACTTGCTACGTCATCATCTTGTTCTCGGGATGGTATTCCTCTGTCTGCACCTCTGGAGTCCTCTCAGAGGGAAGGTCTTGGCACCTTGCCAGGCGATCAAGGTAGGAGGCAGACGGGCTGGAGGCAACTTCCTTGGCGACGTTTCGACGCGACGGAGCGTTGCCTCCAGAGCTGCTACGGAAGGCACCACGGGGAGTCTGCGGTGCAGCACCTCTCGCAGAGGTCTATCGTCGTCCTCGGAGCTCTCGCCCCCAGCCGTAGCGGCGGCAGACGAGATCGCGGCATCACCGGTCATAGGTTCTTCGGGCCGAATCAACCTGGAAGCCACGGCAACTGTTGAACCACTCCTATATTTTACCCTTTTATTTTGGTGATAATAAAATTTATGTTTAATTAATTATTATTAAAAATATTTAATATCATATTTTTATTAATAAATATAAATTTACATGATTAATTGAATATTAAATATATTTATTACCATGATTTTCTAATAATAAATTAAATATCATGATTTTCTAATA
The DNA here is from genome assembly GCA_014218235.1 of Colocasia esculenta. Taxonomy (NCBI): domain Eukaryota; kingdom Viridiplantae; phylum Streptophyta; class Magnoliopsida; order Alismatales; family Araceae; genus Colocasia; species Colocasia esculenta. The sequence continues at coordinate 209,693,616 of CM024753.1, forward strand.
AATATAATTTTATGACATTATTACCGTAATGATTTGCACTACACACATAAATCGATGTCCATTCAATATATATCGATTTCAGTTCAAAGTGCCACATCGATTTGCTCTCATAGGATTCCTTTGTACTCACACAGACTCCTTTGTAACTCATAAGGATTCCTTTGTACTCACACAGACTCCTTTGTAACTCATAGGATTCCTTTGTACTCACACAGACTCCTTTGTAACTCTCATAAGGATTCGCTCTCATAACGATTCCTTTGTAACTCTCATAAGGATTCGCTCTCATAACGATCCTTTGTAACTCTCATAAGGATTCGCTCTCATAACGATTTCTTTGTAACTCTCATAAGGATTCGCTCTCATAACGATTCCTTTGTAACTCTCATAAAGATTCGCTCTCATAACGATTCCTTGTAAACTCTCATAAGGATTCCTTCTCATAAGGATTCCTTTGTAACTCACACAGACTTCTCACATGGATTCCTTTGTAACACTCATAAGGATTTGATAAGTGAAACATGGATTCCTTTGTAAAATATGGATTTCAACATGGATTTCACTTAAACATAGATTTCCTTATATTCTAAAATATTTTTTGGCATCTAGTGAAAAAGTCAAATATTCTTGATTTACGTAATCCTCTATCTTTCTGACAGGAGATCTTTTTGCTTATCTTTCTAGATCTCTTCTCTCCTGTCAACAAAAGAGAGATTACTTACCACTTCTGGGTGGCATCAGGAAACATAAAGGTATGAACCTTTTTGACAGAAACACTCTTTTATCTAAACACTTTTTTCTATGCTTGCAGACCTCGTAGACCACAAATTATCAGAAGAAAGAGAACATGAGCAACGGCTAGAACTCCAACGGATCTCCTCAACGGATTTATTAAAATTGCTCATATAAAAGATGAAGCAAGGCTGAAGAAGAAGCAAGAGCTTTTCCTGAAGATCTTTTGAATGAGTGTACAACCAGTGAGGAACCTGAACTCCAAATACACTCAAAGAAAAAGAGAGAAAGAGCCTGAGCCCAAGAAGAAGTGTTCAAGCATCTGAAGCACTGAAGCATTCAAGCTCCTTCTCCTCTCTTCTCTCTCTCTCTGTGTGCATCTTGTAATATGGGGGAGAGAGTCTTTTGCTGAGAGTTCTTTTAGTTGGTTTTCATTTGTTCCAACTCTCAGCTTTGTTCTTTCTTTTCTAAGAAAGACTTCTGTCCAGCTGTAGGACTGTATACAGTGTGTAACTTAGCTAGGGGTTTAAGTCTAGCAGAACCGCACTGGGGTTTGTACCAGGAGGTTGGCTTCTTTACCTGTAAGAGAAGTGGGCTGCCTTCTTGCCCGGGAAAGAGAAGAAGACCAGTTGGGGTGCTGGGTGTTGTAGTGTCCTTAAGGGGGACTGTACCCTTGGTTAGTGAAATCCCAAGAAGTTGCTTGGGGACTGGATGTAGGACTTCCATGTGGGAAGGGCCGAACCAGGATAAATCTCTTGTGTTATCTGTGTGATTGTTTATTTGCTTCCGCACTACTCTCTTTATCACACTAAACTAACCAAACCTTCAAGTGTTGATTTCTGTGTTTAAGTTTCTATTTCAGATTTCAGAAAAACCTATTCACCCCCCCTCTAGGTTAGCTTGCTGCCGTACCAAAAGGGCCAACAAGTGGTATCAGAGCGGGTCTCTGATCATTCGAAGATCCAACGATCTTAGAGTAAAGATCCATGGCAGCTCAAGGATATGCTGAAGGCCAATCAGTCACCAGACCTCCATTCTTTGATGGAGAAGACTACCAATATTGGAAGATGCGAATGGAATGCTTCATTCGGGGCACAGACTTCGATCTGTGGCAGGTAATAGAGGTAGGTGATTTTGTTGTTGTTCCTATTCCAGGCACTACTGCTATTACAATAGCTGATAAAAATAAACTATCTTTAAACTTTAAAGCTAAGAACTATTTATGTTGTGCTTTATCTAAAAAAGAATTTAGTAGAGTATCTGCATGTAAATCTGCTAAAAAAATATGGGATAAACTGCAGATAACTTATGAAGGAACAGATAAAGTAAAACAAATTAGAATAGATATTCTTGTCTCACAATATGAGCAATTTAAAATGTTTCCAAATGAAAATACCACTCAAATGTATAATAGATTTTCAAGTATAGTAGTTGGTCTAAGCTCTCTTGGTAAAAATCTTTCTGATGAGGAAACTGTTAGAAAAATACTTAGGTCCTTAACTATTTCATGGACACCTAAAGTAACTGCTATTGAAGAGGCCCATGATTTAACCAAATTGTCAATTGATAATTTAATAGGTTCTCTCATGGCACATGAAATAAATATGGAGCGATTGTCTGAAAGCTCATCTAAGAAGAAATGTACTAATGCTCTTAAGGTTGTAGCTGCTCCTTCCACTTCTTCTTCTAGCTCCAAAAATGCAGATTCTGAAGATAGTGACGTAGATGAAGTTCTGTCCAAGCTTCAGAAAATTTTCAAGAAGAAGAAAAATGGATCGAAAAGGATTCAAAAGAAAGACAGAAAAGAGAAAGAACCAGTCTGCTATGAATGCAGAAAACTTGGACATCTAAGACCGGATTGTCCTAGACTAAAGAAGACTGGTCAACCAGAAAAGTCCAAAATGAAGCACAAGAAATTCAAAAGAAAAGCCATGGCAGCTGCTTGAGAAATGATGAGGCCACAAGCTCCGAAACATCAAGCTCAGAATCGGAGAAAGAGCAGGTAAATCTGGCCCTCATGGCAGGACTAGATGAGGTACACTCTGAACCTTCTTTCAATTCTTGCACAGATTCAGGATCAGAGTCTGAAGACTTAGAAGAAGTATTTAATGAACTGTATGAAAAACATAAAAATGTTGTAAAAGAATTAAAGAATTTGAAAAACAACACTACTTGTTGGAAAACACTAATTCTGATCTTAAATCAGAAATAGAACAATTAGAAAAACAACTGAAGGAAAGTAAGGATAATAATTCTCTTTTGAATGAAGATTTAAAAAATAAGGACAATGAAAAATTAGAGTTAGAAGAAAATTTAAAACTCTAACTGAAGAAAATCTTTATTTAAATGAATCAGTTAGAAAATTAACTAAAGGGAAAACATCCTTAGCCCTATGTTTAAAAGGGTCAAAATCTGGAAATAATAAACAAGGACTTGGTTATACACCTCCAGAAAAAGGAAAACAACTAATAAACTCAGGAAAATATCATTTACCAAAATTTGTAAAAGAAACAAAAATGCCTCAGAAAAAGGAACCTGAAACAACCAAGCTTTATCAAAAGAAAAAGGTTTCTAAAAATTATGTTCCAATCATGCATCACAAGGTAATAAGAACTGCAAAACAAATTATATTCATTGCTGCTCTCATTGCAATAAACTAGGACACACTGTGAACACCTGCACAACTAGGCACTTAGTTTGGATTCCTAAAGGTTATTTTCATGCATCTAACCATCAAGGACCCAAAAAGATTTGGGTACCTACCTCTGAGTAATGTATTTGCAGGTTAGCCTTGGAGCATCAAAAACCAAGAATGCTCAAGGCAGGAGTGACTGCAGATTCTTCATTCAAATCACATCTGAAGAAAGAGTAGTCACAAAAATGAATTAGTCTTTATTACTAACAATTATTTGCAAGTTTCATTCAGGTGGAGTCTCTCATTCAGGGGGAGTACAGACTAAGGGGGAGTTATTCATTTATGCCAATCATTGTTGAACCCCTCAATGGTAAGAATTTATTTCACAAAGGGGAGAGAATGCAATGGTAAGAACCTTCCTTTTTGGTTTGTGACAAAAAGGGGGAGAGTATGCATGGTATGAATTATCTGTGAATTTTCTGTATTTTCTATGCTTTATGTATTTTTGTCAGAAAATTCTCATAAATTTTGTCATCACCAAAAAGGGGGAGATTGTTGAACCACTCCTATATTTTACCCTTTTATTTTGGTGATAATAAAATTTATGTTTAATTAATTATTATTAAAAATATTTAATATCATGTTTTTCTTAATAAATATAAATTTACATGATTAATTGAATATTAAATATATTTATTACCATGATTTTCTAATAATAAATTAAATATCATGATTTTCTAATAATATAATTTTATGACATTATTACCGTAATGATTTGCACTAAACACATAAATCGATGTACATTCAATATATATCGATTTCAGTTCAAAGTGCCACATCGATTTGCTCTCATAAGGATTCCTTTGTACTCACACAGACTCCTTTGTAACTCATAAGGATTCCTTTGTACTCACACAGACTCCTTTGTAACTCTCATAAGGATTCACTCTCATAACGATTCCTTTGTAAACTCTCATAAGGATTCGCTCTCATAACGATTCCTTTGTAAACTCTCATAAGGATTCGCTCTCATAACGATTCCTTTGTAACTCTCATAAGGATTCGCTCTCATAACGATTCCTTTGTAACTCTCATAAGGATTCGCTCTCATAACGATTCCTTTGTAAACTCTCATAAAGATTCGCTCTCATAACGATTCCTTTGTAAACTCTCATAAGGATTCCTTCTCATAAGGATTCCTTTGTAACTCACACAGACTTCTCACATGGATTCCTTTGTAACACTCATAAGGATTTGATAAGTGAAACATGGATTCCTTTGTAAAATATGGATTTCAACATGGATTTCACTTAAACATAGATTTCCTTTATATTCTAAAATATTTTTGGCATCTAGTGAAAAAGTCAATATTCTTGATTTACGTAATCCTCTATCTTTCTGACAGGAGATCTTTTTGCTTATCTTTCTAGATCTCTTCTCTCCTGTCAACAAAAGAGAGATTACTTACCACTTCTGGGTGGCATCAGGAAACATAAATGTATGAACCTTTTTGACAGAAACACTCTTTTATCTAAACATTTTTTTCTATGCTTGCAGACCTCGTAGACCACAAATTATCAGAAGAAAGAGAACATGAGCAACGGCTAGAACTTCAACGGATCTCCTCAACGGATTTATTAAAATTGCTCATATAAAAGATGAAGCAAGGCTGAAGAAGAAGCAAGAGCTTTTCCTGAAGATCTTTTGAATGAGTGTACAACCAGTGAGGAACCTGAACTCCAAATACACTCAAAGAAAAGAGAGAAAGAGCTTGAGCCCAAGAAGAAGTGTTCAAGCATCTGAAGCACTGAAGCATTCAAGCTCCTTCTCCTCTCTTCTCTCTCTCTCTGTGTGCATCTTGTAATCTGGGGGAGAGAGTCTTTTGCTGAGAGTTCTTTTAGTTGGTTTTCATTTGTTCCAACTCTCAGCTTTGTTCTTTCTTTTCTAAGAAAGACTTCTGTCCAGCTGTAGGACTGTATACAGTGTGTAACTTAGCTGGGGGTTTAAGTCTAGCAGAACCGCACTGGGGTTTGTACCAGGAGGTTGGCTTCTTTACCTGTAAGAGAAGTGGGCTGCCTTCTTGCCCGGGAAAGAGAAGAAGACCAGCTGGGGTGCTGGGTGTTGTAGTGTCCTTAAGGGGGACTGTACCCTTGGTTAGTGAAATCCCAAGAAGTTGCTTGGGGACTGGATGTAGGACTTCCATGTGGGAAGGGCCGAACCAGGATAAATCTCTTGTGTTATCTGTGTAATTGTTTATTTGCTTCCGCACTACTCTCTTTATCACACTAAACTAACCAAACCTTCAAGTGTTGATTTCTGTGTTTAAGTTTCTATTTCAGATTTCAGAAAAACCTATTCACCCCCCCTCTAGGTTAGCTTGCTGCCGTACCAAAAGGGCCAACAGCAACAACACTCATTGAGCCCGAAGCTTGACCCGCTCTGGTGGCCTCCTGCCTTGTTGTCGGCTGAGCCCCCCCTCCATCTTTGGTGGCGGGGGCCACAAGGGCTGTTGAGCGGCCCTCCTCGGCGTCCCCAGGTCCTTGAGTGCTCTCCTCCCCGAGGACGGCTGCACTCTCGCCGACTACAGAATCCCCAGCGATCACCTCGGCTGCACTCTCGCCGACTATACGGCCTTCGGTGATCACTGAGGTGGAAAGCATGGGGGGCAGGGTGTCTCCACTTCCTTGTGGAACGTCCCCCCTCGGAAGAACTGCCTCGTCAGTACCACGAACGACCGCCGGCGCAGGAGTGGAGTCTGTGGCTGCCCTCTCCTCGGCACCAGGATCTACGCTCCCGCCTGGCGCGCCATCCTGCTCGGCGCTCCCTTCACCAGACAGGACCACCCGATCCTCATGACCCGGCGACTTCGTCAGCCCTCCGGAGCGGTCCGATTCATCGCTGACCATTATCAGGCCTAGCTCGGCGGACATCTTCATGACCGCCTCTGAACGGTCCACGGCTGGAGCTGCGGGCGCCCTCTCCTCGGACGCCCCCGCACGCTGACGAGATCTTCGAACCATCAAAGGTTCAAGATCCTCCTCTGGCTCTTCCTCCATCGCTGCGGCATCTCCTGCAGCGCGCAACATCAGCTTCCTCAGCTTCCTCTTTTTGGGAACTCGGGGCTCGTCGGATACCCCTCCTTCGGGAGAGCGACTCCTGGCTGGCGGCTCCATCACAGCCGTCTTCCGCTTCTCCTTCCTCTTCGGTTAGGGGAGAGAGGTCGTCCTCGCGGTCGTACCCGTCTCAACCACCTTCTTCGCGGCACCTCCCTGCGCTGCGGCCTTCACTTGCCGTGCAGGCCCCTTCGCAGAGCCTCCCTCGTCCATCCTTATTGAGCTAAGGCTGACGGGGATCATCTCGGCATAATTGGCCATCTCCTTCTGGTCCCGACCAGCCGCTATTTCTTCATCGTCTGGAAAAAGCAGGAAAAAGGATCAGAACCCATGAATGCGAGAAAAAGAAACAAGCAGAACAGCAAGAAGACTTACCCCAGGCGCGGCTAAGCTTGCACTTCACAAGCTTGTACTCGGTCAGGTACCCCTCGGCATGGTTCACCGAGACCGTATTCAGCAACTGGGAGGCAGCGGCTGCCTCCGAATCAAGAAAGGGGCCATATCCGCCCTCTTCAGGGGCTCCACCACCCTAGTGGGAAAGTCCCATTCAGGGATGTTTGCTCCCTTCTTTCTCCCCACGGAGAAAAGTCGCCCTGTCCACCCTTTGTTGTTGGACAGCCGAGGTGAGAAGTTGATCCGCATCCGGTTGGTACGATGTTTCACGTACACGATCCCCATCCCGGACTGCGGAGAGCACGCCAGGCTAAAATGACTTCGGAAGATCTCCGAAGTCGCTTCAATCTTCTTCTTCCTGCACATGACGCAAGTGACAAAGATGGTCCTCCACGAGTTGGGAGTCAGCTGGATAGGCGCCACCTTCCAACTTCGAAGCAGCTCCTTCGCGATCTCCGGCACCAGCAGCCGGAGACCAGCTTCCAGCAGGTCCAGCGAGAGCACGAAGCACCCCGGCCTCTGGGTTAGGTACGACTCGTCCTCACGCATCAGGACGATCTCGTATTCCTCACCGATCCGAAAGCGCTCTCGGAGACCCTCGAAGCTCCGGTACTTCGCCACTTTCGTTCCTGTCGGCAGCATCCCGCTGGCTTCAACGACCTCCTTTCCTTTCTGAGCCATCGCTGGAGGGCAGAGAGGGCAACGAGGGGAGAAGAAGAACAGTGGCGGAGGAACGACTCAGAGGGGAAGGCGTAGAGTAGGTTGGGAAGCAGTGGACTCTGGAAAACTTTTCGGGGACGGAGACCCCGCTCTCACCCTCTCCCCTTCCTTATAAGGAAAGTGAGGCGCGAAATTCGAAGCGTTCTTGAAAACGTCGCTTCCCTCCACTCCAAGTCTCCTCTCAAGTGACTTGCGGGTGACCGTTCGGGCTTGACATGACCCACGTGGTCATCATGAAAGCCCCGCGTTCGAGGCAGACACCCCCGCATCGGCGTCACCGCAGGTCTGTTCGGATCTCCGAGGACGATACCGCATTTATTGCGGAGCTGACGTCCGAGCAGGTCGCCGCCCTCAAGCATTCTGACTTCCGAACCACTTGAGGGCGCTGGGGGCAAGTGTGGTGGCTGTTTTCTGCCACCTAGGCCCATCATGTCAGGGCCCATCAACGCCTTCCCCTTCGGATGTGGCCTCCTCGTACTATCCCATGCCCTTAGTACGGATCAGAGGAGAGAAGACCCCCGCGCCGGGTATCCCTGGCGGAGCGTAGCCGAGCTCGTCAGCGGGCGGCTTCCGAACAAAAGACCTCAGCCCTGCTGCGCGGAACGGCTCCAATGTCACCGAACAGCACGTTGTGTCCCCCAAGTGGGTTACCTGCTCGGAAACTATCTCTGAAGGCTTCCGAGCCAACTCTCTGACTCGTGGCACGGTTGTAACCGTCCCAGGCCACGTTCTCCACCATCAAGGGGCGTGAACTGCCTGGCAACTTAACGGGCGCCAGAAGTCGTAACTCCTCCTGTTACGCGCGTGCGTCCAGGCGCCTCCTCAGGCACGATCTGCCGAACGTTACGCACGTTGGCCTCGACACCGACGCCTATAAAAGTACAGGTACAGTACCATGCAACGATACGTTCTCATCCTGGCGCGAACACAATTCTTGCATTCCGAAACCCCCTGCCTCTCAAGCTCCTCACTGACTTAGGCATCGGAGGGTTTCCCCGGTCTTCACCGGGTCCCCCTGATTCCTTCTGGTTTTGCAGGAGTTCGTCCTCACCAGCGATCGTCTTCCCTCTTTAGTGGAGGCCCGTTTGGCTCCGGCCCAAACAGGATATACTACCACAACCACCACAACAACAAAGTTTGTGCACATGGATTTGATTTTGGTGTCAATGTCACTTGTCCAACTTTCTTTTCATTGAATCATATCGTGTCACGTGAGACGTGATGTAATAGTTAAACGATATATGGTGGCTAATGTTGATAACGATGGTAGATAACGGAAGCGGTAGGATGGTGACTATGAGTGGCTACCAGTGATTGACACTGACATATAATGGTAGATAGTGATACGCACCGATAATAAATAACTATATCCGTGTCGGACCACATCGTACTAGTATAACAAGACATTTTACATTGGTGGCTACCAGTGATCGGCACTGACATATAATGGTAGATAGTGCAACGCATCGATAATAAACAACTATATCATAGGACCACGTCATACTAATATAACAAGACATTTTACATAGAGATGAAAATTAACCGAGTATCATTATGACTACAAAATTAATTTTATAATAAATATTTCTTTGTAGTCAGACTTGATAGAATAATTTTATTTAAAAATGTAAAGTATGATATTTTAAAATCATATATTATATAATAATACATAGGTGTCATAGAAATGTACATTAATTCCTTCATGTTAATTATGAGCAGAGAACACATGATGATATTATCTTCATCTCAGCGATTATTTCCTCTCTCTTTTTAAGATCAGCGAGAAAAATGCTGACATGGATCGAGAGAGGAATAATCTTAGCAAACTATTCCACTTGAGCACATTTTTTCTCGTTAAAAATGGAATTATTTAAAATTTTTTAAAAGAAAACATCGAGTTGCTATAACACGTGGACGCATACGTCCGAACGTATGTACGTGCGGAAAGCCTTCCGAATGTTTCGGCTCGGACGACGTGCCGCGTCCATAAGCCAATCAACTGATGACACGATTCCCCTGTTATTTTTATAGAAAGACCCTCGGACTAAGCCCACTGACCAGCTCATCTGGACGGGCTTTTATGCAAAAGTCACTCCAACAATTCAAAGGCTGTTTTTAAAGGCCTCGACACAGAGCACAGCAGGCGGAGGTGGCGCCGGACATGGAGAGATCAACACCACCGCCGGTTCTCCTCCTCATCGCCGCCCTCTCCTCGCTCCTCCTCCTCCTCCTCGGCCATCCTTCTCATGGGAGCCCTGGCTTTCGCCGCGAGGCCCCGCTCGCCCTGGGGAGGCTCGCCGTGGACCTCATCAGGGACCTCAACCTCGTCCCGGGCGTCCCCGGAGCGGAGGAGGAGGAGGAGGCGGACACGGACACCGGGAGCGACCGCCTAGTTGAGAGGAAGCTGCGGCTGGAGATCCTGGGGGACAGCGGGTCTAACATCTCGCTGGAGGAGCTCGGGCACCACGCCGGGTACTACCGCCTGGGGCACACCCATGCTGCCAGGTGAATACTTGACGAATTGTGATCATGAAAGGCTGTAGAAGTACGCAGTACACAGTGAATTTATGCCAAATTTTTTTGTCTTTCTGATCTGGGCCACGATCAAGTTAAGTAATTTAAGTTCGGCGCTCTGAGCCTGAGAGCACCAACCAGGTTCTGGGAATCCGATGCTTGGAAGTTGGAAGCCGTAGTGGCTGGTTACCTGGCCCCTGATTCTTGTACTGACGAACTTCTTTGCTGTTTGCAGGATGTTCTATTTCTTCTTCGAGTCTCGTGGATATCCTGATGACCCTGTTGTTCTCTGGTTGACTGGTGGCCCTGGATGCAGCAGTGAACTGGCTCTATTTTATGAAAATGGTCCCTTCAGTATTTCTGATAACATGTCTCTCATTTGGAATGACCACGGATGGGACAAGGTGCTGCTTTTGTAGCTCCATGTTCTGCTTTTACTTGGTTAGGTGTATGTTTGTTGATTCTTCTAACTTTTAAGTTTAGATTATAACTTATAAAATCGGTTTATGAGAATAACTTAGCGGCTATGTGCATTCCTTTTCAAAATGATTTGCCTTCTTTCAGATACATGAATGCTTATGACGTGCAGTTCTTTCAGGCATCAAACATCATATTTGTTGATCAGCCAACAGGAACTGGGTTTAGCTACACTACAGACATGAGAGATTTTCGATTCGATGAGGGTGGTGTTAGTGATGATATTTATGATTTTTTGCAGGTGAATCTTGGAAAATATGCAGTTAGATGATCCATTCTGTTCGCTTTGTTTCTTTCTTGCCTTCATCTTTGACTGTGCAACTTGCCTCCCTTTCAGGCATTCTTTGAAGCACACCCTAATTACTTGAAGAATGAGTTCTACGTGACTGGAGAATCATATGCAGGACACTACATCCCTGCTCTTGCAGAAAGGATTCACAGAGGAAACAAAGAGAAGCAAGGTTTATACATAAATTTAAAGGTATCTGTTTAAAGATAGTGTTGATAGTGATGAGTAGTTATAGGTTTTCAAATAACTTGAACTGTTTTGTCGTACTTTCTAAAGAACCCAATTAGTTGTGAATCTAAATTGGTCGGCAGATTTGTAAGCAAGCAACATGGTTATGGGTCCTTAAAAGAACAACTTGAACTGTTCTTTCTATGTTCTGGCTTCCTCTTCTAACTCGGACATATGCGCCTATTAAGCTTGGTCTTTTTTATCACGGATCAGAGGATTATTGACAAGTAATATGTTGGTCTATATTTCCGTAGGGATTTGCAATCGGTAATGGGCTCACTAATCCTGCAATCCAGTACGGAGCATACACTGATTATGCATTAGAGATGGGCATAATCAAGCAAGATGAGTACAACAAAATCAAAAGGATCTACCCTGCATGTGAATTGGCTGCAAAGTTTTGTGGTAACTGTTATATGTAGTCACCTGCATGCGTGCATTTTAATTTGGACTTGACGTTGAAAAGTTTCCCTTAAGAATTTTCTTTATAATCTAACGATGGGGATTAAAATGTTTAAAGATTATGTTTTGAAATAGAATTTCAATTTGGACAGGTTCCACTGGTGTTATGACATGCCTTGCTTCATTATTTGTCTGCAACTCGATTTTCAACTCCATTTTGGTGATTACTAGAGATATGAATGTAAGCATCTGTCTTCTCTCTTGGAGGTTTGGTAGCATCTCTGTATTAAGTTTGTCTACTTACCTTTGTTGTGCTACTTCGTTGTTTTTCCCAGTATTATGATATCCGAAAGAAATGTGAGGGAAACTTTTGCTACGATTTCTCAAATATGGAGAAATTTATGAATCTGAAGTCTGTGAGGGATGCACTTGGTGTTGGTGGCAGAAGATTTGTATCATGTAGCCCTTTTGTTTTTGATGCTTTGCTCATAGATTTCATGAAGAATTTGGAAGTGGGTATTCCTGCTCTAATTGACGATAACATCAAGCTTCTAGTGTATGCTGGTGAATATGACCTCATATGCAACTGGTTGGGTAAGTAAACATTTCCCCTCAAATATTGATAGCTCTCACTACTTCTATGCCACCATAGATTGGTTGCTTCTGATATAGGATTGTTCTTGATCGTTGTCTATAGCTTAAAATGTTAACCTTGCTATTAAGAATACTCGGAGAAAACAACTTAGATGATCACATTCCAATCCAGTCACTGTGGAGAAAATCCATGCTGAGTTCTTTGAGCTGCAGGGAATTCCCGGTGGGTTGAATCCATGGAATGGTCAGGCCATCAGCAGTTTGCTGAAGCTCCATATACATCATTTAACGTTCATGGCAAAGAAGCAGGGAAGTTGAAATCTCATGGCCCTCTCAGCTTTCTCAAGGTGAAATCTTCATTACAATTGTCTTTTTGCCAATTCTAGTGTATGCGTTGTGCCACATAGATGTACTAAGTAGATCATTATGACATGCCAATCCACTTGGAGCGACAAAATCGCCAGTTTTCAAAAGTGAGTTATTTGAGCTTTAAAATAGGATTAAGATAAGGAAAACTCAAACCCTCAAGTTTTTTTTCAGTAGCTCTGGCCTGGAAACTGAGATCGAAAAATGGTACCCCCATCAATTAAGATGATTTTGAGATGCCTAAACTTATTCGACATTAATCACAGCAAACTAAGGAGACCCACCTTAGGAGTTTTAAAGAGTGTCTTGGCATACCAACGCATAGTAGCTTAATTTTCTGATTCTGGAAAATGAGGAGGATGTTCTTCATCCCTCATCTCTTGGGGTCTCTATCCCAAGCTAACCCAATGCTCATATCTTGAGTTGCCTTCCAACATTACTCAATACTTTTTAAGTTTTAATGGTATGACTTATGAATTATTTCACATGGTGTGTGCTCTATGTCAGGTGCATGACGCCGGCCACATGGTCCCAATGGATCAGCCCAAGGCATCTCTTGAGATGCTGAAGAGGTGGATGGGGGGGAAGTTAGCAGAAAGTGAAGAAATGGTAGTTGCTGACATGTAGTCAAACTACAAGCATTAATTGGGAAACTTGATGACTTTGGCACCTGAGAATGTTCCATGATGAATGATCTGCACGAACATGGTAAGATCACCATGCAACGTCATGAAGAATGTTAACATACTTTTATTGCTCTTGGATCTTACTGATGTAGAAAAGACAGTCGACAGCCATGTAAAAGAGCATTCAGCTCCGAGTTTGTATCCGAAGTACATGTTCTGTACCCATCGACAGTGCGATCTTTATACAAGTGATCTTAATTTACCTCGGCTCATGTTGTGATTGACTAAAATGAGATGCAATATATGGAAGTTACTTGGGAGAAAATTAATGAAGGATTCAAGAATGCGGTTTCTTATATAATTAGCTGTTGCGATGAAAATTATATTTTTGTATCAGTCTACGGGAAAAAAAAAAAACTACTAGTATAGGAAGGACATAAACACTCGAAGCTGTCTTCCCAAAAAGCAGAGATGAGCACATGGTTAAGTTGGCATCCATGAAGAGAAGCTTATAGTATGCAGGAGCATAAGGTGCGACTTTCTATAGTTTTCGTACGTAGTATTTGAGTCTATTACTACCGGCAATACACACTCAGAATGTAAATAGAAGAGTGCTAAATCCATAATTTTGTTTCACTTTCTTGGCCTTTGATTAAAATTGTCACGAACAGTTCTAAAATTTTCTTGTCATTCACCATAAAATAAAAGTCATAGTAATATTTTCTAGTAAAGTAAAATTTACAATTTGATATGAGAACTGCTCGGTGAAAGACAGAGCATGTAAGGTGGGTAATATTTAGCAGATAAATACTACTTGAGAGAGAGGTGGAAACAAGTTATAAACAATGAGATTATTCTCAACATACAAGGACATAATCTTGGCCCATCATCTTCACTCATTTGCCAAAGCACGTAATAATACAGTGAAAAATTGAAAACACAACTTTAGGGGAAATTCGTCCTTAGCTGAAAAGTCTATTTAAACATGGTTGCAACCGTCTGATTTTTTTTTGTTCTTTTTTATTTTTATTTTTATTATTTTAATACAAAATAAGACAAAACCAGATTTAAGATCTCCGGCCAACCATGATTTTAAGATCAAGCTTGAAATTTTACTTACAACTGTGCCACATTATCCATCTCCAAATTCCTCTTAGGGGTCCTTTTGAATAGCAGTTTTGAGTATTAGAAAAGCAGTTTAAGACTCAAACAAAAACTGGACAGAATACCACAATCTACAGCACTCAAAACACTTCCGGGAAGAAAAAAACATAAAGCTTTAAACGTAAGAAGATCATTGCCTTGGTTTACAGTAATCCATGGCAACACACACAGCAAACGACCCCCACTTGGAGGAAAACTTCTCTGGCATTCGTGTGCACATAAATCTTAATGCAAGAGGGCAAAGCAGATGTAGACAAGCACAAATATGAACAGCCTAGACAGGTTCCTTTTAGCTGAAGCTACAACCAGGTGAAACCTTAAAGAGAAGACATTAATTACTTCGTAATAATTATAGAAGGGCGTGTAATAATGGCAACCCACATCTCTACAGCCTATGCAGATTCTGCTCCATCAGATTTGGGCTTTCCTCCCAGGCCACCTATCCTTTCTGTTCTCGGAATGTTGCTCGCTATGTGCTGAATGTCTACTCAAGAGCAAGGGCGGGCTGCAGGGAGGTGTCCGTGCAGTATCACGGGTCTAACAAAAGGGCACTCCCGCTGGCATACGAAGCAACTAGAGGACTCACCAAAGAATCCAACACAAACGCAGCTCGGAGTTTCTTCAAATAGAACCTTCAAAATAAGGGCGTCCGGAGCCTTTCGTTGCTCAAAACATGAACAGGGTGCCTTCTGTTACCATTTTCCTAACAGCTTAAAGGGCACATGCCTACGTTTCTCCAGCAAATAGCAAAACATGAAATGCAACGAATGCTGGAAATAGGAGAACCCACAATTTCCTTGGCAATGAAACAAATTCATGGTTGGAAGCATCAAGGACCCAGGGCTATCTGAGGCTCATTGGTTCTTAAGTGTGGTGGTGGCAAAAAGTATGGACTAAACCAACTTACACGCAAACAGCCATCTGCACTTAAAGCGTGAAAAGATGAACCAAAGGTCATAAAAGCAAACCATTAAACATTAGGGAATTGCCCAAAGAAAAAAATCGATGATACCATGGTGTCAGCTAACGGCTTCGCGAGGGAACTCAAATGGGGGGTAGGTATGTAGAGACCAGCATCCTCAGCCGGAGCTGCAACACCTGATAATCCAAGCAACAAAGAGTGTTTAATCTCTGCTGTATGGAAGAAAAGCAACCCAACATACTGTACTAGATAACATGTCAAACCATTCAACCAGGAACCATATGAAAAAACTAGCTTCCGCTACCAAAAGGTATGTTCAATTACACAGCCACGTCAATAAAGGCAAACCATAAAGAATAAAGACAACAAAAGTATTACCTTATGTCCAAGTCAATTGATCAGAGTCGAGGGAAGTTCAGACACCGAAGACTGGCAAATAGGATAGCCATATGCACTATCCGTTGTCTCGTATTGCTGACGCAGGTAAGACAGGGTGCACCTCCAAAATGTGCAACAAATAGGCGCAGGGAACATGTCGAATGAAATAAAAACGATAGCACAGGTCACTCAGCTGCTGTCCAGTTTGATGGAAGTAGCACGTTCAAATTTAAACAAGTGAAACAATAAAACCCATATCCTGAAGACCAGTCCCAGTAGCTTCCCCACAGTATCAAGGTTGTTGGAATACATTAACATCTGCGAATGTCAAGCAAAAGCCCAGTAGATAATAAATGTACAGTGCCACATTTTGATAAGCTTTCAGTTGGTCTGCATTGCTTCTGAATGGTATTTCTCTAAATCAGCATCAAGATCTGCAGCAGACATTGGCTCACTGGGGACCTTCTTTTGTTTGCGACCCCTCCCACGTCTACGACCACCACCACCACCTCGAGATCCAGTGGAGCCACCACTTCTGCCAGACCCACTGTTCCAGAAAACCATTTCAGTGTTCACGAGAAGTTCTGCGGAAATTGTCAAACTGATACTAGTAGAAAGTAAATAGATAACAAGCCCCGTTCCAACTGTACAAAGAATATGATGTAGCATAGGAGAAGTACAACCAAATTAGACATGCCATATATCCTTTTGTTTTTATCCTGCTTCATTAGTTCCCTACACAAGCTATGAGCACCTTTTTTCCTATATAAAAAGAATAGTCAAGTCCCATCATGTTCTAAGTTCAATCTACAGAAAAAGAGGAATCAAACTGAAAGCATTCAACAAGCTCCTGATCTTGGCGGGTTGGACTCCGAATCAAATGCAATACCATTTTCTTCTGGCTTCAAAGAGCAATCCCAACAGAAACATACCAGTTTATGTTGGCTATAAGAGACACATGAAGATCAGAAAGGAATCAGTAAATGAGGTCTGGCAAGACCAAACATCTTCCAAATTTTCAATTTTCTTCCCTTACATAACTTATGGTGCTAGGGTAGGATGCACTCTTCAGAAATGTTTTTTTTTCTTTTTTTCCCTTTTTCCTGAAAGTACACTATCCAAAACTTTTTAATAATTCTATAAAAGCAATACACAACAGTGCAGGAATGCACATGCAAGTCATTTTTAACACCAGTGAGTCTCAGCAACTTTAGATGATGGGTTGAAAGAAGCAATGTAAGCATTCTATTGCATGAACTTGAATGGCTGAAAGCAGATTATCTAAGAGAAAGGTCTGACTAGATGGAAGAAGCAAGGATATCCACACCACCCTTCCTCTCTCTGCCCTGGCCTAAGAATTTTCAGTGGCGGCAAAAGAACACTGTTATGATACATTTAAACATATATATCAATGAAAAGCTGAAAGACAAAAACCATATTGATATGATATTAAAATATACCATCATGGAAATGTTTAAAAAATAAATACAAGACCTGTCTATCTTATTTTAACTGGTGATGCTCCAGTTAATCCCAAACAGAAAATGGAATAAAATATTACAAACCAAAATTTGGAAATAGCAAATCAACAAATCACACCTAAATACAATAACCATAACTACTGGAAGAAAAAGGGTTAAATGTAGGCCATATTTCATAAGAACAAACCTTTTGGGAACATCCTTAGGCTTTTCAGAAGTGCCGTTTGTGACTTTGGCAGGAACAGCTGGTGTCATAATATTTGTTCCCACTATATCTATCTTCATCGGCTTCCCATCAAGTTGAACATTGTTGTACCTTTTTACAGCAGCCACAGCATCAGCCCGCCTTGAGAATACAACTTCAGCTGTTCCCTGTAAAAGGAGCCATTGTAAGCTGTTCCCTGGAAACTGTATGACAAGGAATAGCCACAGCTTACTTCCTCTATCAATACCTTTGATCTGCCACTCCTATCATAATGGACTGCGAAACGTTTAAGATCACCAACCTCTGAGAAGAGTTCCTGTGAGAATGTTAAAGCAATGTTAAGCCAATATTATATTGCTTGGCATCTCCAAAGTGAGAAACATCTATCAATCAGAAGGATTCAATACAAGCAAATGCTTTCCAAATTATAAATCGTGAAAGTTTGACAACTAGTGCCACACAAAGCTAGAGATTAGTGAGGATGCAGCCAGCATGACATGGTTGAATCTCTAAAGATTTCCCAGCCTACTATAGTCTTGAGGACCATATTTCCACTGAGATAAAAAGAGGGGCAGTGGCAGAGACGGTCCACTATGTGCTTCCTTTCCTAAGTTCAATAAAACCCACTTTGGAGGTTCAGCAAATGGAGGTCCTATCTTATTTAGGTGGTATAGAAGAAAGTGTTCCCCCACATATGATGTGGATAAATGGGCTCAATAATTCTCAAAACCATACTGAGGGTTTAACAGCACAAGATCCTTTGTTAGAGAAATGGGAGGTAGTGTGGTGCCATCACAGTGAAAAGAAAAATAAACAAGAAAACTTACTTCTACAAAGATCCAAAACTGACCACAAGTATCAGATGCCTGTGAAAGATATACAAGGCGGTATACATATAATTATTAACTGAGGTAAATACCAGAAGAGATTATCGCTGTGCAATCTATAAGACCTATTATCATAGGGAACAAGAGTGCCCAGTGGTTCTAATCACTCAAGCATCAAACCAAAACATGTTACGCAGAAATCAGGAATCCAAATTACTCTGTCCCTGAAATCCCTTTTATCTTCTTGATAAAAAATACTCTGTAAAGTGTCTTCACAAACAAAACTGGATGTTTTCATAAGCATAACAATGTCTGAATGGATGATACGAAGCCGTATGTAGGAAAAGAATTGCTTTTGGTGTTCTTCAAAAGCAATTGATAAGCCGTCAAAACACCCATGCAGAAGATTGATCAGATTCTTATCACTAAACACGAAACAGTTGGTGCAAGGTAAAGTTTATTATTTTATACATTCTTCAATAGCCATTCTCTGAAGGAAAGAGCTCAAAGGAAGTGAACTTAAACAGTGCAAATTCTATTCGAGTTCCGCAAAGTCATTAACTTCCTCAAATCCAACTTTCAAAAATCATCAATTCAACTTAAAATGAATCGAGGATACATTCATAACAAGCACAAAGGTTGTGTATCTACGCCCTAGCATATGAAAAAACACCACGGAGAAGAGGGAAAAATCGAGGCAAGCAAAAGTAAGCAATACAAAAATTTAGAAATCAAGTTGGGATTTAGGAAAGCCAATGGAGGTATGTCGGTGACATTGACCTTAATGTCTTCGTTAGAGACACCAAACTCCAAGTTGGAGATGTACAGCTTTGTGCCGGTCTCTATAGCGCCAGCCCTGGTCGCCCCCGGCCCCGGATGCGCCGCCGCCTGATCCGAGTACATATCATGCTGCCATGTCGAATCTGGAGCTTTGGCCGGCTGTTCAAAGATAAACCAAAACTTGAACTCTAAATCTAGAGAAAAAAAACGATAGCGATAACCAAATAACCCTAGATCGCCGAATTCATCCAGACGTAGGAATCTGGACAAGAAACCCTAAGAAAGGCACCTTTCCGGCAGAATAAGGAGCAGCCCGGTTCGCAGATCGATTAGGGGCCCGGCGAGCAGGTCCAGGGCCGGATCCCCGGCTTCCTCGCGCGTTCCCACCGCCAGGCTTCTTGTTGCTCTTGATCAGATCTTCCAGGGACCGATCCAGGGCGCTCGACATCCTCGTTGGGGAACAGCTAACACCTGCAAGTGGGTATGGGAAGGGAAGCTGGAGAGCTGGGGAAATCGCTGCTAGGGTTTCCTGGGCGTGGAAATCCAGGTAGGGGAGGGGAGCCAAAGAAGAGAGAGAGGGAGATGGGAAGTCGAGGAGGAAAGAAGAAGGGGGGAAAACTCTCTGTGGTTCTGATAATTATGGGGTTTATATAGCTTTTATTTAATTATATTTATTAAATACATATACATAAATATTGATACACTTATCATGAAATGGTTACTGTTAGAAATAAAAAATTAAAATAAAAAATTTTGGCTAATATTTGTCTTCTTACGTGTATTAGTGTAATTATTATTTTTTAATTTTTAAGTCAAATTAATTAAGAGTTCTTATCAGATATTTTATTTATTTTTTAATTTCTAACAGAATTATAATTTATTACGATAAATATTATATCTTGTTACAGTATATGTTAAGTCTTATTATAATAATAACTTTTTTATTACAGTTAAAGATTATTAATTTATTTATTTTAAATTTTATTATATTCTTCTTTTTATTTTTATGAGAGAGATTTTACTTTGAGAAGATATAAATAACCTAAGTTTCTTCGAATCAGCCAACTTTATTCACCCAACATGTGGAACATGGTAAAAAAAAGGGAAATTTTGATGAACAAGTGGATGTAGAATGAGTTAAGTTGGGTAAATAACCAGCATGTGATAAAATAAGTATGTTATTGAAACATTATTTTCAATAAATAAAATATTAAAAAAATTTAATGGGACATATTGAAAATTAAGAAGAGAGTTAAGTGTCTCGTCTCTTTTTAGAATTATAATTTTATAGAGGTTACGACCAATCAATTTTGGCATTACATTCCTAGTGGTGGCAAATAAAAATGACAAAAGAAAAATAATATTCTATCACATCTTAAACAGACCCCTATTCACATGTGGATTTCACAGACATATTAATTTATGTAATCTATATAAGATAAATAGGTATTAACAGTAAAAAAAAATGTTTACTTTCATTTTAGATGTCATTAAATTTTACATGCGTAGAAACGGGTACCACTCTCTTTTTTCTCAGAGAAAGGTTTTGTGCACTTTTTCATTGCACTTTTTCATGCACTTCTTGCTTTTCATTGGGTTGGCACAATGTGCCTCTAGTGCATTGGCCAATGAAAAGGCCAAAGTGCAATGAAAAAGTACAATGGGAAAGTGCACAAAGCCTTTCTCTTTCTATTAGCGACAAAATATTTTACATATTAAAGTATTTTTACAGTTCTTAACCTAACACTAAAAATAATAATAATAAATTAAATGCCAAATAATTTTATAAAAAATATTTAAAGAATATAAATACTCCTCGTAAATGAGATCGGCATACTAAAAGAGTAACTTGCAACTAACATTTCCCTTATCCGAAATATGGCAAGAAGTTGGTGCCTTTGATCTAAATCACACCTCTCTCACTAATCCCCTATTCATCCTAGAAAAAAGTATGGATCAGATTAAGTGATACGTAAAGTTATTTTTTTCAATTATAAATTATAATCGACCAAATATCATGTTGCTATTGTTATTTTAGAGCTAAACTATTTGATTAAGTGTGGACATTTGGTAATTACACCCTCAAGGTTAATTGCCCACGACAGCTTTGTCAAGAGTGGTTTGATACTTCGTTTATTGAGAAAAATTGACTACACTTATTGTAACACCATGTCTAATTGCACTTTGAAATGTCCATTCGTCAACCTCGAGTGATTTATTGTACCATTCCACACCAAAATAAAAAACTTGGGTGTCAAAATAAAAACTTGGACGCTACAAAAAAAAGTTGGGACTCCCAAATAATCTCCTAAACAAGCACCCCAACAGAAAATAATAAGCTGTCTGTAAGAAGTACAGTTAAACATGAGGTCATTACACTTACAGAAGTCAACTTTTCTCTAGTTTATCAAACGGTACTATTGGGACATGCTTTTACCAGTCATTTGCACATATTTTTGTTCATTGTTTAGAAAATATGTAAAAAAAAATTATAAAACATTATGGAACAAAATACCAGTAGCATTTACCAATGATGAGTCCATAATTGGACGTTTAGCCACCAAATCAGCTGGATTGATACGGATGGCTATTCCAATAGAATTGCCTAAACTTGTAAAGGGGAAGCCACTCTCATGTGGTTAAAGAACCTAAATAGCTAGCTCCATTAACAAACTTTAAGGACTTGACAATACTTGCTGCAAGTGGCACTCCTTAATTGTTCTCTTTGTTATTCGACTTGCATTTCTCAACAAGAACCTTTGGACTATTCACAATATCAAATCAGAAATCGTGCAATCGATTCTTGTTCTACAATTTGCAGTCTTTGACTTGACTAATTGATCCAAAAAAATGAAAACTATATGCTTTTTCAGATGAATTAAAACTGCTTTCAGTGACCTTCAGCAATAATAGTACATGAGTGTTGTTTTCTTCACGGTATTACAGGCTTAGCAGTACCACCCAAGAAGAAGACAGCCGTTAAACAACAAATAATCAACTGTTACAATCACAGCCAAACATTTGAAGCAGCAGTCCGCAAAAACGTAAAAACATTCTATTTATTGGGCACTTAGCCCACTGTAAGACATACTATCAACAAAAATAAAGGGGTTCTTCCCGATACCATAAGAATAAAGGAAACCTAAAGACAAATACCAAACACCTCATACCAACCTCAGCTGAACCCTCCTTCAGTCCACGAGGAACCAGATTTTCCATTCTGAGATGTGTTCTTCGCCGTACTCGAGCTGTGGTGGTAATCGCCATAATCGTCGTCTTTACCATCATCCCACCCAGTCCAACTGTCTCCACCTTGCACTCCCTTAGCAGGCTTCGGGTCTTGCTTTTCTTTGCGATCCCAGTCATCCCAAGAGTTGAGAGAATCATAGTTTCCAGAGGAGTGGTTTCCAGAAGAATTTGAACCACTATTACCCTGTCCATATTCTTGGTAGTAGCCATTTCTGTCGATCTCACTCCGCTGCCAGCCATCTGCCTTCCAGCTTACTGTTCCTTCCCTTGTGTATTCCTCTACCTTCTGGGAAGCCATGGCCATGACACCTTTCATGATTCCCCATGTCTTGTTGCCAATTTCAGTGGTCTTCGTGGTGACAACATTCACTGTCTCGTTCACCTTTTGATCATAGCCACCCTCTCTGACCTACATAAAAATTATGTAAGGGGAGAGATTACATCATTAAACGACTCACATCAAATCAGGGTAAACCCAATCCCTAGCTAGAGAGAAAAAGGAAATGCAAACAAAGGGAGATAAGAGAAGAGAGCATAATCCTTCCAAATCCAATACAGACTCATCTTTTGAGCATTTTTCTAATACCAAGAAAACCCACCCTACCCAAGATCAAGTCTGAATCACTAGTAGCCCAAGCCATGGGGAGGCCAAACACCTCGTGGGCAGTGGGGCCCCCTCAGCTCGGCGAAGTCCATGTGCTCAAAACCCATGTGAACCCCAATTTGGTACGCACCCTACATGTATGTCCACAGTACTGTTATCTCAAGGTTTCCGTGAAGTGTCTATCCAACTCTCCCTCCCTAAGGGCTCAGTGAAGAATGGCGTCAGTGGAGGGTACAAATGAACGAACGTTCAAAAGCCTTCACCTAGGATGGCTCATTCACCTAAAGAAAATAAGAATTTTGCACCAAAGAAAGAATGACTGATTAGATGTCAACGTCAAAGGGATCAACTTGGATTAATTCACTGACATTAATTGCACATAAACACAAAGATACTACATTGACAGGAACCGCAACTAACGTGAAAAAAATGCATAAATCCCTATGCATTACCATATGCATACAGCAAAATAAAGTCGACCAGAAGGGGTTGGTGTTTGGTCGTCACACAAAGCTCACTGAGGAAGTGAGAACCAATGTTTGATTCTTCATAGGATCAACTGGTATATTGCTTCCATTTCAAGATTTTTATTTTTTACAAGAAAGACGGATCGTACCATCAACTTTACAAAAGAACAGAGATAACACAACCAAAGTAGAGGAGAGATTCCTCTTAAGGAAAATGAAACCGGGTTTTCAGCCCCTTATTCCAGTCATCTACAGACATCAAAATGATATGCCTACACCAATTAAATAAAAGTGAAACAACTCTGGAACAAATATGTTTCAATATAGCATCTCCTTCACTGAAATAGAATTTCGTTTTACCCCTTCCTGCTCCAGCAAATGGCAGCAGGAACACCATAGCTGCCACTCCAAGAGGTAGTGGAGCTTCACAGTTTAGCATTGGATTTTCCCATGCCCAACCTCACATATACCTAAGATTTTTCTTTTCAATCTGCTCTCAAGGCCAATTGGCGCAAGAGCTCAATAGTTCATCACCTTGGTGATACAGGGTGTTGGAGAGGACACCATCATGATGGCCACAGTTTACCATGTCGCAATCAAGTAACATATCAGAATCCAAAAACTCAGACCCATTCATACAGCGAAATGTGGCAACTGACAACTAGTACCAGCCAGCAAAATTTTCTTATCAAGAATTTTATCATTACAAGGTATTAGATAGACTCACACTGTATCACATCACATCAGAGATAGACTCATACTGCATCACATCACATCAGTTCTCTCCACTCACAAGTTTGAACCATGTTGATTTGAGTTAGAAAACATTGAAACACTGAAGTTTAGATGAACTATCACAATGATGTTTTCCAATAGTTGCTTGTCATGAATGCACCATCTGAATTATACAGAAGAAATTGTCACTGTTCTCCTAATGACTTATGGGTATTATACCCATAATCTATTAGTCAAAACGAAGTCTGATTAGTCAATCCCAATAACCAAATTTCCTGAGATCCAGACCAACTGATATGTACTTGGATCAGCAAATCCATGAACCTAGTCTATGACTCTATGGACATCATGCCAGTCTGTGAAAACTACCATATTCAGTATGCACTAGGGAAGGGAAATTGGCCTTCAAGCTTCATGCAAAATTCAACGCTTGAAAGCATGCACGTTGACAAGTAACCATAGATTTTTCATCTTTACAAATGTAGCATGGCCGCTGAACGTTGTAATCTGTTCAGCCCCATTAGCTTTGCAACAGCCATCTTTATAAATAACTAGGCATGAGCCACACACACTTCATCTTCCCTTTGGTAAAGGGTGAATAACTAGAGTTAGAGCATTACAATAGCCACTAAACATATGAAATTCAACAAGAAGTGTTGGCAGTAACATGAAAACGAAAACATATTTTCAAATAATTCTCACTTCAAGAAGTAATGGATGATCCAAATGTGTGAAAACTGAAAATAGGTAAACCTCATATTACAACTTGTTCACACAGGGAACGAAGTGGTGCAAATTGATCAACAAAGTTACAAACACACTGAAAACTGATAATATTGCCAAAGATCAATTGTATTCATCAAGGGGACAACAGAGTGTATATGTGCACATAACAAAAAGCTAATAGCATTCCTGGGGGGGAGGGCATTGTTGACTATTTTTACTGGGAAAAAATTAGTGAAGTACCTTGGAAGTCAGCTCCTTTGTTCCCGCCTGGACGATATTAGCTGCAGACTGCGCAGCAGAAGCTGCAACAAGGGATAGCCTACCAAAACCCTGACAAAGAAGGAATGTTGTAAAAAGTTATCATTCCAATAGTTTGATAAATATGGAGATGAAAGATTTAGAGGAACATGTCACGACATTCATGCTGATGGAAACCGTACACTGCAATTGCACTATTGTAGAGAAGCAGTCAGTACTGGCAAGAGAACAGCATTCCAAAATAAGACGCGGTAAGAGTTTTACAAAAATCTCTGATCTCGTCATTAATTTGTAGAAGCAAAAACTTCAATGACTGGATAAGTGATCAATCCTTTGCAGTGAACTATAATATACTAGCATTAAAAGGTAGCTTCACAATCACGTCCTCTGAAAATCTGAATATGACAGTTCTTATTTTTTCTTATAGCACGGATGTGCATATTCCCGGTAGGATTAATTTGGTTAAGAATGAAAAGTAAAAGAAGATGGGTTTCAATATGAATCTTGCAGTCAAGATTGGATCTTTCCAGTGCACGATTGATGACTCATAGATACCATCGCCCTATATGGCCATCAAAAATGTAAGTGCTACAAATATTAACAGAACTAGAAGTGTTACCTGGGAGACGACTGATACTGTATCTTTGAGCACGTCACCCTGGGGATTGCTGCGCTGATACGATGGAGCCGGCGACGACCCAAATCCCACATACTTCCCTCCTTGCGAGGGTGGAATTCCCTCGGGCTTCGACTCGTTCTCTGACATCTTCATAGCAAAGAAGCTATCCTTGTTTGCGGCGGACTCCTCCAGTTGTGCCCTTGTATATATATCATCTGTGGATCTCGACCGCGACGGATGGGATCCGGTCCTTCCCCCACCGCCACCCCCGCCCCTTAGATCCCCCACAGATTGATTCCTCCTCATATCCGCAGATCGGTAATCCTCGCTATCCCAGGTGTCCCACGAGCCATTCGCGGAGGAATGGTCACTCTTCGCCAACGGGGGCTTCCTCGACGCAGACCGCCCACCAGCCGGCAGAGCCTCCTTCACCACAGGCGGGTCCCGCCACGGTCGGCCCTCCGCCAGCGCCTGGATCCGGTTGCGATACACCGAGGCGGCGCCGGTGTTGTACTTGGTAACGATATCCGTCTCCTTGGACACGCCGTACTGCGCGAGGAACGCGTTGAGCCGCTCGTTGCCGCCGGCCTCCATCTTCTTGAGCTGGATCTCGGACCACGAGTCCATGGTGACGGAGCGGACGAAGCTGATGTGGACGCCGAGTCCGCGGTGCTTCCCGGAACACTCGAGGCACATGAAAACGCCGTAGGAGACGGACGCCCACTGCGGGTTCTTCTGGGAGCAGTCCACGCAGGTCTTGTTCCCGGGCTGGGCCTGGAGATCCCGCAAGCGCCGCGATGCCGACGCCGCCGCCATCGCGTTCCGATCGGCAAGATCCCGGGACCCGACGATCCGGGAGGCGAGGAGGGATCGAGAGGAGGAGGAGGGGGAGGGGGGGGAGTGGAAGGGGTGAGCTCGGGAGCGACGCCCTCCTCTTCCTCTTCCTCTTCCTCTTCCACTTCCTCTTCCTCTCTCTCTCTAGCTTTCGGTGGCGTTGGCCGACAGGAAGAGAAGAAGCGCTTACTACCAGGCACCAGCACGATAAGAACGGTTTATTATTATTATTATATATATGCCTTTTAAAATATTAATTGTGTAATTAGGGGTCCTTGTCAGAGGGTTAGACTTAATTTGTAGTCCCTGTCAGAAAATCAGAAGTCATATGATCCTTATTTTTTGTGTTAGTTTAATTTCTAGTCCCTGCTTTTTGTTTCTAGTCCTTGCTTTTTGTTTGCAACTACTTTTGTAAGAGCTTATAGCTATAGTCTGTAACAGTTACAAAGGCTTACTGTAACAGATATAAAGACCTACTGTAACTGATACAAAGGCAATTGTAATGAATGTAATAGTGCATAAAGAAAAAAAGGCTTACTGTAACAGATATAAAGGATTACTGTAACTGACATAGAAGCTTACTGTAACTGATACAAAAAGGACGGCTCCTCTTCCAAGACTCATTAAATGCTGAGAAACAAAAAACAGGGACTAGAAACAAAAAGCAGGGACTAGAAATTAAACTAACACAAAAAGTAAGGATCATATGACTTCTGATTTTCTGACAGGGACTACAAATTAAGTCAACACTCTGACAGGGACCCCTAATTAATTCTCCCTTTTATTTATATGTGTACCCTAAATATAAAATATTATCAGAAATCCTACTGTGAAGCTCCAAAAAATCACGAAAGTTAAAAATATATTCAAGTACTTTTTCACTTATTTTTAATATATATAGGTAAATTAATTAAGAATATTTATTAGATATTAATTTATTTTCTATTTTTATAGAATTATAATTTATTATAATAAATATTATATCTTATTATAATATACGTTAAATTTTATTA
Organism: Colocasia esculenta; assembly: GCA_014218235.1. NCBI lineage: Eukaryota > Viridiplantae > Streptophyta > Magnoliopsida > Alismatales > Araceae > Colocasia > Colocasia esculenta. Next base: position 209,720,967 of record CM024753.1, read on the forward strand.
CAATAAAAAAGTTATTTTAAACATCTTTTCGACGCGTATTACATTATGTTAAGATAGAGTTTTTGAAGATATTTTGTATTCAAATAAATATATATATATATATATATATATCTTATAAACTTAAAAAACATTTCTACAATTAATTTCAATATATATATAATCTATTTTTTCTTGCCCTTTTTTCTCAGCCAGTCCTGAGGGCAGGAGGATTTTGACATCTTGTGTATTAAATAGGTGTGACTATATTTATGGGTTGGTAAAATCTATATCTAAATGAAAGATTAGATATATATATATATATATTCTTATTAATTATATAAAATATTATTTGTATTTGTATTTGTAAGTATATTCTTATTATGTGAATAAATAAATAAATAAATAAATATGAGAAATCTTGCCCTAACAAGTGGCATGCAAAATTATCCCGTAACCAGATATTTACTACGTGCAATATTTGGACAAGAAGAACTTTTCTCTTCACAAGAATAATTCTGCCTCTTTATTAACTCTGTTTCTTTATTTATTTTTCAGGTGTAAACTTATCCAACTAAACACCAATTAACACTCACTAATTCCGATACTAAAAATATATATTCCAGAAACATAAGACACTTTATATGGACACTTTAGAATGTTTATTGAACTAAATATGAACTTAGCATGAAAAAGCTTCTACAAGTATATTATTGATTTTTGAGAACACAATATTATGGCCAACTTCCTTAAAAATGTGAGAACTTAACCAATTCTGTCTAAAATATAGTCTAATGTAAATGACTTCTTTTCTGAATTTTTTTAGCAACATAAAAAATGGATATTAGGAGGGATGGGAAGACTGGGATTATATGAAGGAAGCAAAAGGGAAAAAAATTAAAGATGGAAATAAAAATTATACAATTCAATTAATCCACGACCTAGCAATGCAAAAATTTAAACAAAAATACAATAAGAAGGAGATATTAAAAATACAATTTAGAAGTCATTTATTAAAATTTCAACCCAATTAATTCTGGAGATTCCAAGTTATTGACTTCCACAAAGCTTCATATTTAGGCATGAATCACTTTAATCATTTAATCTTTTCATTTATTCTTCGAATGCCCTTTTAAATAACTCTTCCATATTAGGTTGATAAAAATAAGAAGATTTATCAATAAATCCCTACTTTTGGGGGACTTAGTTTTAGGTCTTTGGTTTCCTTAGAAAATTATGTAGTCACATACTTATCTCCTTTAGAAAAAATGTAAATCAAAAACTTAAAAATAAGTCTCTCAAAAGTAAAGACTGATCGATAATTCTCTCTAAAAAAATAACATATTATATATATGATTAAGTACATCAGACCAAATCGATCTGGGCACACTCAAATCTTACAGTGTCTAAGATCTTGCAATCGGCTTAGTATTATTATCATTATTATTTACTTGTAAATCAAAGTAGTATGCTCCAATTCGTATTAATATTTTAAAAAGAGAAATGATAACTATCCGACCGCACTAATTATATGAGAGGGGATGGGGGCCGCACTTCTAAAGTTGGCATCTTCATCTGAACCTTCTCTCTTGCACTGGAGGCACACGAAGAAGAGAAATACTTGTTTTTCAGACTCCCGAATAACTCGGCTGAGTTGGATCGGCCGCCCGGCCGATCCACGTCGGCCAGCTACCCGGGCATCCGGGTAACTAGCACTTCTCCACGAAGAATAATCGTTGCTCTTTTAAGAGATCGACCTAATCCAATTCGCCCATGCAACCCATGCACCACACGCAGCATATTCTAATTAATTCCTAAACACAGTTGTAAAGTTCCTTAATTAACCAACAACGTGAAATCTTACCCCCTTAATCGTACGTGCGAGAAAACAAATCGTTTGGTTGCTTTTGGAACATGCTAGGAAGGTGCCCTCCATCTCTCAAATGCTTCAAACAAGCTTTCTAATCAAACTCTTACACCATGAAGGAAAAGTACTACCAAATGTTAGGGAGCTAAAACCTTCCTCAATTCTCCAACCAAATGATAATTCTGTGTACATGTACATCAAAATAAAATGAGTTTTTTATTCTTATTCGTGAATAAGATATCTCTAATTTCTAAGTTTTTTTTTTGACAAATGAAATTATTAAAATTGATAGTTTTATTAAATTTGAGAGGATGAGATAAATAATGACGTATTGGATTGTTACAACTAGTATTTTTCATCAATAAATAATCCAATCTTTGCACTAAAACTAAATTAATAGCCAAATCAAGAAAATTAATGCCCACCGATATGCACCAAAATCTCAGAGAAGGTAGGCAAAATGCAATATGTCTTCTTTTGACAATAAAAATGGAATTTTTTTTTAGTGCACCACAAGAACAAGTGATCAAATGATGGGAACGAGGAAAACGATGTCCAAGTGGGAAGCCCACGGACATTATAATCCTATTCTACGAACCCACTATGAGAAAAGATTGTTCCACCAAAAACTGTGCAAGTTTTGGCACGCCACAGAAAGAAGGACGAGGCACTCTTTTTTTTTATATGCATTCTTTATTCACACAAGGAACAGATACAACCGGTATATAAATTCATCGTGTAGGGTCGACAGAGACCCACACCAAATTCCATACCAAAAGTTTACAAATAGTACAATTAAAACATGGCAAAAGTCATGGCAGATATATGGACCCGAAGTTCATACACAATGGGTAAACCCCAAATCTATAGAGAGAACTTCCGTCGCATAGAGCGTCGTGAGCAGGTAAAGGTCTTCGCCGACGGCTTCACGACGGGGTAAACCGCATCCTCGTACCCTTTTCCCAGGGAAGAGCTCGACGGGGGGTTGAGGAGTCACCAACAGAGTCTTTGACCAAATAGATGGAGATCAAGTAAGGCCACAACGTTAGCCACAAGAGGCGCAGATTGAGTCTTGATGCGAACAATAGCTTCATCGGACTTCGGCGAACGCGATCCACACCAAAGGAGGTACAAGGGGGCATACAACATATAGAACCAAACAACAAATAATAACCTACCAGGAGAACCGTAGCCGGACCTCTAGTCGAACCACCTGATCGACCAGAGAAAAGATCCTCCGACGAAGGGGGAAGCCCTAAAGCGTCAGAGCCAAAACCTCCTTCGGTGAAGGAGACAACAAAACCTTACCACCAAAGGGGACTCTGCTCGCGAGCAATGGTCGAGGAAGACGGAGGGGGGAAGGAGTAGGGGTGTCAATGGGTGGGCTTGGGCTGGCCCCATTCAAACCCAGTTCAACCAAACACTAAAATAACCCAACCCAAGCCCAACCCAAATTTAATGGATCAAAGTAAAACAAACCCATGGTAGCCCATTGGGACCCGTTTCAGCCCATCAAGCTAATATGTAAATAGATTCACTATTTTAATTTAAGCATGTTTTAATTTAGAGAGAACTATTAGTGTGGTGGAAACCGGTTTTTTATTTAAGCATGTTTTTAATATATGTGTAGGTATGGTGGTTATTGATAGGTACGATGGTTATTGATGTCTCTTAACCTAATGGGCTAACCCGAGTCCAACTCATCAAGTGATGGGTTTGACAAATGGGCTTCAAAAGAGATCCATGGGCTAACCCGAGTCCAACCCAAATTGAATCTGGAGTGGACTGCACATTGGGCTTCAAACTAACCCAGCCCATTGACACCCCTAGGAAGGAGGTTCCGACGAGGGTCGGAGAACCCCCTCCCCACCGAACGGAACGCTAACGGGAGAGGAACACAACGGGGAGACGAAAGGGGAAGAAAACCCAAAGCTTCTCTCTAAAATTTCTAGAGTGGGACGAGGCACTCATCATGCTCTTTGTGCGTTCCACACACATTCGTGGACAAGAACGAAGAGCAATCGAAGGAACCCACAACAAGATTACACACTTTTTGCGATGAGAGAAATATTTATCGATAATAAAAAATAAATTAATTTAAAATCTCTATCAGATGTTTATCTTATTTTTTTAATTTTTTATAGAATTATAATTCATTACAGTAAGTGTTATCTTAATACGTTAAATTTTTTAAGTTTTTGTAACAGTAAAAATTTTCTTATTACAGTTAAATTTTTTTTAATTAATTTATCTTAATAAAATAATATGAATTACTTTTCAAATATTTCTATTAATTAAAAATTTGATGAGATCTCTCTCTCCTTTTCATCTAATAAAATTACTAAAAGTCGTCCACATCCCTTTCTCTTGTAATGAACCCACAACGGGTGTGCAAATGCGAAGGAAGAAAACTTCGTCAACACTTGAGATTACCTGTATATTATCCGCTCTAAACATAGACCCACAACATATTAATAATTGTAGAACTTACCTCATTTGTGCTTGAAACGGACCTCATTACATAGATAATAAAATCATATTTGGTATTAGAATAGATTGAGCATAAAGTGTTTAAAAATATTTTCAATTTATTTTCGAACTACTTTAATACCAAATGACTCATTAAGAATTTCCCTAAGAAGTATACATCCAACGAGATTGCCATTTTTTTCTCTTCACTCGTTTGTGGCAAACCCACAAGTTCCCACAAGTATCAAAATATTTGGAAAAATGTACGGTACCCCTGAAAGCTAAACTGTAAACTTTCTAAAGTTATGTTTGGAGATGAATAATATCGTTACAAGTATTTTCAAAGATTTGTTGTGCAATATGAAAATACATTACACTTTTTTCATATAAAAAACGTGCAAAAAAAAAAGCCCACTTGAGTGGGAAAAAAGCGAAACTTTGGAACAATTGCAAACGCCAACCCAAAATTTTAATTATAATTTTAAAGGGCCCAACCGGGTTCGAACCGGTGACCTCTTGATCTGCAGTCAAATGCTCTACCACTGAGCTATGGACCCTCGGCTCTCGATACGTTTGATGTGCAAATTACTGAAGAGAAAACTTAATGGAACCATTGCAAGATACAAATGAAGTTTGATAACACTTATTTAAAATATTTAAAATCTAATTTGTTATCTATAATTTAATAAGTACTTAAAATATATTAAATTTTTATTAAGAATTATTTGATAACTAATTTAAATGAGATCTGAATTAATATATTATTTCACATAAAATTTTTATATATTTAAAAATATGTCTAAATTTATTTTTATTTTTCATAATTTTTATATACATCTCTCGACTATCTTATAATTACACATAAGACCCTAATTTTTATATATTATATAAACACCCTTACATACTTAAAAATATCTCTAAATTTGTGATTTTTATTCCATATTTACTAAAGTTAAAAGAATATGATATTTATATATAGTACAAATTTTTTATTACATATAAGCACCTAATATTTTACAATTTTTTCCCACAAAAAAAGGTCAGTCTAAACTATCTTGTTTACAGGTCCAATGCAAACATAACGAGTATTCACATCTTCATACTTCATAGTGAATATGTTAAAGTTTATAAAAGCCAGAAAATATTTTCAATGCAAACTATACAAATCATGACAGATTTGAAATGAGGAGAATTTGAATGGAACCTTAAACAGCAGCTGAGATTGAAACAAACTCCTATTGTTGAACAGAACAAAACACAAGGTTTGCTCGTTAAGTTGATTACAATATAGAAACATATTTCACACACCAATTCTTTACACGATAACATAAAAGTAGATAATTTTGCATGTGTCGATGTCTTGTGGAGGCGAGAAAAACATGGCTGCGATATTCTCCGAGTGCCCATATCGGGAAAATGTTCCTATATGCAGAATAGTTGATCATGCAGTTTCTATTGAAAACTCCCATAATCTCCTGCAAGGAATAAACACAACAGAGCCGATGAATCATTGATCTTCTGATGGGAGCATGTGGCCTCACTTTATGGCAGACCCAAAGAACCAGGGGATTTTGATGGGAGCATCTCCGTCAAATTTCCAAAATGATATCAAGTGTAGTTCAGAAATCGATTATTTATACAAGTTTTCAGCAAGGTGTGGCGGATAAAAAAGGAAAACAAGAGTTTTACCTTAAGATTGCCATACGCATAGGAACGTTTATAAGATAAATACTTGAGAAGATTTCCCTTATTAAGGAGAATAGTATTAGTATCTTTAAGAAAGAATAGTGCTAGTACCTTTGTTTATTGATTTCAACCATCTATTAGCCAAGTTTTACCTTTTGGTGAAATTGTCTTGTCAAATGATGCAAACAGAGAGAAGCAAATTACTTTGAAGACAATATTCATGCTTCAGGACTCAGCTGACAGCTTCTATGACATGATGACATGCTGTATAATAGTTTAAGTAGAATAATCCCAGAACATACCTGCTGTGGAAAGTCGTCATTTTCCATTTGTGAATTAATCAACACTCTTCCAGCTCGATGCAATGGTGTTGGGTCTCTCTCAGCCTACCCAAAAAAGATATAATAAGATATCAGTTAGGAATTAAATTGCATCCAAAAGAGCTACCACATAAAAGAATATATTCTACGAGTGCAATCATGGAGAACAATGCTGCTATGTCTTGGACTATTGACACTACAGAAGTGGAAGAAGGCAGCAATGGGCAAGGAAGAATGGGGATGAATGGGCGTGGAAGACAGCAACTCAGCAACAGACAAGGTAGAATGGGGATGAACCGGCAAGTGTGTATCTCAAGAATTATAGTATCTAAGTTGGGAGTCTTATGCTCCCTGCTTCTACTCTACCGCACAATGGTTAGGTTCATTGCCTTGTGTCTAATAGCAGATTCATGATGCTTGCTTGTTCAACATATGGTGCAGTAATTAAGCAATAGAACTGGAGCTTCAGTACATCTGCTCAAACATAGGGTTAAAATGTAGAAACACAGAATGAAAAACCTGTCCAGCATGAATCAGAGCCAGCATAGCCCATGATGTGTTCACAACATGTGATCAATTGCCCTCAAGATTTGTGTACACCTTCAAAAGCAGTGCGAATCAAAGTTAATGCACTTGTAGAATAAGCATATATCTTTTCTAGTTGATGTCTATACTTCTAATTAGTTGATGAGATAAGGGCCACCACAGCAACCTCCTTTATCAAGGAAAAATATATCTGAAGAATTGATGGCAAAGAAACTGGGAAAAGTGCTAGCAACCGCATATAGGAAACAAGAGGTCAGATGCCAAAGAAGATATTGTAAACCCAACAAAGTATTGGCTTCCAAGTACCAACAAGAAGCATCAGATATCCCAACAGGTCTTATAATCATGAGGAAAAAGTGAAGAACAGGTAAATATAATATAGATACACATAATAACTGTATGTTATGTTCCTTTTCACCGATTGTGGGGTCTGATCTCATTACTCAAGCCTCAGGACCAACGAACTCAGCATTATGGATATTAAGCTGATCTCGTAGTATCTTTTTGTTCCCAGGGAGTAATGGGATATAAAGCCGATATGTTTCAATGAATGTGAATAACAAGAATATCTTATTCTTGCACTGAATATCTTTTTTCTGTTTTCTTCCTATTTTTGGTTAGAGACCAAGCATGTTGATTAGTATTCTATTGCTGATAAACTGCAGGGAAGAGATGATTTCCAAATGACTCTACTTCGCATACTGGAAGCTGTGACTATGGAGGCTTCTACTATCCAGAAGGAAACTAGAATCTTTACCAAGCAAATTCTCCCAAGTTTAACAATGTTATACAGGGGCAATAAAGATGGAGATGCAAGATTTTTGTGTCTTAAAATTTTATTTGATTCAATGGTTGTTTTCCAAGAAGTATCTGCTTGTTATGGTGACATGCCAAGATGCCTGTTCTTTCTTTTGCTCAAGTCCCATGTCCACACCAACAAGAATACTGTCATTTGCCTCTCTTTTTTTTACAATGTACAAAATAAAAAAGTAATAGGAAGACAACTGCTACGCACAGTCTACCTCTTTTTTTTTTTACTGTCAATCCATTAGCCAGATATTAGTTTTCAGTTTCACCAATTTCCTTTTCTTACCACCCACTCATTCAGACAACAAGAAGCATAACTCGACATACACACAGAGCTAGCACTCTCTGGAACAAGCAACTCTGCTTGCAACAGACCCCAAGCTAACTATATATATATATATATATTGAAGAAAGCAATCAGAAACAAATACTGGAGAAATCACACAGGGCGGTGGGGGACAAGAAAAAGACTTGGATATTGGCAGGAAGAGGACTCTTCCTTCCAGCCCCAACAGTAGTACAAGATGAGGAATTGAAGGACTGGAACTCATCACGAGGATGCTCAATCCATCACCTACATTCTTCCCTATACATATGTATAAATAGCAGCGAATTAACCGCTTCTGGGGCCCCATCTGTTCCCTTGGAAATGTTTTTAATTTCCACGCATCTAGTCAAGAGGGGAGGAACACATGAACTAGAACACTCATAAAAGAAGCAATAACTTAGAAAGAAAGGGAGAAAGTGATCGAAAATTTCATAAATTAGTGCTCTTCTATTTGATTCACCGTTGGTTCAGGATGAGTTTTTCCCGGTGGGCTAGCATGTGCGCAAATCCTCCACCCTCCACATGAACTGCAACTCCTTTTACATCATAATTATAATTCATCTTATTTTTAGGTGGATAGTGAGCTCAGCGGCACACACGCCTGGTTATATATCTACCCGGTTTGAGCCCCCTGGTAGCTTGATTCACAGCATATCCATAGCCGACTCTCAGTATGAAAGCCAACCTGATTCATACAAGATAGTGGGAGTGCCATCGGGATTTGATCGACCCCCAAACAGGGAATGGGCACCCTTGCCTTCCTGCCCCGGACCCCCTTGGCTAGCTAGAGAAATCACTTGAAGGCAAACGGGATGATGATTCTGAGAAGATTAATGATGCATACCTGTCAATGGAGGAGCAGCAGAGGCCGGGGGAGGTGGAGCTCTGCGCGTTCGTGCCGAGAGAGAGGAACAGCGGAGGCCAGGGAGGAACCCACCAGGGATCTTGGCAGAGGAGTCAGCGCTTTGTCAAGGATCTCGGAGGAGGAGGTCGAGGATCTGGTGGAGGAGTTCCGCGCCCTGTCGAGGGAGGAGCAGGAGCGGCAGAAAATCTTGGGTCCCTGTCGAGGGAGGAGCAGTGAATGGGGGAGGTAGAGCTCAGCGCGTTCGTGCCGAGAGGGAGAAGCAGCAGAGGCCGAGGAGGAACCCACCGGGGATCTCGGCGGAGGAGCACGGTGCCCGCAGAGGATGGGGGAGGCGGAGCAGGGATCTCCGGTCTTGATCTGAACAAAAAAAGTGCCCTAACCTCACTTTTTTTAAGAGGTAATTTAAGACACAAGACATCTTTTCAGATATATATTAAGATAGGGTAAGTCAGCTCCCCTGAGGTCATTGGGGGTGGGGACACCACTAGGGGTGTGCCCACCCCCAATGGGATGGTGGTTTGCATCCACCTGGATGCAAACTCCCCATGGGAGTTTGCACCAAGTGGTGCTCATTAAGATATTTTACCAAACAATCTGAATCTTTAATGTCTGACCGCTTCAAACATCAGAGATCAATAAGGGTTATCAAACAGACCCATAGTTGGTTAGGACATTCGAGTTTCCTTGCGAGAAACTCACAATCACCTTAAAAACCTTTATTTTTTTTTATTTTTGGTTCAAATCAAATCGAATTTGATTTAAATTTGTCAGAAGTTTCGACTCAATTTCGGTTTGGCAAAAAAGTAAGACGAACCGGGCTCAACCATATCCTGTTCACCCCCACCCATCTTGGAGAACCAAATAAATGTCCATGGATTCTAGTGATGGGAAGCATAAGCTTCCGAGCTACGCTCAGGAGCTTTAGGTTTCAGCTGCAATCCCTAGTCCATTCAAACTTTTTTAGGACAAGAAGAAAGGGCTAATGTTGTCCCCACCTTCTTTAGATTACCCCCCTCTTCTTCTAATCAACTGGAGGAGTAAAATTTTCCAAATATACCTATATTCCAATAAAACTATATACACTGAAGATCTGGGATATCATCGATTTTTAAAAAACAAAGGCGTCAAAAAGAACTTCAGTTTTAACGTATTCTAACAATGAATGGCAAGTCAGAATAATTACCTAATTAGAGTTCTTCACTTCAGTAATGAGAATAATGCCCCCTGACTGGTGATCCATGCTAAAGGTGACATCTACCACCGACTGGTTCAGCAGAAAATTAGGGAAGAATAAGATGAACCAGGATATAACATTTACTGTAATGAATTACCCTGTTACAGTACAATTTTATTACAACAAATTAATTTACCCTTCATCTTATTCTAACGCAACAGAGGAACATAAATGAAACGATATTATTTACATATTATGAAGGTGCACATGAACAATGATGAATTTGGCAAAACTTTAACACACAGGATTTTAGGGGTATCCATGCGATGATTCCCAACAGAAAGAAGCTAAGATCAGGACTATCTAACAAACGTAGAGATGGCTATTGCTTCACAGGGGCTCTGAAAAAGACATGCGCGACATTTTTTTCCATTTTAACCATGAGCAAGCAACGACTGCAAAAGCCAACCTTCTCATTTCACAACGATCACCCATACATCGTTTAGGTGTGAATCGCAAAACTCAAATCAAGTACCTGGAAACTAGAGTCTAGGCGTCGAAATCCCACACGGTCTCTCGTCCAAATAGCAAACCTGTCAATGGCAAACTAGAGTGTTTTAACCTGCTTGGTACCGTGTAGACTTCTGAAGCCAAACAAAAAAAAGAGAAATCATACAGCAGCTTATGCAATTGTAAGCCCTCTTTCAGAAGAAGAAATCCGCTAAATGAAATAGCTTGGAGCTGATACAAGAAAATTGACACCCAATCAGCAGAAACCAAACAGCAGAATTGACGTGGAAATTTATTAAAAAGCTTAGGTAACACAATCTCAAGCAACCAAGAGCCCAGAGAACAAAAAACCCACCAATGTAGCAGGAGGACAAGAGAAGCTTGCTACAAGAACCTGCAAATACGCAACGCAGAAAAATACCCAGAGGGACAGTATACGATTAAAGCAAGGAAAAGGGCCATAGAACAAAGATTCATACAGTTGTGCCGCGCACGCTAAGGATCCCAGGTAAAGCAAGGAATTATCGAGTCTGTAGTTTGAACTACAACCAAAGAAATCGAGAGAGAGACAATGAGGCAGAGACAGAGAGGTAGAGATCAGATCGTTAACTGGATATAGAACAACCGTTGTCTACAACAGAGTCATTACGCCACAAGTTTGCATTACAACTAGAAAAATTGGAAAAAGAGGATAATTATGAACCCTAATCCCTTTTCACAACCAAAGCAAGCGACAACCGACATTCCCACCACTCAAGAGCTAGTGAACTTGGTGACGGCCTTGGTGCCCTCGGAGACGGCGTGTTTGGCGAGCTCGCCGGGGAGGACGAGGCGGACGGACGTCTGGATCTCCCGGGAGGTGATGGTGGGCTTCTTGTTGTAGCGAGCAAGACGGGAGGCCTCCTGGGCGAGCTTCTCGAAGATGTCGTTGATGAAGCTGTTCATGATGACCATGGCCTTGCTGGAGATGCCGATGTCCGGGTGCACCTGCTTCAGCACCTTGAAGATGTAGATCTTGTACGTCTCGCTCGCCTTCTTCTTCATCTTCTTCTTCTTCTTGTCCCCGGCGGCCGCGGCGTCCTTGGACGGCAGCTTCTTCTCCGCCTTGGGCTTCTTCTCCGCGGGGGCCTTCTCCGCCACCGCCTTCTTCTCCTCCGCCGGCTTCTCCGCCGCGGGCTTCTTCTCCGCCGGCTTCTTCTCCGCCTTGGGCGCCATGGCAGCTGCTGGGTGGTGAGGACTGAGGAGCGGGAGAAGGGAACAGAGGAGAACGAAAGAAACAGGAGAGGTCGGAAGGAGAGAAGCAAACTGCAGAAGTTTTTGATGTGAGGACGACGACGAAGGATCCCTATATATGGAGAGAGCGAGCGAGATCTTATTGGAAGGGACCACTTGACGCAGATTGCCAGCATGGCATCTATCTCGCCGTCTGATGCTGATGGCGGTCGGGGACAGTGGACGGTTTGGATTCTACCGCATTTGGTTCGACGCGGATCGGCGTAACGGGATATGTGCGAGTTCTTGCTGCACAAGGATAGATTTAAATATGAGGATAATTGTAAACATGTCCTCAAAAAAAAATTTTGTGGCATTTGTAATTTTGTATCTTATTCATGGTTGTCCGTACGGACAGTGAATCGCATGGATAGGGGTGTCAACTGGGCCGGGCCGGCCCGGAGGCTCGGCCCGGTATAACACGGGCTTGGGCCTAGCTTTTTTGTAAAAATTTTAATTTCAGCCCGGCCCGGCCCGGAGAAAAACTGGGCCGATTCCGGGCTTTGCCTGGCCCGGCCCGGCCGGCCCGCTCCGCACCCAGCGCTCCCCCCCCCACCCCGCCTCGCTCCCCGCGCCCCGGCCTCGGCCTCCCCGCTGCGCCCCCGCCTCGGCCTCCCCGTGCCCCGGCCTCGGCCTCCCTGCCGCACCCCCGCCTCGGCTTCCCCGCGCCCCCGCCTCGGCCCTCGCAATCGCCTCGGCCTCCCCGCGCCCTCGCCTCGGCCCGCGCCACCGCCTCGGCCTCCCCGCGCCCCCGCCTCGGACCGCGCCACCACCTCGGCCTCCCCGCACCCCCGCCTCGGCCCGCGCCCCCGCCTCGCAAGCGCTCGCCCCAGGCCGGGCCGGACCGGGCCTGGGCCGGGCCGGACAAACTGGCCCCGGGCTGGGCCCTCTTCCTGAAAACCGGGCTTTGCCCCGGCCTAGGCCGGGCCTGGGCCGGTCATCTGGAGACGGGCTGGGCCTGGGCCAGACCAGGCCCGGTCTAGGCCCGGCCATTGACACCCCTACGCATGGATAGTGCAGCCGGTCGAGTCAAATAGTGCGATAAGATACGGTAAATTATTATTTTATTATTTAATATTTTTGATATCTTTTTTATTTAGTATTTTAATAATATTTTTAAAAAATAAATTGTAAGGGTCAAAAATTAATCTATACCGAACTATGAAAATGTTGACACGAGTCATCCGATCCATCCAATCTTAATCTTATTTACATTTAAAATTCTACAAACTTTTAATATTACGCTCAGCCCCTTCAATATATCTACTTAGTAGGAAGACACCCAGAGATTTTAAAGGTTAGAAGTGTGTGTATATATATATGAAAAATTGTGAGCATACTATAGTTTGGTTATCGGTGTTGTCAATGAGATCTTCTGGAGTTGAGGTCTCTTTAGTTTCGTTTGTTACTTTTTGGTGGCCCCTACTGGGCCGGTGACTTGTTGAAGCTCACTCTCCTACAATTCTTTGTCATGCCCATATTCCTTGATTTTCTTTCATTTGTTCTTCTTCTCACTTTTATTTGCTTTTTTTTTGCAGACCTGATTGACTGTCCCTATTTGAGATTTCTTTTCATCAAGATGTGCTTAGGTTGGTCGTCTTGCCTAAAGAGCCCCTTTTTTTTATTTTTTATTTTTATCTTTTTTTTTTTACCCCTACACTTCGACCGAGTAAAGAAGAGAACAGCTTTTGCACCTCCTAGGTATAACTTGAGTAGCAACGGTGTTTGCTAGAGGAGCCGACTAAAGTTGCCATGTGAGTGTGTGATGATCCTTGCTTAAGGTGACTTTTAATGACAGGGGAATGGATGTCAGACTCCTAGCGCGGAGTAATCTCTAGCTTGAGTGCTGCAGAAGCAAAACAAACCTAAGACTAACTCGACCACTCTTGTTGTGAACTGAGATGACTCTCTTTGATGCTCTTGGTGTTGAAATAAATATTTACATGGTTATTTGGTGCTCATTGTGACTCCCTTTTTAAAAGAATGACCTGCACTAGTCTTTGAACTTTGATTTTGGTGAATTTTAATTAGCTCATTTGCAAGAAAATGTAGGGATGGCAAGAATTGGAGCCAACTCAACACAAACAAGAGGGAGACATGACGCTACATGAAGATGTGGGCTAAGAACCCTCAAACAAGAAAGGATTTACAAGGAAGTGAAGAAAGTGCTAGTGAGGACTAAAACCTCGGGAACAGTGAGAGAAATGGTCGGGACCCGAATAGGTAGTGAGGGCGGAATCGGGTCAAACCCGAGATCATGAGGGGTTAGAAGAAGGAACTGTAGAATGGAGGGTGGAGGATCTGGAGGATCAGAAGGGGAAGTGGAATGAGGGGAATCAGATGCCCCTGGAGAGTGTAGGCCTGACCTATAATCAGGAGGCTCTGGTGGAAGAGGAAAAGGGGAACCCTGAGAATGAGGAAGAAAGTCATGTGACCCAGGTGGATATGGAGAGAGAGCCTGGGAACCCCGAAGGTGATCGGGTGGCTCAGGAGGAAGAGATAAGTGAGGGTCCAAAGACCTTAAAGGAGTAGGAGGGGAATAATGTGGCACCAGTCCAGAATTGGGAGATCGGGCGCCTCCTCTGGGAACCAGATTGACCAAAATGAGTAGTATTGAAAGATCAAGGTCAGGAGATGACAAGATGGGGAGATCGATATTTTCTTGAAGAATTTCAATCTTGATCTCAACCTCATTTGCTTCTTGGCAGATTTCTTCTTGTGACACTACAGCTTCTTTGCTCTCACAGACAGATATGATGGTTTCGTCTTGACATGTCTTCTTAAATAGCGGGACCAGGCAACAGATGGCCTCGTTCTTCTCTATAGCCACACAACTCTCTCATCAATTACAGTCGTCATGACTGTCGTGTGCGCACTTGCCCCTTGGCTATCATTTGCATATCCAACCTTTATAGATACCCATGGGGGAACGCCGTAAATTGGCATCTTCATTAAGAATGATTCCTTTGACAGGTAGATAGTGCAGACCCATGGGAACTTGATGTGAGGCACCATAAGCTTGAGACTTGGCATCTTGGCCTGACAATCTTGCATGAAGACCAACTCCCTTGACAGTTGAAGAGGGGAGGCTTCTGGGAGTGTGATGGGTGGCACTAGCACGGCCAACTGACTGACAGGCTGAGCCAAATTGCAAAGGACTCTTGGAAAAACCTTGAGTGTTCTTGGTGACATAACAATGTGCCCCTGGTCAGGTTGAAACATGGCAAGGAGGGCATTGGATGCTTCAGGCAGTGTGACTTCTTGCCCCTTGAGTGACAGCTGATTCATGATGGCCTTAGCAGCCGCGTGAGATAGCACGACGTTTGTAGAGAACCCCTTCTCTTGACCAGCCATATGCAAAATAACTGAGCGAGGAGTGATGATGGCATTAATGGTAGCATTTCCAATAAGCAACCTAATGGCTACCGTCCCCGCTTTGGACCTGGCTGGCACTAGGGCCTGAGAACGTTTTTTGATAATGCTCTTCTGAGGAGATGAAGGCTCATCCTTCCCTAATGTGCCTAAGATAAGGACACAGACCGGCATGCGACTGATGTAGTTGTAAGGGTCAAAACACATGACCTGAACTGGGCTACCTTGACTCACTCCATCTTGCATAGGGGAAGTAATTTCAAGGCATGCTGCTGGTGATGCACACCCGCTCCATTGGGATGTGGTGATGGGATGCATGGTGGCTATGGTGGGTTCGTCGTATGCGGAGGGCTTGATGTGAGGTGATCGGATGGTGGCAAGAATAGGCTCGTGCGGAGAGAGCTCTTCCTCCAACTCAGAGGCTGAAGCAGCCTTACTCTTGGGAGTAGGAAACTCTTGCTCTGGCTCAGAGGTGAGTGGAGCTTGCTCGAGCCTTGGTGTGGCGGTAATGGCTTGCTCAGGTGCAAGTGGTAGTGGGGTGGAGATGATGGCCAGGGGTAAAGATGGAGGTTGGCAGGAGTGGAGGGATTAGTGGTTTGCGGCGTTGGTGGAGATGACTGACAGCGCACCGACACAATGGGTCGAGCTAACAGCTTGTCATCAGGGTGAGATGCGGTAGGTGTGGTGGTGATAGCCTGAGCAAGGGTTGGCGGAGGGGGTTGTTGAGGTTGTGACGGAGCGGGTGGTGCACTTGGAGGATAAGTAAAGATGTGTCATCGGCCTTGAACTGGTGGAGATGACGACTGCCTTGATGCTTGCGCTCGCTGTCTTGACTGTGCTATCGGTTGCTTGGGCGGCTGTTCCGCTACCTGTGGTGGAGAGGGCTGCTGCCCCTGGCCCTGTGCTTTGCTCTTGTCTTGACAATGTAGGATGAGTCTATGCATTTCGGCCCAATTTATCTTGTGCTCTAGATCATAGATCACATCCCGGAATTCGCAGCAGTTCGCGACTGTATGCCCCGGATGGCGATGATACGGGCAATATTCAGATTGGTCTTGTCTTGACAATGTAGGATGAGTCTATGCATTTCGGCCCAATTTATCTTGTGCTCTATATCATAGATCACATCCCGGAATTCGCAGCAGTTCGCGACTGTATGCCCCGGATGGCGATGATACGAGCAATATTCAGATTGGTCCACTGTCATGTCCCAACTTGGCTTTTCTGGAGGGAGTTGCAATGCATTGATGGACATCAGGGCCGTGAAGACATCAGAAAGGGACTCAGGCAACGGATGATAACGGGCTCGCTTTGGGCCAAGTGGATGTTGGGTTAGATGAGTAGTGGATGGTGTGGTGCTAGCGGAGTGGGTAGACATGGGGTGGTGGATGGTATCAACTTGGGCATGGGTTTGGACTCCCTCATAGGTGGGCCCTTGAAATGTGCAACTGGGTTGTTAGGCCTCGAACAAGGATGGCATGGGGGAGTCAACGAGTTGTGTTTTGATAAAGCGAGCATGACTATATAACTGTTGCATGAATGTGATGTCGTTCATAGCCAGGATGTGGCGATACATGGGTGTTGCATTAGCAATGATAAGCTTGATCTTCTCCTCTTCCGGGATGTGCATTTGGGCATGCGTGGACATTTGACGCCACCGGTCAGCATAAGTTGCAAATTCCTCGCTAGGCTTCATCTGTTCAGCTACCAAATCAGCCATTGAATACCTGGGCCCGACCCAATCTTGATATTGTTGTATGAACCTGACCTTGACAACTTCAAAATTCTCAACTTCATCGGGAGGCAAGGAATAAAACCACTCTAAAGTGGGTCCATCCAACGACCGCCTAAAAAGGTAAGCCAATAAGCGGCGATCATGTTGGTAGGACACCGAGTCATAGAGGAACTCCTTCAGATGGATGTAAGGATCTTCGGCTCCACTATATTTGTGATAAACAGGGAGCTGAGAAAGTGGAGGGATCCGGAGACCATGAAAATCAGGAAGTGTATCATTGAAGGAGGGTTTGGGATTTAGTTGCCTCTGCAGGTGGCTAAGCTCTCGCTTCATGGACTCGAACTCGGATTGGAAGTTCTGAGCCGAGGTAGATTGTGAATAGCGAGGGCCAGCCTGGGAAGGAGAGCGGAGTCGAGAGTCAAGGTCCGGACCAGATTGAGTATAATGGGCCGGTTGTGATGATGTGGGCTGAACAAAAGGATGGCCCGATCCAGGAGTGACAATGTGGGTGGGTCTAGAATGAGCAAGATAATGTGGGCATGTTGGGCCCGTCTTGGAAGAAGACCGTAGAGCAAAAGTGGCCAACAATTCGCGGGCCTGGTCCGGGCCCATTTCAAGCAGGAGGCGCTCCAATTCAGCAGCCTCATTAGAAGAAGATGGCGACGGAATAGATTGGGAATGGGCACCTCATCGGCCCGATGGGCCTTGGACTGGGCCGAATTTGGAATAGACTCATGAGACAAGGGGTCTACATGAGGAGGAGAGGTTGGGGGATAGGTGAAGTGGAAAGGAGCCATGAGAGGATGAGAAATGGGGAAATAAAAGGATACACTAAGATACAAATAAGGGGTACAACAACAGTTACAATCACACAAGAAAGGGACGAGAAGGGAGTTCTCAATCAAACACCCAAGTTAACATGATAAGCGTTAGGATTTTAGGGTTATCACTTAGCCTTTTAATGGATTGATTTAATTGAAATACACTCAGCTAAAGAAGACCCTAATGGGTATGAACTCAAGTACTCCGGTGATACTAAGGGGGATACACAACTCACACGGGGAGATGGCTCGAACTAGGGGTGCAACGGGTGCAACCAGCCCAGTGAACCGCAACGTGCGTACGGTTACGAGGACTTACGGAGGTCCTCGGAAGGCGGCCTGAGTCAACCTACGAGTGCTCGTAGGTGAGAGGGCTCACTCAACCAAGGGGGAACCTAGACAATGGGATCAATAGTGTATGCAAGGGCCTAAGTGCCCAAAAATGTATGCACAAGTAATAAGAATGATCAAGCAGGGTGACTAACAGGGTCTCGGGCAGAGTCGCGGCGGCCAGATACACCGCGACCCTATTGCGACAGAGCGGTCTGCCGCGATATGAACAGAGCCCCGAAAATAGCAGTCAGTCACAAATACAAAGCATACAGACTAACCTAGCATATGATATGAGCATGAAATCACAAGATCAATCTAGCAGAGGTCTTGAAGCACCCAGAAACCGACACATGGATCAAAGCAATAACACACAAAGTGTACCTGTAGACGCGACGCTCATCCACGGCGCGACCTGGTAGCACCCGCCGCGACAGAACCCGAAAACTTACAAAAGAAAGAAAAGGAAAACCCGAACCCTAGCAGGACTCTAGCATTCACAAACACAGCAATACATGGCGGAGTAGCATAGAATAGGCACACATGAACTCATAGAGGTAGGATAAGTTAGATAGAAGAAGAAATATACAGACCTAGTGTCACGTCCGCCTCTGACGACGCGATATGATCGCGTCCCCGCGATACGTCGCGACACTGACAGAGAGCCAAAACTCAAAAAAAAACAAAGGGACAAAAGACTAACAGGGCCCTAAGAAGACAAACAAGGAAGGAAACATGGCAAGCAGGCAAACTCAATCCACGAGGGTAGCACTGAAGGTCCCACCGTGATCGCCAAAAGGTGTAATCACGGGGATTGTGCCCCCCATCAACACGCAAACATATACTAAATCTAATAGCATGGAAACATGGATGTGATCGCCACCTAGGTAATTGCCTAACGAAAAGAAAATGACATGGGCTAACTACACTAGGAAAAGGAGAGAGAACTAGGGCGAACCTGGTGTCGCGGCAGGGCTATCGATCGCGACAACAATGATAACGCGTCGCCCTTGGTGGACACGTCTCCTTGTCGCATCACCCTCCACCGTCGCGTTCTCTTCTGTGCGGGAGATGATGGATGGGACCTTCTTCCCGTCTTCCAGCCGGCTAGAGGATGAGAGCTCCTCGTGTGATCTCGCTTGGGTGCCTGCCAAAACAATGAAAACAAGAAATAAAACCATGTTAGACTATGTTAAGTGTAGTAGCTATTTTTAAATGAAAGAAAGATGTGGAACATGGAGGGAATGGACCTGAGGGTGTTTTTTTTAAACCCCTTGGGTAGTAGGAAAACGTGGGGAGGAATATGCATGGGGAGAAATCATGGAAGAGGAGAAGGAGGAATCCTAACTCATGTGTACATGTGTAAAACGTGGAAAAGAAAGTAAAAATCAAAACTAAACAGATACTGCCCCGTTTGATGTGATTCTAGTTGGAGGTTGGAGAGGAGGATGTCATGAACAACTTTCATAAAGACATCTTAAAGAGATCTGGTCTGGTTTGGGCTGTGGAAGAGATGATAATCCCGCATGTGCGGATCTCGATATGAGAGAGAAAGTGAAGATCAATCTGCTGTAACTTTTCGCACAAGCCACCAATCGATGTGATTCCACTTCGAGGTTGAAGAGGGCTCTGTGGGGAGCAACTTTGATGAAGACACCTTGAAGAGATCTAGCCTGGTTCGATCTCCACACGTCGTGCAAGTACTGCTGGTCCTGGAGGCGATATGAGAGAGAAAGAGGATAGAGAAAGGAGGAAAACGTGAAGGACCGCTTCTCCTCTGCGTTGGGGACGATGGGACCTCGTGAGCAGAGCCTCCAGGGACCTCTCCTCGTAGTGGTAGCCTTCCTCTCTTCCCTAGAGAGTCCTAGGATGTGTTCAAGAGAGAGATAGAGTCCAATCCTGAGTTAGAGAGAGAGTCCAAGTTGTGGGGGTGTTCTAGAGTCTATCTAGAGTTTGGATGGGCTTGGGGGCTCCCTAGGGATGAGGATAGGAGGTTTGGGTCGTAATCCAACTCAAAGGGACTTTAGATAGGCTCTAGGATGGAAGGAGAGGCCGAAAATCACGTAAAAACGTGTTTACGTGCATGGCGGTGTCGCGTCGGATCGTGGGGCCGCGTTCTTGTCGCGTCCATGCACCAGGTCGCGACTATAAGACAGTCCGCGTAGGTCCCACGAAACGGGCCATAACTCTCTCCACAGACATCAGATTGATGAGCCGTTTATTGCGTTTGATTCTAGACTCAGAGGGCTACAAAATGATAGTATGATATGCCAAATTTGAATTAGAAATGAAGACGTTATGAGCTATCAAAGTGAAGGTATATTCAAAAGATTGGGCAGATTGCACAGTTTTGATGTTTCAAGTGGATCTTGGCCATGGGCTTGAGAATGGATTTGAAATTAAGGGTAAATGGGCTCATAATGGGCCAGAGAAGGACTCCAAAGTGATGACCAATTTGGGACATCAATGATATGGACAAGAAATGTGCTCAACTTATAGGCCAAAAATAGGTGTCTACAGCTATCACTGATGGGGGCCCGATTGGGCGGTTAGAAGAGAATGTATAAGCCCAAGGATAGTTGACATCGAGCACTGAAATGACGGGCTTATTGGATGGCCATACTGATGGCAATACTCTCTCAACAGCTTCCACTGTGTGGGTCGTTGTTACGCTCTTAACCTTGACTATCCGCCCTTGGAAGGGGAATTTCAAACATTGATGTGCCGTGGAAGGCACCACCCCTAGTGACTCAATCCACGGGCGCCCTAAGATGGCCTTGTAAGTGTGATCGATGTTCAACACATAAAATTCAATTGACATGACAAGTGGCCCCAGTTCTGCTTGCAACGTGACAATCCCATGACAGGCACGTCGTGAATTGTCGTAGGCAGCTATGGTGGTGAGGGTAGGCTGCAATTGACGCTCTGAGATGTTACAGGCTCTTAGGGTGCTCAACGGGCATACATTAATGGAAGCCCCTGTATCTACTAGCGCTGCGTCAATGGCCACCTTGTTTATAGTGAGTGTCACACATAAAGGCATCTTCCTGGCTTCAGGGGCAGCTAATTCACCATCAGAAAAGGTAATAGTGGGTCCCCTGTTCACAATAGAAAGTACATAAGGCAAATTGTCGGGGTTCATGTCCTCACTGACCATGACCCTCTGCAGGAAGGCCCTTAGGGCATCTTGGTGAGTCTGTGACCTTTTGATCAGCTCTAATATGGAGATTTTGGCGGGGGTTTGATCCAAAAGCTTCAGAATGTCATATTGGGTCCCCGAGACTGGGTCTATCTCTTCCATATCTTGTTGCTGTTGAGTGCTGGTTTGTTGTGTCGGCTGACCTGGCATGGATACGGACGCATTAGGGTACATCCGATGGAACATCCGCCCGCTCCGCAGGGCGAGGTTATGGTGGAGTGGAGGAGGTGAGGTGTCAAGAATGGAGGGGTTGGCTAGTAATGGCGCTGGCGTAGGGGAGAGAGAGATGTTGCTGGACGAAGGGATAATGGGTGATATGACTGGGGAGTTGTAGGATGGTGAGGTGATGGTGGCAATAGTGGGTGCGAAAGAGGGAGGCCCAGTGGATGTAGGCGTGGTGGCAGGGGGTGTGATATGGGAAATAACCAAAAGCTGGCCCACTTCGTGTTCATCGTCGAAGGCCCATTGAGCTTCTGGTGGTGGGTGGTGGATGACTGGGTTAACATGCACGGGTGGAGGAGGTGGTGGAGCAGGTTGGGGGTTTGGAGCAAGCGGGTGTTGAGGCATGGGGTTGCGGATTATGCCAAGGTCATTTGCTGGTTGCTGCGGTTGTTGTTGTTGTTGTTGTTGTTGTTGCTGGTACTGTTGTTAGAAGGGTTGGAACTGCTGTTGTAGTTGCTGTTGTTGTTGTTGTTGTTGTGGCTGTTGTCGCCTTTACTGTTGCTGCTATTGCCTCTGACCATGTTGGTCCCTTAATGTCTGGATTAGCCTCTTCATTTCTGCCCAATCAATTTGGTTATGCTCATGAAGATCATATATTATGTCCCGGAATTGGAAACAATCCGACACATTGTGGCCCGGATAGCGATGGTAGACACAATACTTTGTTTGGTCCGCTGCCATATTCCAATTTGCCTTCTCAGGAGGGAGTCTAAGGGCATTCAAGGACATGAGGGCTGCAAAGACATCGGCCAAAGACTCGGGCAGAGGGGGATATTGGGCTCTTTTGGGTTCGTTGGGCTTTCTGGGTGCATAGCCATTCTGAGGTGGAGGAACTTGGGAGTACTGGCGCTGATCTTGTGGAGGGTTCTGACCTTCGGGAGGTTGCTGCTTGTTGTTATTCCATGGCTGCTGAGGTTGCTGGGTGTATGGTGACCTACCTACCGGGCCTTGGGGGTTACTTACTGCACCCACTTGCTCATTGGTTTGGATCCCCTCGGTGACTGGGCCTTGAGGCTTCTTGGTGTAACGGGCTTTAGGGGTCTCAAACATAGAGTGTATAGGCGAGTCCTTGAGTTGGGTCTGAATGAAACGGGCTCGGCTATATAGTTGGTGCATGGTAGTAATGTCATTCATGGCCAAGATGGCTCGGTAAGTTGGGGTAGCATTGGAAATTAACAGCTTTACTTTCTCCTCCTCCGTCATGGGGCATCGGACCTTGGCAGCCAATGAACGCCATCGATCAGCATAAGTTGAGAACTCCTCCTCGGGCTTCATATTTTCAGCTACTAGATCCACAAAGGAGTATTCGGGTCCAACCCGATCTTGGAATTGTTGTAGGAACCTCTCTTGAACAATTTGGAAGTCCTCGACTTCCTCAGGGGGCAAAGAATAGAACCATCTAGGGATTTTCTGAACAAGTATGCCATGAGGTGGCGGTCATACTTGTGCGGTGCAGATTCATAGACAAAATCCTTTAAATGAACATATGGGTCCCCTACCCTAGAGTACACCGATAAACAGGGAGCTCCGACTGGGGTGGTACCCGGAGGTGTTGGAAAGATGGGAGAGCAATGTCGGCTACCTTCCGAGGATCAATTTGCCTCCTGTGGTCATGAAACTCCTTTTTCATACTTGTCCACTCCGCAAGAAAGTCGGAAGGAGTTTGGATATGGTGTGCAGAGACAAGGGAGCGAGGTTGCTCAAAAGAGTGGGACCTCTCACGGGGGAGGGGAGCAGGTTCAGCCGTATAATATGTTGAGGTTGGAGGGGATCGAGGCCGAACTTCTCATGCCGAAAGATAGCTTGGTTCTGAGAAATGGATGGCCCGAGGACGGAGGGGTGTGGGATCTGCCCTGAGGAAGGAAGGTGGGGTGCTGAGGCAACACGGGCGGAGGAATCTGTCGGTCGGATTGAATTCTGACCTGAGGGGGATAGAGGTCGCTTCCCCTTGGCAACGGCTAGAAATTCGCGGACTTGGTCCGGAGTGAGATGGGGGAGGAGCTGACTGAATTTTGAATGGGGGTCATCTCCTCCAGGAGGAGAAGGAGGATGTGATTGACTCCTGATGACGAGGGGAGGTTGGATATGCCCTGGGAGTATGGCCGTAGAGGGTTGGGCCACATCCTCGAGGAGCCCAATGGGCAGGACATCGTCGGCAAGGACCCGGAATTAGTCCATGTCGAACAAGGGATTATGATAGAATACAAGGATCGGAGGGGACTGACTCGATCTCCCTAAACAATGACGCATGCACCCCCCCCCCCCCCCCCCAAAAAAAAAAAAACAAATAGGGGGTGATACTGACAACTCCTAGACTCTAGCACAGCAAGAAAGACTGAGGAGGAGGGATGAACTGAAACACTCAAGTTGTCATGATTAATGCGCAAATTTCTTAAGGTTCGAACTTGACCTTTAGATGAATTGATTAAGGGGATGTCACTCGGTCAAGTGGGCCCTAATAGGTAGGAACTTGAGTCCTCCGGTGTTGCTAAGGGGTGGGACACTCACATGCGAGGGGTGGCTCAGACTAATGGGTGCGACGGGTACAACCGGCCCGGTGAACCGCAACGTGCGTACGGTCACGAGGACTTACGGAGGTCCTCGGAAGGTGGGCCCGAGTCAGCCTACGAGTGCTCGTACGTGAGAGGGCTCACTCGACCAAGGGGGAACCTGAACAAATGGGATGAATAGCGTATACAAGGACCTAAGTGCCCAAAATGCATGCAAGAGTAACAAATGAAGATCCAACAGGGTGACAAACAAGCTCTCGGGCAGAGTCGCGGCAGCCATATACACCGCGACTTTATCGTGACAAGGCGGCCTACCGCGATAAGAGCAGAAGCTCGAGAACAAAGTAAGTCACAAACCAGACTCAAACAAACTACCCTAACAGATGATAAAAGTGAAAAAATCACTAAATTGATACAGAACAGATCATGAAGCACCCAGAAACTGATTCACGGATGAAAACATTAACATACAAAGAGTACTTGTTGACGCGACGCTTATGCTCGACGCGACCTAGTCGCGTCCCTGCGCTATGCCGCGACAGATCCCGAAAACTTACAAATGAAAAGAAAAGGAAAACCTGAACCCTAATAGGATTCTAGCATCCAAAAACACTACAATACATGGTACAAAGACATGGAACAGGATGCATGATCTCATAGAAGCAGGATAAGGCAAATATGAGAAGAAAAATGCTGACCTGCTATCGCGTCCTTGTTGGGTGCCGCGATCCTATCGCGTCACTGCGATACGCCGCGACACGAACCGAGGGACAAAAAGCAAGAAACATAGAACAAAAAAGACTAACAGGGCACTAAAATGACAAACAAGGAAGAAAACATGGCAAGCAGGCAAACTAAATCCACGAGGGTAGCACTTAAGGTCCCACCGTGATCGCCAAAAGGTGTAATCACGGGGATTGTGCCCCCCCCCCCCTCAACACGCAAACAAGTGCTAAAACTAGTGGTATGGAAACATTGAAGTGATCGCCACCTAGTAAGTTGCCAAATGAGAAGAAAATAACATAGGCTAACTAAACTAGGAAAAGGAGAGAGAAAGGAGACGGACCTGGTATCGCGGTCGTCATACCTGTCGCGACGATGCTGCTAACACGTCACTTGATTCTGACGCGTCTATTGTCGTGTCGCCCTCCGCCGTCGCGTTCTCTGTGTGCGGGAGATGTTGGATATGGACCTTCTTCCCACCCTCCAGCCGACAGGAGGACGAGAGCTCCTCATGGAAACAAGTTTGGGTGCCTGCCAAAACAAAAGAGACAAGAAAAGCCCTATTACAACACGTTAAGCGTAGTATCTACTCCAAAGATGAAAAGAAAAGGGGAAACATGGTGGGAACGAACCTGGGGGGTGGTTTTAAACCCCTAGGGTGTGTGAAAATGTGGGAATGTGGGACAGTGAGATATATCTATAAATAACATAAAAATGCATGGAGAAATGAAGGAGAGAGAGAGGGGGGAAGGATGAGCCCCATTAGGGCGATTCCCTGTCTTGAAGAACGTCCAAATGGTGTGCAATGACTTCAGGATGATGTAGGAGCCGTCCTCTTCACATCCCACGCCCCATAGATGTTGAAATGGGCAAGTTTTGTGAAGTGGAATGTGAAGAAAAAAATGGAAGTGGAGGGCTGCGAGGCTAAGTGGAGAATTTGGCAGCCCTTCGGGGTGAAAAATGGGGGCTCCCCCGTCCATAGGGAGGGGGCCTTGTTTTTATATCTTTTTGAGAGAGAATATCTCATAAAAATGGATAATGAGCAAAATGGGAGATAAATGCCATAGAAATTGGCAAATGAGTGTCCTTAGGGGCTCAAAGAGAGTTCCCCAGCCTCAAAACTCGTCCCAGGGGATTGAGATAAAACTTAGAGATAAAGATAAACCCATGGGAGGATAAATAG
The DNA here is from genome assembly GCA_014218235.1 of Colocasia esculenta. Lineage (NCBI taxonomy): Eukaryota > Viridiplantae > Streptophyta > Magnoliopsida > Alismatales > Araceae > Colocasia > Colocasia esculenta. The sequence continues at coordinate 209,746,882 of CM024753.1, forward strand.
GAGGTGGTTGCGGAGGCCAGAGTGTGCAGCTGCTGTCACGACGTATCGTAGGGCCGCGACATAGAGACGCGATGGGGTGGGGCGACGCGACAGTATGCCCACGTGCATGGATATGCATGGGCTGTCGCGGCGGCCCGTAGCGTCGCGACATTGAGACGCGACACTATGATACGACGCGTCAATGAAGTCAAATATCTACGAATTATCAGCCAATTATATGAAAAGATAAGAGTTATTTATGCCTAAGGACTCTCTCAAAGTGATAATGGGCGGGATTTCAAGGCAATTTAAATTGTTAATGGGCTCAAAACAAGGCTAATGATGGGCTCAAGGTGAGTGACCAACTAGGGGCTCACTAAGATAGCAAGAAATATGGTTCAACTCATTAGTCAGAATCAGGTGTCTACAGAAATATTACAGAAAAAACAAGCCAACAAGCCAATTTGGTAAGTATTACCTTTCTGAAGCATTATTAATTTCAATTCTGATGTCTCTCTAAGTCCACATCGACTTCTATTGTAAATCACAACGATTTTCTCTGTCTACAACGATTTCATCATAACGATTTGATAAGTTCTTTAACGATTTCTTCATAGACTGAAATGTCGTCTGGTTTTAACAAAAGAAATCATTTCCACAACGATTCCTTAAGTCGTCATAACGATTTGCTCATCGCAACGATTCCTTAAGTCGTCGTAACGATTTGCTCATCGCAATGATTCCTTAAGTCGTCGTAATGATTTGCTCATCACAATGATTTGTTCGAATGATCGCAACGATTTGCCCTCACAACGATTCGATAAGTGATCGCATCGATTTGGTCTCGCAACGATTTCTTTAATGATTGAAACGACTTGCTTTCATAACGATTCCTTTAGTGATCATAACGATTTGGTCTCGTAACGATTCCTTTAGTGATCATAACGATTTGGTCTCACATCGATTTTCTAAGTAAGAATAACGATTTGATCTCTGTAACGATTCAATAAGTTACATAACGACTTGATCGGCGGTCATAACGACTCATGCATAACGATTTGCTTACGAAGTCACAATGATTTGTCCCTACATCGATTTGGTTGTTAGTGCATCAGCGTGCTTATGAGCGCACAACGATTTTCATGAATATCAACTCATTTACATATAGCGATTTCATAGAAAATAACGATTTGCCTTTCGAGCTGATTTTTTGAATTTGTTGAAAAGTCAAAGTCGTCTCGTATATCTTTTTGACAGCAATGCATTTATTACGATAGTACGTATCTCTGCATGCATACAGACGATATCATGACTATTCTCTATGCATCCTTTTTGAACAGCAAAATGACATTACTATTTTGGTGAATGTTCACACCAACGATGACTGACAACAAGAGACAGCCTAGCTGTCTACTGTTCTAGCATTTAATATATGTAGGTCACTGACAGCTCTAGTGATACAACGTTGGACAAAATAGAAGCCAAATGATATTATAGAAGATCTTATCTCATTACGTGCATGAAAAGATAAGAGACTGTTGACTGGAAGCTTCCAAGGATCAAGCAGTCTAACGTACACCTATGCATGGAGACAACAGACACTTCAACGTTCGAATTTCAAATGTTGATATATATAGAAGAATGAAGTTTGAAAAATAGATGAAGTGAGACAACAACAAGCGACAACGTTTTCAACCTTCTGAAAACCCTTCTTAGAGCCAGACACAAACTCTCATTAGTTTTTTAGCTCTTGCTCTCGGTGCTAAGTTCACATATGTGTGAGAGCCCTTCGGTCTGAGAAGAATCCTTGATTGTAGATCTCTTCTTCTTCTCAGTCCTTGTTTCAGATCAAGCAGTGTTCTATAAGCTTGATCTAGGGGCGTCATCTCTTTGATCACTATTCTTAAGTTGTTCCCTTCTGTTGTGAAGGAAGACCTGGTGGGATCCAGGGTGTGTTTCCCTTCTATTGTGAAGGAGGACCTGGTGTGGTATACAGGGGATTGTAATTCCCTTTGGGTTGAAGGAAGACCAGCTGCGGCTGGGTGTAAGGGTCCTTAAGGGGGACTGTACCATTGATAGTGAAATCCTGAGATTTTGCTCAGGGACTGGACGTAGGACTCCTAAGAAGAGGAGATCCGAACCAGGATAATTCCTTGTGTTGTGTGATTGTCTTTGTGTGATTGCTGTTTATCTTCACTATCACTAACATCCATCGAAGTGTATTTTGTGTAAACGTTTTCGTGTGTACAGGGTTAGTCAACGAAGTTTTAAAGCCCCATTCACCCCCCCCCCCCCTCTGGGCTTGCTAGATGGGCAACATCACTAGCTCAGTAGGGACCTCTCAGAAACAACACCTGAAAACTGAAGAGACCTCAAGCCCAAAAGGTCTCACTGGCAACACCAATAGCCAAACCATAACATGCTCACAACAAACATGATTAAACTGTAATTAAAATATAATCACACTAGCTAACACAGTCCTCGAAAAGTAAAAAGAAACAATAGGACTAGCACAACACCACTAGTTCGCCAACAGTTAAAATGTCTAGGCCACAAGCCTCACAGGCAAACCACTACAACAACTGGTCACCTAAGCCTCAAGCCTTACAGGCAACCTACCCATGTAGAGTAACAGGACTGACATCAACAAGCCAATCCATCACACACTAAAACCATAATCGGAAGCTTACCCAAATTAAGTAGGGTAAAACACAACGTGTAGAAGGTCACACCACACGACCTCCACGAAACACAAGCACACTTCAACACCTGAAGAGGCTGGTACACGAAGTACCACAACACAAAGCTATCTACGAAGGGTACATGTACCTACTACCATGAGGTACCACCACAAAACCACAACCACAACTTATCCACCATCGAGGCACACCCTAATGGGTAAAACTTTAACCAGAAGATCACAATACACAAGCCACAACCAATGGCAAAGCACGATGTAGATACGTTATTTTCCACTCCCGCTCTTCTTTTTAGGGGAAGGGCGAGAGAGACGAAAAACAACGACGTCCACACTAAATACGACTCCGCTCCCTTTTTAAGGGGAGGACGGAGAAAAAACACTGGCCCAGAGGCGATAAAAAAATAAAAGACAATAACCGTGATCGCCAGATGCTCGAGGGCACCGAATGGAAAACGAGACGCACGTGGGCGCCGAATGTAACGGGAGAAAAGGAGGGTACCTTTCACCCGTAGATCGCGGGATGTGTGGGCGTGGGTTCACCCTCCTCTTTGCACCGGCCGACCGACGAAGGAAATTCAGCTCGGGGTACCTGTCACAAGAAGACAACAAAAGAGGCAACGGGATTAGCCCAGAATGTGCAGTAAATGAATCTAGATAAATAAAATAACATAAATGAAAAAGGGAAAGAACACACATTTTGGGTGGTCTTTAAAACCCCTAAATTATGTAGGTGTGTGGGTGTGCATGCATGAATGAAATAAAAAGGGCCACGTAGGGGCCAAATGAAAATGAAAAGGACCACGTGGGGTCCGGAGGAAAGAAAAGTGGGGTGCTGCCCCGAGGTGGCCGGACGGCGTAACGACGATGTGGAGGGCAAACGAGAGGAGGAAGATGATGATGGCGGCGATGGAGAGCTCGCGAGAGACGGAGACGAGGATGACGAGGAAGCAGACGACGTCGAAGCGCGAAACGGCAGGGCTCCGCTGCTTGAAATCCCCTCCCTCTCTCTAAAATCTCTATCTTTCTCTCTCTAAAAACTCACACACACTCTCTCTAAAACCCTCTCTCGCCGAACCCAAATGGCAATCCCCTTTTATGAAATGAGCTCTTGAGTGAGCTTTAAGTGCTGAGTAAAATCGCGTCAGGGATAGCCGCCGCAATTAATGATGTAAATCACGTCGACTCGTCTGGACGCGAATAACAAGATCGGTTCGATTAGGCGCGGGCATGGTTGCACCACCTTTGAAATGCGTCGGGCCAAGCTGCCACGAATTGAATCGCGACGGAACAACTGGACGCGATTACAACTCGGCGAACCGACTCAAGCATGCGCTGGCTCAGGTGATGTGACATCTCTGAAATGCGGCGGGTTAGGCCGTCGCGAATATGAGACTTAGTCATGATTACAAGCCTGCGTGCGACAGAGCTGTCAGACGCTGAATCGCGGCGGGGGTGCTCGACGCGATTAGAAGGGCGGTTCAGAGACGCGTCCACTGTGTTGGACGCGATTATCAAGGGCGGTTCAAGATCCGCGACCAGACCCCCTAGGGAAAGCACCAAGGAAAAGTGGGTAATATTAAAAAATATTGGGAAAATTGCTCTTTCGAGATAAAAAGTGGGTCATTTGGGCGTTACAGTGCAACTCGAAAACTTGCCCGCGGTGGGAAAATTCGCGTGTCTACACACGAGTCGGAAAGGAATGACGCCGCCACACGGGAACGAACTACTGGTTCATGACGCCAGTATCCAACCCGGACAACACAACACAAGAACCACCTATCAGTCTCATAGCCACATACCACATAGTCCAGGTACCGCTCCACAAACACACAAAGTAAGCCAACCAACTGTGGAGACCAACCAACATACAACACCTACAAACCACACAGCTGCAGGCTCATGCCTGGCACCTTTAGGGACTCTGGCCCGAGTTCCCTAAAGTGAGGCACTGGAAACACATGACTAGCTGGGGATCAGTACGTCTACTAGTGTCCGTCCCCCAAACACGAGCACGCTACAAGCGACTGCATACCCACAACACAAGTCGCTGTCTCCTATTGTCTTTCCCTCAGCCGAACGTACAACTCAACACAGGAGTGAGGGTGTCCAAGAAGACGACACAGACCTCAGTGGTACACACCGTACCAGGACACGCCCCGAGCACAACAAACACACGTGTCTGGCTCACACAGAATCTGGGGTATCCGACTGAAGAGGTATTCTAGAATAGGCGCCGGACCACCAGACTCGGCAAACGCACAAAGCATGATATGTACTTATACAACCTTTTATTATAAATCACGATACATCAATATCATAGTTAGCTCGTCACCGGTCACCGAGTGACCTCCAAGCTAACATACGTCTATATATACATGAACCACAATATCATATATTAACCTTGCCTATCATTGGTCGTCTCACGACCTCCGCAGCAACAGCAGGCCACAATACACATTAACCATTTAACTTAATATAATAACGAGCTCAACACGAATTACACAATTTACTAACTACTCATATATCAACTCTACGTATGCTTTACTAACTTAACCATCTTAAGTAACCTTTAAAAGATAGCAAAAGACCAAGGCTAGGTTCACACTAGAACCTCACTGCCCAGCCATCACAAGCAAACCACAGAAGTTGAAACGCGACGGACACAGACATCGCCTTTCAAATCGTGACGACCTGTCCGAACATCACTCAAGCCTTAACGCGACAGGACCCAGTGTCGTGATAGAATCGCGACGGCCCGATACATCGCCTTCAGGCTAAACCGATAGTCGGAGTCAAAATAGCGACGACCCACATCGTCGCGGAAACAACAGTCAAAGTAAGGCCCATAATCGCGACGCGTGCACAACATGAACGCGACGGTGAACCCCGTCGCGTTTCAAACGCGACAGTGAGCTCAGCTCACAGGCCGAACCCACCATTACCACAAGAAAGCCTACACATATCCAATGCAAATACCAAACTAAAGTAATAAACATGATATTCATAACATGGCATACCACCCATACATGCTTTCCACCCTTTAAATCATTTAAATCAAACTAAAACAAGAGGGTAGTCTTCCTACCACTGAACGAATCCGAAGAACACGAAGAACACCTCGCCGCTGGCGTGTCCACGCTCTGGATGCCATCCCCGCGTGGAACCTGCGCCGCACGAGCCACTAGAAGTCCAAAGCACTGGAGGAAGCCCCTCAGCTACTCCCCTTCGCCTGGACAGAGTTCCTATGCTCTGTTGGGGTGAAACAGGGCAATTAAAGCTCGGTTCAAAATCGTGATGTAGTCAGACGTCGCGTTTAAGAGTTAAATGTAGGGCTGTAAACGGGTCGGGTTCGGAATCGGAAACACAGATTTCGATACCGATTCCGATAACCGAAATATGGTTCCGATTCCGATTCCGATTCCGATAAGAATGGTTAGTTCCGATTCCGTTCCGATTCCGATAACATTACCGGAACCGAATTCCGATAAGGTAAGATGTTTACCATAATTTTATCTTGAGTTTATGATAATTTATCGGAATAACCGATACCGATTCCGATTATTTTTTCGATTCCGATTCCGATTCCGATAACTTATCGGATTATCCGATACCGATTCCGATAAGCTATCGGTATCATTTTCCGATTCTGAAACCGATAATTTTTATGGGTATCGGGTCGGAATATCGGAATATTGGGTTCTGTTTACACCCCTAGTTAAATGCGATGACCCTAACCGTCGCCAATCGAAGCCCAAAGCGCTGCGCAACGCAAAGGTGGTTCTGTGAATCGCGATAAGGTAAACCGTCGCATTTCAAATCACGACAACTTCCTCTGTCGCGTTCACAACCAGTGAACCAACGGGCTATTTGGGCTAGAACCTCCGGCTCACAACGCCCATACAACACACAGAACCTCGTCCAAGGCCCAATGACCACCTCTTGGTCAAGAGCACCACTCCAAAACCATAAAATACGGATCTGGAAAGATTGTGTCACTACAATACTCACCGTACTGGGACAGAACCCGAGCACCCGGTGCTTGGGTAACCGACTAGAGAGGTAACCACGGAAGGCGTTACAACCTAACTTGATATGCACACATTTCCAAGTAAAACCCATCGTTATCATCCACGGTATAAGCAGACACAACCCTTACAAACCCTACATTGCATAATCATCACTGCCCAAGCAGTGTACAACAGGAAACAGACAGACTGGCCACAGAACCCCAGAGCTCGGGTGGCCACAATCTAAATCACGACCAGCACAGTGATCGCCAATCGGTGCTTGAATCGCGACGGACCAACCCGTCGCCTTAATGACTGAATCGCGACGGACTAGGTCGTCACGTTCACAAAACGTAACGATTGGTTCCGTCGCCTTTCAGACAACATAAACCCACCTTAACCTTTCATTCCGGAAATCACACCCACTAGTGTTACATGCTTGTAAAGCAGGAAATAACTGTTTATATAGAATCCTAGGCATGCTCTCTATCATGTACAAGCAATTCCCCTTTATAAAACCATAAACCCTAACCTACACAGCCCACACAAGGTAAAATAGTGAAGAGTTCCCCTACCAAGGGATGAAACGCAAATCCAACGTCGTTCGGACGTTCCCCGCGCTCCGAAGCACCTCCCCGTGCCGAACGGACACCAAAACAACAAAAATCGCCTCAAAATCCTCTAACAAAACCTCCTCCAGCTGAATAGTGCAACTGCACTATTTGGCCAAGGGCAGAAGCCCAAAAATACACCGAGTTTAAATCGCGACGTATTGGGCCGTCGCGTTTAGAAACGCGACGTACCCCCACCGACACGATTCAACTCCGACGACCCTGCATGTGCCACGCGACGCACATGCGGCCGCGCTCACGTAGAAGCGGTTTCAAATCGCGATGGTGCAGGTGGTCGCGTTCATGTAAGAATCGCGACGACTGTGTTGGTTGCGTTTTTAATGAACCCGCCAGAGGTCTGTTTGGGCGGAGATTTCTAACCCTCCAGCTTCCCAACCTGCCACACTAACCTGTGAAAACATGTATAAACACATTCACTCAACCAATGGGCCACACACTGGCCCCTAAACCCGGTAAACTACGATCCGAACATACTGTATATTACACAGAGTGACTTTTTAAGCTAGGATAAAGAGCCATACAAATTTTTTATATTTTATGAAACATAAATTATCATTGTTATTCTTTTGCTCTACAAAAAATATCTAGTAAAATCCGATCAACATTATTACTTTGATTGACCATCACCGTCTTTTAAGGTGATCATTGAAGGTAGTGCATAAATATATAATTAAAATTGATTAATAAGACAATAAAGATATAATAATGGTGTTAGTAACATCAACAAAACATGTATTCAAAGTGAAATTAGAAGAAGTAGGTAGACAATAATAAATATATTGTCGTATTAAAATAATTTTGAAAAAAAAGTCAAACCCTTCCCCCTTTTTAAATTCTAAAAAATATAAAATAAAAATATAAAATGAAGATAAGAGATATAGATAAATCATATAAAAAATATAAGATGACTTATCTCCAACTTATTTATTTTTTGAAGATATCTCCAAAATACCTAAACTACTTTTATCCCCATTTTTTTGACATACCAAATATGAGATGAAGTTTGATTCACCTTTACCCTCTACTTTAATCCGACTTAAATGTCTAAAGTGCTCTCGTGAAAGTTAAGTTTTTTGCTATAAATAAAAATGTAAATTAATTAGGAGTCTCTGACCGTAATAGAGATGCCCTTATTATAATATAATTTAACGTATACTGTAACAAGAGATAACAATTACTGTAATGAATTATAACTCTGTCAAAGATTAAAAAATAAATTAAATATCTAATAAGAATTCTTAATTAATTTATCTTAAATAAAATTTTCGAAAATCGAAAAAATTCTGAGACAGGAATATTATATGCATGATAAATTCAGGAGCCTGCAGTTACAACTTTTGGCTATATTAATCCCGCTCTCCGATTCCCCACGTCCCAGGCGCCTCGTTCCAAACACTTCGTGGAGCGCACGGCACGGCCCCCGGTCTCCGGTGGTCTCACAGGACACCGGCGCGCACCATTCTCCAGACGGGACAACGCAGCTAACGCGGGACGATGCCACGTCTCCATGGTGGCGTGGAGCCTAACGACTGGAGGGTTGTGGTTAAGCGCACAGACCGTGCCCATCGATACTCATTGTGTTCAGATTGACCTTTCCACGTGGATATCCTGAGTGGCTAGCGGGCCCCACCAGGCTCCACCGGGAGGGAAGCACCCTTTTTGGAAAATTTTATTTTATTTTATTTTTTGGCGCAGGGGTCAGGAGGTGCTCCCGCCGGCAACGTCTCTCCCTTCCCACACCACCCCCGCGCTTCAGGGGAGGGAAGACTACCCCCCGCCGTAGACCCCGCGCCACGCCACGTGCGCGGTCTTCTTCTTCTCCTCCTCCTCCGATCCCACGATCTTCTGCTCCTCCTCCTCGACCTCGCACCATCTCGGTTTCGCCCGCAGGGGTCTTCCTCGCCGTAGCCGCAGAAAGGGGCAGCGCCGGCGGGGTCCGCCCCTTCCTGCTCCTCCTTCAGGTCCCTCTCTTCGGCTTCCCCGTCCCGATTCGCTCCCGTATCTGTGGGGTTTGGGCCGTTCTTCGTGTTTATCTGTGGCCCTGCTGGTCGTTGATCTCGAAGGGGAGGCTTAATGGTTTTGTGCTTGATGTTGTTCTGTTGTGGATGGTGGCAGGGGCTGATTTGGATGGGCCATGGCCGAACCGCTGCCGCAGTTCCCTCCGCTGAAGGAGAATAAGGTGTTCAAGTGCACCGTCTCGGTCGTCGGGATCATGAGCACCCTCCTCATCTACGGCGTCTTGCAGGTAAGCGGATCCGTTTCTGTCCGTCCTCCGTGGACGATGAGGTGATTGTTGTGTTTGGCCTGTTTTTGGGATTTAAGAATGGATGGTGGTCACTTTGAGATGGCGTGTGGGGGGGGGGGGAGCATGTGAAGGTCGGGATATTGATGAATCAGGGGTTTTACGGTACCTACGGATTAGGTCTGGCGTGTGCTGCGCTCGGTGTTTTAGCTTTTTGGAGAAAGAGTTTGGTTTGCGTTTTTTTGTTGGTTCTTTCCTATCCTTCGGAAAAAGTCATTTCAAACTTCACCGTTTGTGCAGAAAGACCTGGTGTATAATTACAGTTAGGGTTATAACCAAGGGATGTATGTCTCGGTTGGAGCACTGCTGTAAATCGTCCAAATAACGAACGCCTCTCACTGCACCTGTGGAATCATGTGCTTATTGAGTTATTATTTTCTTTATAATCAGAAAATTAGAGCAACGACCCGATTTTTACTGATTTGGGTTCTTAGAATCTGTGAATAAAGTGTGAACATCCTTTTTCGTTTTGGCATATCAAGTTCTTACGAGAAGTAGATTGTGAAACACGCTTTATAGTTTCATATATTTTTCATGCTGGTGAATTACACATTTGAAGCGTTTTGTTAAAGGAGTGGTGAAAGATTTCAGTTTTAGATGGGAGAGGAGAGGTTTCTATCGGCCATTGATTGCAAATGAAAGTTAGGATTTAGGAGGATAGTAAGTTATTTCTCCCAAACTATTTTCTATGTAGACCGTGCTTTGTTGGAAGAAATTATCATTTATTTCTCTGCATATACTCCAACCGATAGCTTTAGGAATGATGGGGAGTAATTACACTGTCTGGCAAGTTCCATATCGTTGTGGCAAGTCTTGGGAGGATGTATATACCTTTACACTTTATTCACAAATCTAATCAGAGTTTTCGTAGGTCCTCTCTAGTCTCTACTCTCTCTTAGGATCTTTTACATGGACAGATAAGCCTCTGATGCTATCTTGGCCTGCATCCATATAGTCAAACAGACATACACTTGTTGGATATCAATCACTGTGAGCCTTCTTATAATATTACGAAAGTTACTCTGTTGTTTATGGGCCATTCACTTTCACAATGTGTTGAAATTATGAAATTCCTTGTCCTTTTGGATTTCCTTCTGGAGGAGACAAGAGAGAGTGCATATTGCTTAAGTAGCTTGTTTTTTTCTTGCAGGAAAAGATTATGAGAGTTCCATACGGTGAAAATAAAGAATTCTTCAGATTTTCATTATTCCTTGTTTTTTGCAACCGTATTACAACATCTGCTGTTTCAGCTGGCGCCCTAGTGGTAATAAGTTAACCTGATTGCAGTATTTCCCTCGTATTTCTAAAGTTAGTTATTTTTTCAGAGTTCTGATATTACTGCAGGCAAGTAAAAAGGCCTTGGATCCCGTTGCTCCAATCTACAAATATTGTGCGGTGTCAGTATCGAACATACTTACCACAACATGCCAATATGAGGTAAATAGTCTCCATACTTTCGGTAATATTTGTTTTTATCATCAATGTGCTTTATATTCTGACGGGTATAATTGTTTCAGGCACTAAAATATGTTAGCTTCCCAGTCCAAACACTTGCCAAATGTGCAAAAATGTTACCAGTCATGGTAGGTTCACTCATTCCAAGTGTTCCCTTAGAACCCACTATGTTTGTCCAAAAGGAGGCCAGCTAAAGGATGTGAATGTTATCTGAATTATGAATCTTCGAGGTCCCTCAAGGGCTCTCTTTTTAGTGTTTAACAATGTTTGGCTGTGTTAGAAAAAAATTCTTTTTCTAATTTTGGGAGTTGTGATTCAGGATTTTATGTGCTGGAATGTAGGAATTAATTTGGTTGTTCTTCATTCAAAATTTTACTGATGTTGGTATGTGCTAGTAAGATGGTCACATCATTCAGATGATTTAATAAACGAAGACCTCTGCTCATCTCCTGGATTGCACAGACTGCTAACTGCTGATGAATTTAAATTTGTCATGAATGCCATTATACAGACTAAACAATGCAGACTGATAAGTATCATATTCACTTTCCCCCCACAAAAAAATAATGCTTTTGTTGTTTACTTATGTTCTTAGGTTTGGGGTATGCTCATCATGCAAAAGAAGTATGGTGGAAAGGACTGCTTTTTTGCCTTTCTTGTGACACTGGGCTGTTCAATATTCATTCTTTATCCGGTAATGATGTCTATACCTATCAATCTGAAGACTATATCTATCTGACTTCTTTAAGAGTGTACCATTTATTTTCTTTAAAAACAAATATATTTTCCTTTTCTTCATTTGTGTTCTTGCATTCTGTCTTGTTCCTCAAAATATAGTGTTTCGGGAACTAGTTTTAACATTCACTTTGGTGGGAACTTATAAATGCCTTAGAGAGAATCATCTCATGTGTACATGACATGTACATGCATGCCCAAAACTCTATTTCAGGATTTCCAAATGAGAAGTTAAACACTTCTTCAATAAGGTTCTATGGAAGTGTTACTCAAATCAAACTTAGCCATTGACACAATTTGTTGACTGCCACAGAATTCTCATTTTGAAGTCAAATTACTTAACCTTATCATTCACACAATTATTTTGGACTGCTACAGAATCCTGGTTTTGAAAATTTTAAAGTTGAGTGTTGGACATGTGTGTCCAAACATTTGTGTCATGTCCTGGCTTTTTTCATACCAGATGTGTCAAAGTGGACAGCTTCCTTTGAATGTTAATGGCCTGTCTTCCAATAATTAGACACTCGTGTTCTTAGGAAGCTCATTGAGCATCTGCCTTTACAAGTTTATGAATTTTGAAATATACCTGGTTTAAGAAATGCTGCTTATCATTAATAATTTCCCCCCTAATATGCAGGCATCAACAGATATTAGTCCATACAATACAGGAAGAGAAAGCACTGTTTGGGGGATTTCTTTAATGGTTGGCTACCTAGGGTATAGTACTTCTACCTGTAATCTTTCTTGCTATCATATATTTGTCTCATAATGCATCAATTGTGTACTGTGACTAGTATGGAACGATGAAAGTATTGGTTATTAGACCTGACATTTAATCGGTATGTGCGCATGCTTGCTTTTAATATCCTTCTCATTTGTGGGGCAAGGAAATTGGTGGTCACTAAACCCTGAAGATGCATTTGTCCCTGTGCTGTTTGATTTTTAAGTTATCTTTCCTCAGTATCTTAAGAAAGAAATTATAGCACAAAAGTTGTTGCACATTCACAAAGGGAAAAGGTAAACATGGTTCTCTACAAAAGAGGGAAAGGTTAAAGGCATGAAACAGGAGCATATGGGGCTGTCTGCTCTGTTTTCTTTTTATCAAAATGATATCCTGTTCTTTTGTGAGAGAAAAAGACTTGTGTGATACTTTGATGTGGGACGACACACGTGGAGTGAGGCACTAATGACTCGAAGACGAGATATGCGATGAACACTAAGGAATAACAATCGAACCAACTAAAAAGCAAATACCAAGAAACTAACCATGTTCCAAACAAGAAGTATGGCCCACATGAATGAAAATGTGGGACCGTGGTAGTTGAGGAACTACCGACAACTAGGGTAGGTTGCGTCCACTGACAAGCTCCAAATGGAACTTCTGGGAATTGGGTGTCACTCACACACTCTGGCAGTGACCGGAATCACTGGCGAGGAACCTACTGTCACTTTGGCGACATATAAGAGCGTATTCTAAATAAACATGTGGCAGAAAGAGAAGAACACATACCTTTACGCTAGTGTGTGGGCGGCCATTTCACGTGTCCCAAGTACATCAGGTTAATATCACAAGTTGCAACATCAAAATAATATTGCCCACTTCTCAAGGAGATAATAGGCTACATGCAACTCTCGAGAACATGGAACGGGTTGACAGGCCGCATTCAAAGATGACAGCGTGATGCTGCCAGGTCATTATTGGCGCCACAGTTGGTCGTGCCGTACTGTGCCAGAGACTTTATGGTCCCAGCACAGTTTGGTACCCATGTTGTTCATTTATTTTTCATTATTTTTATAATTAAAATTTATTTTTTTGGGCCGAACTGGATTGGAATGGTATGGTATGTCCGGTACCATATTGTGCCATGGGAAATGTGGTTCGGTCTGGTTTTCCGGTTCAGCCAACCATGGTTGGTGCAAGTGTGACAGTGCTGTGTCAAGGTCAGTGCAACACGCAACGCACTGTGCACTCCCGGGTGGTAGCAGTTGATCAGAGGTTGGGCAGGTTAGCGGTGGCAGTGAACCCAGGTGCAACATGGTAGGTGGCTGGCTGGTTGGGTGCCGGTGGGGTGGGCCGTGGGTGCAACAATGCTGTTGTCTGGCTGAGTCGGCATCAGGGGCTGGAGCTGCTGAGGTGGTGAGTCGGCATCGGGCTGTGGAGCTGCTGAGGTGGTGCAGTGGACTTGGGCACGGTGGTCATACTGGGCTGACATTGGCAAAAGGGGCGGGTCAGCTAGGTTCCACTGAGGAGGCTCGATGGTGGGGCATCTCGGCGGCCTGCTGGGTGGCAACGAGAGAGAGGAGGGAGTGTACGTGCCGGTTGGTGGATGCTCCTGGAGTTGCTACACTATGGCGATGGGAGTTAAAACAGCTTGGCGGCAATAGCGGAGGTAGATGAAGATGCACGATAGTGTGGCGGCGAGAGTCGATGGGGTGTGACGGCGAGGTGGCGACTTCTGGTGCTGGTGGGGGGTGGTGCTTTTGGTGCAATGGGGAGGAGGGGAAGCGCGATGGTGGGGTGGTGCTTCCAGTGCTGCAGTGTGCGATGGAGGGAAAAAACGGGGGTGGTGGGGAAGTGTGGACTTCCGGCAGTGTGCAGGATGCACGCAGAAAGAGGGAGAGAGGAAGCGGTTGCAGCAGGGAAGAGCGACGGTGGCATCAGGAATTCTCTCCTCACACTTCTTAGGCATAGAATCTCTCACGGGAGGGTAGCCTTTCTCAAGGAACTCTCAGAGTCAAGGTAACTTCAAACTTTTCCATTGCCTACAAGGAGTACAACTATATTGTTTTTATAGGGTTATGGCTAACACCTAACCCTTGGACTCTTGCTCATAATGACCAAAAGTACCCTAGACCTTCTGAAATCAAACAATATTCGGTCTAATAATTACAAGAAAATAGTTAAAGACTTAATGGGCCCCCAATGGGCCGAAACTGGCCTCCGTTGTCTTGTTGTCCAATGCTCTATGAATATGGATTGTCACCAAGCCAAATGGATGCCTGTGTAGCATATGGAGTCCTTCGATGACGGTACATGAGCACTTGGTCGAAGCGGGCCTGTGCCCTTGTGTCCTCACCACTCACCAATGATCTTCTTTCCAAAATTTCACTAACTCCAAAAAGAAGGTGATAAAGATTCTGATAGAGATTCTTAGTGTTATCGTGCATTAGGAACAATATCAAGTTATATCATAACTCTCCTTTGTCAAAATTCTTTAGGGGACAATTTACTAAGGTCCCTAAGATGTGTTTCCTGGTCCTTGCAGCTTTTGTTTGCAGAATCCAGTAAGTTATCCTAAGCAGGATTTATTTCCCTGTCTCTTCTCACGCTCATGTAGACTTTCTAAGAGTGGTGTCCCAGCCTGTGGGCACCAATGTGGTGGGTGGAGGGCATCCCCAATAGACTCTCCATCTCTCTCATTTCTCATCTTTCTTCTCTCTCTCATGTGCACTTTTTGGATGCTAGTGCTCCAGCCTAGATCACCAATATTGTAGTGGGGTGATACACTCAAGGATGGCAGTATCGGTTTTGGACTTGGTTTCGTCCGGATCTGAAACTGAAACGGATGGTTTCAGTTTTGCGGTATCGGGTGTATCGGGCGAGTTCAAGTGATTCTGTCCATTTTTCCTTTTCCTTTGGGGGATGGGAACCAGGGAAAGGGAGAGATTGATGCATGTGTAAATGTATTTATAACCAGTGTATGCATGTGTGTGGTTGTGTTGTATCTTAAACAAATCCAACTTGATGAATAATGTTTACCTTCAAAGAAAAAGTAGAAAAAGTACTTGATGAGTAATTGTGCATGAAATACAAATGATCAGAGATAGTTTGCATCACGAAGATGCATAATGGTGTTGCTTAATGAAATTTTAAATAAGTAGCTACAGTTATTTGGAGTTTAACTTCATCCAAGATAATCGATTACTGTTATTCCTGTTAATGCTTTGGGCTGTATTTTCATACAATGATGATGCACTGTCTACCACTCTCCTTCTGATTAAATTAGTGTGCAGATTTGATGGATTCACAAGTACCTTCCAAGACAAGCTTTTCAGAGGATATAATATGGAAATACACAATCAAATATTCTATACAACGTTGTGCTCTTGTCTTCTTAGCCTAAGTGGTGAGTCCAAATAATGTTTTTAATATCTTGTTAGTGCATATAGATTTTTTTTAAATTTTGACACATTCCACGTTGAAAAAACTTAAGATGAAAGCAACTAGTGTGTTATTTCTTGAAAGAGAATGAATGTCTAAACTTTCTCTTGCAACCAGCTCTTTTCTGAGAGATCATTTAGGTGAAGGAATATTCTAAGTTTGTTGTGTTAATGGAGTTAATTGGGACATTGTTGAACTAGCAAATAAATGTTGCAGTATCACATTGCATGGGATGGGGTGAGGGGTGAGGGGCCTAAGGCCATGGTGACAAGCAGGACCTGTTATGAGGCCTCCCTTGGCTAGGGATGTGAATGAGCTCAGCTGAACCAAGTGCCTACCTACTTGAACTTAGTTCATTCAGTTAACTCGAGCTCAACTGTGATTATTTATAGAAGTTGTTTGAAATTCACTTATTTCATAATTTTCAGGGTAGAAACTTGAGAAGTAGCTCAGTTCTTGTAACAAGCTTCAGTTTGAGCATGACTTGAATTTGAACCTTGAGTGTTCAAAGTTCAAACTAGGTCATGTTCAAGCTTGGCTCCATTATTCCAATTGGGTAATATAATTTTTCTTTCAACTTAGATCCACTTGAAGAATACTTGAATATAAACTTCGTTTTTATGTGGATGGAGGAAAATAAGCATTCAGTAGAGACAACATAGAAGTTATATGCATAAATGACCTGTGCTGAACAAACATGTACCTGAGAAGCAGAACTCAGCAGCTGAGGTCTTTTTTTCTTTATGCTTTCAACAAATCTCAGCAGCGTTATGATTGTGTTGTGCTGTTTGGTTCTGGGGCTGCTGTTTGTGTACTGAGGAGGTAGTAGTGTGTAGCTGAATGCTGTCTTTGTTTCTTGCTCCCATGGCAGACTTTGGTCTGTCATCTTTTGCTTGGGGGACTTTGTGAGAGCTTCCCCCTGCTCATGTATACTTTTTAGTTTTTTTATTTTATAATACCACTGGTACCATCCACTTAAAAAATAAAATAAAATCTCAGCAGCATGAAAGTATCTGCCAAACAGGAAACAAAAACCTGTAGTGATGCATTATCTGCTAGACTTGATTTTATAGAAAGAAAAAAAAACTGATAAAAAAATGAAGCTCTGAAAACAAGCATTTACTCTTTTTCTTATCTTCTCCGTATCACTCCACAGCAAAACAATGGTGAAGTAAAGTGTTTGATAATATCAATAAAAGTATTAAAAAGAGGAAAAACAATGTATGAAATGAGAGAAAGGAAAGTTTCTGTATGCTCCACCCCATGGGCAGAAAGAAAGGAGCCTCATGTTTTATTGGTAAGACTACGCTCAAGATTTCTTACTTTAAAGAGTGGGCTCCTTGTAAAGGCAACTTCACAGGAAGTAAAAATAAATGGGACTGGGATGGGGTGGAATGGATAAAATATGTGCTGGAGGGGCATGTACTTTGCATTTCATCCCACTGGCAAGAACAAGAGGCTCAACCCTTCTTAGCAGAGGTATTGAGGGAGGACCCTTTTTCTTGTATCCATTCTTGTGCAGCAAAACCGAAGAAAAGAAAGAGATCTCATAATCCTTTGCTTCTGGTGTGTGGTTGGTGTGGATGGTCATGCCTAATCTAGGTTTGGCTCTTGTTGACATTTGTTTGCTAGTTGCTAGTGGGGAGCATCCAACATGAATGATCGTGGCCAATGACGCGTCAATAGCATCCAGCCTGGTATCAGGGATTCCTGGGAGAGCCCTTTTCTGGGAGAGCCTTCGGCATCAGGGATTTAGGTGCCTTTTGTCATGCTTCCTTAATGGTTTTATGAGGCATCGGATCTTATCCAGTCTACTGACTAATTTCTCATTTACTAACACAATCCAGTGTACTTCAATTACACAAAGCTATTAGTTACTTCACATAGAGTAGAATAATAAATTTTTTCAGGCATGATTCGAACACAACTTTTCCCTGCTTCCTTTACGAAGTTCTCTTCCTATTTTCCTTGAAACAGATCTATCTACATAGATCGCATGCAGTGTCTTTCTTTTTTTATGTTCATTTTCTTCCTGCCTGTACTGATTGTTCTTATTTATTTGAGTTTAGGACTTATAATACAGGGACATCTTATTCCGGCAATAGATTTTGTTTTTCGCCATCAAGATTGCTTCTTTGATGTGGCATTACTTTCTACCGTAAGTAGTCTTATCCAATCTTTAAACTATAATTACCGTCGAAGATTCTTATTCTAAGCTAGCCCAACTATGTCCTTCCTTTTGCATGAAATATTTTCTGTTTGTTTTTTGCTCAGGTTGCTACAATCAGTCAGTTTTTCATTTCCTACACAATCCGCACATTTGGGGCTCTTACATTTGCAACTATTATGACTACACGGCAGGTAACTGTTTCCAGATTTACTTGTCTGTCACCAATGAATTTCTGTATGCTGATGCTGTAGCTGTTGAACATTGACATTTGTAGTTAGTGAGCATCTTCCTTTCGTGCATGTGGTTCGGCCATCCCCTAAGTCCGATACAGTGGGTGGGCGCTGTAAGCACTTCTATTTCCACTGACTTCCCCTTCTTGTATTGTCCTGGCACTATAGAATTGTCAAATAATGGATTTTACACTTAAAACAGGCCTTGGTCTTTGGTGCCCTTTACACGAGAAACTTTCTGAAGAGTAAACCCTCAACACCTGCAGCACCAAGAGAAGAGAACACTCATGTCAACTCAGAAAATGACAAGCCTTGATTGTTGAAATTCCGTGGATAGAACACCACTGGTGAATGTCTCTCGTGATCCCGACTGTGACCGGAACAGGTTACAGCATGGAGCTAACATTACATGTAGGTCAGTACAAAAATGTAAAAAGAGGAACGAATCAAGTAGCAGCCATGGTCAACTTCTAAAGGAACACAATCAGATAAATGATTTTGAGATTTTATCGGCAATGCAGCCATACCACAAAGAGGTTTTCTTTTCATTTTTGGGGAGAGTGCGGAGAGGGTACAGATAAGCTTTTTGGTAAGCAGGTAAAAAGTGGTGGTTATTTTTTATTTTCCCCTCGCCTTTTGTCTTCTCAGGAGGGCTTGTATTCTTTGTCATCAGCACATTTAAATGGTAGGTTTGTAGCATTCGGCCTTTTCTTTGTCCTAAAGTACTGGTGAACTGAGCCCCCCCTTATTCTTTGGCATGGTCACTTTCAGCCGGAAGTATTTCTGAGCTTTCACAATTTTCAGCTCGGTTATTCTGAGGAAGGCATATGAGGAACTTCTAACTGTGTGTATCAATTCTAACTTCTGATAAGAAATAACAATTGTGACAGGTTTTAAAACACTGTTTTCACCCCCAGAAGTTTGTGATGGTTTGCACATTTGGAACCTATTTCTTACACTAAAGCTCATGTCTGAAGACCTATTCCATAGGGGTCATCACTTTGATTTGATACATTTTAAGTCATTCAGTTTGGACATGGATTATGTGTGTTACTGATGTGTCGGCTGCATCGTTAACGTTTGAGAATGTGGGTGTTGGCTTCTAGCCAAGATTGGAAATGTTTTTCTCTCGGTGAAACTGTGGAGTTGTGATGCATGACACTAGATCATTTATGCATCTTTTCATGTTCTTCAATCTATACTATTCGCATGCGACAAAAAAGGGAAAAAGTTGTAAAGATATTAAAAAATTGAACTATTCTTTTTTAAAAGAAGAATTGGAAACCTGTGAGTCAGGTTTCAATTCCTTTTTCTTTTGTGGTTTCTGATTTAAAATTACAAGTAGAAGCAAAAGTGGCCCAACTGATTTAATATTTTGAAGTAGAAAATGTCAAAGGCAGAAACAGAAGCTATCCTTTTGTTTCTTTTTTTCTCTTTGTTTCCTGACATGCAAACATCAGCTATCCATATCCAACTCATCCACAGCCTCTTAATGAAAGCTACTGCTGCACAAGCATTTGCCCACTTTTTAACAAAGGGCTGCAAAAATGGGGAGGAGACCGGGCCACTTTGGTAAGTCTTTTATCCCCGAGGTTGGTTAGGATCCACCCAAGTTTGGTAGGGCAAATAGGCTAACCAGGGATAACCTTGGTTATCCTTAGATAAAGGTGGTAATTTTAACCCACATGTAGGCCATTTTGTTAATACCGGATAAGTTTACTAGGTATTCGTTAACTCAAAAGTTAATATATAACCTCCCGGACCCCCAACGTCCGCCTCCTTCACATCCCCTTCTCTAACTTCTTCCTTAGTTGGACCCTCGACATTTGTCGCTGCTTCAGTGTTCCCCGCCCCTTCTCCCACGGCATGAGCGTCTTCGCCATGGCACTGCGCGAGGGGCTCGTCGTGAACCAGACCCACATCACTACAGCTGCCATTGGGAAGGACATGCACCTTCTGTTGAAATCCGAGAAGTATATAGCAGGAGCAGATAGATTTAATCTGATCAATACGGTTAAAATAGATGACAGAGAGTAAGATTGAATATATGTAAATTTGAGGGCCGAAGTGTGATGTCATTTTTTTGAAGTCGCCTTTACCATGGTGTAATAGGATGATGACGAACTCTTTTCAAGATACGATGACTCAACACCACTACGGCGTGAAGGTGTACTCTAAATCGCGTCGACGGATGAATATTTTTTAGACCAGTCGCTAGCTCTCAATCGTTACTGCAGAGAAGGCACGGGAAGAACTCTACCGCAAGAGGGAAAAAATGTAGAAGAAGAAAAAAATCAGAGAAAGAGATCCCTTTCTCTCTATTTCATACCCATTACGGCAACACCCCCGTTAAGGGTGGACAATCCAAAGATTTCCAAAACGGGTAAGAAAAATTGTGCGTGCGTGAAATAAGACCCAAAACCCACAAACTCAAATGGGTCCTCCTCCATAACTCTCCTTAGAGATCACATCTCTAAAGAAAAGAAACAACTATATAAAGATAATAAACTTTTTCTGAACTTTCAATATGGGATAAACCTCACATAAAAAAGCCAAGATTTTTTTTATAAAATTCACCCAATCAAATGAAACAAAAAATAACATTTTAAATTTAACAATAAATATTTCAACACCTTCATCGTGCTGGGAATGCCCGAGGGTCTCTGCCTCACGGTTGCTGACGTTCTTGACGCAATATGAGCCTTCGACCTTGCCATCAGAGAGGTCATTATAAGAGTTTTGATCTTTGTTGGCTTAGATTTTGAAGTAAATTTAAAAAAATTTAATAAAATCACATGACCTCATTGGACCATTTTTGAATCTGCCAATACCGGAAGGGACGTGTCGCAAAGGGCTCCTCGCGCCGAGTGGGAGCACCCACAGCCAGTGGCGGATTTTTGAGCCACTGCAAGTGGAACTCTGTTTTAGTTCTGGGCCTTTTTGCTAAGGTGCCTGCCCATCCTGAATTGGTGTGAGATGTCCTCATTCTCAAATAAAAAAAAAAGGTGGAGAGCTATTTTTATTTATAAAGAGTTTTGAATTGAGTAAAATTCTTTCCTATCATCAACACTTGATAAAGTGAGTTACATGTTTCTATTTTTTAATTTTGAGAGGAAAAAAAAAAAGAACCAAACATCTTTAGATAATTTTACCTACATTCCCCACCAATTGAGTTGTCGGGACAAAAAGTGGTCGGTGCCACAATTCCATGGCCGGTTTAATTGGTTGATGCAGGATCATGCAACACCCTCCTTGTGGAAAAGAATTTGGTATTCTTCCTTCCCCAACTTAAAAAGTGTCGGATTCTGGTTCCTTTTGCTGTCTGATCAAATCAGGCTAACCAGGTTATGTGTGATATGAAAGAGCAAGCGCACAAGTTGGGAACGGTGCATCCAGAACCATGGAGTAATCGGCAATTGTGCTCAAGGGCAAAACAACATGTGGCTATGTTTTGATCTAAGGTGCTGTTTGGCATGGCTTCGGCGGAAGCCAGAATCAGCAGGAGTTGATTTAGCGGGCGGGGTATACGGGCGACGAGATTTTCACCTCGTCGGTCATGATGCACTTGCGAAAGTGGGTCCCTGTTCAAAAAAAAGAAAAAAACTTTAGTCGCTCACTCGCCCACACCGCCATATCGACGTCAACGGCAATTTTGCGAGCAATTTCATGGAACCGACACGAGGGCTGTTTCGGCGAAAATAGCTACTGCAATTTTCTTCTATTTGTCTCTCTCTTTTCTCCGAATCAACACACACACGGAAGTCGAGGACACCCTAAAATATTTGACAACAAATTGTGAGGTTGTCTTAGATTTTGTACTTCAAAATCTCTCCAACTCTATTTTCAATCGACACCTTAAACTTTATGGTTTAAAAAAAGAGAGATTTTGATCTGTAGATTTGAAGAATAATCTGCATCCCCCTTAATACAAGCAGTCTATAGAGACCCTAAAATTGGAATACTTGTTAGGGACGAAAAATTAGTTGACTGTTGTCGAGAAAAGATAGATCCGACTCGGACATATTCTGAGGGGTTCACCAATGTCATGATGACACGAGTCCTTTAAATTTGTGGTCAGATAATATAATTGTTCGATTATCCAGTAATAAATAATATCTATTGAGATTTAAGAAGATGTTATAGTGTTATGTCGGAGATGAATTTAACTAGAATTGGAAGCTCTACTTTTAATATACGTAATGCTGGGGTAGGAATTTGAACATTAAGGAGTACATGTAATTGTAACGATTGAGTTAAAGAGGTTTGTAAAGAATTAGTTTTCTTAAAATAAGATCTTAAAACATAGAATAATTATATGGGAAAATTAATTGGGGGTCCTTGTCAGAGCCTGGTACTTATTTCCTCGTCCCTGTCAGAATACCGGTTGATGTAAAGTCCCTGCTTTTCTCCAGGTTTAATTTCCAGTCCCTGCTTTTCAGATGTCACCATTTACGGCCCTCCACACACGATTTCCGTCTCCTTGGCCTCCGTCTCTTTTTCCCATTCCCGTCTTACCCTTCCCTCCTTTTTTCCATCGCCTGTTCCCCATGCGAAGTTACTCTTACATACCCTGCCAAGAACTTATACAGCAACCATTGACAGCACTTACAAACCGCCTTTCGAAGGTCCGTGAACCGTTCTTCACACTATAAAAGGAACCCAGGGCCATACCTATCCTTCATCACAAGCTTCCCTCGCTCTTCTTCTTCCTATCTTTCTTGCTCGTCTTCTTCATCTTTATTTGCAGATGTCTTCATCTAACCGTGCTCCCCAGAGGGATGGCAAGGCACCTGCCTCACCGGTGCCACCGTCACCCCCGGCTCCCCCGTTGCGACAGTCCACCTTCAGCGCCGACTACTGGGATGGTTTTTACGTGGGCTGGAAGATGGCTTTACAGAAAGCCTCCCGGCAGTACGGCGACAGGGGCCTCAATAACATCCTCCCAGACATCGGCCCTAGGGTAGAACACATCCCTTCCTCTCCTTCCTCCCCGACCGTTCCGGCACCTCCCCTTCCTCCCCTGACCGTTCCGGCACCTCCCCTTCCTCCCCTGACCGTTCCGGCACCTCCCCTTCCTCCCATCCCTCCCCTGACCGTTCTGCCTCCTCCCCTCCGTACTCTACCGAGTGGTCGGTAGAGTAGAGGTAGAGAGTTATTGTAACATGGCTTCTTTATGATAAGCATTTTCGTTTGATGCAGTCTTCTCTGTGCTTATGTATGTGCTCTGTATCATGCAAATTCAACATGTTACCAATAACACACTGTAACATCCCCTCATATATACTATAATCAACATGACCAACGACTGTAAGAGATTATAACATATAATGTAAAACTGTATGTTAGAATGTAGTGCTTGAACTGTAAGAGAGTAGTACTCAAACTGTAACAGGGCTGTTCTTTAGGTGTAACACTGTAGTGCTCGAACTGTAACAGCTTAGTACTTAAACTGTAACATTTTATTACGTATAATATAACAGAAATCGTAAGTGCTGGAACTGTAAGAGTGTAGTGCGCGAACTGTAAGAGTGTACTGCTGAAAATGTAAGAGTCTAGTGCTTAAACTGCAACATCTTATTACATATACTGTAACAGAAATTGTGAGGAGACAGTGCTCTTCTTCCTCTTATCTTTCTTGCTCGTCTTCTTCCTCTTTATTCTGAGATGTCTTCATCTAACATACGGTACACAGGTTAAACTGTAAGAGTATTAGAGTTAAACTGTAACACTTCGTTACGTACACTGTACAACAAAACGTAATTGTAAGTGCGCGAACTGTGCAAGTGTATTACTGAAACTGTAATAGCGTAGTAGTGGAGTTGTAACATCGTAGTGCGTAGACTGTAATAATGTATTACATACACTGTAATATTGGAATATAAGGACGACGTTCTGTTGTAACTAATATACAACATTTAAAATCCGTCAGGATTGTGGGGTGGTTGCTACAAGTTCTTCGGTTGTGACCTGTTTGTTTGCACCGTGAACAAATATATGCATGATCTACTTCTCCTCTTGAATGTATTCTCCTCTTTCTCGGTCTTCCTGGCAACCTTTTTGTTGTCGGTGGCTTGATTAGAACTTCTGATGGTTGAGGCGGATCCGGCATGTCAAATGTTGGGATAGGTTGAATGTTTCTTTCATATGCAGCCCTATACACTTCTGTGCTGTAAAATGCCGAAACATATTGAGTAACGGCCTCCTTGTTACTGCCAATTGCTGCGCATGCATGCTTGCAAGGAATCTTGACAAGTTGCCAGTGTCCACAGGAACATGTTTGTAGATGGAGGTCTACGGCGTACGTCTTCATACTTTCAACAACCTCAATTTGATTCCATCTGAATGACGGATTGCTAAGCTTCTCCTTTCTTGAAGGTTTTTTTCGATGATTTTTTGTACTTTAGGACAGTATGGTGTATCCCACAATGCAGCATCAATTTTCCTCTTTGCAGCCATTTCCATCATTTGCACTCTAATTTTGTCAACCATCTGTAGTATTGGTAGACTTCGCGCGTCATGTATCCAATTGTTGAATGACTCTGCCAAATTAGAGTATAATTCACCAAACCTGTATGGCCATGTGAAGGAAATTAGGATAACATCAAATATCTGTAACAAGTGTCCACTACATACTGTAACCTTATTTAACACGTTCTGTAATAGATTATCCCTACAACTGTAAGCACATAAATGGCAGAATGTAATAGAACATATCGCTTATGTATTTAAAGAGCCGAACCTTTGTCCCTGGAAAAGAGCATGGGACCAGTGTTCGACATCATTTCGGAGCACCCATTCTTTGGCCTCAGTAGAATTAAGCTCCATTGCAGTCATTGCGTCTTGGTACTCTTGTTCAGTAACAGCATAGGCAATGCGCTGGAGAATTTTTCTAAGTAATTTTTTGAAAGGGGCGGCATACTTCCCCGCACATTGGTCGTTGAAGTTCTGCATGATGTGCTGGAAACAGTAGCCGTGATGATCATTCGGAAATACGTCAGGGATCGCTTCCTTCAGACCTCTCCCTCTGTCTGATAGGAACGCGATCCTTCTATCTGATAGCAATGCCTTTTTCAAATTTTGTAGAAACCAGACCCAGTTGTCATATGTTTCCGAATCTGCGATGGAGTAGGCTACACTGAATAGCTCATTGTTACCGTTTAAGGCACTTGCAGCAAGTATAACCCCTTGCACTCTATGCTGTTTGATATGAGTTCCGTCCAAAAAGAGCATAGGTCGACAACCAACTTCGAACCCATATGCAGACGCCGCGAAGCATATGAAAAACCGTTTGAAACGTTGAGTCTCCGGGTCCACTTCTAGAGACAAGATCGATCCCGGGTTTGACTGTAATGCACGTTCGCTGTACCAGTTCAACATATGATAGCTTGTTCTGAAATCGCCGTATAGTGAACCGACAGCAACCTCTTTGCCCCACCATGCCTATTCAAATGATTATACATGTTCTGTAAGAGTGTTACAGTTCTTGTCCTCATACCTTACAGTATCCTTCTTAAGTTGTTACAGTATACGCTCAAATCATTACAGTTGTTACAATACAAACCCTTACAGTATATGATTACAGTTGTTACAATACAAGGGTCAGAGACTTACAGTATATGATTACAGTTGTTACAGTGGCATGCAGATATTGTTACAGTATACGTCGAAATGATTATAGTTATGACAATGATAGTCTTACAGTATATGAGGACAATTGTTACAATGCTAGGGTCAGAGAATTACAGTTAAGGATCTATTGATTACAGTAGACGTCATGATGTGTTACAATTCAATTCATGGCATACCTGATGATAAGGGATGCAGATACCGTATTCCCGACGGATGTCACTCATCATTTCACTTGCTCTGTAGGTGGGTTTATCAACTAGTTTCCCCTTCACAGCATTTGCTACCCACTTCTTAGATGTCCGTGGATGTCCGTCGCTCATAATGTCACATCCACAGGTGTGTATGTTGTTGAGACTTTTGATTGCAAATTGTGGACCTCCACGAACGACAGACGCATGCAGGCGCCATGGGCAAACAGAGACATTGCAACGTACAGTTAATCGTACAGAGTCATTCTTCAAATATTTCCAATTAAATCCTCGTGCGATCGCGTAATTTGTCAGTTCCATCTGCAATAGCTCTTTGCTTATGAAGACTTGTCCTACTGAGTGTATTCTACCTACGGAATATTGCGTCAACACTGGTACTACACCTTCCGCTCCTTCTCCTCGCACATACAACTCGAAACTGCTTCCTGGTAATTGGAGGGGTTCTGGGGTTACCAAAGAACCGCCATGCGTGTTTGAAGTACTTCTGCAAATAATGTACATACATACATTCTTAAGACGAAGGCTTGTTAAGAATGCATGGGATAACATGAAGGGTGGTGAAGAATACATGGACCACGTACCTGTCAAGTGGTTGCGTTCCATCTGAATGACGACTAGCATGCGTACTAAGGCAACGAGTTTCCACCTGATGAATTTGTAGATTTATCAATGATTTTCCCTGACACTTGTGAAGATCAAACATAGCTAGGACATCCCCATCGTCAAGCAACACCTGTTCAACGTCGGTATCCATGGGAAGACGATACTTCAGCATGTTCTCCTGCATGTCTACACCCAACCTTTGGGAAACCCTGCTATGAATGGACGCCAAATCCGTGTCCCTCCCTATGAAAAGAACGAAACTTTGATCTCCAAATGAACATCTTGCAGGGAGCTGCTCCATTGGGTGGCAGAGGAAGACGAACGGTTCGTGGAAGACGTTTCGTGTATGAGTGGCTTGGACTGGGGGTCAAATTGGCGGGAGTGCGTATATGGCTACCTAACATGGCGGGAAAGCTCTATACGAAGGGCTGTGATTTCCTTGACGTCCCGTCGTCTGTCGTACCGAGTATTTTCAGCCGCCCGATGGTCATCATTGCAGTGCACCGCCATCTTGTTGAGTCCAGTGTCCACCCGTCGGGTACACCGACTTCATATATCATGACTTTTCTCCTTCCCTTCTCCTACACCGCCATTCCTCCACCAGACCTCTTCTCTGTTACAGTTTCCCATCCTTCAGTTACATCTCCAGACGAAGCAATCCGTCTCTCCCCTCTAACGATGGCAAGCCGTCGATCTCCTACGAGCGCTGACATTCAGAGCATTGCGGCGGATGCGGTGCAAGAAGCGTTCGTGGAAGAACCCACACTCCAAGTCGTACGAAAAAGTAGTTTCTTCTTACCCTAATACGGATGTTTGTCGAATGAATGTTTTCATTTTTAAGATGCGATCTTTTCTTTGCAGAAAAGAATGAATATAATACGCGATGCTCGCTTCTGTTCTACCGTTCCGTTATGGCCGATTTGCAATTTAGGAGCGCGCATCTGAAGTTGATGAGGAATTCACCATTTCGCGCGTATATCAAATGCGAAATGGTGACCTACCCAATTTCACTCATTGTCGATCTTATGACACGTTTCGATGGAGAGCGTTTTAAGATTGGCTCATGCAGCATGACTTTTCGCCCTTCAGACATAGCCAAAGTTATGGGTATACCAAACGTTGGTTCCCCTATCGACCTGAACACGGATGGGACAAAAGCCAGTTTGCGCCGGATCCTTGGAACCAAAAGAACGATGGACAGGCACAATGTCCATTTGAAACTTAAGGAGTACGTTCCACAGGAGGGTCAGCTTGCTGTTGAGATTTCCGTGAAGCTTTGGGTTGCGCTTCTTTGTTCCTGTTTCTTCTTCCCCACAAGTGGGATGTCGGGGTCGCTGTCCATTCTGCCATACCTGGACGACCTCCATGACATGAACAACGCCAATTGGGCTGCCGCAATCCACGAGTACCTGATGTCGGGGGTGATGGCATTCAAAACAGCAGCTGGTTCCTGCAAAAACATCTTCCTAACCGGTTGTGTTCCCGCTCTCGGTGTGAGTATACTGTTACGGTACACTCTGTTACAGTTCCTGAATGTGTCTATTCCAGAAGACTCATAGAGTACATTTACAGAAGACATATGTATATGTTACATACGTTTTCATATGTCCTCTGTTACAGTTCAAGACGGTCTATATTACAGATGACATATGAACCTATTACAGTATCTGTTACATACATTTACAGAAGACATATGTATCTGTTACATACGTTTACGATACACTTCTCATACGCATTATCTATTTCATAATGATGTAGGCATGGTTTTTGATGCACCAATACAAATGGAAACCAGATCATCCGGAAAGGAATCCCCCATTTTTCCGTTGGGATTGCCGGAATAAGGGACCGGAGTTATCCGCCCTACTACGGGGGTTGCGACGATCTGATGTAAGTGTCACTTACCCCTGGAACTGTGTTATCTTGGTATATGACTTATACCTGTACCTGTACCTGTGTTAATTCAGGTGTATTTGGAGTATAATGAAAATGAGGAGCCACCTAGAGCTTCGCGACGA
This sequence comes from Colocasia esculenta, assembly GCA_014218235.1. Classification (NCBI taxonomy): domain Eukaryota; kingdom Viridiplantae; phylum Streptophyta; class Magnoliopsida; order Alismatales; family Araceae; genus Colocasia; species Colocasia esculenta. The sequence continues at coordinate 209,775,714 of CM024753.1, forward strand.
TTGACGGCATCCACGTCAACCACTTCCCGAACCCCTCCATCAGATAACTCTCTGCATGGCATTCTTAGCCAGTTACAGCGGCAGAATGACCAGTTACTTCGGCAGAATGACCAGTTAAAGCGGCAGAATGACCAATTACACCGGCAGAACAATATCCTCCAGTCAATGGATGGAAGGCTACATAGACTGGAGGAACAATTTCAGCGGCAGCCTCGGTGGCAACATCCCCCCCCAGAGACAGAATGTGCAATTTTAGCCCTACCGCCATTGGAGCTCCCAACAGCTTCAGTACGATCACATGCCGTGGCAAAGAAGAGTTACCAACGTCCAGGTAAACGTTTTGTGTCCTTACATTGTTTCATTTGCTTAGTTACAGAAGATGCTTTCCTCATTTACAGTTAGAGTCCTACTCTCTTACAGTCATTCCAATACTTAGTAATACGATTGTACTCTACCTTTACAGTTTCATTCCTTGTCTGTTACAGTCTTTCATATACGAAGTTACAGAAGTGTTCTCTATGTTTACAGCTCTCTTTCATAGACATTAACAGACTTTCGTGTTCTCAGTTACAGGAAGGAGATCCGTGCAGACAAGGTCGCGGCGGTCATTTAGGAGTTGCACATTCCCGAGTTGAAGGAGGGGAAAAAGAGGGGGCGAAAGGAGGAGGAGGAGGACCAGAGGAAGAGGAAGAAGGAGGAGAAGGCGGAGGCGGAGGAGGAGGAGGCGGAGAGGAAGAGGGAGGAGGAGGAGGAGAGAGGAAGAAGGAGGCGGACAGGAAGAAGGAGGAGGAGGAGGAGGCGGAGAGGAGGCGGGAGGAGGAGGAGCAGAGGAGAAGGAGGCGGAGAGGAGGCGGGAGGAGGAGGAGCAGAGGAAGAAGGAGGCGGAGAGAGGAGGAGGAGAGGAGGAGGAGGAGCAGAGGAGAAGGAGGCGGAGAGGAGGCGGGGGAGGAGGAGCAGAGGAAGAAGGAGGCGGAGGAGGAGGAGGCGGAGGAGGAGGAGCAGAGGAAGAAGGAGGCGGAGGGAAGAGGCGGAGGAGGAGCAGAGGAAGAAGAGGCGGAGAGGAGCAGAAGGAGGAGGAGCAGAGGAAGAGGAGGCGGAGAGGAGGCGGGAGGAGGAGGAGCAGAGGAAGAGGAGGCGGAGAGGAGGCGGGAGGAGGAGGAGCAGAGGAAGAAGGAGGCGGGAGGAGGCGGGAGGAGGAGGAGCAGAGGAAGAAGGAGGCGGAGAGGAGGCGGGAGGAGGAGGGCAGAGGAAGAAGAGGCGGAGAGGAAGAGGCAGGAGGAGGAGCAGAGGAAGAAGAGGCGGAGAGGAGCAGAAGGAGGAGCAGAGGAAGAAGGAGGCGGAGAGGAGGCGGGAGGAGGAGGAGCAGAGAAGAAGGAGGCGGACAGGAGGCGGGAGGAGGAGCAGAGGAAGAAGGAGGCGGAGAGGAGAGGCAGGAGGAGGAGCAGAGGAAGAAGGAGGCGGAGAGGAAGCAGAGGAGGAGGAGCAGAGAGAAGGAGGCGGAGAGAGGCGGAGGAGGAGGAGCAAGGAAGAAGGAGGCGGAGAGGAGGCGGGAGGAGGAGAGCAGAGGAGAGGAGGCGGAGAGGAGGCGGGAGGAGGAGGAGCAGAGGAAGAAGGAGGCGGAGAGGAGGCGGGGGAGGAGGAGCAGAGGAAGAAGGAGGCGGAGAGGAGGCAGAGGAGGAGCAGAGGAGAAGGAGGCGGAGAGGAAGCAGAGGAGGAGGAGCAGAGGAAGAAGGAGGCGGACAGGAGGCGGGAGGAGGAGGAGCAGAGGAAGAGGAGGCGGAGAGGAAGAGGGAGGAGGAGGAGCAGACGAAGAAGGAGGCGGACAGGAAGCAGAAGGAGGGGGAAGAAGAAGGAAATAAAAGGAAGCGGCGTCAGATATCCCCATCATCATTGTCCCGACGTGTTACAGCTGGGACGAGGATAAGACGACAACCAGATATCTTTACGGTATGGTTTCCCCTTACAGAATTTACATAAGCTGAGCATTCGGTTACAGAACCCTTCATGAGACATAACAGTTTGTTCCGAGTCCGTTACAATTACATTATAATATTTTTACAGAACATTCCTTTTTTACTTACTCTATCGCAGCCAGACGATTTTCGGCACCACAAAGCCACGAAAGTGAATGTGTCCACTTGCGAACCGATCCTTGTTGAGTCTCAAGAGAGTGCAGACACACTTCCAACGGGCAAGAAAGAGGAGAGACGTGATTACGTCGCCCGGGACGCATTAGGAGTGGCCGAAAAGTCATTGATTGAACGATTTTTCAATGAGTGCTTCATTAATGAGTACGTGTTACATTATATGTCTACCATGTTTACAGTTTCGACCAAAGATGTTTACATTATATATCTACCATGTTTACAGTATATGTCTACCATGTTTACAATATATGTCTACCATGTTTACACTATATGTCCACCATGTTTACAGTTTCGCCAATTACTGATGACAGTCTTAATTCTTACCTGTAGAAATTTCATGTTCAACGGCCCTGTGGAGGGATACGACAATTTCCTCTCGTTTCATGACATCCGGGAGCTATTGTTCGCGAGGGAGAGCGAATCGGTCGTAATTGACTGCTACGTCAACGCTTACTTGTTTCGCCCCCGTGAAGAGAACCCGGACATTTTTTGGAATTTTGGATATCTGCATGCCGCTTTAAAGGGTTATGTCCAATCTTGCAGAGACGATAAGAGCAAGGAAGAACATTTCGAAAACGCTTTCAAGAGATTGGACCGCGCCCCAAATGAATTCGACGTCATCTTCTCCCCCATGCACGTTGGAACGAACCATTGGGCTCTTCTGGTCATCCGCATGAAGGAAAAAGAGTTCCACGTGTACGACTCATTACGAAACAAACATCGTGCTGACATTCCACAATATGTAAGTGACCAGTGTTCCATACGATGCTTACATTCATTACAGAGCGCGAGCACTTGTGTTACAGACGTAACAGTAACATGAAATCTACGTTAAGTTGCTCGAACTCTTTTGTTCATTCTCTTATGCAGGTGGAGGAACTGATAAGATACCTGAAGGGCAAGCAGATAGATGCAGCTACATGGCCGCTACGCTACCCCGACCCATGCCCACAACAAGGATCGGGAGACGACTGCGGAATTTTTACTTGCAAATACATGGAATGTCTAGCACGTACGGACATTCAAGATTTGCCCTTCAGTCAGAATGACATGCCTATTGTGCGAGCAAAAATCGCCCTCCACTTCATCAAAGCGTACTTCAATGGAGAAGGGCGTTCATAGCGTCTACAACTGAAGGAGAACTGCCGCACGTACTAACTCCTAACCATTGTAATGATACTTGTTGTATGGTCTTTACCTATTCTTGTTACAGTATAAATGATACTACGTTACAGTTGAAGAAGTACTGTCTTACAGCTTGAGCGCCCAGCTACGCCTACCTCATTACAGTGTGTGTAGAATCCTGTTACAGTCTTTACCTATTCCTGTTACAGTATAAATGATACTACGTTACAGTTGAAGAAGTACTGTCTTACAGCTTGAGCGCCCAGCTACGCCTACCTCATTACAGTGTGTGTAGAATCCTGTTACAGTCTTTACCTATTCCTGTTACAGTATAAATGATACTACGTTACAGTTGAAGAAGTACTGTCTTACAGCTTGAGCGCCCAGCTACGCCTACCTCATTACAGTGTGTGTAGAATCCTGTTACAGTCTTTACCTATTCCTGTTACAGTATAAATGATACTACGTTACAGTTGAAGAAGTACTGTCTTACAGCTTGAGCGCCCAGCTACGCCTACCTCATTACAGTGTGTGTAGAATCCTGTTACAGTCTTTACCTATTCCTGTTACAGTATAAATGATACTACGTTACAGTTGAAGAAGTACTGTCTTACAGCTTGAGCGCCCAGCTACGCCTACCTCATTACAGTGTGTGTAGAATCCTGTTACAGTCTTTACCTATTCCTGTTACAGTATAAATGATACTAGGTTACAGTTGAAGTACTGTCTTACAGCTTGAGCGCCCAGCTACGCCTACCTCATTACAGTGTGTGTAGAATCCTCTTACAGTCTTTACCTATTCTTTTATAGTATACATAATAGGAGGTTACATTTCCAGAACACATTATTACAGTATCAGTTGAAATCTTTTACAGTACTTAGCTATTGTCATTATAGTATGCATGCTATGAGGTTACAGTTGGAATGCTGTTACAGTCGTAACCTTTATGTTTTATAGTTTGCATGATAGGAGGTTACAGTTCGAGAACTAAAGCTACAACTATTTATTACATTACCTGTTTCCCGTGTTACAGTATGTGCCCTTTTTCATTACAGTGTCCATGCTATGGGGTTACAGTTCCAGCAGTACAGCTTGACCGCTTCGGAGGAACCTGTTAGTATTACAGTACACGCATCATAGATAGCACATACAAGCCCACAGAAGACTGCATATAAGGAAAATATTTATATTCCATAAACAAGCACTGTTACAATCTTAACTCCGTAACCCAATAGCATGGACACTGGAATGAAACGGAGGGGAGGGGACAAATAAGGACAGCAGAGATAGGAGGGGAGGGGAGGAATAAGAAGGATTGCAGAGAAGGGAGGGGGGGAGGGGAGGTGAGGTGTAGGAAGGGATGGGAGGGGAGGGGAGGAACTGGTCGGGGAGGGAGACATTCTAAACACCCTAACCCGATTACTCGGTGGACGAGGGAGGGGAGGAATAGGAGCGGGCCGGGGAGGGACGAGGGGAAGGTGAGGAAGATATGTGTTCTACCCTAGGGCCAATGTCAGGGAGGATGTTGGTGAGGCCCTTGTGGTGGTACAGCCGAGAGGCTTTCTGTAAAGCCATCGTCCACCAACGTAAAATCCGTTCCAGTAGTCGGGGCTGTACGTCTCCGGGAAAGGTAGAGCCGGGGGAGCCGGGGGCGACGGTGGCACCGGTGAGGCAGGTGCCTTGCCATCCCTCCGGGGAGCACGGTTAGATGAAGACATCTGCAATAAAGATGAAGAAGACGAGCAAGAAAGATAGGAAGAAGAAGAGCGAGGGAAGCTTGTGATGAAGGATAGGAATGACCCAGGGTTCCTTTTATAGTGTGAAGAACGGTTCACGGCCTTCGAAAGGCGGTTTGTAAGTGCTGTCAATGGTTGCTGTATCAGTTCTTGGCAGGGTATGTAAGAGTAACTTCGCATGGGTCAGAGTTCACGGGCCACCGAAGCGTCAGCGTCGTTTGGGGAACAGGCGATGGAAAAAAGGAGGGAAGGGTAAGACGGGAATGGGAAAAAGAGACGGAGGCCAAGGAGACGGAAATCGTGTGTGGAGGGCCGTAAATGGTGACATCTGAAAAGCAGGGACTGGAAATTAAACCTGGAGAAAAGCAGGGACTTTACATCAACCGGTATTCTGACAGGGACGAGAAAATAAGTACCAGGCTCTGACAAGGACCTCCAATTAATTTTCCCTAATTATATTTATGAACCTATCAACACAGACCGGCTTATGATGTTATGAATGTTTCTTTTTTAGTAGATGACATCAGATCCTTGGATTATGTTAATTTTTATATTTTTTTAATCTACACTTTTCACTATAAAACACAAACCCTCTAGATGCGAAAGCTCATTAGGGGTTTATGGTGGAAAATAGCAATTGAGGTGGAACTAATTAATGTAAGCAGTATTATGAGACTCGACTGCGTCGAGTTCTTTCAAACGTGATGCCGTTCAAAACATACCACACTATTATGTTTCGATCTAATTAATATATATATTAAAAAAACAAAATAAGTAAAATAAAATAAAAACTTCTCTTTAACACGGTACGGTATTATTATTCTTTCACGGCAGAACGACGAATCATGTGGGAAGCACACCGAGTCTCTACCGACCATCTCGTGGTGCTCCACCAGTCGTGGGTGATCTGAAAGATCATAGCCGTGGAAGTGATGGAGCCATGTTGGGCTCGGTTGGATTAAGATCCGCCAATTTGGACGGTTCAGATCGATTTGGATCAAAATCGATCTGGGCCGCACACGTGCACCGTCGGACCAACCGCGCGATGTGACCCCACAACGTGGGAACGGATCCGGTCACCGCCCTTTTTCAGACCGAATTCGGGTACCTACCCCTCCCTCACAGCCTTTTCTTTCCGCAGGCCACCTAGTACCTACCCATATTCCCACCCTGGTTGCCCGGATTCGGCACGTATCAGTCTAATCCCAAGTCGATATCGTATTTAAATTTTAATAGTAAAAAAAGTAAAATAAAATAAGATAAAAAGATTTATTAAGTCGATCGTATTTAAGACTACAAAATCCTAATATCAATATTCCGATTTGATATGTCCAACTATGTATTCCATAACCCCCAAGTTAATTGCCGTCTAATATTTTTGGGATTTGCTTTTATACCTGTTATTCTTCTCCTTCAAATCATAAATTAGAGTTGAATGTACCGTGTCACATAATATTTGAGATTTTATAGTCTTAATCGCAATCAACAAGTTATCTAGTTATTATTATTATTTAATTATATGTTATGATTAAAAATTTAAATCTTATTTAAGTCGAATAATTTAAATAGATGTGATACTAAAATTCAACTACAGTCCGATCCAATGATACGGTCAACCGTGTCACAAACTATTTTTCTTCAAAAAAGTATTTGACAATGTCAAATATTGGAAGTTACACCAATTGTGTGAGTTTAAGGTCAGTGCATGATGATATCACATATTTAAGGGGGCATTTTCTCTTACATTTTTAATAAATTAAGGTCTAAAAAGTGCATCAGAAACAAGGTACGCTGGATTGTAAATATTGGATGTACCATATTTTTCATGGCATGAGTATATTATACTGATAAGATTTGACTACTTTTTTAAAATTTTAATTATAAAAACTAAAGAAGAAGAAAGAAATACAGGAAAATTATATATATATCCTTAAAATCTTCTATATCAATTATATACTCTCAAATTGTAACTATTAAATGCCCTACTATAATCTTCCGAAGTCAATAATCTACTTCGAATATTCTTTCACTGTTTACATTTTTAATAGAGATATATATGTAAAATTAAAAGAAATATTATAAAGCTGAAGATATATTGTGTCTGATACGAGGTGATCCCCGAGCTCCCGTGCTCGGCCCCGAGTCCAATGATACTGGGCGATCCCCGAGCTCCTGTGTTCGGCCCCGAGTCCCCATTTCAATCTTCCGAAGAATCTGAGGGAGCTCAGTTCTCTCACAGGGCAGCTCCTTGGCACAGGCTCACTCGGATATTCAGAATACTCGGCTTCGAGTCTAATGAGCGAATGCCCGTCACGACGACTGACAATCGTCTATTGATTCGGAGGACTTTGTGGGAAAGTTCAGATCATTAGCATATTTCGTAAATCGCGGAGTATAAGCGGCAAACAACTGCAAGTAACCAACCAAGGAAAGAGCCAGTAGAGGCCTCCTAAGAATCCGACGTCATGGAGAGCGCGGAAGGAGGACCGAGATTCTCGGGTCCAAATCTAATTCCACGATGATCATGGACCGGTACCTAAACGATACGTGCAGATCGTGCCTAACCAAGTTGTCCTTGGAGGAATACTATATAAGAGGGGAGCCTCCGCCGTGGGAGAGGTATGTAATCTTCTTCCATCCTGAACTCCCTTTTCGATCAGTCCCCAACTAACTTGATCGTCGGAGCGTTTCCCCACCGAGGTGACTCGTGGTCTTGCAGGAGGACGTCGGCTTCGCGCGAGCAGCAGTCCCCCCGTCCAGGAAGTCTTTTGGCTAAGACCGATCCCGTTACTCTAGCAGTAATAGTATCTATAAAAGATATATATATATATATATATATATATATATATATATATATATATATTATACCGTTACTCTTTTAGAAAGGATATGTATCTTCGTTCCCTATGCTGTTACGATCTCGTATTAGATTGTGCTAGTGACCCAATGATCCCTACCATAGTCGAGTTCCCCAAGTTAGGCAACTTCTTGTAATCTGACATGATTCGAACTAGATTGCTACACTTTTATCCAAATATGCACCTAGTAGGATTGGGGGTGGGGTGGAAGGTGTGGCCATCAAGGGGGAGAGAGAGAGAGACTTGATGCGATAATTTTTTTTTTGGTAACAAAGAAACCCCGCTCCATGTGATTTTGTGGGTTCAGAGATTAGTATTCGTGAACTCAAGTAAACTCCTTCCAAAAATCGAATTCGAGACCTCTTATTTTTAAGCAAGAGTTCTAATTGATCAACTCAATCGAGATCCTCAACTTGGTGCGATATATTGTATCTACTTAAGAAAAATTTGAGTCAATATTTATGCGAGTGGATGATAACAAAATCGCAGAATAAGGATATAAAAGAAAATTCAAATCTACGACAAGTTTTTATACAGTTTCATTTTAAGGTGAGTATATTTGCAATAGAATTTCAAACATTTTTTATGCTTTTTCTCCGGTCGGTGACTCGGTGGGCACCTTTCTGATACGCCCGGCCCTAACCCTCGCTTCCTGGCTTCTTCCGAGGGCGATAAGCGAAGCGCACGCACTGACGCACGTGCGGTAAATATACCGTCGCCCCTCCGGCACGTGCGAGTTCCCACTAATAGCCGCCATCGCTGGAGTGCGGAGTTGGTAGCAGTGCTCGGCGTGGTCTTCCTGTTGCCACTTCTCTCCTTCCTCGTACGCCCCGCCACGGCCGCCCTTCTCCAGTTCTGCCAGATGGTGGATCCCGGCGGTGCCGGCGGGGATGAGGACGGAGCGGAGCTGCTCCTGCCTGAGGCCGGCGACAGGGAGCGGCCTTGGCGGCTGAACTTCGCAAGCTTCCGGCTGGACGCGCCGCCGGGGGAGAAGCCCCCGCGGCGCCTTCAGGACTGCCTCGGTGTTCTTGGTCAGCGCTCCTCACCTGGCTCCGATCTTCTCTAACCACGCGGTCCTTTTCTCCTTTTGTTTCCTTTTGATCCATCCTTTCGCGTCCTGCAAGGTGGTGTCTGTCTGCATATGCGTACGCGTTTGTAGTTGAGATCTTCGTACGTCTCTTTCTTTCGATCTGGTAGTTCTCTTTCCTTTTTGTAGTATTGTGCAATCTTCGAATCACGTTTTTTTGCTATTGTTGTTATTTGGACTAGCGAGCGTATCTGAAGCTGGCGTTCTCTGAGTGGATATTCCCCGGAAAGAGTTCAGTGCGGAAACTATATAAGCATTTGGGATAATAGCAGCTGATTTGTTCCATGCATTGATAACAGAGGTAGCTGGTGGTTCGTATTCTTACCTGTACAGTTAATGTGCAGAAGGAACTTATTAGTAATTTAGTTTCTTTTCAAGGGAAACCAGAAGGCCAGCTGGGAAGAATTATAAAGCTGTTAATTTGGTTCTCTTTCAGATTGAGCCATTCAAGTCGCAAGCTGATGCCCATGGTCCTCTCAGTTTGTTTTATATTAAAGCTTATTTAATTGGTCGATAGGTTGGGCCATCCAACTCAAATCTTAAAACAATGAGTGAAGACTGAAATCACATTATTTGCTTGATTCGCGTTGGTCACCATTTGATGTGGGACTATTCTTTACAATCTAGAGAGGTGTTTGCTTCGACATAAAGCTGCTGTCCATGAGGGGAAAACTGCCTACATCTATATGTATAGAATGAATTGACATAGAGGAAATTCTTGAATGCACACTCCTTTTCTCGAGTTCCACTTGCTGTGGGTTGTTATGCCTTTTTATTTTTTGTGTTCTTTCCATGCTTGCCTGCAGAGCTTCTTTCTATTTTCCTTCTAGAAATGTTTTAGAGAAGTATTTTGTTCTGCTGGCTAATATAGGTTTGGTTTTTTGTTTAATCTGCTTTGGTAACTTAATGCTTGATGTCTAGGAAGTGGAGATGTCGTGGCAGAATATTATCAGCAGCAAGAAGAGATGTTGGAGGGATTTAATGAGATGGACACTCTAGCAGACCGTGGCTTCCTCCCAGTGATGTCAAAGGTTAATCTAAGTGTTGTCTTGACTGATTTGTGGATGAATTCTGAAATCCAACGGTTGAGCTATTCTGCTCATTCCACCATGTATCGACTTAATGTGATTTTCCTATTCTTTTCCAGGAAGAGCAGGAAAAGATCGTTAGAAATGAGAAAATGGCTATTCGTATATCAAATATAGCAAACATGGTTCTCTTTGCAGCAAAAGTTTATGCTTCCATCAGGAGTGGATCTCTGGCAATTATAGCATCCACATTGGATTCTCTCCTTGATCTTTTGTCTGGCTTTATCCTTTGGTTTGCATCATTCTCTATGCAAACTCCTAATCCATACAAATATCCAATTGGGAAAAGGCGCATGCAACCACTGGTTAGTTCAATTCTTTGTCCTATCTGTGGTGCTAAGCTTAGCCATGTTAAGACATTTTTATGCATGACCTTATTTTTCAAGAAAATACGTATCATTTTCTGTTTCTATGTATGCCAAGGAACTGAATAAGATATGCACAGTTATAATATACAAGTGATTTCCTCCTTGTTCTCTAACTGTTTGCCGTTGATCCTGTTTAGCTGAAGCATCTCTAGTTTCCCATATACCCAGCTCCATACCATACATGGTGGCAACTCATGATTTTTCTTCCATGTTTTTTGACTATAAAATTGGGGCCATGTACTTGTATAGCTCTACTTCATAGAAATTCTGGTATGGAATATGGTCCTCCTCCAACATGTTATGTAGTACCTTTACAGGCAAATAACCAGATGTACGGCCCCAAAGCTAATAGTCTGGCGGATCCAACTTGTTGAGATGTTGCTACCAAGGTGAATTGTCTGGTGACAAATAGGAATCCCAAACAAGGTGTACCTCAGAAAATAGTCTGAAAGCAACAATCAAGAAGGACTGAGTATTTAACTCTGAGTGGAATATTTCATATCAATTAGGATTACAATTAAGTGACTCCTTTCATCTAATCATAAGAGTGGTCTTCCGGCAATAAGCTGAAAGAGCTATATGATGTATGCTGGGTTAAAAAAAGAAAGGTTTAAACAAAGAAAAATAAAAAATAATCAAAGATAATATTGTTATGTTGCTTAAACTGAGTCAAGTAACCAAGGTGAAACCATCATCCCCAACCTTTCTACGAGATTAGATGGACCAAACAGTATTCCCATTCTGGTGGATAAAACAATCACTCATCATAGACCAAGGATACAATGATATTTATCAAGACTTTAGGAAATTGATCTTTTAGATATCTATGCCAACACCACCTCTGTCTCCAGAGGTAGACTCCCCATCTCCAACTTTCATTCTAATTACTGCTTCCGTCTTATCTGCTATGCTCAAAATTTCCCTCCAAATTGGGGATATGAAAGCTGAATTATCTGAAGCTGTCTGTAGAGCTTATGCATAATCACTTTCATCCACAAGATTTATCTACTGCCATTTAACTCCCATAACCATTTACCAAGCAGAGCAAGTTTCATTATTGTAAAATTTTCGCCAAAGGCCGCCCAATTTCTTGGGTTTGCAAACCTTTGTTTTAATCCTAAATGCATGCCTTCAATGTTTTTTTCTTTGAATATTTATAAGCCATTAATTCTCCCATTTTTTCTATCTTGATCCTATGTAAGACTGTCATGTTCATGACTTTTGTGCTTCTCTTTGCATATCTGTAATATAATATTTCATTTCTAGTCAGTGGTAGCTCTTTGAGCTGAGCTGTCTTTCGGTTGGAACTCTGGCAATGCATGGATCCATGCAACCGAAATCACTTTCTTGGTACTGCTCTGGCTAACAATATTGGCAACATATACTTTTCTTAAATGTTTAAGTAATTCTTTTATTTAACCCTGAAATGGTGTTCGCTTTCCCATTGAATTTAGTCTGTTTAGTGCCTTGCCGTTCATGTTTGTCCCTCATCGAATAGCACTAGCTGACAAACGTAAAGAAATTCAACAGGTTGGAAAAGTCGAATGACCTTTCCAACTTATATTTATAGAGCGTAGATCCTTTTCCAGTAGTCACATTTGTAGTGGATATGCATTCTGTATGGGATCCATCATAAGTGCAATAAGCTCCTCAAATCCAGAAATGGAAAAGTGCACAAAGTCTTTTTTTCCTTTCCATGTTCAGTTTTCTCTTCTACTGGACTAGGTGTAACTTGTGCTCAGTTTCCTTGCTTCACCTTGCCTTGGGATTTTCCACAAATAATTTTGGGAATGGTCATTGCCTTTTTCTTTCAAGAGGATGGTACTGGTAACTTTGGATTGAGGCTTGAGTCCTAGTTCAGTTGTGGACTGGATCCTTTCCTCAATGTGGCCACGAAGCTATGCTTGTTGTTTACAGAATACTGAGTTTGTGGCTTGAAGTTGTTATTTGCCTGTCTAGTGCAGCATTCCTCTAAATCTTCTTTGAGTAACTCAAAGAAATCCCTCTACTGTTTAAACTCACTGTGAGCTTAGAGATACTGTGGGGTTTACAGACACAATATCAACCATGGTTTTTGATAGTCAACTGGCATGATTTCAATTTTAGTACTTTGTTTTCACTATTGTCATGTGGTGCACTGTTGACATGAATACCATTTCCTCATAAAACTTTTTATTTTGTGTACTGTTGTTTCTTTTTGTCCTTCATGTTAACTCATTAACTCAAAATAATCATGCAGGGAATTCTAGTATTTGCCTCTGTCATGGCAACATTGGGCCTACAGATCATTTTGGAGTCTATGCGTTCACTGGTATCAAATGTACGCAAATGCATATCCCATCCCTTTTTTCTACCTTGTTGAAATTAAGTTCTTTAGCACTGACCTCATACAATCCATGTTACTGCCCTTTATGACTGAATCAGAAGAATCAGCACTTATTTAGACGCAGTAAATTCATTTCTTTTTTGTCTTAGCTGCCTTAATCAGATCCAACTAATATTCAGCACTGTGATCTATGTAGGAGGATGAGTTTAGCTTGACTAAAGAGCAAGAACGGTGGGTGGTTGATATCATGCTCTCCGTTACCCTTGTGAAGCTTGCCCTGGTTATTTACTGCCGTTCGTTCACCAATGAGATAGTCAAAGCTTATGCTCAGGACCATTTTTTTGATGTCATCACTAACATCATCGGCCTTGTAGCTGCGCTTCTTGCTAATTACATCAAACATTGGATTGACCCTGTTGGAGCTATCATCGTAAGTATTTCCTGCCACATTGCATTTCCTTTTATCTGGCCAATGGAAATTGTAACCAAAATGATAAATCTTCTTATGGTCGTTGTTTGCTCTAGACTGTCATCATGTCCATTCATGATGCTAGGGATCTGAGAATGCATTTTCATCCAAACAACAGATTTTTCTCGTGTCAGCAGAAGAACATCATCTTCCATAGGGTTCATGTTAATTAGAACAAAAACCGTGATCTTGTCACGGCGAAAAAGACAACAAATTTCTAGCATATTCGACATTATTGAACACCATTTCACTAGGAGAAACACTTTCTACTTGGCCACCGGGTAGAAAAGCACATGTGGATTACTCGGGTGCCCTCGCCGAGCTCGGCTTTAATATCCGGTCGGCCGGGTATTAAGCATTTCTCTTTCACTAATATCTTTTTTCCTGCTGGATAATGGATATGCATACTCTGATAGACTCCTCCACTCACAGCTAGCGGTATATACCATTAGAACCTGGTCCATGACTGTCCTGGAGAACGTGAACTCGCTTGTCGGCCGCACAGCTGCACCAGATTATCTGCAGAAATTGACATACTTGTGCTGGAATCATCACAAGGCCATCAGACACATCGACACCGTCCGAGCCTACACATTTGGCTCCCACTACTTCGTGGAGGTGGACATCGTCCTGCCGGCGGGGATGCCCCTGCGGGAGGCACACGACATCGGCGAGTCCCTGCAGGAGAAGCTTGAGTTGTTGCCGGAGATCGAGCGAGCCTTCGTTCACCTGGACTACGAGTTCACCCACAAGCCAGAGCACGCACAAACACACAGTTTGTAGTATTTGCCATGTGCTGGACGTTTACCAATTCGTTGTTTACATGCCCAATTTGAATGTTATGAACACACTAATCTAGTGGTTTTTAGATATTATGTCCCCAATCTTGTTAGAATATGATGGTTATAGTAAAAGCCCCCCACGGCCCCCTTTTTTGTTCCTTCTTGCATCTTAAAGGGTTTTCTTTTGTACTTTGAGTTTTCCTCATTGTGCTCGCCAAATAAGGAGGTTAATGCCATTTTGATAACCGAATAACTTTTGATAAAGAGGTTTATCACTCTTGATAATTTAAAAGTTTTTTTTTGATAATCTGAATAATTTATCAAGATTTTATCAGTAGTTATTAGTAATAAATATCGATAACTCTATCTCTTCTCTCAAGTTTGATAAAGTTATCCGTCTTAATAACTTTATCTGTAAAATAAAAAATATTATAAATTAGGTTATCTTATTTTTGAATAATTTATTCACATGTAAATTACCGGATTATCAAAGGAAAAATATATTAAAAGTGCATAAAAAGTTGATTTTCCAACATTCTCTCTCTCAAGTGACCGCGCGCACACACCTGCCCGTGCGCGCACACACCTGCCCATGCGCGCACACGAGCTTTAAGTGCATATCTGGGCAAGCAGATGCGAGTAGGCGATCCATGCTCAGATGTGTATTAAGTATTTTTTTCCTTAAAATTTAATGTACTTGCTACACTTATAAGTGAATTAAGATGACACTTAGATGTGGTGTCATGTTAGATGTTACACGGATTTGTAGGTGACGACAACAGTGAGCTACGGTTGGCCACTAGTCATCGGTGACGGATGATTGAACTTCAATATATATATCCTCAGTTTCAAAATATTATTCTTAAGATTTAAAAATATTAACTGAACTTTTAATAACAATATCAAAAATATAAAATTTGAACTCCAAAATATAAAATTTGGTTTCAAAATACAATCTTAATTAGATTTCAAAGTGGTGACTTTAGATCCCACTGTCGGTCGCCACTGTTTGCCGCCGTTGCTGGCTATCAGTCGCCGACTATTGTCATTGGTCGCCGCCACTGTTTATCGTCGTCAATCGTCGCCAACCGTTGTCGACCGCCGGTGCCGCCTATTACTCTGTCTAATTTACTTATGTGGTAGTTTACGTGACACTATATTAGACGTTACATTAACTACCATTCTAATTTAACGGAACTGCCATCTTAATTTAAATGTAACTTATCTTGGTACAATCAATCTTTCTCCTGTAAGAGATCAGATTTGAATTTAGAAAAGAATTTAATATGTGTGGTGGTGTAATCCTGCTTGGGCCGGAGCCAAACGGGCCTCCACTAGAGAGAGAGAGGGAAGACGATCGCTGGTGAGGACGAGGACCTGCAAGACCAGAAGAGGATCAGGGGGCCCGGTGAAGACCGGGGAAACCGTCCGATGCCTAAGTCAGAGAAGAGTTTGCAAGGCAGGGGGTTTCGGAGTATGAAAGTGAGTTCGCGTTCGGAGGAGAACGTACCGTTGCATGGTACTGTACCTGTATTTTTATAGGCGTCGGCGCCAGGGCCAACGTGCGTAACGTTGGTAGATCGTGCCTGAAAAGGCACCATGATGGGCGCGCATAACGAGAGGAGTTATGTGCTCAGGTGCCCGTTGGGCTGCCAGGCAGTTCGTGCCTCTTGATGATGGAGGACGTGGCCTGGGACGGTTACGACCGCTCCGTCAGCCAGAGAGCCTGCTCGGCACCCTTTGGACACACCTTCTGAGCAGGTGACCCACATGGGGGTCGATCATGCTGTTCGGTGATATTGAGGGTTGTTCCGCGCAGCAGGGTTACTGCTCCTGTTCAGAAGCCTTCTGCAGTTGTTCAGTCGCGGAAGGACAGATGACCTGCTCGGGGTCATACCGCCACGAGACTTGACAGCGTCCGATCAAGGTGGCGGTCATCTTGGAGATCTTCACATCGTCTTGGAAGGGACGTGACCCTTTGGGATGGGGCCACGTCAGCTGATAGGCACGCGAGGCCGTAGTGGGCCATCATGGGTCTAGGTGGCCAGATTTGGCCACCACACTTGCCCCCCACGCTCTCGAGTGGCTCGGTGAGACGAGCGCTTCGAGGGCGTCACTTCTGCATTTAATGCAATGGCCCGTTGCGGGGTGCCGCCGCTTGGAGCCTTGGCAGGCGGTTAACCCATCATGATGGGTGCAAAGCCGCGCCATGCCTGAGGTGCCGTCGTCGCATTCGAACGGTCGCCAACGCAGTACCCGAAGGGGCACTTTCAAAAACGGGAAGGAGCGGTGTTTCAGGGCCCACCTCGAATTTCGTTCCCTCCTCTTTCCTTATAAGGAGGGGAAGAGACGAGGGCGGGAGCTACGCCTCCCAGGAACCTTCCAGCCTTGAAACTTTCGTGCTTCATTGCCTTCTCCTGTTTCCATCTTCTCCTTCGTCCCCTTACGCCGTCGCCGCCTCCTACGATCCTTCCAGCGATGGCGAGCAGAGGGAAGGCCGTTGCCGGAGCGAGCGGGGTGACCGTCGCGGCGTTCAGCGGACCACGGTGCCGTCACTTCAGCGGGCTTCATGAGCGCTTCAGGATCGGGACGAGTACGAGATCATTGATGCCAAGAAAGCGCTCAATCCTGGTGAACAAGCCAGGCTGCCTGCTGCTCTCCGTGATCACCTGGAGGCAGGCTTCCGCTGCCGTTGCCGGAGGTGCGAAGGCGCTCCCTGAACACTTGGGCTTTTCGCCGATACAGCTGACGCCCACACCTGGAGATACATCTGTATCTTCGGCGTTATCTGTAGATCAAGGAGATCCGGGGCTCGGCGGATGTTTTCCGAGCTCATTTCAAGCTGTCTGCTTCGCGGGCGTCCGGAGCAGATGTATACTATGCGAAGCACCGAACAGACCGGATGCACATAGGGCTGTCCAACAAATATTCCAACAACAAGGGTTGGATGGACAGGCTGTTCTTCGTGCGCCACCGGGGTGGTGCTGAGTGGGGATTTCCCACTGTCATCCGCTCAGCACGGAAGGATAGCTTTCCGAAGCTGATCCAGGACGAGGCGAGGGCATCGGACAAGCTTCTCCGAGCTGGTGTTCGGAACGGAGAAGGATTCGTGACCGAGTACATGCTCGTCAAGTATGGGTTGAGCAAACCATGGAGTAAGTATACTACCTCTTGGTTGTTTACTCTTAGGTTTGGTGACCTCATACTGACTTTTCTTCTTCTTGTTTTCTTTGTGCGTAGCGGCTGCAGAGCTGGAGGCCGGAAGGGATCAGGAGGCAAATGAAGAGTTTGCCGAACAGATCCCTGTGCTGGCACACATGGTGTATGAAGACGATGATGTCGCCGCCGTTGTCCGGGTTCCCTCTGCAGTGAGGGTTGGTACCGCGGTGACAACGGCGCTCGTTGCTCCCTTGCCAACTGGGGGGCGCCCAGCCAAGGCACAGGCTCCTGAAAAGGGGCCTAGAAGAATTCGCCTGAAGAAGAAGGCCACCAAAGAGGTGGTTCCGGCTGGAGTTCGGGCCTCACCAGCGGAGGGTGGCGGAGTGAGCCGGCCTTCCGCTTCCGCAAACAAGAGGTTGGTCCTGTTCGAAGAGAGCGCGGAGGAGGCGGAAGAACTCCGTGCTCAGAAGAGGAAGAAGACCGTCCCTGCTACCCCTCCGCATGACGAGGAGAGGACCGAAGAAGACGAAGACGCGCAGTTGCTGCTGCGTAGAAGGAGTAGGGCCGTGAAATCGGCCGATCAGGGAGTGCCACAAGTGGCCTCGGCAACGCGCCCCGAGGTCGCGCAGAACATGGCGACCGAGCTGGGGCTCATTTTTGTAAGCGAGGGTCCGGGAGCCTCGCTGGAGGAGAGGCCAGGGGCTCCTCCTGCTCGAGGGATAGGGAGCCCTCCGGTGCTTCCAATGTTGGTGGTGCCGAACATGGTGCTACCAGCAACACCGCTGAGGTTTCCTCTAGGATGAGTGGAGAGATTGCAGCGTCCCCTGTTCGGCGGGAGGAGGACGCTGATGCAATGACAATTTCCACCCCTGCTGGAGTGATAGCTAGCAGCGTGGTAGCTCCGTCGCCAGGCGCAGCTCCGTCCGAAGGGCAGGAGGTGATTCCTGCTACAGGGGCCCTGAAAAAGTGGCTGCAATGACGGGGACTCCGAAGAGGTTGTTGCTACCCTTGGGGGTATCCTGCCCCCCACGCCCCCCCCGAGGTGTTGCTATTGTAAATGCAACCTCCAAGGAAGTCGAAGCAACTGGGGCGGATGCTGCGGGTGCTGGGGACGGTGTTCGGGCTGAAGAGTCCGAGACGACCGAAGACCCTTAGTGAAGCGTTGCAAAAGAAGCTTCCTGCGACCCTTCGGTGGCGGCTCTGGAGCGACCCTTCGTCGTATGGAGAGCGCGCCCAGGAGCTGCCCGCGAGTCCTACTGCTTCTCACCTTGACCAGCTAGAAAGGTGCCTGGACCTTCCTTCTGAGAAGACTCCGGAGAGGCCGTGGAAGGTTACCATCCAGAGGGCCTAGATGATGAGGGCGTGAGCGATGTTGATCTGGAGACGCTCTTGGATGGCATATCCAAGTCGCTGGGCACCCTCAAGGCTCTAGCTGTTCGGGGTCATAAGCAGAAGTATCTCAATGAGGCGCATGTAGCTTTCTGTGAGGACCTCACCGCGAGGCATAAGGCCAGCGAGACGGCGCTGGAGGAGGAGGTGAAGAACCTCAAGGCCGCCCTCCAGGCTTCGGAGCTTGAGGCCACCTTGGTGCGGGCCGAGAAGGAGGCCTTAACCAAGGTGATAGTGGACGCGGGGTCCGCGCCGTTGCTAACTATAAGGCCGGGCCGGAGTATCAGGAAGACTTGGAGCAGTATGGGGCCCGCTGATACCGAGTGGGTCTCAATGCTGGGAAGGACCTTGGAGAGCGGCTTTCCTGGGTTGAACGCGCCCGAGAAGCCTTCGAGGCTGCTGTTCAGGAGTGCCGGCGTCGCACCCAGGACGCCCGCTTGGATGGTGTGCGGTTCGCACAATTCCAGTCCGGGCAGATGCCCCCTTCGGATGAAGGCGCCGGTCCTTCACGGCAGGCCCCTTGATGCTCGTGCTCCTTGTTCTTCTTACGCTCTCCTTTTTGTAACCGCGGCCGAAGAGGGCCCATATGTAAAAAAAATTTTTGGAATGAAACCTTCTGCTTATGAGATTGTCTTATAGCTTCACTTTCTCTATCTTCTCCTTTTTGTGGTGTTCCTGCTCGGATCGGAATCCGTTAGCTCATAAGCGTTGCATGTAACGCAGATCGTTAGGAACCGTAAAGAGGATTCCAATCAGCGTGTATGCCAAATGCTTATGAAATAACAGGAACGAGAGGAGAGAGGTAGGATGCTGAAAGAAGGCTTTTATAAATATAAGCCTTAAGTTAGAAACATGACAAGTCCTGGGTATGGCCTCGCCACTAGGAGTAGTTAGCTTATATGAGCCTTTCCCAAGGACATGGGTGACCTGATAAGGTCCTTCCCATTTGATGGCAAGTTTGCCTACTGCTCTTCGGGGGTCCGAAGCCGAACAGCGGCGCAGAACCAAATCTCCCACATTGAACCGCCTTCCCCGAACTCGCGCGTTATAATATTGTGCGAGT
This sequence comes from Colocasia esculenta, assembly GCA_014218235.1. Classification (NCBI taxonomy): domain Eukaryota; kingdom Viridiplantae; phylum Streptophyta; class Magnoliopsida; order Alismatales; family Araceae; genus Colocasia; species Colocasia esculenta. Next base: position 209,795,312 of record CM024753.1, read on the forward strand.
CGTTGCTGGTAAGAAACGAGGCGAATGCTGACGTCGCTTTGTCGTTCGCCCAGCATGTCCAGTTCTCTCGAAGAGCACGGTTATTGGTGGCTTCATCGAAGTGGGTTGTTCGGATGGTTGGAAGGGCTAGTTCCAGAGGTACAACTGCTTCCGAGCCGTAGCCAGGTGGAAAGGTGTTTCCCCTGTATACCCGAGCAGTGTTTCGATGACACCAAAGGACGTTTGGGAGCTCATCGATCCATGATCCACCTGCAGACTCCACTCTTGTGCGAATCCCGTGCAGCAATGTTCGGTTGACATTTTCAACCAAACCGTTAGCCTGGGGATGAGCCACAGAGGTGAAGTGGTTGTAGATCCCGAACTCGGCGCACTTCTGCTTGAAGAAGGTGCTGTCAAACTGCTTCCCGTTGTCAGAGGTGATTACCTTCGGGACACCAAACCTGCAGAGGAGGTTCTTCCATACGAACTTCCACGTGGCCTGTTCAGTAATTGTGGCAATGTGTTCGACCTCGATCCACTTGGTGAAGTAATCGATGGCTACGAACAGAATTTCTTCCGCCCTTGGGCCTCTGAAAGGGGACCCAAGATATCAATGCCCCATCTGGCGAAAGGGCGCGGCTCGAACAGACTGTGAAGCTGTTCGGCTGGCTGCTTGATGAGTACCCCGAACTTTTGGCATTCTGGACATTTCCTGACGAAGGACATGCAATCCTTCTGAAGAGAAGGCCACCAGAATCCTGCTCGGATGATGCTGCGTGCAGCGTTCTGCCCCCCAGGTGGCTTTCGCACAGCCCCTCGTGAACTTCTTCTGTGGCCGCAAGGGCCTCCTCAGGGTTGAGACAACGCAGAAGAGGTCTTGCAAGGGACCGTCGGTACAGCTTGCCTTCTATGAGGGTGAAATGCTGAGAGCGCATCTTGACTTTCCGAGCTTCGTCCTGTTCGGGCGGAAGCTCACCTTGGAGAAGGTATGCCAAGAGAGGGTCCACCCAACTTGGGGTTGGTGGGCCTGTTTCTGTGGCGGCTACATCAATCTCCGTGCTCGGCGAGGCGAGCTCTTCAATAAACATAGAGCGAGAAGGGGTGATGTCACCTGAAGATGCCAATTTGGCCAGTGCATCAGCTCGCACGTTCTGCTCCTGTGGAACATGTATGACTTCGAAGTATACGAGGCCCTCTGTCTGGCTCTTGACCTGTTGGAGGTATTGAGCCATGCGAGGCTCCTTTGCTCCGAACTGTCCGCTCACCTGGCTGGCAACTAGCTGGGAGTCACTAAAGACTCTAAGCCGAATGGCCCCAAGGTGCCTAGCCATGCGAATACCGGACAGTAAAGCTTCGTATTCGGCGACGTTGTTGGAGGCTGGAAAGCGGAAACGGAGGGCGTATTGGAACTCTAACCCCTCTAGGGAGGTGAGGACCAAACCTGCCCCGCTTCCGGTGACACAAGAGGATCCGTCAACATAAAGCTCCCATGGGGGCTCGTCTGCCAACGGTGGATCCTGCTCGGCCGGAAGGGTACATTCCACCACGAAGTCTGCTAACGCCTGTGCTTTGATCGCCGTCCTCGGTCGAAAGCTGATGTCGAACTCACCAAGCTCTATCGCCCACTTAACCAACCTGCTGGAAGCCTCCGGCCGCTGAAAGATGGATTTCAGCGGCTGATCGGTTAGAACTGTAACGGAATGGGCTTGAAAATAGGGCCTGAGCTTCCGTGCAGCCGTGACGAGAGCAAGGGCGAGTTTTTCTGCTCTGGGGTACCTCCTTTCAACTTCTTGGAGGACCCTGCTGATGTAGTATACAGGATGCTGCACCGCTCCAACTTCTCTGATTAAGACTGCATTGATGGAGTGTTCGGTGACCGAAAGGTACACGAACAGAGGTTCTCCGAGCACAGGCTTTGAGAGAACAGGAGGGGCTGCCAAATATGCCTTCAGCTCGGTGAAGGCAGCCTCGCACTCATCAGTCCACCGTACTTGCCCCCCTTGCTTCGAGGAGCTTTTAGGGCCTCGGAGCAACTTGAAGAAGTTAAAACTTCTTTTTGCTGCTCGGGACATGAACCGGTTCAGTACCGCAAGATGCCCCGTCAGGCGCTGGACGTCGCGCACTGTCTTTGGACTGCTCATCTCAAGCACGGCTTGGATTTTTTCCGGGTTCGCCTCTATTCCCCTATTGGATACGAGGAACCCGAGGAACTTACCCGACCGAACACCAAACGTGCACTTGGCAGGATTGAGCTTCATATTATACCTTCGCAGAGTTGCGAAAGTTTCCAGGAGGTCGGAAATGTGGTCAGTACTCGGAAGTGTCTTGACCAGCATGTCATCAACATAGACCTCCATGTTGCGCCCGATCTGCTGCTCGAACATCTTGTTGACCAGCCGCTGGTAAGTCGCGCTTGCATTCTTCAGACCAAAAGGCATTCTAGTGAAACAGTATAAGCCTAGGTCTGTAACGAACGTCGTGACGTCCTGATCCGGAGGATGCATACTGATCTGGTGGTAACCAGAGTAGGCATCCAAAAAGCTGAGAAGCTCGTGTCCGGAAGTAGCGTCCACCAGCTGATCAATGCGCGGCAGAGGGAAATTGTCCTTGGGCGTTGCCTTATTGAGATCTTTGTAATCCACGCACACACGCCATTTGCCGTTGGCCTTGCATACGAGGACCACGTTGGAGATCCATCTTGGATACTGGGCTTCTCGGAGGAGCCCAACAGTTCGGCTTTTGACCACGTGATCCCGAATCACGGTTTGCCGTTCTCGGTTCACAGGACGCCTCCTTTGCTGAACTGGTGGGATCCGGGGATCCAGCCGGAGGCGATGCACCATGACCTCTGGGGGAATGCCTGGAAGCTCATCATCAAACCAGGCGAACACGTCCAAATTGGCCAGCAGGAAGGCTGTGTAGCACTGCTGCTCGGCCTCTGACAACAAGGCGCCAATGTACAAGACGTGTTCGGGGTCATCGTCCACCTGGATGGGGATTAAGTCTTCTGCTGGCGTCCCTCGGCTGGTGGAGGGCTGATCGAAGGTTGAAGGGCTGCATCAGCGAGCGGTTGCTTGTCCCTTAAGGAGAGGACATAGCAACGACGAGACTCGCGTTGACATCCGAGCACTTTGCCCACTCCGCTTGGAGTAGGAAACTTCATCTTCTGATGGAGGGATGAAGGTACTGCTTTGATGCGCCCGATCAGACCTCTGCCGAGGATAGCATTGTATCCTGGCATGTTGTTGATGACCAAGAAGTCAACGACCTTGGTCACAGCCTTTGGAGCCGCTCCCAAGGTGATCGGAAGGCGAACCCTTCCCATGGGCTGGACCGAAACCCCCGAAAAGCCAAACAGTGGCGAGTTTACAGGGGTGAGTTGATCGTTCGCAGCCCATGAGGACAAAACAGTCGTAAGCCAAGACATCGGGGGCGCTTCCATTATCTACCAGAATCCGGCGCACATTACAGTGGTTGATGGTGGCCGAAATGACCAACGCATCAGTGTGTGGGGTCGTAACCCCTATAAGATCTTCATCCGAGAAGGTTATAGCCTCCTCGGGCTGTGCGCGTGCGGGACTGGCAGGGTATGGAGCCGGCCGAGGTGACGAAGGTCTATCTACGACATGCACTCACCTTGCGTAGTCGCGTCGGCTTTGAGTGCTTTCTTCGCCCGCGCCGAAGTCTCCCGCGATCACGTTGATCTCCTGCCCATTGGGTTCGTTGTTGATCGGCTGCTCGGGAGTGCGATCTCGGCGTCTAGGGCGCTCTTCGTTCCGGCGCACGAACCGTCCAAGATAGCCGCGCTTGATAAGGTCTTCAATTTCGTCCTTAAGATGGCGGCACTCTGAGGTGTCGTGGCCATGGTCGCGATGAATGCGACAGTATTTATTCTGATCGCGCTTCCGGGGGTCGGAGCGCATTCTCTGCGGCCATCGAGCAAATGCTTCATTCCTGATCTCCGCCAGGATCTGCTCGGGTGCCATGGTAGGGGGGTGTAGTTGGTGAAGGGGCGCGGACGGCGCGGAGAATCGCCATTGCGTCATCCCTTCTTCCGATCTCGGTCGGGACCGTTGTCGGAAGGCCGCTTCTTATCTGACTGCTCCCCCTGTTCGGTCCTGCTCGCCGCCAAGCTCTCCTCGCAAGCCGCGTGGCGCTGTGCGATGGAGAGTAGTTCAGCGAGGGTGGTGGGTTGCTGGACGCCGAGGGTCCTCTGCAAGAAGCCATCGCGAGTGCCCTGGATGAGGGCACTGGTTGCCAGAGGGATGTCCAGGCGCGAGATGCGAAGCGCCTCTGTTCGGAACCTCTTGACGAAGTCCGAGAGTGCCTCGCCTTTCTTCTGGCGCACGGCCAGGAGAGAAGCCGCCGTTCGCGGCTGCGACCTCCCACCAAGGAAGTTGTCCCTGAAGGACTTCTTCAGTTGGCGGAAGGAGGTGATGGAGCCCGCAGGGAGGGTTTCAAACCAAGCCCTGGCGGTTTCCTTGAGAGTTGCAGGGAAAGCCTTGCACTTGGCCGCATCTGATGCTCCGTGGAACACCATGTGCGACTCGAAGCCGTGGATGTGGTCGGCCGGGTCGGTGGTGCCGTCGTAGGGCGCGATGGAGGGCAGAGGGAGCTTGGAGGAGACCAGAGCCTCCAGGATCTCCCTGCTGAATGGGGAGCGAAAGTCCAAGTCATCCTCCGCTGGAGCTTTCCCCTCCGTCCGCTGGACCATCGCGTCCATACGGCGCTCGAGGTCGACCACGCGCCTTAAGCGCCTGGCGAGCTCCTGTTCGGAGTTGGCGGGGCCCCCTCGTCCGGACGCGTGGGAGTTGCCTCCCACGACAGATCGCGGCGGACGGGGGGAGGCAACAGAGCGACGGGGGGAACGCCCGCGGCGCTCCGGTGCCCGCTCTTCTGACGGAGCCCAGTGGGACCGGCGCGGCGAATCTGCCTGCTGTTCTTGAGGCGCCAGGGGGATGCGAGAGCGGCGATGCGACGATTCCGCCTGTCGCTCGCGCGGCAGGGAAACCGCCGGGGCGGCTGCTCCCGCCAACTGGGCCTGCAGGGCGAGGCAGACGCCCGTCAACTGCTGCATCTGCCCCCGAAGCTCTGCTACTTCAAGGGCAGTTGCGGGTGCGGCAGCCGGTGGTGCTGGGACGTCGTGATTAGCGCCGGCGGGGGCGATGGCGTTGTCCCCAGGTGTAGATGCGAGATTTGGTCCATCTCCCGCAAGGTTATTTGGCCCGTTAAGCCTCGTTTGACCATTTGTTGAACAGCCTCGGATCCCATGTAGACGGCAGCATCGATGGCCGTCGACTACTGGTTGGCGTCAACCACCCGGGACGTTTACCCAAGTTGGCGTCCACATCCGTGGACGTCTGCATGAGGTTGGCGGTCTGATCCCTGGACGTCAATAGGGTTTACCAGGTCTGCGCAACTAACCCGAGATTCCAGCCCACTTGCCCCATTGTCTCGGCCATGCAACGCATGTGGCCGTTCCCATCGGGTATATGGGCCACCTAGGCACCCCCTTGACCCAGTAAAAATCCTACATGGCCTCTACCCATTGGTTGGAGCATTTAGCCATGGATTGCCAAGTGTGTAAGTGTGTTTCTTCACACTTAGCATCCTAGCACTCCAACCCCGAGCTCCACTGCCTATTTAACACCCCTTGAGCCCTCTGAACAAGAGGAGGAGGCTGGACGTCCTTATGCTGAACCTTTGAGAGAAGAGAGAGAAGTGCAAACCCCCAACCTTCTACTACTCATCCTCTTCTTCCTCTCACAAGTTGGAACGTCCAGGAGGGCTGCTTAGGAGCCGAGGAGCCCCCCATAAGGCTACTTTGCTTGCAAACGAGGATCTTCTCCTTCCTTTCCTCTCTCTTTCCTTTTACTCTTTAGCATTCTTGCATATCACACACACCTTCCCACTCACACTAGCACGTAGGTTATCTTCCTACACACCTAGAAGGGTTTCCCAACCAAAAACGGAGGGAAGAAGGGTGGTCATAACATTTGGCCACCCCTCTTCTCAAGTCCGCAACCGTACGGGACCTTCCTTTTGGGTCTTTCTTATTTCGTTTTGAGCATTTACTACACTCCCTAGAGTCTAATAGAGTCTTTGTTTTGACAGGAACAACCCGCAGGAGACTACGGAGCTCTTCTCCTTTGGCCGACCGAAGGAGGAGAAGTTGAAGTCCCACCATCACCCAGCGCGAGGCCACTGCACCGACGTGATCACAGCAACTCCTTGGGCACAGGTAAGGCCCTGGCGATCACCAATCTTCTTTTTTGCGCTCGTTTGCTGCGTTTTCCTTCTAGTCAACTCAGTCAACCGGAGGGTCAATGTGGTCAACCGGCGGCCCCTACATCGCCAACGAGAGCCCGGCGGCTTCCGCGAGCGTCCGAGAGATCCGGCGACGGGGCGGAAACGAACCGTCCACACCAGGGGGGATCGGCGGCGAGAGTCTCTTCGTGACTGACGGGACCTCGTCGCCCTGCTTCCTACGTTCTGGTATGAGGATCGTCCTCGAGCCATGGCTGCGTCGGTTCCCACAGACGGCGCCAAATGTGGTGGTGTAATCCTACTTTGGCCGGAGCCAAACGGGCCTCCACTAGAGAGAGAGAGGGAAGACGATCGCTGGTGAGGACGAGGACCTGCAAGACCAGAAGAGGATCAGGGGGGCCCGGTGAAGACCTGGGAAACCCTCCGATGCCTAAGTCAGAGAAGAGCTTGCAAGGCAGGGGGTTTCAGAGTATGAAAGTGAGTTCGCGTTCGGAGGAGAACGTACCGTTGCATGGTACTGTACCTATATTTTTATAGGCGTCGGCGCCAGGGCCAACGTGAGTAACGTTGGTAGATCGTGCCTGAAAAGGCGCCATGATGGGTGCGCATAACGGGAGGAGTTATGCGCTCAGGTGCCCGTTGGGCTGCCAAGTAGTTCGTGCCTCTTGATGATGGAGGACGTGGCCTGGGACGGTTACGACTGCTCCGTCAGCCAGAGAGCCTGCTCGGCACCCTTTGGACACACCTTCCGAGCAGGTGACCCACATGGGGGTCGATCATGCTGTTCGGTGATATTGAGGTTGTTCCGCGCAGCAGGGTTACTGCTCCTGTTCGGAAGCCTTCTGTAGTCGTTCGGTCGCAGAAGGACAGATGACCTGCTCAGGGTCATACCGCCACGAGGCTTGACAGCGTCCGATCAAGGTGGCGGTATCTTGGAGATCTTCACATCGTCTTGGAAGGGACGTGATCCGTTGGGATGGGGCCACGTCAGCTGATAGGGTACGCGAAGGCCGTAGTGAGCCATCATGGGCCTAGGTGGCCAGATTTGGCCACCACAATATGTATTAAGTGGACACATCTAACGAAATTAGGTTATCTTAGAAACAGAGATATTTAATATATCTTATATCTCAAACTTTTTCAATTCAAAGAAATTGAAGTGGCATAATTTTATAAGATATGACTACCAAGTATTTTCTTTGAAGGCCTTACGGTGCTTGTGGCCATCAAGAAACCTTTGGCTGACCGTTGACTCTGCGGTGAAATCTGACCAACGCGGATGGTCCAAACCATGGACCCCAGCGAGGGTGGAAGAAGTACGAAGAGGAAAGGTCGCGATCCCGGGATGGACCAATCAGGAGCCAACCCGAGCTGTTCCAATTGGAGGGTCTGGCATTGTTAAAATTCCCACCAATCATGAGCCAACACGTGGGTGCTTAGTGGATGCCTTCCTTCGCCATCACCGTTTGAAATTGGGAGAATCGCATTAGATTTTGATGGACTCTTGTGAGGACATCCAACATATATATGTTAGCTACACCTGTGAATGTGATTTATGTACTAGTGCGTACGTAGCTTTTATCTAACAAAAAGAGTACTACTGCGTGGTTGTTAAATATTTTTGTAACAGTCTTGTTAAGAGTGATAAATAATAAATTAATGATGATAAATAATTAATTAAGAATGTGACAAATAATTAGATAAAGAAGATAAATAACTCATCTAATAAGAACGTTGAATGTTTTTACAATATTTCAATCACCCTTAATATTAACAGTGATAAATAACAAATTAAGGGTGACAAATAATTATGTAAGAGAGATAAATAACTAACTATTAGGAAGTACCTACTTGTATAGATCAAATACAGTACGAACATTTAGGGTACGTTTGTTTCTAACGTAAAATCTCATGTAAGAAAATACTTTTAAAAAAAACTTTGTGCAATAACATGTTTAATGCTTTTGAAAAGTTAATTCATGTCGGGATAGTAGCAAGTGTTATCGTACTAGACGGCCCACGTCGTGTCCGGCACGTTTCGCCTCCATACTTAACATGGTCTGTCGCCATGTCAAGTAACCCACGTCGTCATACCAAGCACGTCATTATCAGATGTAGCACGTTCCCTTACGGAACAACCTATGATGTCATACCAAGTGCCCTCCAACGATCGAATTGAAGGGGGCAGTTAAGTGTGTCAAGGAGGTCGGAACTGACCTCCTCATCTTGATCTTAGCCCGAGGTGAGTTTGTCGTCGAGTTGATCCTCTCTCAAGCCTTGACCGCGAGAGATCATTGTCGGACTGATTAATTGATCCTCTATCTCGGGCCTTGACCTTGAGATGGGCCTCATCATGCACTACAAGAAAAAGCGTCTATAGAGACCGAATTAGAGACCGATATTTTCGGTCACTATTCGGCCACTATTTTGGGACCGAATTGTAACTGAAAATAATCGGTCTCTAAATAAAATTTAGAGACCGATTATTTTCAGTCATTATTCGGTCCCTAAATAGTGACCGAATAGTGACAAAAAATAACCAGTCACTATTTTTCACGGAATTGGCGGGATAAAAGAAAAGAAATAGTGATCGATTGTTGTCAGTCACTATTCGGTCACTATTTAGTGACTGAATAGTGACCGAAAATAATCGGTCACTATTTTTAGAGACTGAATAGGGACTGATTTTAGCAGTCCCTATTCGGTCTCAAATACCCTTATATCTTACCCTCCCCCTTCGCACGCTCTCTTCTCCTCCGTCCCTATCGCTCTCTCTCTCTCTCCGATCCATCCCTGCTCGTTCTCTCTCTATCTCTCGTTCGCCGCCGCCAGCGTCGATCGCCGTCGCTAGCTCCGATCGCCGTCGCTAGCTCCGATCGCCGTCCTCCTCCATCGTCGAACGCCGTCGCCGTGCGCCGCCATCGCCTGACGCTTTCGCCATCGCCGGACGCGCCGTCGTCTTCTCCTATCTTCCCCCGTTCCCTTCGCCGCCGTCGTCTTCTCCTCTGGTAAGTGCTCCCCCTCCCTCTGCCTCTCTGTCCTCCCCCCCCCCACACCCCCCGCCGTGCGCCGCTCTCCGCTCCCTCTGTCTCTCTGTCCTCCCCCCCCCCCCTCCCTCTCTCTCTGCCCCCCCCCCCCCCCACCCACACCCCCCACCGTGCGCCCCTCCCCCCTCCCTTTGTGTCTCTGCCCTCCGCCCCCCCGCTCTCTCTCTGTCTCTCTGCCCTCCACACCCCCCGCCGTGCGCCGCTCCCCCCTCCCTCTGTCTCTCTGTCCCCCCGCCCTCCCTCTCTCTCTCTGCCCCCCCACACCCCCCTGCCGTGCGCCCCTCCCACTTCCCTCTGTCTCTCTGCCCTCCCCCCCTCCCCCCGCCCTCCCTCACTCTCTACCCCACCCCCCCCCCCCCCCCCCCCCACCCCCCCTGCCGTGCGCCCCTCCCACTTCCCTCTGTCTCTCTGCCCCCCCCCCCCCCACCCCCCGCCGTGCGCCCCTCCCACTCTCTCTCTGTCTCTCTGCCCCCCCCCCCCCCCCCCACACCCCCCTGCCGTGCGCCCCTCCCACTTCCCTCTGTCTCTCTGCCCTCCCCCCCGCTCTCTCTTTGTCTCTCTGCCCTCCCCCCCCCCCCCCCCCCGCCGTGCGCCAAGACCCCCTCCCTCTATCTCTCTGTCCCCCCCCTCCCCCCGCCTCCCTCTCTCTCTGCCCCCCCCCCCCCCCCCCCCCCCCCCGCCGTGCGCCCCTCCCACCTCCCTCTGTCTCTCTCTACCCTACCCCCCCGCTCTCTCTCTCTATCTCTCTACCCTCCCCAACCCCCCCCCCCCCCCCCCCCCGCCCGCCGTGCGCCAAGACCCCCTCCCTCTGTCTCTCTATCCTCCCCCCCTCCCCCGCCCTCCCTCTCTCTGTGCCCCCCCCCCACACCCCCCGCCGTGCGCCCCTCCCACTCTCTCTCTCTGTCTCTCTGATCAGCTTCCTCACAATGTGCTGCCCAATCAAGGCAGCAACACCGCCCAAGAGGATAAAGTAAGCAGCTGCAACAGAGAGCGTACTTCTCTAGTTCAATTAAATTGTGAACCTACCATGATACATTCTCTAACACATCAACAGCGTGGGCCATTACCATGTTTAACAGGGAAGCGATCTAGTAGATAGTACTGTATGACAGACATGGACTATGAGAACACCATGGCAAAGGTTGACGTCGCACTTGCAAGCTGTGAAATTTTTTTTTGGGTTTGAAAGGGTATTCAAGATATTCAGAAGCACTTCCCACCATTTTAGTTAATGAGGGAGTGAATGGTAATCTAATACAAGAGCATGCTAGCTCTATGCTCTGCAAGGTCATGATATGTGCTTTCAAAAGATAGAGATGATGGTTTTTAGAAACCAATACAGTTAAACTAGAAGAGAAGATAGGTGTAAGGATGTTAGACCATTTTTCATAGAAACAAAATTGAAATGCCAAGTATTGAATAAACAAAAAGAAGGTTTGCCAGTTGCTACCATCAATGGTTTCACAAAGAAGTGTTGAGTTTATATTTTTCTTCTGCTAATGGTATATTGTGTTGTTATATATTCAAAACAGAGGGGGGAAGAAGAATTCACACCTGAAGAAATATTCACCACATAGAACAAGTGAATGCATCAATATTAATTTGTCTTCAAAGATTGGGTGCAGAAACAAACCTGAGGAGGAACTCCCAGTTCAAGAAACAATGGTCCCAAGATGAACCCTCCTCCAAGCCCAAGGAAACCTCCAACTATCCCAGCTAATATTCCACAGAGACAGTGCAGGAAGAACAGGGGGATCTTCCAGCTTATTTCTTGTTTTCCCCTTGATAGGATTGTCCTCTTTCCATTGTACAGCTCAACGGCTTCATACAAGGACCTCAGATGCTGCCCATTCAAGTATAGTGAAGCAAAGGAAAATTAGGTTCACATAGGAAAATCAAGAGAAGAGCATAGAGATTGGGAATCTCTACACAACCTGAAAACATAATCAAACATCATTTATAAACTCGACGACTCATTCTGGTAGTAACATGGACATGTCTAACTTAGGGGAAAAACAAACAGAACTCATTTAGCCTGGTCCACTTTTAAACATTTGCAAAGTTTAGATAGATACATGTATTGCTGAGTTAAAATGAGAACCTGATCTTACTTGATTTCATTGGATACAACATATATAAGCAATTAAACACAGCTAGCTAAATTTAGTAATTAGATTATAAGCACATTAAGATAAGGTAGACCAAATATAAAGCTGAAAACAAAGATAAGGGAACACAAATGATGATAATCACTGCACCTGGTAATTACGGAACCATATGTGATTAATTCAGTCCTTCCAGATTAGACATCAAGCCAGACATTTTAGGGGAACACAAGTTTGCTTTTGCAGCCCAGAAGTCT